>CM040438.1:34701107-35446107 GCA_022702705.1 Papilionanthe hookeriana x Papilionanthe teres
GCAACACATCGGCCTCCAACCCTGCTACTGCCGCCAATGCTGGAAGCAACAACCTTATTGGTGGAGGTGGCCCTGGAGCGGAAGATGGAACCGCCTTGCTCGATGCGTCACAGGCGTCGGTTCCCTTTGTTGGTACTGGACAGCTCAATCCGAGTACTCGGTCGTTCAAGATCGTGACCGAGAGCCCTCTTGTGGTGATGTTCCTGTTTCAGCTTTATAACAAGCTCGTGCAGACCAACATTCCCTGCCTTCTGCCTTATATGGTTTCAGCCATCTCGATTCCAGGGCCTGAGAAGGTCGCTCCTCACCTCAAGACGCAATTTGTTGAGCTCAAGGGTGCCCAGGTCAAGGTAGGCTGTTTTTTAGTTTCATTTTCAATTTTCCGATGATTTCATGCTGATCCTTTGTTTATTAATCTTTTTGGCATATTATGTAGACACTTTCATTCTTGACATACCTGTTGAGGTCCTTTGCTGATTATATAAGGAGTCACGAAGAAAGCATCTGCAAAAGTATTGTGAATTTACTCGTAACATGCCCTGATTCAGTTTCCATCAGAAAAGTAAGAGCTGACTTCACCTTGTTTTGCACAATTAGGCTGAATGATCTAATAAGTCTTTCATCACGGTTTTTCTTTTTGTTCCAGGAGCTACTGATAGCCTTGAAACATGTACTAACTACAGACCTTAAGAGAGGCCTTTTTCCTTTGATCGACACACTTCTTGAGGAGAGGTTTGACTTTGTGCTAATTTGCTAGTTTATCATGCATGTCCTTTTCATCATGCCTGTCATTTACATTGTTACAGATTTGTAATAGTCAGGGTATTGGAAAGTGTTTGCAAGGATGCAATATTATTTCAGCAAATAGACAGTTTAATTGATGGAAATTCATGAAAATAGGTTTAAGGGGATGCAATGGCATGGGATACAGTTCATGCAATATGACTAACATTTGTTATTAAGCACAAAGATGGACTTGTTCATTCTAGAGAATCTATCTTTGGTTAGTAGACAATAGAATTGGCATTTTTGTTGTGGTGCAGAAAGGAGATATGGGATCTTTTAGCTCTACCAACTGATATAGGGGTGGGTGCTTTTGCTCAGCAACACTGGATGGGTGCTTTTGCTCAAATGTTATCCTCTGGGGTAAATCCCTTTGTGAGACCGTGTTTGGAAGTAAAGGTGGAGGGAAGCAGAGTGGGAGGTACGGAAAGGGTCTCCGAGAAAGAGAAGGGGCCTTGGCTGAAGTCTAATCTCAATCAATAAGCGCTCACCCAATTTGTTGATAATATTATAGTTGCTTGATTTAAGCATTATAATGTTGTTGCATCTCTGTTTTTCTCCACAATCTTTAATCTTTTCAATAAGTGAACCATGTTACTTCTATACAAAGTTCTTCCAGCACATTGGTTAGAAGTTGCCTAATGTATCTCAGTTTTTCGGGAAGAAAGTTGATAGAAAGATAAGAGGCTGAGCAGTTGTATTCTCTTAGAGAGATTGCGGGGCTATAATTGTTTTTTTCGTTTTTTTTTTTGCGCTAAAGATGATTTTTTGAAGGATGAGAGGGGATGTTTAGTTGATATGAGAGTTTGATGCTTGTAGCGAGAGGAAGATGATGAGGCAAACCTGGATAGTTTATTTAGGATTGGAGAGAGATTTGGTTTTTATATTGAGAAACAGAATTGAAAGGGATAGAGTGGGATTTTGTGGAGGGAGAGAGACTTGGGATGGAGGCGGACTTGATATAGATAGAGGGAGAGAAGGAATTAGAGTTAGAGCTATAAAGAAGGCGATACAACTTAGGATTAGACAAATCAGAATTTTTTTAAATTATTTTTATTAAGTTTCCATGGTCATCCTATGATAAGTTAAAGATGTTGTATAGTCCAAAACTTGTGTTTCTATGATTTATTGGATGTGAAGAACTTATAAACCTAAAAATTCCATGTTTCATGGTATCCATTGAATGTCTTGGTTAAGCTATTTTTATTGTTTGTTTTATCATATCATATGTCCTCATAATGCTAACTTTATCTTGCAATGCTTCATATGTGGTTAACCTAACATTTTTGCTTCAAATCTTATGCCACTTCGGTTCATTAAAGACCACAATTATGTTGCCATTGCTACCCATGAATGGTTTCCATTTTATACAATTGGTTAATGTTGTCTCTAGTTTTCAGTTCTAGAATTACATTATTAAAGTTTTTTTATTGTTAACTTTACAAATTTATGTAGTCGATGTCCCTACTTTTTGGTATTTTACTAGCATGTAAGATTATTTTACCCATCCTTGAAGAATAGTGCTGACCAGATTTGTTGTCTTATTGTTTTTTATTAGAGTTTTGATTGGGACAGGCCGAGCTTGCATCGAGACATTAAGGCCATTGGCTTACAGCCTTCTTGCAGAGATTGTGCATTATGTTCGAAATGAACTTTCATTATCACAGGTTTTACTCTTTATTGTTTTTTTTATTGTTGAATTTCCATTTCACTATTATTGTTGGATTATGTTTTCATCATAGGTTGTGATATTATTTACGATGATAGCTATAGGTTTAGGTAATAAAATATGCCCACCATGCTCATATTTGGTACTTAGGATTCCAAATTCATTTGATTTTTATTTATTATTATGATATATTATTTTTTTTTGTGGATACTTCAAATTAATGCTAGTTATAGTATTGTTTTATGTATTATGATGGCAATGGTAGGATTCAAAATTTATAGATTGTGATGTGTACTTTGTTGTTGGCTCACTATCAACACTTTTCCATCACTATAAAGGGAAATAAATTTTCATGCTTTCAAGAACCTTTCAATGACATAGCTATAAGATCTTTGAACCACTTCAAAGTATAAAGGCTTCACACATTTTAAGTTTCTGAAATGATGCCTTACATTGATATCTATATTTCTTTAATAATATTTTTCTAAGATAAGAAAGAAGATTTTTACATGTTTTATGTTTGTGTTAGTTGGAAGTTATAGTTTTAGGTCATTTATAAAGAGACCAAAATTGACTCTAGGCTTTATGTGGTGGGCTATTTTAGTCTTAGAATGTTGAATATGCTTAATTTGTCTTTTAACTTTTCAAAATTTATCACTATAAAGGGAAAGAAATCTTTATGCTTTCTAGAACCTATCAATCACATTGCTATAAGATTTTTGAACCACTTCAAAGTAATAAAGCTTCACACATTTAAGTTTTAGAAATGATGTTTTACAATGATATCTATAATTCTTTAATAATATTTTTCTAAGTTAAGAAAGAAGATTTTTACATGTTTTATGTTTGTGTTAGTTAGAAGTTGTAGTTCTAGATCATTTATAAATAAAGAGACAAAAATTGACTCTAGGCTTTATGTGGTGGGCTATTTTAGTTTTAGAATGTTGAATATGCCTAATTTGGTCTTTCAACTCTTCAAAATTTATCCAAATTAGTCTCACCATTATAATTATTATGTAAATTGACGGTAAGGTCACGCGAAATGTAGGATTTGAGAGTATAGCTATCTTTAGAGTTTCCCTATATTTTTATAGTTTTTCTTTATTGTAATCCCTAATTTCTTTTTTTTTTTTGCTTGAGCTTCATTGCTCAATGTCACTGGAGCTGGAGGATTAATACTTTCCTTCACGGGATTCATCCTCGGGCAAGATGTGAGCAAGACATAAACCTTGTCCTCGGATCAGGATCTAGTCATGATGCACGTTCAACTGCTTGTGAACCTTTTTGGTGACAAGTTCTTTTTGATTGCAACCAACCTAGTGGTCAACTCTACTTTAGATGAAGGGTTGAATTTAATAATAGGAAACTGTTAGAATGTTATATTTTAGATAGCATAAAGCTGCTTGGCAGATTATACCTCTAATTAATATCTTACGTGTGAAGTTCACATCCATTTACACATCAATTGTAGCAGCGGAACTGATTTGGATCAATTTTGAATAGTTAGGGGACCAAATTCGACATCTTTAACTTCAATAACAAAAAAAAAAAGGTGTCGAGAGACCATTTTAGGCTTTTTTTTAATTATTAATATTACATTTTTCTTGAAGTTGAGCATTGCTCCGAGAATGAAATTATTGAGGTTGATTACAGTTAAGTTCACAACTTGCTAGGGATGTTTATATAATCCGCTTTGGCTTAGTAGCCTCACAGTTTGGTCCCATCAGTGTAATTTCTTTAGTCACCCATCTCAAGAGTGTTATAGCACGAGCATACTTAACTTTGGAGATTTTGATAAAATTTCATCCATTACACCAAATGATGCCTCGATGTTGAGTTCAGATTCATTTTGTTTTGGAGGATTTATAATTTCCCCCACATAATTAATTGATATAATCGTCATTGTTTTTTACTTTATTTACCAAATATATAAGATTTTAGAGGTGACCCCTACAGGTCCAAGAGGTGGCTCCTACCATGTTGCATTATATCCATAGTTCAAGAGATGGCTTCAATGGTATAACATTTTGTATTGTATGATATTTTGATATTGGGATTTAGTATAAAATATTTTAGTATCCAAACTATGAGGTTACAATCAAGACTCAAAACAGAACAAGAAAACATGACAAACACTAATACCCTGCTAGAACTAGGTGGGGTTAAACGTGGACGACTAGTGGTTGCAGTGAGGTCGAATGGGTGCGAAGAAAGTGTGCTTCAGTGGGTTGGCTAGGGAGAAAGGAATTAGTGGTTGGAAATAGGGACTGGAGGCGTGGGTGGCTGACGGTTGGAGAAAGAGTAAGGTAGTGATTGATGACAAGCTGACAGATGGAAAGCAGGGAGGAGGGAGTGGGGTTCACAATGGTTGGAAGCAGAGAAAGGGAAGGTGGGAGGGTGACAACTGGAAAATAGAGAGATAGGTGGCTTGGTAGTTGTTGGAAGCAAGAACAGGGAAATAGTTAGGGAGAATATCTGTGGAGGGATTGATGGATATAATCACCACCTTGGAGCTGGATACAATTGAAGTATCACCTCTCCTCGAATACGACCCAAAAAGGGAGAACACCTTGAGACAAAATCAAAAATAAAAAAGCGAAAAAAATTAAACCTTAAGACACAAAGCCAACATATATATAACACTAAATAGAATAAGAGACTTGGGGGGGGGGGGGAGGGATGGTAGTTCCTATCTATTGGAATAGCTGTCCGGTCCAACCAACCTGCTGGACCAATACCCCTGATGAATCGAGTTTGGACCGGTTCATTAAAGCCCCGCGTCAATCTTCTGAGATTGTGTAAGCTTTAACTTTATATGTTTGAAACTTATGGGTCTTCATAATTCGCTGCCAGGCCCGCGACATCGAATGTGGTAGGAATGTTGTAATCCCCTTAGAGGTCGATCCTATAGGCATTATCATTCAGCTTCTAAAGTATTCTGTAAGGTCCGTCTGTTCTGGGCTTGAGTTTTACGAATGCTCCTACTAGGAATTTCTCTTTCTTTAGTTGGATCCATATTGGATCTTCTTTAGAGGTCACCTTTTTTCTTATATTTTTTATTTGTGCTTGATTCTTGCGATTCTGCTAAGTGATCTATTTTCTGACCTACTTGTGGGGTTTCTGAATCTTGTGCACCCATTCTTCAACATCCTCGCAAATCTCTAACGTCGACAGGAGCGGTATTAATTCAAGTGGAGTGAGGGGGTTGTGCCTGTACGTGATCTTAAATGGAGTGAGACCGTAATTTGGCTCACAAATTTGTTGTACGCAAACTCTGCCCGAGCTAGAATCAAGTTCCACTGTTTGATATTCTTCCCAACAAAGCATCTCAATAGATTTTCAAGACCCTTGTTTACTACTTTCTTCTGACCGTTAGTTTGTGGATGGGCTGTGGAACTGAATTGAAGCTTGGTACTTACCGCCCGTTTGGGACAGCTTAAAAGTGCGGCGGCTTTTTCAAAAATGCCGCCGCACTGTTTGAATTGCACTTATGGGTAGCTTATTTAAAAACACCGTTTTTATTTTGTATTGAAAGCCAAACGCAAGGGGAGCCCCGTGGTCGGCTTCTTGATGTGCGTTTTTCCGTCAAATTACCCCGGTACCCCTCGTCGTCTTCCCCGTCTTCCCAGCTTCCGCGCAGAAACCCCGCGAAGATGATGGCTCCCGCGAAGATGGCTCCCTGCTCCAGAGACGATGGCTCTCGCTCCCGTGAACTCTCGCTAAGATGGATCCCAATTCCCGCGACGATGGCTCCCGCTCCCGCGAACTCCCGCGAACTCCCGCGAAGATGGATCCCAGCTCCTGCGAACTCCCTGCTCCCGCGAGATAGCTCCAGCGAAGATGGCTCCCGCGATGATGGCTACGATCAATTAACCATGGAATTTATTTATTTATTAACTATAATATTAATTATTTGACGGTATTTATTTATTTAATGTTCATATAGAATTTATTTTAAATTGACTTAATAAATAATAATTAAAGTATTCACGAGGGCGAAATGTCGATCACCAGAATAGCTATGAATCACTGTATTTTCAAACGTACTAAACCAAACAATAAGTATAGCTTATCAAGATCAACTGCTCGATCAATGACTTATCAGGATAAGTTGCTTATCTGAATAAGTTGGATAAGCTGCAGCTGCCCCAAACAGACCCTTAGTTTTTTTTTTATAGAGTCTTCCAGAAGTGACTACGAAACATGACATCCATGATTGAAGTAATTGTCATGGGTATCCAATGCAGCTTTATAATCTCTCTGAAGTATAGTCGACGACATTCAATGCATCAAGTTTTTGTGACAGGGGATGAAATGTGCCATCTTCGAGTATTGATCTACCATAACCATGAAGAAATTCTTGTTTTACTGTGTCCTTGAAAGACACATCACAAAATCCTTGCTAACATCCACTCACGATGCCTCTGGTACTGGTAAAGGGTGTATAGCCCTGCATTCCTCCTATTGGTTTTTGCAACGTGACAAATTTGACATTGCCTGATGTTCCACTCCACATCTCTCGCTAGTCTGGGATAAAAAAAGTCTCTCACGAGTGCGAGAGTCTTATCCCTGCCATAATTCCCCGAGTCCTCCATTGTGGTTTTCACAAACAATGGATTCCCTCAGTGAACTTTTAGGAATGCATAATTTACTCTGGCAGAAAAAGTAACCATCAATTTTGTAGTACTGCAAGGGTAGGTTTCCCTTGACACTGCTCCTAGGTTTCTCAAAATCCTCATATGTCTCGTATAACTTCTTTACTTCAAAGCCTACGACTCAAGCTTGCATCGCTGCAATCAACAAGTGATGACGACTTAGTGCATCTACTATGCAGTTCTGACTGCCTGCCTTGTGCTTAAGCACGAACTGGAACAATGTTAAGTACTCTACCTAAGTTGTGTGTTAGCCCTTTAGTTTGCTCTGAATTTGAAGTTTTCATGGTTCGTGAATAACGTGAACTTCCTCGTTAGCAAGTAATGGCTCTAGTGCTCAAGAGCTTTCACTATAACATAAAACTCTTTGTTGGATGTCGACTATTTTCTTCTGGAATCATCCAACTTCTCACTGAAAAATGCGATGGGTGACCTCTGTGGCTCAGCACTGTTCATACACCCATACTGGGTGCATAATAATCTACCTCGAACAACTGGTTGAAATTTGGTTGCTAAGACTGGTGCCTGGGTCACCTTCTTAAGTACATCAAAACTATTATGAGCTGCCTCTGTCCACTAGAAGTTCTCTCTTTTCAAAAACTGTCAGGGTAGCGTTGATGGTACTGAAACTCTTGATGAATCACCCATAAAATGATGCTAGTCCCAGAAATTGCCTCAGCTCGGTGAATGTCTATGGTGCGGTCCAACTCATAATAGCCTCTTTCTTTGTAGGATCCATCTGAATGCCTGTAATACACGATATAACCCAAAGAGCACACCCATGCCATCATAAAGTGGCACTTCTTTGGATGGGTATATAGCTTCTTTACTCCCAACACGTCAAATATCACCCTCAGGTGTTGTAGGCGCTCCTCATTGAACCGATTGTATACCAGAATGTTGTCAAAGTATACAATCACAAAATTTTCAATGTGGGCTCATAATACTTGATTCATCAACTTCACAAAAATATTGGGCATGTTTGATAATCTGAAAGCAGAACTGTCCTCTCGTATAAGCCATCGTGTGTTAAAAGTGGTCTTTCACTTGTCTCCTTGTCTCATCAGGATCTGGTGATACTCACTGCACAAGTCGATCTTCGAAAAGATGGTGGTTCTGTGCAACTTATCCAAGAGGTCTTTCAGGCGAGATATAGAAAATTGCTACTTGATGGTATTCTTGTTGATGACTCTGCTATCAATGCACATCCACGAATCGTTCTTTTCTGTACTATCCGGGTAGTGATAACACATAAACTAGTACTCTTCAGTGATGATAATCTCTCTGGAAGAGTGTCAGTCATCATCTCCTGGAATTCATGTAGTAGTGGCTGTAGCAGTGCTGGTATGTTACTCTCCTCCTCAGTTCCCTCTATTAGGTCCAATGCCAATGGTATTGGAACTTCTTGAACTTGAGGCAAATGCCTCCTCTGTGTCGCCTCCATCTCTCGCATCATTAACAGGTAACAACACGATGCGTTTCCCTTTTTTTTTTTAAAAGAGTAAGTATTCAACCAAGCATGTTGATTTTGTGGTCGAATTACCAAGACCTCCCCAACAGAATATGACATGCGTCCATCAGAATCACGTCGTTCCAAGCTTACTTCTATAACTGATCCTTGATTGAAAATTCAACCAAGCACTGCTGATCCACGCGTATTTTGTTTTCTCTCTTCAACCAGGTAAGTGAATAGAAATGAGGATGTTTCTGTGTTGCCAATCTCTTTTTCATCATACGCATGGACATCACATTTTCACAACTCCCACCGTCAATAATTAAAACACAAATCTATCCCTTTATCGTACACTTGTTGCGAAAGATAATATGCCTCAACCAAGACTGGGCTCTCTCCGGCTCTGACTGCAGAACTCTCCGTATGACTAACATCTCTCCTTCGTCACTCTGGAGCTGAAGTTTTTTCTCTGGTCTATCCTCTGACTCTTCATCCTCCACCTCCTCGTCGATGCACTGATCTGTGAATGAGACAACTCGGCTCTTAGGACAGCTAGAGGCCGTGTCTGTAGTCATGGCATATGAAAAATCTTAAAGCAGGCAATGTACTGGAAGAGCTATCCTTTTCCAACTTCTTTCGACTCGAATTTGTCTTGCTACTCTCTCGTTTTGTCTCGCCAACTCCTCCAAAGGTACCTTTATCGGTTGTCCTAGTTTTAGGTTGCTGATTGACTGAGGACTGCTATCTGAACGAAGATTACCGTCTGCTATGTTTTTATTGTATTTCAACCTTCAAATCTAAGGTTTGACATCCCCTAACGATCAATATTGTTGTAACTGCACAACATTGCTAATAGCGGGCTTCGGACCTTCTAGGTATCGGGCTATAGTGTATTCCTCTGGCTCGACCAACTCGCACTTCATTTGTAACTGGTCGAACTTTAACGTGAACTTTTCCACTGAAATATCTCTCTACTACTTGTGGAGTTTCAGAAAAATGTCTTGGAGATAATGAGATGGAAGGTCTTTCTCTGCATCTTTTTCCTCATCCCTTCCCACTTGGTAATCATATCACTGCTTTCTCTCTGCCTTTGCTTCTGCAAGTTCTCCCACTACAAGGAGGCACTCTTTTTCAACTTGATGGGGATAATTTTACTTGCTTATTTTCCTACACATTCTTAGATTCGAAGTAGCAAGCCAATAAAGTGATATCGATCCAAACCTCTAAACTGGTAGATCCACCTTGATGTCGAAGTCCTTGTTTCCTCCATATATGGGCTCCTCTCTCAACCTCTTTTGACAAGGACTTCCGAAGCGGTGGGACCGATATTCCTCGTCACTGATGTCTTCCATGTGGAATAGATTCTGATCCTCGTCTCTTTCTCTCTTTCGTCTCTCTAGATCGCGGTCGAGGGTAGTCTTCCCCTGGGTTCCATCATCAATCTCCGCGTGCCTCTGTTGAAGTCGACAGACCTCCCGCTGTATCTCGTCCTGGGTAGGTTCGGGCATGTATCTCTGTGGTGGCATTATTAAGGTTTGGGATTGGGAGGTGTGGTTGAGGATAAGAAAGAAAATAAATTGGGGGACTGGGTATGGCGGATATTTGGAAACCCTAGGATAAGATTAAGGTTAGACTCGTTCTGATGTTGGCAAGGAAGGAAATGGAATAGGTGGTTGGAAATAGGGACAAGTGGGCGTCGATAACTGACGATTGGAATTAGGGTAAGGGAGCGGCGACAGGTTGATGGTTGGAAAATAGAGAAGCGTTAGTCGGGTTGGCGGCGACTGCAAGTAGGGAAAGGGAAGGTATGAAGGGCAGAAGTTGGAAACAAGGAGGCGATAGGGGGATTGACAACGATTTGAAGCAGGAACAGGGAAGGTGGAAGGGGCGACAGATGGAAAACAGGGAGAGAGGGGGATTGGCGGCGGCTAGAAGCAGGAACAAGGAAGGTGGGAGGGGCGGAGACTGAGAAAGAAGAGGAGGATGTATGTGGAGGGATTAGCGGTGGTGATTACCACCTCATAGTAGGATGCAGCATGAGCACCACATGTCCTCGGATATAGCTATAACAAGGGAGAACGCCTGGAGGCAAAAATCAGAAATCAACAAAAACAAAATTCTAAGACAAAAAACCATCACACACACACACACACACACACACACACACATATATCATATATATATATATATATGTATATGTATGTATGTATGTATGTATGTATGTATGTATGTATATTGGGAAGTGGAGGGGGGGGGTAGTAGTTCCTGCTTGTTCGAATAGCCGACCGATCCAACCCCTCTGCTAGACCGACACTCCTGCATAACCAGGTTGGGACGGTTCAGCCAAGCGTCACATCATATCTAGTTCCCATTTTAAGACTGGTGTAACACTCTGATACTATTTTTAACAACCCAATCTCTCATCCATTGTGATATTGTTTGCTTTTGCCTAATGTCTTTATGGTTTTGCCCCATTGGTGTTACGTACTTGGATGTCACCCATCCCCAGAGTGCTCCAATACGAAAACTCTCAACTTTAGAGTTTTTAATGAAATTCCAACCATTGAGTAAAAATGTGCCTTGATTTTTGAGAGTTTAGTTTTATTTTATTCGAGCTGTTTCACAGTTGAGAAATACATATAAGAAAGAAATATGGTGACAAATTGTGCTTAGAAAAATTGAACTTTTCAAGTTCATATCCATCTTTGCTGTTGAAGGATCACCATTTGTCCCCATTGCCTCCACAGGAACTATCCTTGGGTGAGATGTGTCTATGTTTAGTTGCTCATCAACCTCGCTAGTGGCAACTTTTTATTGAACTTAATCAAGTTGATGAGATAGATCACTTCAATGAAGGCTTTTGTACTTCCATTTAATAACCAAAAAAGAATGTTATATCAAGTAGTATAAAGTTGTTTTAACAGATTTAACCTCTAAGCAATATCTTTTGCATGAACTTTTCATTCATTTACATAACAATACTAACGGTGATACTAATTTGAATCAATTTTTGGGTTAAGTGATCGAGTTGAGTAGCTTCAATAGTCTGAGACTACCACGAACCCTCCAGAGAACATTTTTGGCTTTTCCTTATCATTGATATTAGATTTAACTTTAACACAATTTTAAACCAATTGAGTTAAAAGAAAATATGAACTACACCTCAAATGAAAAGATTCAGCTGATTGCTGAATAGTGGAATGAACAATAATTTATAGTTTTTTTCTTATTTGAAAGAAAATTTTTGTGAATTTGGGAGAATGCATACAATGCATTTCAAGAATTTCATAATTTGATAACTTTGTGGGCAGCATTTCAGTGATTTCACCTAAACTGTCAATAATTTTGTTTGACCTCTTATTAACCTGCAAGTTTAGTAATACCTTTAAGCTACTTTTGGGCCCTTGGTAGTCATTTATTCCTAACAACAAAGATATGTAAGCGACATTTTTTTCATAATCACATTCACATTATCTATCAATAATCTTTGCCTTTAGCCTCTACTCAATTTCTCTCTCACATAATTCTTCTCTATTCTTCTCGTATTTGACTGATAAATTTAATCTCATTGCGTTACTATTGTTTCATCTGTTCTCTGTAGCGAGCTATTCATGTTCATATTACTTGGGGTCAATATCATTGGATTACTCATCAATTATCCTAAATATATATTTCTTGTCCTATTCTAATAAATTATTGATTTTCATGTCAATAATATTCCTACATAAGTTTATATTGGAATTAATTAAGAACATCTATTTATCAATTTGGAAGATATCTTACTTTACCCTTACCAATAACATTTTTAAAGAGGGTGCTTTGATCAACATGGTTTATGCTAAAAGTATTTGTAGCATGGCTTGTGCTAGTTTTTATTTATTATTTATTGTTGGAAGATTTGTGATTTCAATGGTAAATCAGTGGCGGATGCATTCTTTTCTTTACATTTTCGGATGCTTTGCTGCTGCTTGAAGACTGAACCTACATATACCGGTGCTCATGGTAAATATTCTCATATTATAAAGAATTGATCTGTGCTTCATATTCTACTGTAGCTTGAAGTATTGCGTTGACAGAAGTTATAATTGCTCCATTTGCATGTCATCGGGATATTTGATTTATTAAAGGTGCTGTAAGCCTGTTACAATCGCTTTTAGATCTTCTTTGTTAGATAACAAAATTTGAAAATTTTCATCCTCTTCAAGTTTCTACTTTTTATTGTTTAAAATTTTATTTGTTGCCTTCGGGCCTTGCCAAAATATAATTTGTTGCTGCACACTATGTGTAGGCTTCATAACTCTTTCCAATTTCATGTTTCATGCAGCTGTCCTGTATTATCTACTTGTTCTCAAGGAACATGCACGATTCATCTTTGACCATTGTTGTACATACAACCTGTGCTCGGCTGATGTTGAATCTGGTAATGCGTTTGTCATTTTCACACATTAGAGTTTGAGGATGCTGTCTAAGTATTATGCTGCATGGTGATTTATTGAGTTTCTGCATCCTGAAACATTTACTTGAAATGAGAAATTCTTCAAATTGGTTTAATTTTTGATAGTAGGGCCTCATCTTACCATGTTACCATTTAACATTTTGCTGTTATTCGACATTTTAGATATATATCTGTATTGTTGCAGTTTTTTGGTACAATATTTTGCCATACTGCATATTTTTTCTAATAGATATCATAGAAATACCGTTGCACTGAAAGGATCTAGGAGAATGATATTGATTACTTCAACGCTATTTATTAGCATTCAGATGTTGTTATTTGGAAATCCCATGGTTTTTTTTCTTAGGTGGAGCCTATATATGAGAAAGGTGTTGACCAACAAACTATGGATGATGCTCGTGTTCTATTGGTACACTATTTTCTTTATCACGTTCAAGTACCATAACCTATTTATGGTTTCCAGTGCCAAGCATCAATTAATAAGCATGCTCATTTGGGCATTTACTCATTTCCAGGGCCGAATTTTGGATGCTTTTGTAGGGAAATTTGGCACTTTAAAGCGCATTGTTCCTCAGGTAAATTATTTTTTAAAATGATTTTTTTTGTAAAAAACTTTTGTTAAGATGTTTTATTTTGATCTTTAATACTATTCACTGAAGTGCTATATTTTTAGTACGACACTGTGTTTCTTTTCTATTATTTCATGCTTTAATTTATGCTGTATAATTTGTTGTTTCTGAATGTGATTTGTTTTTTTAGACTACGTAGTGCTAATAAATAATCCTTTTATTGGATTATTGATCGGCTATGGCAGCCTATATATAGAAAAATAGTTGAATAAAATAAGGAATCCAGTAAGGGGAAGAATATCCTCAATTTTGCTAGTACTGGAAACCTACCTAATATCGTCATTCACCAAACCAAACCCCCCCCCTCCCCTTCCTGTCGTAGCCATACTTGACCCAAGTGTCACGGACTAACTTTTGTGAAGTTAATTATGCTGTCGAAGCACTGTCCAAGCACCAAGAAAGTCTAATTATACCCACTAATTTTATGCTGGAATGCTTGAAGACTTGAAGGACTAGAACATCAAAAGAGAAAATAAGATTTTATTGCACTCGAGGAAGTTTACAAGGATACGAAGATTGGCTACAATTCCTAAATGGATTAAAAATGAGATGGGGGTTTCTATTTAGAGGTCTTCATCCTCCTTATATAACTTTCTAGATTTACAATAGGGTTTTATAAGTGTAGAAAATTGTAGAGCATCCTATCTTATTCCTATGCATCTAAAGTGTCTGGAGAGTTCCAAAGGCTCCATAATATTTCTAGAGTATATATAGTCTTCCAAGGTCTAAAATTTTTTGGAGCTTTCTGGATCATGGTGGATTGTTCCAGTTCATTCTAGGAGTTTCTTCTTTTGATCCCCAACTAGCCTCCATGTTACGTAGTCCCTTCCATTTGATGAAGTAATCTTTATAATTTGGTACTCTTTGACTAATGATTTGGTTAGCTTGTATTTCATCTACTTTGTCGAAGGAAGTGATCATCGCTGTTGGTGCCCCCTTAGAGATTCTTCTTATTTGATCTTCTTTGTTTTTCTGAAATGATTTTAACATGCTTACATGAAAGTTGGATGAATCTTCAAATTGGAGGGAGATCGAGATTGTAGGACAACTTTCCCACACGTCTGCTATTTTAAAAGGTCCATATTTATATACTACTACTTTGTGCACCATTTTAAATACCTTGTATTTCTGTGTTAGAAATCCACATGTCTTGTCTTCTTATCTTTCCAATTTTTCATCAGCCTTTTGTATTGCTACTCAAGCTAATTCAATTTGTTCATGACATGCTTTAGGAAATCCAATTTTATTTGAACTCTTTCTTTCATAGTGAGTGGCCAGTGATAGAGGTGTTAGTGGTTGTTGCCTCATGATCTCGAAGTAACTCTTATTTGTTGCTTGTAAGAGACTTTGCAACTTCAAGAACTTTAACCCAATTGAGATTGTAGGCACTAACATAGTGTGATATCACTCCTGTAAAGCATTGACCTACTTAGTTTGTCTATCACTTTTAGGGTGAAATTTTATATGGAAGTTTAATTTAGATCCTAGTATTTTGAACTGCTCTATTAATAATCTTCTAATAAAGGTTGGATCTCGTTCGCGAACAACGTTATGGGGAACTCTTTGTAACTTAATCTCGTTGTGATGGAATATAATCTGACATCTTTTTCGGCTGTCCGGTCGGTTGGGGAAGGTTGCATGTTTGTTGAATCTATTCACCTCAACCTTGTATGGGTAATGGTTCCAACAATCTCCTGGGTTGTCACTGGCCTATCTTGCCTTGCTGGCAAACAAGCAAGTTCACACGAACTCTTCGATATTACCTTGCATCCTTGGCCAACTGTGAGTAGACTTTAAAAGGGCAAATTTGTGTTTCATTCCTTGCTGTCTTGCCTGGGAGTCATGACAGTCTTTAATTAACTCATTTCTTAGATTTCCCCATCTTTGCACATATATCTTTCTGCACCTGGTAAAAGGAGGTCTTCCTCTTGCCAAAATCTACTGCTTTGCCCTGATTGATCAAGGCAATGAAGCTTTGAGCCAACCTTTATTCCTTGATCCTACATGTAAGTGAGCTAATAATTGCGATAGGCTTGCTAGTTCTACTTTTTGACTCAATGCATCAGCTATTACATTTGCCCTTCTTGGTTTTTGTTTTATGACAATTGAATTTAGCTAAGAAGTCCTACCATGCTGCTTGTTTCGAACCAATTTATTCTGTGTTTGGAAATGTTGCAAGTCAAAATCACAAATCTTGACCCAAGCTAGTGGTGTTGCCATGTTCTAAAGCAGTTGATGATTACAGCATAATTAAATTTAGCTAAGAAGTTCTACCAATTTTGCTTGTTTTGAACCAATCTCTTTTGTTTTTGACAATGTTGTTAGTCAAAATCACAAATCTTGAACCAAGCTAGTAGTGTTACGTTGCTCTAAGGCAGTCAATGATTATGATCATTTCTTTTCATATATTGTGTAAAGTGTTTTGGTTTCGTTCAGCTTCCTACTTTCAAAGGCGATTGGATACCCTTGTTGAATAAGAACACCACTAATAGTGAAAGTTAATGCATCAGTGTGATCTTTATATGCCTTGGTGTGGTCAAGTAATTTGAGTATAGGTTCTTCACTTACTGCTTCCTTGAGAGCTCTTTGACATTCTGCAGTCCATTTTAATGGTTTATTTTTCTTAAGAATATTGGCTAATGAAGCTGCTCTTTCTGAGTACCCCTTGATGAATCAACGTTAGTAGTTGACTAAGACCGGGAAGGATTGTAACTTGTATGCTTTTGTGGGTTGTTCTCAATCTTAAATAATGCATACCTTATTATTCATCATCATTAACTTGGAGCCTTTTATTTTGTGCCCTAAGAACCCCACTTCTGATGTGGCGAAGGAGCATTTTTTTTTTGAATTATACATCATTTTCTTGAAAAAATTGTGAATACTTAATTGCATAATATGCTTTTTTGAGTGTTTTGTTTAGAGTTGTTAATGAACTAATGCACTTGATGAACAACTCAAACTCGGCTCGATTAAGACTCAATAATGCTAATTTAAATTAATAAATAAACAAACTTGAACAAATTTTAAAAGCTTGGAACTTAAATGAACTAAACATGAACATAGCTGAACTTGTTCATTTATGTTCACGAACAAAAACAAACTTGTTTGTTGTTCAACAACTAACTCGTTAAATACTCGATATTAAGTTCAGTGATAACTCGTTTTATATATGATATATTATTTAAATAAAATTTAATTAACTAGAATTTATTTGAGTATTGATTTAATAGTACTATATTATTATATCAATAATATTTTTTTAGTAATTATTAATTATATATTTATTTTATTAAATTTAAGGTGTTAGATGTAAAAATATATTTTATTTGGTATGTATGAAATTCCCCTTACAATTATTTCTAAACGGCAGCAAATCTTACTTTACCTCTAGCCTTTCACTGTTTCATGTCTCCCGGTTTCGCCCAAAACATACGAAATCTTGAGTTGTTAGTGATTAAAAATAATAATAGTGCAACAACTCAATATGAAATACATCTGCAAAATTGTCTAAAAAACTGTCAAAATGATAATTGCATATCACCATGGGAAAACCAACGCCTATATATGAATGTGGGAGTTGGGTGCAGACTTGAAAGTCTGAGTAAGATCATTATAAATTAAGAGATATTACATCATATATGATCATAATTCATGAGTTACCTTTCATTTTTATAGAGTTTACAATTAATAAATTAGTAGATGAGATCAAATTTGTAAAACTATTTATTGAATTTTTATATCAAAATCTAGATACTCATTTAAATTTTTAGTTTGTTGATTATCTCATTTAAATACTCGTTCACTTTTCATAAACAAATCAAGTATAAATATTAAAAATTTTAAACAACTAGAACAATATATGAAAGCTTGACTCAAGCTCAAACCCAACATTACAACTGGCAAATGGCATAACCAAGAATATTTAAGAAGCATACCCTATGACACATGTAGTTTTTGGCTCATCTCTTTCAGTTATCTTTACTTGGTAGTAGCCCGAACGAATGTCCAACTTTGAGGAGCAGCAACCTTTGCCCAATTTATCAAATAGGTTAAAAATCAATGGAATATGATACTAATTCTTCATTGTGATTTTATTGAGGACCTTGTAGAAGATGCACTTGCATAGTGTTCCATCTTTATTCTTTCGAATAGTACCGGGGCACCAATTAGTGTTTTAGAGGGTTGGATGAACCCTGTTTTGAATAGCTTCTTCAATTGCCTCTTTAGTTGTGCTAATTGAGGAGGTTCCATGCGATAAGGGCACATTGTCAGCAGCTTGTTCTCTGGCTCTAGCGCAATCTGATGATCAGTTTCTCTTCTTGGTGGCAACTTCTTTGGCTACTCCTTTGGTATGGAACCTTTGTATTCTCTCAGTATCCCTATTTCTGTTAGTTAGGCAGATTAAAGACAGTTTTTAATCATTGTGCTTCTTAAGGATGGCTAAATAGCTCTCCTCACCACTCTTCAATCCTCTGTTCAACTACATGGCTGATAGCATCTTTAAGTCAGACTTACTAGTCTTTATTATTGATAATACATAAGTTTTATTCTCGTAGGAAAGGCGCTGACATGGTTAAGAAACTCCATTCCAAGTACCAAGATGAAGTTATCTAGTGGAACTTCAAACAAGTCCAAGTTGCCCACCTATGTGTCTAGGGCAGTCTTCACTCTTCTGGTTATGATTTTGGATTAATTTTCCTTTGGAATTGGGTGCTTTTATTGATCTAGCTCCACCGACTACCTTGAGTTCCGATATCTTGGCTTCCTCTATAGTGATGAAGTTATGTATCGCCTTCGTACTGACAAATGCCTGTGTCATTTCCATTAATGGTGGCATCCACAAGTAACAGTCACTTGGTTTGCTTTTTTGGAAAGCTTTGAATAATATTAAGGAGTTGCAAGATCTCATTTGAGCATTCTTCTGTGTTATTTGCTCCTTTCTCTTTAATGTTAATAATCAATGTGTTTAGAGCCTTTGTTTTTTGACATTTCTTTGTCAATTAGGACCACTTTATAAGAAAGAACCACACCTTAAAACAGATTGATTCAAGTTCTTTTTCTGCTTGCCGTTGTCTTTATATTTGGAGAAATTTTAGTCTCTTTTTGGTTGATTTGATTGTGTTCTCCCCCACCTTTGTTGATGCCACCCTTCTTCTATTTGGACTTTTATAATTCTTTTTGGCCGGAATAATCAATTATGCTTTCAACAATAGCAATGGTGGTTGCAAGTTCTTTTACGCCATTACTCGCTACCTTTGCTCATGTTTGTAGCCTATCCATGAAGAACAAGTGGGAATTTTTATTGTCAGTCATGTTAGAGATTTCACTTACACGGTTGGTGAAGTTCCTGACATAGTCCCGAATATTTTCAAACTGCTCAAGTCTTCATAGGTGGCGACGTGCTTCTCTTTCAGCATTTTTTTGTGGAGAACTGAATTTTAAACTTGTTATTGAAAAAAGGTGGGGGCAAGGCCCTGATATCTTAAATATTTCCCAAATTATTGCCATCACTAAGACGTCGTCTGGGCCCTTGTTATAAGATGCTACGAATTTAGTTTTTTGTCTCTATGATGCGATTCTTTTTTATTGTTTTTTAAAGCATGTAATGCTATGAGATGGAGGGCTACAAAATCTAATGATGTCATTCTATGATGTGATTCTTTCTTTCTTTTTTTTAAAGCATGCGTAAGAATGTTATCAGATGGAGGGCTACAATTCTAATGACGGAGACGACACTATGGATGATTAAAGTGATGAAATTGATATTAGTGCAATGCTATTGAAGGTGAGTCGGGTAGATGCTGACTTTGTTTGGGGATGTGTAACAAGGACAAGAGAATCAATAAAATGTGTAGATGGAATAAATGTGAATGGATTAGGATTTTGGACTACGATAATATGAGTAAAACATATGCAAAATGACTTGTGCAAAATATAACTAAACGTCCATGTAGTGCTCAGCAAGAATAGTTTAGAAATATGGCTGGTAAAACCAGTCTTAAATAGTTGGGATAGCACTATGATGATGAATTTTTATGATGTTGGAATTAACACGATCTAGTAATTAGCTATGCTATTTTTTTTCCTAATCAATATTGATGATGGTAGCCGTTTTCTTCTAGCTAAACGATTTCTTATGAATATGCCAAATTTATAAGAAAACGTCAACAATGAACTAGTGTATTCTACTGAGTCATCTTTTCTGAAGCACTATGATGTAAATGACCTTGCAACTTAGTTTTTGTTTATTAGTTAAAGTTAAGCTTAATTTAGCAGCGGTTTTTAGACTTTCAAAACTCGTGCCAAATTCAAAATCATATTGAAGTAATTCTTTTGCAATTGGATTTAGTTATAATGGAATAATTAACAATTGACAATAGTTGGATAATATTAGAAATAATTTCACTTAAGCCACCTGGCTACATTGCTGCTACCAAAAGAAACTAGTTTCAATTTTTCTTCATTTTGAAGTTTACCGTGGCAAGTTTTACTGTACTGATATTTTTTTAATTCTCAATTACATAGCTAGTAGAAGAAGGTGAGGAAGGCAAAGAACGCTCCATCTTAAGGTTAAAACTAGAAGTTCCAATGCAGGTAACCATGAGTTCTTTTTGATACTTTGAATACTTCTGCTAATTTTCTAAAACGGCTTTTGGTTTTAAATGTTTTATCCATCTTTTCAGCATTCATATTATTATTACTTTTATGATTCCATTTCTTTTTAATTAACATATATGAGTATGGAAACTTACTGCTATTAATGTTTAGAAGAAGTCTTATAGGATGGATTGGAAAGCCTTAGGGGCTGTTTGGTAACGGCTGTAAGGTATGGCTAGTTACCTTTTTAATATGGCTCTAGGTATGGCTAGTTACCCTTTTTGACCATGAGAAAGAACTTTCGATTAAGGCCGATTAGCATGCCATAAATGCTTAGCATATAATAACATTGATTTTGATTTTAAATTAAGAGAATTTACCACCTTTAACATAGAGTAAATGATGGGAGAATTTCTCACACATCCTGGTCTGTTTAATAGAGATAGTCAATCTAACCTGATTGAAGGTTCTTCATTAACAACATTGTGTTATGATGTCCAATGAGATTTTGTTAACCTAAAGTGGATGTCTGTTTAAGGGAATAATTTTAAGATTACCTTTGCTACTACAATACTTTGTTCCATATCATGTACATTCTGTAATTTATCATTTAGGAGATTTAAGCCATTGGTGAATTTTTAGGCTTTTACTGTGATTATAAATTTAAAAGGACCACTTTGTGGTGAAAGATTTCCCATATATTTTTGAGGATGATCATATAGGTTAGAGGACTATTGACACTTTTTTACTGACATGAGATTTTTGAGAGTGATCATAGAGACAGTTCAATATGACCTTAGGCTTTTTGTGACTTGAGGATAAGCTGTTATAAAGGATGGATGACTGATTGCTTTAAGCTTAGGGTAATGATTTCATTTGAATATTTCTGTTCTTTATAAAACCATTTTGAATTTTTGATATTTTTGTATTTTCTTGGGATTTGAGCCCAAAATATTTGCTTGAAATTTTAGAGCAGTTTAATGATAATGGTCTGGTTCAATTGAGAGTCACTGTCATCAAGACCATTAATAGGTGTTTAATGTTTGAAAACACGTCTGGTCATTTAAGGGCTTGATATTTGAAATAAACACTTCTGGATATAATACACAAAGATCATGGCCTTTATCAGGATATGATGCTTGAGGTGTTTGTGTATGTAATTTGAGCGCTTTTTTTGACGACCATGACCCCACTTCAGTTATAATTTATGATGATTATGCCCATCATAAGGGGTAAGTTACTTGAGGGATTTATTTTTTTAAAATGTTTGCTTGATTGTTAAAAATAGATCCATTTGGCTACGATGTAAGATAAGCCATGCTTATCATGTAGTAGTTGAATGATTTCATTTTGTCGCATTAGACCTTTTCAATTCTGCTTACTTGCTAATGATCGTATTTGCATGGCTATACATTATTTGAAGCCATTTAAACATTCTATGCATCACTAGACTTGCCTACTCTAACCTGTCAAGTAGATGAGGTCTGTGAGATTGAACTCGTGATTGTTCCTTATAGGTTTCACATGAGTTTGTATTTTAGACATGAAATTTTTTCTAAAGAACGTTAAAGGCCTTATGTAAATGTAAAATAAAAATAAATGTCTTATGCGGTCAGTTGTAAATTTATTTGTTTAGAAAACCTTCTTTAAATTGTTGCCTCAATAATTCATTTGAAGGTGAATCCTTGTCGTACTTTGGTCTTAGGGTACACGGAAGATTAGATTTCAAAAAGACAACTTTATGGGTGGCATATCATATTGTACCCCATCCTTCAAAATTTAAATTTTGTTTTAGAATTATTTATTCTATTCAGCTTTATAGCTCACATGCATTACTGTGGATGTTGAATTATTTAGAGTGAAAGACATGGTTGTGCTTAAATGAGGATTGCGATTTAAATCTACATTTTTAATTTTTTATGCTTAGTGTTGAAATTCAGAACAATACGGAATTAAATAGAATTTCATTGATATGAAAGAGGTTATAAATAACCCTTACATGAATTATTGAATAGGAAAGTCAATAAAAAGGAAATAATATGGAAGGAATGATGTAACTGCTAATATCTCCAATTAATCATTTTAATTATTTTGGAGATATGGAAATAACATAAAATATGAAATGAAATACATTCAATCAAATGAAATAAATATAAAATAATTTATTCCTCATAACTTCTCACAGAAATAATTTATTTCCTAGTATAACTTCTAACATACCCCCTAAAGTTGAAAAGTGGTTAAAAATCATGTTTAACTTGGATTTGAAGATATCAATGGGCAAGAAGATCATGATAGGTAGAACTTGAAGTCTTCATCCTATACTGCGGTTGTCTTTGACTACAGTTTCTGCAGTGTCAGTAGGTAGGTGGAAGGCTCAAACATGTAATGCTACAGGGGAGTTTGCAGGGAAGTAGGCAACAGCGGTTGCAGTTTCTGCAATGTCTGTCAGTAGATGAAAAGCTCCTACAAGTAATGTTGCAGGGGAGTTTTCATAGAAGTAGACGATCATGATTGTCTTTGACTACAGTTTTTGTAGTGTATGTAGGTAGACAAACGATTCATATTGGTAATGCTACAGGGGAGTTTGCAGAGAAGTAGACAACCAACAGGATAAAATTGCAGGGTATGACCTGCAGAAAAAAAAACTCAGCTGGTAGGCCTCGGTGCAGGAAAATTTTACATAGGACGATATGCAGCAAGAAGAATTCGGTGGAGGGCCTTTCGCAATGAAAGCTATGGAGGGCCTTATACAGGAAAAAGCTTCAGAGGAGGGTCTACTGCAGGAGAGATTCCAGAGAAAGTCTTGATGCAAGAAAAAAATTTTCGGAGGATCTGATGTAGGAAACATTATGGGGGGCCTGATGCAGGAAAAATTCTCGAGGGTCTGATGTAGGGAAAGGTTGCGGGGGAGGATCTGCTGTAGGAATTTCAATGGAGATTGCAGCTTTGTCAAATGCATTGAAGCACATCATGATCATCTAATGAAGAAACAACTAAAACATATCGTTCACATATCCAATTTCATGCAATTTCTTGCATCTTTTGTTCGATTCGACAGGAGAGCGTTGCAACATCAAGAAAAAACCTTGCACTGTAAAGATGGAAACCAGGGGCAACATGAAAGGAGGCACTTGCAAAACTCATCTTGGATAGGACGATAATTACTTGAATGGGCTTCCACCACATAAGATGTCATAGATTTACTTGCACTAATTAAACCACTGCATTGACTATATAATTTTTCATATTAGATAAGGGAACCTGTCGGTCAACATAAATGGTTTCGCAGACTAAATATATGTCATAAATTCTTTAGTTTATTTAAATGTGTCTCATTAAAATTCTACTTGAAGAAAAATACAATATGTTAAACTGTGTGAAGTGGCATCATGTGCATATTCTGACTTTCACGTCAAATTATTCCAATTATCATAAGGGTTGGGACAGTTAATACATGAAGTTAACTCTGGCTTTGGTTAAGACCATTTGTGTAGCTTCTAGAGGCTTTTACTGACGTCGATAGGGTTTTTAACAATCCGAATTCAACTCGAGTTGGGGTCTACTAGAATGGATTTAATGTAGCTTGAAATCAGCTCATGGCTCGTTATATTCGATTTCGAGCCAATACGACTCGAAATTGAATTGAGCTCAATTAGGCTCAAAATTGAAACGAACTTGCTCAAATTAAGTTATTTGGATCTATTTCAGCTCCGAATCAGCTCAATCCGACTCAAAATTGAAAATGACTATATAAAAAGTTGGTCTGGGCCATCACTGACAATCTCCCTCCCTGATAATATATCCACCCAACGCAGTCACAACACCATCAAAATATCACAGATGAACTGTTATTGGAATGAGAAAGAAGGGTACAATGTATGTCGCTAGTAAGGATCGTGCTATTGCGGCCTCGAGGACTAGACTTTGCGCGAAATCAGGGAAGTCAAACTGCTGTAGGCAGTAGGTGCTAAAATACAACTGGAAGGACTTGCAGGGAAGGCAGCGGGACAACTTCACTTCTAGCGGTATGGATCTGAAGAAAATCAGGGAACCTGGATTGCTGGAAATCTAGGCAACTGTAGGAAATAAGCCGAACAGCTGGACACCAGGAAGCCAACTGTCGTAGGGAGCATGTGCCAACAAACAATGAGGTCCTGCAGGGAAGGCGTTGGGACAGTTGCACCTACAACGGTAAGGACTTGCAGAAAATTAGGGAAGCCGACTGTCACGGACTAACTTATCTCAAGTCACCCGTGCAGCTTTAGCGTTTTTCCTTGGCACTAAATCAACATAACTCTCACAACGCTTGAATTTGTAAACACAAAGCACTTTAGGGAGAAGTATTCGAGAAAAAAAATACTTCACTAAGAAAGAGTAATTACAACACTTGAATGCTTGGAAACCTTGGATGGTTCTCGAATGGATACAAATGAGGTGGAGGGACATTTATTTATAGTCCTTCCCAAGTCTTAGGTAACTTTATAAATAACATTAGAATGTACTATCTTCTAGATAGTTCTACATTGTTCTTTACATATACCTGGTTCTAGAACTTTTCAGAATATTCTAGAGTTCTCTTGATGCTTGCTTCTTTTAGCATATTTTTGGAATTATGTGAAAATTTTTAGAATTTCTTGGAATATTTTTCTTCTTTTTAATTTATTCTAGAATGTTGTGGAATCTTCTAGAGTCTTTTGGATTGCTCTATACATTTTGGTCTTCTCTGGAATCTTTCTATCCTATGATTAGCTTGCCAATTATTATTGAAAATGGGGTAGTGTGGCATTCACCCCCATTTAAGCTCGATCCCTCATTGCGGCATCCACTTGATACCGTCAGTTTTTTTCTTTTTCCATGTGTTTTCATATCTCATTTTCTTGTCTGCCCACTTCTTCATTCTTCTTACAACCTTATGTAATGTGGCTTGAGCTACCAAGTAATATTTGTCTGCCCCAAATACCATAATTAGTAATAATTGGCACAAAAAATGAATGTGGTATATAAATTAATGAACCTGGAGGTGGGTGAGGGAAGTCGTGTCTTCGATTTTTTGTCGCATGAGCAAAATTTTGACTATCATGTGCACTATTTCTCAACCAGCCATCGCAAAAGTGAAGCACATGTTGAAGTCACATACGAACATCACACATTATGTGTGTGTGTTTCACGTCATCCAATGTATGCCACCTTTTCAGTATTGGATAGTTGTGCATCCACGTGAGTTCCATCAATCTCTCTGATACAGTTCTGTCAGATCGGTTAAAGCTATGTTTGCCACCCAATTCATTTTGAGGTCTTAATATAATGTGTGAAAAGAATTACCTTAAAGAATGACATATACCACAATTCTTTTTCAATATTTGCTGGAGTTGTCTCGAAAGTTAGATCCCCCGGCTTAATTATCTGTGCCGACAAACTGACGAGAGTTTTCAATCCCACTGAAAAATATCTGCTGATTGTCTCTAATGAATGCTGGAATCGCTTTATCGCTCCTTTCATTGATTCATTCTGTGATAGAATGTAGAGGGTTATTGCTAATACATCTCTTGTAGTCATTCTTGAGGAACTGTGGAGCCCATGATGGCTATGCAGTTCATCCAAGAGATCCAAAAATATGATACTGTCATTCATAATATGTTATTGAACATTGTGGGGTGCCTTTGTAACAGTTTACCGACCTATTTATCACCAATATAAATCGATGTCAAACATGCTTTTCGATCGATGATGGAGTTGTAGTAATTGTACATGATAATTATAGCCGCCGTAATTGTTCTTATACAGCGCAGTTTTTGCCAATCCATCCTATAAAAGTGTTTTGTACAGATAATAAGAACGAATCAAACAATATTTAAGAGAACATAAAAAAACTGAAGATTAATTATTACGGAACATAAATTATTACAGAGCAGCATATTGATTGTTCGTGCAAGAAAGAGAAAACAAATGAACAAACAAAAAAATCATTGAATCAATTGTCCATAAAAAAAAGTAAATATTGGACACAAATTTCGAGAGGCATCTTCATAAATATCTATTTGCAGGTCGGGTCCTCCAGTAACTTCAACGAGTTCAGATAGAACGACGTATCCGCTCTAACTTCAGGATATGCATCCAAAACTCGAAGAAAGGGTGGTGTCATTTGAAGGACCAGGTTGACCTCAGCATACTTCTATCAGTTTGTTTGTTGAGGTTATGACGGAAGCAACTCCTTACTTTTTCCTTTTCTCCACCCTAGGCCACTTTGACTAACATGTGGACTCCAACTCCCTCTGTTTTAGGTTTGGGCCTTCACCTGACCCACCTACCTGCTCGGCCTCGAAGTCATCTGGTGTGCTTGCAAACCCTCGCTCACTTGGGGTGAATGCATGCATGCCCGTCGCAATAACTCCACTAAACATTAGGTTCGGCTCAATGCCACTTACCTTGAATTTTTTGGCAGCTGGCACCGCCTGCGACGTACGGGAATGTATATTATTTAAATCATATTACATGGATAATGAATGAAAAAAAGTATTTAGGGGTTTACTTATTACCTCTAACTTCTCAGTTTACCAATCATCTGAAGCATCAATGGTTCGTTTGATAGGATCCCAACCCAAGCCCGTGGATCCCTTTTCAGTTCCTTCCATAACTTTCAGTCATTCTTGAACTGATCCCATTTGTTCTTAAATTTTAACCTATCGTAGTCTCTTCCTGTAATTTTATGAAACTTCTTTGTAATATTCTGTCATCCTTGTTTGTTAGAGTAGGTGGTGAGTCTATTTCCAAGCTTGATCTCCTTAATATAGAGGTTACAAAATATTATTGCGACTTACCTATCTCACATTGCTGATGAAACCACTTCTTTGATTTTAACCATTACGTTAATGATAAAAAAAAGGATCAAGACATAAAACATTAAGACAGTAAAACAAAAAACAGGACAAGCTTAACACATCATGAAACATGTAATAGGCAAACCTTGAGACACACCGAAGTCCAACCATCAGCACACACACAAGTCCAACCGTCAGCAACACACCCGAGTATAACCACCAACAAAAACACCCAAGTCCAACCACCAGCACATATACACCCAAGTCCAACCACCAGGAGGCACACCCAAGTCCAACCACCAGCAGACACCCAAGTCCAACCACCAGCAGACACACCCAAGTCCAACCACCAGCAAACACACTCAAGTCCAACCATCAGCAGACACACACCCAAGTCCAACCACCAGCAGACACACACCCAAGTCCAACCACCAACACACACCCAAGTCCAACAATAAACACCACAACCAGCACACACACACCAAAGTCAAACCACCAACAAACACACCAAAGTCCAACTAGCAGCACACACACACTCAAGTCCAACCACCAGTAGACACATCCAAGTTCAACTAGCAGCACATGCACACTCAAGTCCAACCACCAGCAGACACACCCATGTCTAACTACGCAAAGAAATTATATGACAGTGAATGTTATAACAAAGAATGATAAACTTTCTATTGATCACGTCAATTGAAATCCTTGGCAGCGGTGGATGTCTGAAATGCTTCAGCCTGCAAATCTTCTTGTTTTTTGGTGATTACTTTGATTAAAGACAACTTACGCCTTTATATTATTAAGAAAGTATAGTAATTCCTCATTTCATTTTTTCTTTTCAAGTTGGTTCCTACTTGAGATTCTGTGGCTATGATTTTAAGCTATTGTCAATGCTACAGATTTCCAGCCACAGGCGTATCTTCTCAGGCAAATTTTTCTCATTCTCAGTTTGCAATTGATGAGTCATCAAGGGTAGAGTGGAAGTCACATATATACCTGAACCTCTAGCCAAAATTTATATGTAGCAAATGAAGCCTAATGCTGAAAATAGCTATGAGAATCTTAAGAAAACAAGCTCAATCAATCAAAAAACGTAAATTATCGCAAAGAAATTATCCAAAGAAATCCAAAAAATCGGAAAACCTTAGAGAGATAACCAGTGCAACGAAAAAACCTTTCCAAAATGAATATTAGCATAACATTGCAAGATACCAGCCGAGATCTGTCGATGGGAGCAACCGAGGGAGAGGTGAGGGAGAGGTGAGGGAGAAGTGACCAAGGGCAACATCAGTCGAGCGAGGGAGGAGACAGACAGAAGGACAAAAAAACACTCGAATGTGGATTGTAGACGTGGACCGCGGGGTCGATCCCGCTGCCGCGTCAATTAAAAGAAGCCAAACGCCGTTTCCGGATACACAATTTGAACATACTAAACAAACAATGGAGCGGTGTTTTGAAAACGGCAAATGCGCTTATTAGCTATGCCAAATGGAGCCTAATAATGATCTTTTATGTTCGAAAAGGGATTTGTTCTGAGCTAGAGAGCAATTTGGTTTTTTTTATTGCACCACCATGTTGGCTGAGTAGGGTAAGACAGGTTAAGTTCAAATGGTAGATAGTCAAAGTAATGAAACAACATTTAAACTGACAATCATAGATTTATAATAAATGAGAAAGAGTAGAATTTTATTATATTGAGAGCAAAATTTGTTGCTTTTTAGTATATGCGTTGTTCCCTTTATCAGCCATATATAGTATTTATATATATAAAGCAAGTTCAAATTTTATTTTTATACCAAAAAAAGAAATGATATTTCAAACGATGCAAAATCAAATTAATAGTGTATTGTTAATCTTGTGAAGCAAAACTAGGTTATCTGATACTTTCTATGAACCTAATAGATAACCCTAAACTAACCCATGCAATATGTATGTAAAGTGTGATGGAAAACTAAATGTTAGTGATGACAACTTTTGTTTTCGTATGTTATGGATTGGGATATAAACATCTCGGAAATTAATCCTTTATTTTAATCATTTAAAATTTCTCCACAGAGGTAGACCTAGGAAAACTTGGGCTTATTGCATAAAAAATGATCTTAATTTATTAGAATTAAACGAAAATTTGACACTAAATAGGACGCAATGGAGAAAAAGGATTCATGTAGCCGACCCTACTTAGTGGGATTAAGGCTTCGTTGTTGTTGTTGTTGTATTTAAAATTTCTCCGCATAAATGATCTGTTTTGTAAAGTGCAATCCTTTTTATGTAGTTGTCTAGTAATTTCTTTTGACTTATATGATTCTTGTTCCTTGTTGACGCTAAATACACGCAAAACCTAATGGGTTAATGTTTGGAATGCTAAGTTTTGATTTACTCTGCTGGCTTTTTTTTCATTGGTTAATTATCTTTTTTTTTCTTTTTCTTAAACTTGTCAGTTAATAGTCCTTCACAAGTTAATCTGATTGGTTGACACTTTTTCACAGGCTGTTCTCAATTTACAACCCCCACTTGAATACTCGAAGGAAGTCAATGATTACAAAAACTTAATTAAGACTTTGATTATGGGTAAGATGCTCTTTCTTCTTGTAAAATTATTAATTGTAGGACACATGTTGGTTAAATTCTATTAAAACTAAAGTTCTTGTGTGATAATCATTTTGTACCTCTTCTGTAATAATTCCTGCGTTTGTTGCCAAGCTAATTCTTTGAAGCTTACCAAGAAGCCTGTTTGCAATCCAGACATTTATATAAAAGCATCATCGAACTTCACTCTTATGCATGAAGCACAACTGAAGTATTTTTTTTATTTTTTTATTTTTTTTACAGGCCAATTATTGTTAACATTTTATTTTGTTTTGAAATAATTACTTATCAATCATTTGTTTAAAATGATCCATGAAATTCAAGTTTTGCTAGTCCTCTAGTTTGTTCTCTAGCAACAACAACAAAGCCTTAATCCCACTAAGTGGGGTCGGCAAGTTTGTTCTCTAGCATTAATAGAAAAATATTCACTCCATTAATTTTTCTTTTTAGTATTTCCTCACGTGTATACTTACCAGCTCTCTCCTAAAAGCCAGAATTATTCAATGTTACAGTCTAGCTTATGACTGTAAGAACTTTAACTTCGTTCTACTCAACATTGTGTCGCTTTTACTTTTAATAATTATGATCAACTTATCTTTCTGATAAATTTTAGCAAATACTTTTCATACAGGTAATACATTTTGGAGTAATTGAGGTAGTTTTATTAGTGTGTTCGAAAATTCTTTATAGACCATTTTTAACCTAAATGTATATTTTTTCTATTTTGCAAAATATATGCATTTTTAAATTTCTATAATTTTTAAATTTCTCAGAATCCCAATATTTTTTCTAATGCATTAATAAGCAGCTTAAAAAACATGGTCATGCTAAGTTACTTCTTTCCTTTGAGTGTTTGATGTCAATTTATTGGAGATACCAACCCTCTTATTTTGGACAGACAACAAGGTAATTATATAAGACCATAGTCGTTTAATGAGGGAAGAACAATGAAGAAATTTGCTTAATAAATTCACATTAAAGCATGGTAACAATACAAGAAATAAATCTATTCACTTTAGGGAGAAGGGTTGGTGGAGAACAATTAGGGGAATGCGTGATTGTAGGGACTAGAATAGCTTAAAGGTCTGACTGTAGAGAGGAGAATAGCTTGCGGTTTGCCAGCTTGTCAGAAGGCTGGTACAGGTCAGCGGGTAAGGCAGTCGGGAGTGGAATAGCTTAAAGATGTGCATAAAGGAAGGCAGTAAACTACAAGGAGTTGGTGTAGCTGGCAGCAGCTGGGCTTTTAAATTGATTGTTGGGAGAGCTGTGGGCTGGTAGGAGTTGACATGGTTGCAAGCTGGAAGCAGGTCGGCTGTTGGATTTATTGCAGTGGATTTTAAGGAAGTAATTTCTTAATTTCTGTGCTCCGCCTTAAGCAAATAATTATTTGTTGATCACTCCTAGCTTGGAAGTAATGTTGTCAAACTATGATTGATTAAGTGATTTGTAGATATATTAATAGTTGAAGTTTTGTTCGAGTGTAATGAACTTGGATATTTTATGTTCAATTTTCTTCTATAAAGCATCAAGCAATCTCATTATATGTAATCCTGTTGTAGTGGGCATTATTTGTAACAATATTAATAATAGCTTGATCATTGTATCTCATTATGATAGATGTTTAGATTTGTATCTAATGTAGGGTTCTAGTTGTAAATACAAGAATTCTAGGGGTTTATTTGTAAATGTAGACGATTATTGCAAAATCATGCTCAATATAGTTTCAGAGCTGTAACCTAGCACCCTCAGATCTTCGTCGTTACCTTCTTCCCGGCAAAGCTGATCATGACTGTATCGCAGAGTTCAGTCACGAAGTGTGGCATCGCGAGTCGCATCATCTCTCAGGGCAGAGAGGAGCGGCATTGTTATGCGGGAGAGTGGAGTCGACCATGAGGCTTTAGAAGAATAGGAGGAAGAGCGGCTTGGATAGAGAAATCGAGCGAGTCACTCTACTGTGGGAGTGAGATCGACCAGGGAAAGCCAAGAGCTGTTTGTGCGACTGTCGTGCGTGGAGACTTTGGTGTTTATCTAACCTAATGGTGGCGGAAGCTTAGGCAGATTAAAGGTCGTATCCTCATCCTCTCTCAGGGCAGAGAGGAGCAACATTGTTATGCGGGAGAGTGGAGTCGACCACGTGGCTTCAAAAGAATAGGAGGAAGAGCGGCTTGGATAGAGAAATCGAGCGAGTTGCTCTACTGTGCGAGTGAGATCGACCAGGGAAAGCCAAGAGCAGTTTGTGCGACTTTCGTGCGTGGAGACTTTGGTTTATATTTAACCTAATGGTGGCGGAAGCTTAGGCAGACTGAAGGTCGTATCCGCATCCTCCAGGAGAGGCTTCGCAAGCTCGTCTAGGATGAGGAGGCTGCTGCTGCTAGGTCTGGAAGCGGTGCAGTTGCTGATCTTCAATCAACTACGCCAAAGTTGGTTTCGACGCCGACGAAGGTGGATATAAGCCAAGTCAACGAATCTGAAGAGGCCTTATTTTGGTTGAGCTGTCCAAGTGAGCTTCACAGTTCTCACATCCGACGATGAGATTTATGCGATTTTCGAATGTAGTAGGTGAGTACTTGAAGGGCTTCAAATTCCATCATTACTGATAAAACTGTGGAGATAGGAAATCTCGGATCTTTATACGCTGCAATCTAGAAGTTGCTTTCCTGACTGGATCGCGAGGGAAGGAGACGGCTTCCGCGATTTTGACTGCAGCTCGGGAGTGAGGAAAGAAACAAAACAGGGCTTTTGATTTTGCAGTTGCACTCGACGACAGGGAGGCAAAGGATCTAAACGCTCTTGGGTAGCGCGAAGGATTTGTGATAGTGAACAACGGCGAGGAATTGCCTACATCGAGCTCAGGTATGACCGATGCTCAATGGGAGTTCTGCAGCTGCTGCAACTGTGGAGAAGTGAGACACCTGAGTAAGGCTTGTTCAAAGTCACTCAAGGAGAAAGAGACGGGCGAACGTGGATCATCTGGAGGGGTCCATGATGAGAATCACAAGTTACTGGAGATATTGAAGATGAAACAAAGAGCGACATGCGATGTCACTTAGAGTGCATCCATCTTATCATCATTCAAGTGAAACACTGCTAATTATGCTCACTCAATCAAAGGTGCTCTATATCCAACACAATTTCACCAGAATGGATAGTAGATTCTGGTGTATCTCAACATGTGACAGGTGCCGCTAGTGAGTTCTTGTCATATACTCACCCATCAATTCTAGAGAGCATTCAAATCGCTGATGGGACAACACAATCTGTGACTGGTAAGGGTATAATGAAGTGTATTAATTCTATGACTTTGTTCAATGTTTTGCATGCTCCTTCATTTCCAGTGAATTTTTTATCCATTAGTGTCATTATACTCCAACTAAAATGTGTTGTTTCATTTGATATTCCAAAGTTGATCTTTCAAGAAAAGAGGATTGCCCGGAAACTTTGGACTGACACGTTGCATAGTAGACTCTGGTATTTGGATAGAGAGTGGATGGACTCAGCCTTGTTATCTATGGTTGAGAATGCTGGAGCAAGAGGATCTAAGGGAAGTGTGGAGAATGTATTGCTGCTATATCACAGGTGCATGAGACACTCTTCGTTTAGCCTATTGAGTCGTCTGTATCCATTATTGTATGAAAAAGGCAAATAATAAAAAGCTTGTGTGTGATGCTTGTGAGTTTGACAAGCATACCTGGAGCTCTTATCTTAGTTATGGTAAACAATGTTCTTATAATTTTGATTTGTTGCATTCAGATGTATGGAGATCTTGTTCTACAACATCAAAGGATGACTTTCATTGATTGTTTTTCCTGTGCTACTTGATTATATCTGATGAGAAATAAAAGTGACATGCTTGCCTGCTTTAAAGATTTTTGCAGGGCAATTCAGACTAAATACAGGACTGTAGTAAAGGTATTGAGGTCTGATAATGAGACAAAGTATATCAACAATGTGTTTAGTGAATACTTGTCAATCCAAAGGATATGACATTAAACTATATGTTCATACACACCGACACAAAACAGAGTGACATAAAAGAAGAATAAACACCTTTTAGAGATAGCTCGAATTATGATGATCACGATGAATGTCCCAAAACACTTGTGGGGGCAAGCAGTTTTGACAGCAACTCAATTGATCAACAAAATGCCCTCGAGAGTGTTGGATTAGAAGTCTTCTTCTCAGATATTGAAATGCGACAATAGTGAGATTCTTCCATTGAATGTTCTTTGGATTTGTATGCTTTGTGATAGACAACAAACCATCTGTAGGGAAGTTGGATCCCAGTACTGTAAAATGTGTGTTCGCGAGGTATTATGCTACTCAGAAGGGTTATGTATGCTAGAGCCCGATTGAGAAGAGATTCTTTATGAATATGGAGGTGTCATTTAGAGGGTCTAAACCATAATATACTCTGGAGATAGATTCACGGTTCGGTGACTCAACAACCTATGAAGATATGAGGCAATGAAGAGTGAGTTGTAGTGGTGATGGAGTGGTGCAAGTGGGCACAATGCCATGTCCTGTGATATGAGATGAATCAACTGAGGAAACTGAAATCAAAGAAATTGAACCTAGAGGTGGCGGGGTTCAGGCTGAAGGTGAGCGAACAATGTATACTCAGAGGAAGAACCAAACTAAGGGAATAGATTCTGCAGTGCCAACAAGTCCCTTGTACCGGTTTTCCCCAACTCTTGAGATACCCTCATCATCCACCTTTGATTCAAAACTCCCTCGTGGTATTGTTCCTCCTCCATCTACTTATAATCCCCCAACGTTATGGAGGACTTCCCGCAACAATGTGGGGCATCCTCCTGATCGTTTCAAGTGGGAACTTGACATTGCTAACTTTGTTTTTTATTCTAATATCTTACCTTTGCATGGAACATTTATTGCATCATTGAACTTTGTCTCTATACCTAAGTGTTGGCAGGTAGCTAAGGAGGAACCCAAGTGGAAAGCGGCAATGCATGAAGAGCTTGGGGCTCTTGATAAAAATCGAACACGGGAGATTGTACCACTACGAATGGGAAAGAAAGCAGTTGGGTGCAAATAGATCTTCACGGTGAAGCAAACTCCCGAAGGGAATGTGGATAGCTATAAAGCTCGACTAGTGGTAAAAGGGTACAGTCAGACATATGACATTGACTACGATGAAACATTTGCAGTAGTAGCAAAGATGAGCACTATAAGGATACTGATTTCTCTGGTAGTTAATTGTGGATGGAGGTTACATCAACATGATGTGAAAAATGCTTTTTTTCGTGGGGAGCTACTGGAGGAGGTATATATGGAGATACTACCAGGATTCAGTACATCCTAGACTGTAAGCAAAGTGTGTAGGCTCAGAAAGTCCCTATATGGCTTGAAGTAATCTTCTTGAGCCTGGTTTGATAAGTTTAAAATGAAGATGATTGACATGAAATTTCGGCAGATCAATGCACACCACACGGTGTTCTTTCAACGACGACATGAAGGTCACACTACCATACTTGTTGTGTATGCCGATGACTAATTGTTACCTGTGATGATGAGACAAAGATTGTTCATTGAAGGAAAGACTGGGGAATTAATTCGAGGTAAAGGATCTGGGACAACTCAAATATTTTCTTTGGATTGAAGTGACCCGTGGATCTAAGGGGATGTTCTTATTCCAGAAAAAGCATGTACTAGATTTCTTCATGAAAACATGTATGCGAGGGTGCAAATCTGTAGTCTCTTCAATTGATCAGAAGGTCAATCTAAGTGTCGAGGCAGAAGAACCGGTTGATCGTGAAAGGTATCAGAGATTGATGAGCCACCTGATCTATTTTTGCCGCACTCAACCCGATATTTCTTTTACAGTGAGTGTGGTGAGCCGCTACATGCATGATCCAAAGAAGGGTCATATGGATGCAGTGTATCAGATCCTGAGATACTTGAAGAGTACACCGAGAAACGGGTTGATCTTCAAGAAGAATGAGCATCATTGAAGGCTTTTGTGATTTTGTCAGTGCAAGTTGTGCAGATGACATATGATCTACATCAGGATCCAACATGTTTGTAGGTGCTAACTTGGACTCGTGTAAGACCAAGATCAACAACAGAGACAGAATATAAGGCCTTGGCATTAGGAGTTTTTGAGATGATGTGGCTGAAAGCCTTGTTTGGTTGAACTCAAAGTGGACCAGGGAACTCAAATGAAGTTATGGTGTGACAACAACTTAGCTATCAACATTGCCAACAATCCAGTGCAACACGATAGAACTAAACATGTGGAGATTGATAGATTCTTCATCAAGGAGAAGTTGAATAACGGGTTGTTGGAACTAAGTCATGTAGCTACTGGAAAACAGTGGGTCGACTGCCTCACTAAAGGACTTAGTTCAGTGTAGCTAAGTAGATTATGTGACACGATGGACTAAGTGAATATCTTTCGTCCACCTCGTGGGGGAGTGTTGAGATTTGTATCTAATATATGGTTCTAATTGTAAATATAAGAATTATAGGGGTTTATTTCTTAATGTTGTTTGGCTCTATATAAGCCAAACTGTTAATGAAACGAACAAGAGGAATATTGCAAAATCATTCTCAATACCATGTGATGGGAACTTACTAATCATTGGGAGACGTGGTAAGCCACCTAACTTCATAAATTTTACGGGCCATTACTCTGAATTTTGTCTGCATTTTTATTTTATTTTCTCTAAGTAACTAATATCCTTCAATACGATAGTAATAACCAGATGTGGATTTGTGATCTAATACAAATCTAGCCGAACCAACATCAAGGAAGATTTTAGTGCTAATTTTCCTACCCCCGTTGAACAATAACCATTTTTAAGATCATATTGACAACATGAAGGTGCTTTTCTATGTGGTTGTTCTTAAAGTAACAGGCCTAATAGAAATGTAATTATCAAATATGATTCGAGATAGGTAGATAAGTTTCCTTACCAAATATCAATACCTTGTTTTGTCAACTAGGGTTGGATCTTTTTCGGGCTAAATTTATTTTTGTATCGTAATAGATATCCCTTTGCTCAATCTTTCCATTTCTATGTCATTAAAATATTTTTATAAATCATGATTTTTTACTTAAATTTACTTAGCAGGACACCTTCTGACTTAAACAACTCTTCTTTATTCTTGCTTATCAAGGATCAAGATGATATCATATATGATCGCAGAATAGAATTTTTATTTTTATAATTATTTTGTTAAATGAAGTGTGGATATATTGTCCTCAAGTATCCATGCATTTTAATCACCATGGTAAATTTGTCAAAGCAAACATTTGGTATTGCTTTTAACAAGTCAACAAACTTTGTTCATATTATATTTACTCTAAAATATTTGAGCTATTATGTCGACCATCTTTTACATCTCCATGCAAAATGTATTTTTTATGCCTATCATAAATTGAAAAAAATACTTCTGAAAGTGTTCATTTTAGCAATTTAAGAAAAGATTTCTTCATAATCAGCTCTATAAATTTGATTAATATGTTTTATACATAATGTTTGTTTGTTGGTGGACACTTTCATTTGCTTTGTATTTCTCATTGAACACCCATTTGCATTCAATAAATTTCTTTCTTTTGAGAATAATTGAAAGGAACTATGTCTTTTGAGAATAATTGAAAGGAACTATGTACTATTTCTTTTGAAGGCCCAAATTTTTTAATTAACAATATTTTTTATTTATATATTTTTATCTTTTCTTGATTTTTATTGAGATTATTCATTACCAAATGACTTATTTTAAAGACATAAAACTTAGGAGATAGTTTGCAATAAGAAATATAATGACTAAGAGGACAATTTAAGGAAGTTCTTATGCCCTTCATCAGAGCATTAGTGGGAATATTTAGATCTTCCTCAGAATTAGTATTTACCTTATTTAATTAAAGTGATATCGTGATTTGGGTCAGACATTGAGTTTTGTTTAAGCGAAATACTTTGTTATTGAATTATGTTTGGATTTAGGTCAGGCATTTCATTTGACACACACACACACACACACAAAGATTGTCGAGGTCAAATATTACACTTAGGGAAGCAATTACAGTGTCAGCCGCTCGTAGTATGTACCTTTATGACTTCATCGACGACAATTGTTCATTGCAGTTCTTCCTCAGGGAAGTTGTTCCTTTATTTTTTCCTTTTTGTATCTTTGACGAATTGAGTATTCTTGCCTATTTCATCCTATGACATCCCCAACACTTTGTATATATTTTAGAAATCCTAGATTGATGCCATTTGGTATGATACTATTTTAATCCTAGATTTTTTTTTTTCTTTCAAAAATTCAAGCCCTAACCCACAAACTATATCTACAACCTCCACCTAAACTTGAGCCTAAAATTTTTGCCAACCCTTGATCAAAGATCCACCTTTATTGAAACCGTAAGTGGGGGAGCTCTACCATGCCATCAAAGAGAGATTCACGAAGAGGTATTCAAGACCTTACTATGGAAGATAAGCAAAGAGAAATGCTCTAATCATAACATAGACTCACTAATTTTGAATGAAGATAATTTGGAGAAGTTATATCAACTCCTAAAGAGAAATGCTCTAACTATGGGGTGTATATGTATCTTATCAAAGTGTAAGTGGTGGATACCCCCCCGTTATTTGTTCCTCTCTGACTTCGCTGACGATCTGTCCATTGCTGTCCTTGCTCAGGACAGCAGCAACTGTTCCTTTCTTTTTCAGTTCTGTCCCTTTGTCAAATCACATAATATCCCCCCTCATCCTATGTCTTCCCAACCTTTATTCCGATTTTCGTACACCTTCTAGCAACCCCGAGAACAGTGTCATTGACAAATACATGCAGGTAATACCGTAATAGCCTGGTAAGGGCTGGTGCATCTGGCACTGTTGCTGAATTTATTGTTGGAAGTGGTTTGGCCTGGCAGGTTCTGCTGTAGTTAGAAGTAGGTGAGCTGTTGGGTTGATTGCACAAGCAGTAATTGAGGAACTAATTTTAGGATTTTTGCAAAAAACTTTATATGGTTTTTCAAGCTTTCATGGTTTTGCCGCAAAAATATGCTTTGCTAAAAGTTTGTCATAAAATGTGTGTTCTTGGATACCGTTAATAGAAAAAACATGTGCTTTTTGGCTTTTTTCTTCTTAATTTGGGTAGTTTTACTGACTTTTGCCTATGGCGTGTTTTTGTTTTCCCTACAGATCATGGTTATGTTGAACATATTCTGATATTTGCTTTTCTTATATGTAAGAAGGGCATGTGTCTGGATGATTTTTCTCATCTCTATTTGTCACAGGAGGGATAAAATAATTGGGATAATAAATTTGCCAGTCTCCCTTTTTTTATGTTTATGCATTGAAGGTTGCTTTCTGGGCTGGGAGGAGAGAAGCATGAATGGTACTGTGGTATTGTTTTGGTAGCTGACTTTTTTGTTTGTTTGTTTGTTTGTTTGTTTGTTTGTTTGTTTGTTTGCTTGCACCAGTTGGTTCGACCATGATCTTTTGTGAATATAAACTTCCACTGTTAGTATTCTCCTTATACTAGGTGATACTGGTGCTTTGTAATGTGTTTTGGGCGTCATGGTAGTGTTTATGCTGTGGTTATTTTCCACCATATTTTTTTGCTGGATGGTATGCAGAACTCCACTTACTGATGCATAATTTTTATTTCAATGCTCAACTGTCTGATAATTTGTGCATGAAGTGCTTTTAATGGAAATAATTGAAGAAATGCAACTTGTTGCTAATTGAAGCACCGGACTGGGTTTGAAACATGTTGTATAAATCTTCTAAGTCCGTGTTTATGAGAAAATCAACACCTTAAAATAATGGGATTCTGGACAAAGGTCTTTCACTAGTCTAATCAATCGTGATAGTTTTCCATAATGCATTATGTCAACAAATTTCACTGTTTAAGATGGACAGAACGAAGAATGAATTGAAATACTATCTGGAAAGTTGATTGTCAAAATAAAGAAATCTTCGTTTGGGTATTCCTTGTGGTTACTGCCTTTATTGATGGAAAATGCCCATTTTCCTGAGTACATGATATCATATGTATTGGTGGCAGAGCAGGGACAATATGCCGTCTCACAGCTCACCATCTCTCCCTGGCCAATTCCTTTGTCTCATTTAAGCATTTCGTTACTGTGAATATTGTGGTAATATACAAGTTTCCCAAGTTATTTTAGAGGCCACCATTAATTAGGTTCTAAAATGATTAATGAACTGTCAGAATTTCATCTAATTATGCTTTCAATCAGGCATCCTCATTCTGTAGTTTCTGCTCATGTTTCTCAAAATTAATGTAGGATTGAAAAAAAAATCTACCAATAGATACATGCATTTTTTAAGAATTATAATATGAAAACTCTCTCTATGTTGACTCTATACTTTGCCACAATTTTGCTAGGATTTAACAAGTTAAGGCTTTCTTTATCTGCTGGCCAGTGCTTTATGATTGGGTTATATTGCAGGAATGAAGACCATAATTTGGAGCATCACCAATGCTCATCTACCTCGCCCTCAAGTACAGGTGAATTGTACACAATGATTGGGAGTAGCCATTTGTATCATGTATGTAACTCAATTTTCACATTTTATTTCATCAGGCCTCACCTGCACAGGGTACACTTCCACAAGTGCAAACGTCACCATCTTCTAATTCCTCGCTTCCACAAGGATTTAAAGGAATGAGAGAAGATGAGGTTTAAGCTAAGTTGGTTTATCTTTAATTTATCTTTTCAATTTTTTTCTGTCATCTGAATTCAATTTTGTTAGGTTCGAAAAGCATCTGGTATTTTGAAAAGTGGTGTGCATTGCTTAGCTCTGTTTAAAGAGAAAGAAGAGGAAAGGGAAATGCTGCAATGCTTTTCACAGGCTTTAGCTATAATGGAAGCTCGGGACCTTATGGACATGTTTTCATTGCGAATGCCTGAACTCTTTGACTGCATGGTCACTAACATACAACTACTACATGTATTTGCCAATCTAATCCAAAATCCCAAGGTCCTCCGGCCCTTGGCAGAAGTTTTGGTGAATTATCTTGTTAGTAGTAAACTTGATGCTCTGAAGCATCCAGATTCCCCTGCTGGAAAACTTGTTTTGCAACTTTTTCGATACTTATTTGTATCTGTTGCTAAGGCACCAGCAGAGTGTGAGCGCATGCTGCAGCCCCATATTCCTTCTATATTTGAAATTTGCATGAAGAATGCTATTGAAGTTGAAAAGCCTCTTGGTTATATGCACCTTCTTCGAAGTATGTTCAGATCACTAAATGGTGGAAAGTTTGATACACTGTTGCGAGATCTGATGCAATATCTGCAACCATGCCTCAATATGCTGCTAGCTATGCTTGAGGGACCCAGTGGTGAAGACATGCGGGACCTTGTATTGGAGCTTTGCCTAACCTTGCCAGCTCGTTTAAGCTCATTGCTTCCACACCTTCCTCGTCTTATGAAGTCTCTTGTTCTTGCACTGAAAGGCAGTGATGACCTGGTGAGTTTGGGACTCCGAACGCTAGAATTCTGGATCGACAGTTTGAATCCTGACTTCTTGGAGCCTAGTATGGCGAGTGTTATGTCTGATGTTATACTTGCTTTATGGTCCCACTTAAGACCTCTTCCATACCCATGGGGAACAAAAGCTTTGCAATTACTTGGCAAGTTAGGTGGACGAAACAGACGATTCCTCAAGGATCCACTAATGATTGACTGTAAAGAGAATCCAGAGCATGGACTTCGTCTTATACTAACATTTGAACCTTCAACACCATTTTTAGTACCTCTTGATAGGTGCATCTACCTTGCTGTAGCTGCAGTTATGCATAATGATAGTGGAATGGATTCTTTTTACAGAAGACAGGCGCTTATGTTTCTCAGGGTATGCTTGGTGTCTCTGTTGAATCTTCGGGGTAACATAATGGTTGAAGGTGTGACTCCTACCCTTCTAGCAACATTATTAGTTTCTTCGGTGGATCCTTCATTGCGGCGTACAGATACTTCAGATATGAAGGTTAATATAATTTTTTGTTGTTTTATCCATCCTTTTTTCCTATCATTAGCACAAGTGTACTTTTCCACCCCCTTCCCATCCCCAGTCCTTGGCACAGTTCTAATTTCAGCTGCATTTATCATGTTGCCTTTGTCTTTATTTTCTCAAACCTTGGTGTTGTGCTATAACTTAAGTGAATTATGCATTTGCATTTTATTCAAGTGCATATATTTTTGTGGGCGTGCATGTATGATAAGTTTGTGCAGGCTGGCACATATTATGCATGTGTGTTTATCTGGGTGCTTTTGCTGTGCATTTGTGTTTTCAAAACTGTGATGATGTTTTCTGTGTTTGTAGTTGGTCTCATATTCAAGTCACCCTCCTTTGCTTGCACAGTAGGCTTTTGATACTATTATTGATGATTTTTACATCGTTTTACACAGCATATGTTTGGTCTGTAAAAATTGCAACATAATATTTTAATGAAACTAATGATCTTTTCCTTTTTTTTTTTTTTTTTTCATTTGTATCTTGCCTGTCTTTGTTTGCTTATGGCATTTGTTATCAGGTTGATTTGGGAGTTAAGACGAAGACTCAGCTCATGGCTGAGAAATCTGTTTTTAAAACGCTCATTATGACCACCATTGCTGCGAGTGCAGACCCTGAACTCCAAGATTTGAATGATGAATTTGTTGTCAATATTTGCCGCCACTTTGCTATGCTTTTTCATGTTGACTATCCTGTCCATTCTTCTGTCACAGTTGGACAGCAGATCAGTTCCATGATTTCAACAACTGTCAATATAAATTCCAGAACAAGAAATAGTACTTCCAGTTTAAAGGAATTGGATCCACTTCTTTTTTTGGATGCACTGGTGGAAGTTCTTGCTGATGAAAATAGGCTGCATGCTAAGGCTGCTCTTAATGTTTTGAATATGTTTGCTGAAACACTTCTTTTCCTTGCCCGAGCAAAACATGTAGGTCTGCCAAGTTCTAGAAGCGGTCCTGCTACCCCAATGATGGTATCCAGTCCATCTCTGAACCCAGTGTATTCACCGCCCCCAGGTGTCCGTATCCCTGTTTTTGAACAGCTGTTGCCTCGTCTATTGCACTGTTGCTATGGAAGTACTTGGCAAGCTCAAATGGGTGGTGTCATGGGTCTTGGTGCTTTAGTAGGCAAAGTTTCAGTTGAGACTTTATGCATATTCCAAGTGAGGATAGTTCGTGGCCTCGTATGTGTACTTAAAAGGTTGCCATTGCATGCCAACAAAGAGCAGGAAGAGACGAGTCAAGTGCTTACACAGGTCCTCCGTGTTGTCAACAATGTTGATGAAGCAAACAATGAGCCTCGCAAGCAGAGTTTTCATGGAGTTATTGATTTTTTTTCGTGTGAACTCTTCAATCCTAATGCATCTATTGCTGTGAGAAGAACTGTGCAGTCATGTTTAGCTCTTTTGGCTAGTAGGACTGGCAGTGAGGTCTCTGAGTTGCTTGAGCCTCTTTATCCCCCTTTACTTCAGCCATTGATAATGAGGCCGTTACGACCTAAGAGCATAGAACAGCAGGTATGCAAGATAAATGTAATATAAATTTGGGCAAACATTTTTTTATAAAAATTGGAATTCAACTTTTCTACTTATTGCACACAGGTTGGGACAGTTACAGCTTTGAATTTTTGCCTTGCCTTGAGACCGCCTCTGCTTAAGTTGACTCCTGAGCTTGTCAATTTCTTACAAGATGCTCTGCAAATTGCTGAAGCTGATGAAACTGTATGGGTTGCAAAGCTTATGAACCTAAAAGTAGTTTCCACATTAAACCAGCTTCGTACTGCATGCATTGAGCTACTTTGCACTGCTATGGCTTGGACGGATCTCAAAACACCAAACCACGCTGAACTGCGTGCAAAGATCATATCAATGTTTTTCAAGTCTCTAACTTGTCGTACGCCAGAGATTGTTGCTGTTGCAAAAGAAGGGCTTCGTCAGGTTCTTGCACATTTTTTCTTCATTTATTGTTTGCATTCAATGATAACAAACCTGCAGTTCAATTACATACATGTGCTGCTGAAATATAATTAATATATATTTATCCCACTTAAAATTGTGTGTATCTATTTTGTATCATCATATATATAGTTATGCAATACTTACAGGTAATCCAGCAACAGAAGATGCCAAAGGATCTTTTGCAGAGCAGTCTAAGGCCTATTTTGGTTAACTTGGCACATACCAGATCACTTACAATGCCTTTACTCCAAGGATTGGCTCGTTTGCTTGAGCTTCTATCAAACTGGTTCAATGTCACTTTGGGCGTTAAGCTATTGGATCATTTGAAAAAATGGTTAGAACCTGAAAAGCTTGCTCAAACTCAGAAGTCTTGGAAAGCTGGAGATGAACCAAAGGTTGCTGCAGCCATGATTGATCTTTTTCATTTACTCCCCCCAGCTGCTGGGAAGTTTCTTGATGATATTGTCACAATAGTAATTGACTTGGAGGGAGCACTTCCCCAAGGGCAGTTTCATAGTGAAATTAACAGTCCATATCGAATTCCGCTGGCAAAGTTTTTGAATCGTTATGCATCAGATGCTGTAGATTACTTTCTTGCACGATTAGATCGCCCAAAATATTTTAGGAGGTAAGCATCTGGCATTAAATAGGAAATAATAAACATCAGAAGATGAACTGCTAGTGATTGACATTTCTTTGATTCTTTCAGATTCATGTATATAATTTGTTCAGATGCCGGTCAACCCTTAAGAGAAGAACTGGCAAGGTCACCACAAAAAATAATCTCCAATGCTTTTCCACAATTTTCTTCACCAATGGATGGATCTTCTAGTCAAAATTGTTCTATGACTGAAGAAGACTTTAATAATCCCATATCAGATAGTTTTTCTACTTCATCAACAAACTTGGGAGCAATCTCTGATGGCTATTTTCATGGACTTTATATTATCTCAACTTTGGTTAAACTAATGCCGGCTTGGCTTTATACCAATAGAATTGTGTTTGAAACTTTACTGCGTGCTTGGAAGTCACCAGCTAGGGTTGCAAGGTTACAGAATGAGCAGGAACTAAGTTTACTTGAGGTAAGTATGGCAGTAAATGTGAACTTTCTGTCTTTGTGCATTGCTTATGAGCTCTTAAATGTGATTTCTTTAACTGTAAAGTACTATTTTTATAATTTTCTCAAAATTATTTATTCAAATTGAAAACTATTGAGGATCAACTTATCATTGTTTACAGAGAATGCTTTTAAAAATGGTTTGCTGTTCATCTTTGGGGATATGCAGTTCAGTGTAATTCCTTTTAAGTTCCTTGACGAATGATCCGTTATATTATCAACTAATTTATCTTTTCTTAAACAAGCAGGTTAAGGAAAGTAAATGGCTTGTCAAATGCTTTCTTAATTATTTGAGGCATGATGAGTCCGAAGTTGGAGCTCTGTTTGAGATGCTATCAATTTTCTTATTCCATAGCCGCATAGACTACACTTTCCTGAAGGAATTCTATATTATCGAGGTATGTTTACTTTCAGCTTTTTTATAATGACATGGTTTACAAAGCTTCCTCTTAATTTTATCCTTTTTCTTCGATCTTCTGTATCAATAGTTGCTTGCATAAGGAATTGATTGATAGTGTTGGGCTTCAGGTTGCTGAAGGATATGCTCCAAGCTTAAAGAAAGTCATTCTTTTGCATTTCCTGAATGTCTTCCAGTCAAAGCTATATGGGCAAGATCACTTGGTCATTGCCTTGCAGATTTTGATTCTTCCCATGTTAGCACATACATTTCAAAATGAACAAAGCTGGGAAGTTGTTGACGCTGCTGTAATTAAAACAATTGTTGAAAAACTTCTTGATCCTCCTGAAGAGGTGCTTTTATAATGTTTTGCTGCTTTTACATATATTGACTGTAAAACTTTCGTTATCATTAAAAACACTTTTTTTTTTTGAATAAAAAAATACAAATATTGTCTTCCATTGTAGGTTAGTGCGGAGTATGATGAACCCCTGAGGATTGAACTTCTGCAGCTTGCTACGTTGCTTTTGAAATATCTACAAGGTGATCTTGTGCATCACCGTAAGGAGCTCATAAAATTCGGCTGGAACCATCTGAAGCGGGAAGATAATTCTAGTAAGCAATGGGCTTTCGTAAATGTTTGCCACTTTTTGGAGGCTTATCAAGCTCCTGAGAAAATTATTCTTCAGGTACTTGTTAACTGATCAAATAGATTCATCATGAATGCATGTAAGATTGGCTTGCTATATATTTAAAGCATTTTGGATGTATTTATGTTGTTCTGATGCGATCTATCTTGTTGTCAAAACCAAGATACGGTTGTAAAATATTTTGAATAGACTATGAAGACCATGAAAAACCCTTTTCTTCCGTATGCTTGCTTTTCTTTTAAATTATGGATAAATTGAATTCCATGATTTTGCATCTCTAGTTTTATTTTAGCTCATTTATTTGTGTCATTTAATGGCTTCTATTATTTTCTCTGCTGGTGTAATTCTTTTCAAGCAATCTTACTTTATCATGTACAACTTTCAATAACCATTAGTCAATAATATGCATATATTGTCAATTTATTTTTCTTTTTATCCGTGCTGAAATTTTTTTGAGTTTTCATTTGAGACTTAATACTTTATAGTTTTGAGGCAATCATTTTGTCATGGGTGTGAGATTATTCTGGACGTATTGATTATTCAATGTTGACCATGCCGAAAAGGACACTTTAAGCCATTATTTATTGTCTAAAATATTTGAATCTTGAACAGGTTTAGTTCATAGTTCAGCTAGCATTTATCACGACTTCTTGTTTTCCCTAATCGTTGGACTTGTTGATTCTTCTTCAACAAGGTCCCATCATGACTCTCTTTTTTCTAGTTAACTCGTGCTCTCAATTGATTTGGATCTTGGTAATATACAAATCAGTTGAGCTTAAGTCCAATGTATCAGCTCAAATTGAGATGCTCGACTCAAGCTCAAGTTTGAGCTAAATTTTTTACCAATATATGAATATAGTTAGCTATGACTCGAGCTTGACTTGACCCACCTGTTTACACCTTTAGGCTGTAGATAATCCAAAAACATGAAAAAAAAACCGACCCTAGAGTAACTCAAGGTTTCTTGGACAAGTCAAAATGTGCCGGCTACTTGATAAAAGTTTATGATCTCCGGAAGTAGTCTTGATTGATTAGATTTTTGGGATAACTTAATCAAAATATGATGTGAATTCGTAAATCCAAATTTTTAAAACCTAACTAAACTCGTATCTCAATGAATCTACGAGCACTCTTCATCCTCTGCTAGAGCATGAAAGTTGACAGTAGTGGAGAAAGAATAAAGGCAATGTTAACTTAAAAATTTTCTTGTTACATGAATTGAGAGATGGTTTATTTTGAAAGGAGGATGACAACTATTTATGTGATGTTATAGTCCCTTGATGAAAAATGACAAAATAAGAATATCAGGTAGAGGACTAGGACTCGCATCTTCTCTAATAGTCTCACCAAATGAACAAGGGGCATAATGAGATTCGATAGTGGGACTTGTTTTTGAAGTTGGAGCAAAAATAAGTGGAGCATCACAGTGTAGCAATACTTCGTAGATTTGTATGTGCATGCCAATCAAACTGTAATTTAAGGGTTTATATATAATAGTTAAGTATATTGCTCCATTTTCTTTCTAGTTTTACATAGTGCTTCCTGGTCTTATGGACCATTTAAAATTGTGTCAGTCCAAGAACTCATACATCTATGCATGTGGTTAGTTTCTACTCTCTTTATTTGGCTTTAAGATTCATATTTGTATTTTTAAAGATGGATTCTCTGTCCTTTAAGTCAACTTTTGTGGATAAAACTAGTACTTGATAAACCTTCCTTTTTTTTTTGCACGCTTTAGTCTTCCTCATATGGATAACTAAAGAACCACAATTCCTCTTTAAACTTGATAGAGTTTTATAATTAACTTATGGTGAAAATTTCTTATGATGAATTGAGCATCTTGTCTCGGACAACTTATCTCAAGTCACTTGTGCGGTTTTAGCGCTCTTCTTTTGGTTTTTGGATGAGTTTCAAATGAGGAGAGGGATTCCTATTTATAGTCCCCTTCAAGTCCAAAGGAATCTTCTAGATTACATTAGAATAATCTAGTTTTCAGATAGTTCTACACTATTCTCCTATATATATACATAGCCCTAGAACTTTCTAGGTTATTCTTGTGTTATCTTGGAGCTTTTCCTTCTAACTTTCTCTAGAATGAGGTAGAGTCTTTGAGAGTTACTTGGATTGCTCTCATCAATCTGGACTTTTCTAGAATCTTTCATATTGCCAATTCTTTGAAGATGGCTGAGTTTGACATTGTTTTACCTTGAATGGGATTGATTGATCCCTGTCTCCCCTACTTTTGACATAGTTACTCTTTTTTTTCTTTTGCTTTGTAGACTCCTTTGTATAGTCAACTAAGCTTTCTGCTTCGAAGGTATGATAGTCGGTGGTTGTCGCTAGTGCCCTCTTGCATAACAAAATGTCTCCACGCATCTATAAGCTAGCACTTACGCCGCTCATCTCGTCTTCATGGGCTCTTCGTACCTCCTAAAACTCCTCTTCAAGTGATCCCGCATCTTAGCCATTTGGTCCCCGAAAGAATCTTCCAGTTGGAGCATCATACTTCTGATCGTCGAATGGATTGTGATGTGCTCCTCCTCGAATCCATCAACTTTTGACCAAGGTCCTCTATCTTGACATCCATGCCATTCATTGCCTCCACCCAAGCAAGGCACTAATCAAAGTCGTGCATGATCTCCTTGGACCTCCCATGTGGTTTAAATGCACCTGGATCTCGTTGCTCCTGACGACCTTACCCTTGTTAAGATGATTACACATTAGTGCTTCAGACTCCATTATGTGCTTTTTGATGTTCTGTCATACATTTGAATCGTGGCTCTGAACTCTCTTTTTGCAAGCCATTAAGAGGAAGAAGGAAGTGATATGGCAGCACACGTGGGAACAATGCGACTGCTCAACGTGGTGCACTTCTCTCCAACAACCCCGACAAAAGGACTTCTTTTTGTGGAGGTGATTATAAGTGGGACATCTACTAAAGCAATGATAGATACGTGGGCTTCTCATAACTTCATCTCTATTGAAGAAGCAAAGAAGGTGGGTCTGCAAATAATTTGATCTGGGGCTCCATCAAAACAATCAACTCAGTGGTCAGGCCTATCCATGGAGTCACCAAAGAGTGAAGACATGTATCGGAGATTGGTCAGGTACGCTGAATTTTTCCATCATTCAAATGGACGATTTCAAGGTAATCCTTGGTAAAGAATTTTTGGATCAATTGAGAGCATTCCCAATAACATTTACCAATAGCATGTGCATCATGGAGGGCAACCAAGCTTGCTTAATACCGACAACAAGGACTGTGAAGCAAGAAGCCAAAATGCTGTCAGCCATTCAATTCAAAAAGGGCATCTGACGAGAGAAGAACTACTTGTTTGTTCTTCATGACTCCGATGAAGAATTGAAGCCCCAAGAAGACATGTCAAGAGAAGTGATGACAATACTTGAAGAGTTTAAAGATGTTTCACCACCGGAATCACCAAATAAACTACCACCAAGAAGGGAGATCAACCACGTAAGCCACCAACAATGGGAGCTTGCCGCATGACACCTCCAATGCTGGCAGAGCTACGCAAACAATTGAAGGAGGAGTTGTAGGCAAGATTTATCCGACCATCTAAATCCCTATATGGTGCCTTAGTCCTAATTCAGAAAAAGAAAGATGGTTCCCTGCGCATGTGCATAGACTATCGACTTTAAATAAAATTACCGGGAAAAACAAATATCCAATTCCTCTCATCGCCGACCTTTTTGATCAACTAGGAAGCACAAGGTACTTCTCAAAATTGGATCTCCGATAGGCTACTATCAAGTGAGGATAGCAGAAGGGGGTGTCACTTGTGTGACCAAGTATGGGTTGTTTGAATTTTTTGTTATGTCTTTCGGGCTAACCAATGCTCATGCTATATTCTGCTCCTTGATGAACAAACATTTCCAACCATACTTGGATCAGTTGTTGTTATCTACTTGGATGACATAGTAGTGTATAGCAACACACTTAAAGATCATCTGAGACACCTCCGAGAAGTATTCAAAGTACTAAGAGGAAACTATAAATTAAAAAAGAATAATGCTCCTTTGCCAAACAAGATGTGATATTCTTAGGGCATAAAATAAATGATGGAAAGCTTATGAAAGGTCATCCAAGATTGGGAGCATGATCCTTCCTGGGGCTTGTAAACTATTATCAACTATTCATAATGAGTTATTTTGCAAGTGTTGCTCTGTTGACGGACCTACTCAAGAAGAATAAGTCATGGGAATGCAATAGTAGGTGTCACGAAGCATTTGAAGATCTTAAGAAGGCAATTAGTGAAGAGCTCGTACTTACCCTTCCTGATCATACTAAGATATATGAAGCGCACACTGATGCATCTGACTTTGCTATAGGGGAAATACTCATGTAAAACAAACATCCAATTGCCTATGAAAGGCGAAAACTTAATGAGATAGCGTCGCTACACAGTTTAGGAAAAAGAGACGACGGCTTTCGTACATTGTCTTAAGAGTATGGAGACACTACCTACTCGGCTCTAAATTTTGGGTAAGCACCAGCTACTTTCAGACCCAGAAGAAGCTAAGTCCCAAGCACGCAAGTTTGTAAGATTTCTTGGCAGAATTTGATTACATCTTGTACTATAAACCAGAAAAGGTCAATGTAGTAACAGACGCACTAAGCCTAAAAGCAGAACTTACAAGCATTTCACAAGTCTCAAACTCTCTCATAAGTAGAATCAAGAAATGGTTTAACACTGATCTACAAGCCCAAAGTATTATTGCACTGGTGAAGGAAGGAAAGACCAGAATGTTGTGGATAGATGAAGATGTCATCTATACTAAAAGCCGGCGCATCTATGTACCAAGGTGGGGCAACTTAAGAAATGAGCTAATCAAAGATTGTCACGACTCTTTATGGGCAGGACATCCAGGTATGAACTGAACCCTAGCACTTCTAAAAACAAGTTATTATTGACCAGGGATAAAGGATGGAATTGAAGAATATGTTCGCCCTTATCTTGTTTGCCAATAAGACAAAGTTGTCCTTAAACAACCAGGGGATTTTTGGAACTCCCTATCCCTTAAAGACCATGGGAGAGCATCTCTATGGACTTCATTTCCAGCTTGCCAAAGTCAGACGGATTTGGAATCATCGTAGTTGTGGTGGACAGGTTCAGCAAGTATGCACCATTCATTGTTGCTCCCACCGACTGTCCTACTGAAGAATCTAGAAGGCTCTTTCTCTGCAATGTGGTAAAGCTATGAGGATTATCACAAAGCATAATCAGCGATCGAGATCCTCAGTTCTTTAGGATATTGTGGACCGAACTATTCAAAATTTTGGGGTCAGATCTAAACTTTTCTACAAGCTTTCATCCCCAAAGTGATGGACAAACTGAGAGGATCAATGCATTCTTAGAGCTATATTTGCATCACTATCTGAGTGAAAATCAAGAAAATTGGGCCAAATTGCTCGATGTGGCACAATTCTCTTTCAATTTACCAACAAGCAAAGCATTAACAAGAGGCCTCTCGAGATAACCTTGAGACAACAACCCATGAATCCTCTCTCCCTTACAACCAACTATGAAGGAAGCAATCTAGCAGCCTTCAAGTTGTCAAGTCATGTAATAAGCAAATGGAGTTAGCTCGAGCAACATTACACAGCCGCAAGGAGGTTGAAAAAGTGGGCAGACAAAAAATGGAGGCATATTGAGTTTAAAGAAGGAGATATAGTCCTTGTAAAGCTTCTACTCTAACAATTCAAAACATTTCGAAAGATACATAAAACATTAATTCAAAGATACAAAGGTTAATAGAAACTCAATATTCCACCAAAATTAAATATACATTCAGTATTTCATGTAAGCATGTTGAAGGCCTATCATGAGACATGGAAGACCCTTCAAGAGGGATTTCCAAGCAAGCAACTACAATCGTAATCACCTCCTTGGACAAAGAAGTTGAAGAAATACTGCAAACAGAGTAATCAGACGAGGGGTGCCAAACTACAAGGAGTATTTCATCAAGTGGAGATGGTTGCCTTATAGCGAAGCTAACTGGGAGCATAAACACTCACTATGACAATTCAAAGAAAATATCCAGCAGTATTAGGAGAATCACACAATGAGGGCATTGCAAGCTTAAGTGGGGGAGAGTGTCACACTCCGCCATTTTCAAAGAAATTAGCAAGGTAACCATTTTATGGAAGATTCTAGAAAAGACCAGATAAAGGAGAGCAATCCTAGTAACTCTAGAAGTCTCCACCTCATTTTAGAACTGTTAGAAGAAAAAACTCCAAGATAACTCAAGAATAACCTAGAAAGATTTAGGACTATGTATGTATAACAAAGAATAGTTTATAACTATCTAGAAACTAGACTATTCTAATATAATCTAGAAGATTCCCTTGGACTTGGAGGGGACTATAAACAGGAATCCCTCCCCTCATTTGAAACCCATCCAATAACTATCCATGGTTCCAATCATTCAAATGTTATAATCACTGTTTCTTAGTGAAGTATTTCTTTCTCCAATATTTCTCCTTGTTCTTCTTTCTAGAGTTTTTTGTGCTTACAATTCCATGTGTTTTGAGGGTTATGCTGATTTAATGTCGAGGAAGAGCGCTAAAGCCGCACGGGTGACTTGAGATAAGTTAATCAATGATAATTTGATGTCTTGTATCGAGTATCTGTTTACCATAGCCCCTTGTGATTCCAACAAGATTAAAAGCTATCCTTTGAATGTAACTAGTAATGCAGCCAGCGTGCAAATTGACTATGAACAGATCTTTCTATGACATAGATATCATTGGTGGGAGATGGACAAGTGGGCCAAGGGGTTTCCAATATATTAAGACACCATATAAAAGTTCTTTCATGTCATGAAATGGTGGCATGGATGAACTTTGGGACGGCATTTCTACTAGCTAGGCATGTCCATCGTTGTTTCCATCTCACTCCTTCATTTGACTCCACTTTATGCGTGTTACTCTCCTTTGGCATTGTGTAGCTTTGCAAAGGTTTTGAGAACTAAACAAAACAACACAACAAAAGAGCAAGGGTTCATGTTTTAGTATTTATATGGAGTATACTTGAGGTTGCACCATGATAATAACTAAATGATGTAGAAAACATAAAATTAAGTACTTGCAATGCTAACAAAAATTTTAAATGCAAATACAGATTGATCTCTTAGGAATGTATATCACAATAAACATAATATCTGTGGATTTTTAAAATATCATTAAGCTTTTATTCTATATATGAATCAGTGCTACATAGATTTTTGTCCAAGCTACTGGCATTTGTAAAATTTGTAGCAAACTAGAAAATTATTAGTATCTCAAATAATTTTATTCTTTGATATTAATATTGTGTTGAACTATGATGCTAGCCTTTTGTAGATTTCGGACTTGTCACTACAAAACCTCGCATCTGATACAATTTCGTTGCTTGTTTTTAGCTTCTTTTGTGACTGTCCCATTTTGAATTTTTAGTCACCATTATCAATTATGGAAGGTTTGTAAGGAAAAGATGCATCAAACATTGGGGTTAGTGTGGAAGGATTACATAATAAATGGTATATTGTAGATAATGTGATTAACATTTAAGAAAAAACTTGCATAAAATAGAGATAACAACTGTTGTATTTCCGAAAAAAAATACTAGTAGGATTTTTTATCCACATGTAGAGGATTGGTAAAACCCGTTGTAATACGTTGCTGCTATTATACTACAAATAATTTATGTAATGTTTCAAGAGTTCAAACCTATCCTAAAAACCACATTTGGTCTCTTTAATGAATCCAATCTTTATTTAATTTTGATTATCATAAATTAAGTGTTGAAAAAATTATCAGGAAAGAAATTTATTAAATTTAAGGATTTAATGATCCAAAGTTATTAGGAAATGGGAAAAAAGCATCCTTAATTTTTTCCAATCAAATCAACAAAGGAAAGAAAATCAAATTTACACAAAGTCGGGGTGGGTGAGTAGGAGGACAACATATAGAATGAATACTATGAAGACTATGAAACTATGTTAAGAGATAGGTGGGAGAGTGAATTTTTTTTTTTCCTTTGAAGCACGATTTTTTAATTAAAAATGATGACTTTAATAGGAGCATTCCTATGAATTGCCAAAGAAAAAAAATACACAAGACCAAATAACGGTTGCATGATGCCTAAGGATCAATTAGAATTTGAAACGATTCATTTGGAATGTCTTGATGGAAGCTTGATGAAAATAGGAGAGTGACAATTGATTTTTTCCCACTTTGGCCCTATAAAGTAAACGGTATTTGAAAGCTCCTATTCACCAAAGCACCTTCTTTAGGAACGCTTCCATTAGAATCAAAAGATTGCTGTGAATCTTGATCATCAGTATCTTCATAAATAGAAATGAGACGATGAATTTCAAGTATGGGAGAATAATATCTTTAATATTGTTTACAATTATTATAGAGATCATATTTGTAGGGTTAACATGGCAGATACATTTGGCTTAAAATATGAAGGGAAGGTTTTTGGCTCTAAGATATGTGTGCAAAGCTAAACTAAGACACCAGCCATTTTGAGAAAAAGTTGTATTAGAGAATTTGAATGCGCCTCATGTCTAAACACTTGACTTATGAGCCTTGCAGTTGTTTATATAATTATGCCCAAAGAATTTGTGACGATAATATGGGGATGACTTAACATTCATTTTTTTTTTCTAATATCCATATTATGATGAGTTATTATGCACCTCCTTTTCAAGTGGAGAAGTAACGCCCATTTGTATTGTTTGATTGTTGATGACCTAAAAAGATGAGCCTACAGCCACGGGCAAGTTTTACTAAGATCCCGAGTATTAAGTGGATTGATTAAAAAAAGTTTAAACAGAGCATGAGTTAAGCTTCCATATAGGGTTGATAGATGGTTAATCGAAAGTGTACAAATGTGATCACTTTAGCATATGAATCAAATAACTACTATCATTATATGTTGATCACATGTTCAAAGTCCTATTTTATCACTGTTGAGAATACCATGAAAATCTTATTATGCATGAGTTGTACTAGCTGTCATGTTTTTTTTTTTGGACCATTCATACAGTTCATTTGGTATAAGTTGGTTTTCTATAACTTAATTGTACATATGGTCAAAGTTTCTGCTGTCAGCCAAAGGAAAATCAACTTGGATTCCACAAATCCATCATGTGAAAACCAAATACTGTGCAATCGGTAATAATGGATTTATATTGGAAACAACATTTTTGAAGCACAAAGTGAAAAGCAACATGCAATGTTTTCTTTTTTTACTTTAAAGTGCAACGACCAGGCGAAGTTGCACTTGCTTTGACTGGAATCAGTCATAATTTTTATTAAATTATAGATGTTATTATGCATTCGGTAACTATTTAAAATATGGAATATTGATTAAATTATATAAAATCAAAATGTGATTCATCTACCTAACTTGAATACAAATTTCGAGGGTGAACTTGAAAATTTGAAATTAGAACTTAATGGAGGTGGTGTTCTGCATCAATGGAGGCTGAGCTTGGACCATCAAAGCGCCCTCAAACAACTCGTCTAGAAGTTAATGGAGTTGGAGTTATGCATTGTTGGAGGTCGAGCTTTGCATCAAAGCTACCATGAACAACTAGTCTTTTACTGCTTCCATATTCTTTTACCGCTTGGGTTTGATGTGCGGAATTGACCTCCAATCAACCTTATAAATTAGGTTTATTTTAAACAATCAGCTCTATTCTTTCTTGCTAAACTAGCGCTGCTTCCGCTTTTCATTTCTTTGAAGCACAGTTTACACATGCTCGCTATTGCGTGATTGCACGAAACATCACTTTGTTGCTTCACATGAATTGTGCCTTAAAGTGTTTTTTATTACGATGATTGGAAGATCATATGTATGTTTTTGACAAACTTAAAGTTAATTAAAATAAATAATGGAACCTTACTATTTTAATTGCACATACTTTTTATATTAGAAAATAATTCGATTAAATTTGCAATCCAATTTTCCACAAGTGCAATCCAATTTTCCATAAGCTTTCAAATTTATAGATTCAATCATAATTTTAGAATAATTATCATTTTAAAATATGTATGTGATGAGCAAAAAATCTTTCTAAGCCACAAAGCATGTACAATTGTATCCCAAGTAAAAAATGAAATGCTTAAAATTACTCTAATCTTCAATTAAATTTATCTCCTGTTTCGTAAAACATGAACTCGTTATAATTGCCTCAAATTTCTTATATAAATTACCTTTAATAATCATGTACTATTGCTTTTATGTACCAAGTGGTAATTAGTGAAGAGAGAGAATTTAAGAGAAGAAATCCTCTCGTCATCTCTATTTCTCACTTTTTCCCTTTCTCTATATACATGTCTAGCGGAATTTGTGTAAGTCCCAGTTGGTTCAATTCATAAAATTTTTGGAGTTGTTGTCAAAACTCTAGACTCATATCGGCTAAAATAGTAAAATCCCCACCCCTCATATGATAGGTAGAGAGAGAGAGAGAGAGAGAGAGAGAGAGAGAGAGAGAGAGAGAATTTCATATGATATGTAGAAAAGAGGATTTCATATGACACGCAGAAGAAAATTTTATTCAAGATGTTGAATTTGATTACGCCATCATATCAGGGCATTGAGAATATTAGATAATAGGGTTTGAGAGAACAACAACAACAAAGCCTTAATCCCACTAGAGAGAATAGGACGAATTGGAAGAGAGATTGTGATGGTCAAGGCCATAAGGAAAACATGGAAATGGAATGTATACAACACAACAATAGGCCTTCTTTGTCCAAATTACTACTACTCAGCTCTCACAAGTTGTAGAAAAAAAATTGCGAGGGAGCATGGGAAGCTAGCCATATAAGGCAAGAACTTAATATATCTCCTTTCTTCATTTAACATCAAACTTAAAAATGAACCTAACTTTCTTATATATATAATAAAATTTAAGGGAATTTTTACTCATAGAATCTTTTACAATTTAAAACGACAACATGACAAGACCCATATCGTTAAATCTAACAAAAATAAAATAACATAACACAATGCATCAACTTTCATGTTTGTTCCATCTTGTTTTGTAATTTTGTTAGATCCAAAGTCTGTTTTTTCTTGAAAATTTTGGAGGTTCCACTTTCTGAAGGTGTACATGCTAGCTCTGGCTGGCGACAATCTTCATAATACTTGAAACTAGCTAGTAGGAAGCTAATGCCATGAAAGTGGAATTTCAAGCTTTCTGATGAGGAAATCATGAATCCAATGTTGAAAGATGGAGCTCATCCATCAACATAAACTTTTTCATAAGAGGAAGCTCAGCCATAGAATTATCAATCTCTAAAACTTGTGATTGGACCTGTGTTATAGAAAAAGTAGAAGTTTTTCCATGAGAGTCAGGCACAACAAGACGGGTTGTATTTACAATCCCTGAATGATTCAAATTCATCAAATCAACTAGTAAATTTTTGCCCTTAGCAGGGAAGGGCTCAAACGTTGAAAGGGAATCCGCAAACTATCTCGAGTATAACCTTCGAATTTACACTCATCATTAGTGATTGGGGGCTCACATATCTCAACACCTTTATCTTGGAGGAACGAAAGAAAGTGTCCTAGCAGTGAGTAGGAGCTAAAAGGTTATTCCCATGGTCACTGAGCACTATACCCGATCATATGTTATGGTACAGGGAATAGTGGTTAAGGGTGAGGTTCTCTACTGTTTTTGTTTGATTGGCCTTAGATTTTTAGATCGGTTCAAGGATGGAGCGGAGGTGGATTGACACCGTTCTAGCGTTCCTAGATGGTGTGAGGGAACACAAAAGGTGCTAGAGAATTTGTAGGATTGCTTATGTTGGTGGGGAGGATGGATGAAGACTGAAAATTGGGTTGAATGACGACGGGGCGGCAAAATGGAAGAAGAAAAAATGTTGTTCCTGCAGTAAACAGCAGGTGATAGCGGCATCGACTACTGTCTGGCTGAAAACAATGGACAAACGATGAATCAACGAGGTGCGGACGACAAGGAGAACCCGCAACATGTTTTTAGGCAAGCTATAGACACACCACTTACGAAGGGACGAGGCAACAACACTAAGTAGAGCATAAATTAGAGACGAGCCTCACAATAAATAAAATCAGAAAAAAATGAAAATCCAAATAGCCCTAATATAACATATATTAAAAGTCCCCGAATAGAAAATATCTAATTAGGAAATACGAAAATAGGAAATAACTAAAAAAGAAAGAAACAAAAGATGAAACTTACATAAAATAGAATAAACAAATAAGAAATGAACTCTTGGCCCTTGATTTATAAGATGACGGATGCCACAATTCGTGTAACCGCATTTTGTGGAACCACAATATTGCGGGATCATGATATCGCAAGAAGGTATTGCGTTCCGTGTCTCTCTCGCTGGGTAGGTGGTGTTTCACTTTCATTTTCAGAAACATTTAGGTTCCCATAGTATGATGACAAGTTGACCATATTAAAAATGACAGAAATATGGTAGTCTCTTGTTAGATTAATCTTGTAGGCGTTGTTATTAATCTTCTTAGCAACCTTGGATGGCCCACTGACTTTAGGCATGAGCTTTACAAATAAACCTACAGGAAATTGTTTCTTCCTTTGTTTGATCCATACCGTGTCTTTTTCCTTGAAAATCATAACTTTCCTAGACTTGTTAACCTGTTTATGATACTTAGTGTATGTTTGACAGTTTCCCTCTTGACTTGCTCTTGCAGGGCTTACATTCCATAAATCAATCCCTAACATCATTGCTAAGCTCAAAGTGGTTAGTATCAGGACTAACTCCAACAGTGGAAGAGGGTTTCACCCACACACAATCTCAGATGGGTTGCGGTATAGGGACTGATTAGTATGGTGATTCTAGACAAATTCTACATAAGGAGAATTATGTCCCACTGCTTGATGTTCATTACCCCAAAGCATATAAAAAGTTTTCCCAAATTGATCTTTTCCACCTCAGTCTGCCCATCTTTCTAAGAGTGAGCTACTTAATTGAGCTGAAGCTTTGTGCCTAATTTACCCCCTAGTTCTTCAAAAGTGGTTGAGAAATTTCACATCCTTATATGAAATAATGCTTATGGGTATGCCATGAAGATGGATTATCTCCCTGAATTATAAGTTTGCAATATGATGTGACACTTTAGAGAAACGATCTGCCACAACCATGACAAAATCCTTACTCCACTGTGCCCTCGGTAAGCCCACGACAAATATCATGCTCACATTCAATCAGGCGCCTCTAGAACAAAAAAGCTTGTGCACAAATCTGTATTTTGTTCTCCATTCTTAGCCAAGTGACATACTTTGCACTGCTGGACATGTCTCTTCGCATTGCATATCAATCTTGGCTAGTGAAAAATCACTTTCACTAAAAAGAGGGTTTTGTTTCTACCAAAATGTCCTATCATTCCCCCACCGTGAAACTTGTAAAATATTCTCACTGAAGTGAATATTTTGGAGAATAAGTATCCCTCAAATCCGTGATACTGCCCATATAATCTATCTTGGCATCATAGCCAACTATTTTATAAAATCTTCAACAATTGCATACAAGTCTTTGTGCACCTTAAAATCAACTACCTTAGACTCCATCGCGATTAAAAAGTGGCGCTAGTTTAATACATCGACTACTTTGTTCTGACTTCACGCTTTATGCTCGAGCACAAAATAAAATGTATAAAGAAATTACACTCATGAGACATGTCTGTCTTTGAGTTTATTTTGACTAGTCTAGAATCTCGGGGTCTCGTGGTTAGTGTAGAGAGTAAATTTGTTTGACCGCAGATAATGACTCCTATGATTGAGGGCTCTCTCAACTCTTTATCTTAATTAGAATATTTCCTCCTAGAATCGTTCAATTTTCACTAGGATAGTAGTAGGGTGACCTCCTTCACTTAGCATAGTTCCAATTCTCATATTTGAGGCATCAAACTCTACATCAAACACTTGATTGAAATCTAAAAGCGTGAGAAATGAGAACTTGAGTCACTTGTTTCTTCCAAGCATCAAAATTAACTTTATGCTGAGCAATAGAGCTGCAATTTCTTATAATTCTACTATAAATGAAGTCAAATTTTAAAATCGGTGTACCTGAGTAAATTATTAGGGTTTGTGCAAGCCACAATAACATTGATTTTTGTTGAGTCCATCCCAATACCGACAGCTGAAATAATTTCTCCCAAAAAGCACATCTGCGGTGTAAAAAGTGATTTTTTTATGACCGTATAGCTGCTCTCACCGAAAAACTTAAAAAACATTGTTGCAAATACTATAGGTGCTCTTCGTCTGAATTTTTGTACGCTAGTATGTCATCAAAGTACACAACCACAATTTCAATCCAAGCGCGAAAATCTGGTCATCAGTTGCATGAAAGTTCTTGGGTGTTGGACAATCCAAAGGGCATGTTATCCACTCATATAATCCATTATGTCTTCCACTCGTTCCCTGATCTCATCCCGATTTGGTTGTAGCCACCGCACAAAATAATCATAAAGAAAATAATAGCACCATGTGATACCAAAGTTAACCCAAACCACAACAGAAATCCAAATCTTATTGCTGAAATTCAATATTGTTACAAACAAAAACTTTTGACAATAGAAAAATAACAACACAAACATAAACAACACCCTAAGGTGAGGAAAAATATAGTGGGTTGTGGATATGTGGAAGGGAGATGAGAGAGGTGGGGAATGGGTTTGCGGCAGCTGGAGGTAGGCTGGAAGGACTGGCGATGGGAGAACGTTGGCTTTGGAGGAATGGCGGCGGTAGAACATGAAGGAAAGGGCTTTCTTGTTGCCGGAGGTAGGCATGAAGGGCTGGCTATAGCGGAGCAGTGGCGTTGGAGGGTTGGCAGCAGCAAAACATGAAGGGAGGGGCTTTGCGGTTGCGGGAGGTGGGCGGGAAGTTGGTTTGGTAGGGGAAGGGTGGGAGGAAGGTGTGGGTTGTAGGAACGATGATGGTGAGAAGGAGGGAGGTTGCCGGGGGGGAGGTGTGGGTTGTGGGAATTGCAGCAGATATGATGATGGTGAGAAGGAGAGAGGTTGTGGGGGAGGAGAAAGTCAGAGATAGTCGCTACCTCAAAGTGAGATGCAACCGAAGCATCACTTGTCCTCAGATATAACCCTAGAAAGGAAAAAGGGAATGTCGACGACTGTCCAAACAGAATTCCCACAAAAAAACTAATCCTATAACAGAAATTAACAAATATATATAATAGATAACTAGGAGGGGAAAACTTTCCCTTTGGGTGTTAACCCTAGCCCCCAAAATAGTGGATCAGTTGACCCTAATAACCCTAGGCTGAATCGGTCCAAGTGACACATCCAGTTTAGCCATCAGGGAGCCCTGCATCAGTCTCTCGAGATTGGTGGATATTCGACTTCATTCTTCGAAGCTTCTGATACTTTGTATGTGATTCTAGCAACAATTGGATCCTGCTTTAATCTATACTGTCTCCCAAATCATCTGAGGATTTTTCTTCACTTGCGAGCATATCTCTCTATTGATCCACTCTCTTGGGAGAACTCGACGTGTCTCACATATGTTGTTGGATACTTCCAAAGTAATCCATAGTCGGTTTAACCCGATTTGAAGTGAGGGTAATCGAACCTTCTCCGAATGGTGATGGCCATTGTTGTAAGATATTAACCGTGATAATCTGACATGCTCTTTGTCATGACTGTCTCGTGCTTGGTGCCTATGTCTGAGCCCTATCTTCCTGTCATCTCTGAAACGGATCCCACGAATGCAACTCTGCTGATAAGTGTGCATGTGATATCGTGCTCTGTTGAAGGGAGGGCTATGCACTTCTCATCCTTGTTGAAGGTATAAGTGTTTCTAAATTCGTCGTGTTGAGTCTCATGGTTAAATTGCTACTGCCTCTCCAACAAAATGTGGTAGACATTTATTGGTACCATGTCGTACCACCTCTTCCTGTAACTAGCGCCCAATCGAAATCTTCAATAAGCATATTCAATCAATGTTGACCTTGTTTCTCTTCTTCAGCCAAGTCAAATAATATGATTGAGAGTGCCTCCGAGTCATGAGACCCAACTTCTCTATCATCTGCGTAGGTGTCACATTCTTGTTTCCCTCTCCATCGATGATGAGACCGCATATTTTTTTGTTCACAATGCAATGGGTGTTAAATATATTGTGACAAAGTCACTACGGATCCCTCGTATACTCAGCCTATGGGAGCCGTTGATCCATGAGCACATCTCTTTATTCTTCAACTGCGTCCTCATCTCTAATTTTCACCACGACGTCTTGCTCTGTAAAGATAACTTGTTTCGTCGGGCAGCTGGAGGCGATGTGCTCGTAGCATTTGAAGCATTGTCTGGCGGGGTCTATAATAGGTATGTTGCTCTTCTCAGACTTCTCACTGGGGGTGGATCTATTCTTATCTGAACCAGTTTTCTTAACTCTCTGAGGCTTGTGCTTGCTGGTGTCTCCAATTGTGAGTAGCTGCCTGATTCGCGGTGGTTATCTGTTCTGTTTTTTGTCTTTCCGTTTTCAATGTTAAGGTCTGGACATCCCAAATGTATGGTAAGGCTGCAGCTGCATCACATTGCTAATAGCGGGCTTCTGGTCCCCCAAATGACAGGATATAGTGTGTTACTCTGGCTCGACCAAATGACACTCAGCTAGACAACGAGAGGGAAGTTGTGGGGTAGGGGGAAGTCGGAGTTACTGACCACCTCTGTGCAAGATACAACTGAAGCACTACTTGTCCTTGGATACTGCTCTGGAAAAGGAAAATGGGATGTCAGAGGTTGTCCAAACATAATCCTCGCAAAAAAAAAAAAAGATTAGCCCTAGAACATAAAATAACAAATATATATAGTAGCCAACTAGAAAGGGAAGGCCCTCCTTTTGGGCGATAACCTTGGCCCTCAAAATAGTGGACTGGTCGATCTTAGTATCCTTAGGCTAAATTAGTCCAAGTGACCCATCCGGTTCAGTCATCAGGGAGCCCCACGTCACCATGTAGTTGATCAAGCAGATCATCTAATCTCGGAATAGAAAATTTGTACTTTATTATAATCATGTTCACATCTCTTCCACGCGTCATGATCCTCCTTTTTGGGCGCAATCAAAGTTGGGACAACAAACCGACTAGTGCTCTCGTGAACTAGTCCTCGAGCTTTCGATCCCAACCTGCTTCTATATCTCATCATGTTCTACCGGTCTCATCCGATAGGCTAGTTGGTTGGGAAGTACTGATCAACGGATAATGTCTATAACATCCTAAATCTCTCACAAGGGTGGGGTGCATCTTGTTCATTAAAACATACTGAAACTCTGCTAGCAAGCGTCACACTCCTGATGTATTGGCTCATTGAAATCATCCTCTAATTTATACGGTTGGATGTGGTATGCATGTAATCATGACATTTGAAGTACTTCTTGGCTAGAAATATTTTGGGCTGTTAGTTTTATCTGTTCTCTTTTCCTCCCGTGTCGATTTCTTTTCAAGTCTAGGTATTTTGGTCTGTGTGCTCTTGTTGTTTAATATGAATGCTAAGTTTAGTTTGGAAGGTTGTGTAGACTTGAGGTTGTAGTGTTGTCTCTTCATCTTCAATGCTAGGGTCTAGATATCATGTAAGATTCAATAAGCTGCAAATGTATCACATTGCCAATAGACAGTCTCAATCTTCTCAGATATCGAGCTATGGTGCTCTACTCGGGCTTTCCTAGTCCACACTTTAACATAAGCTGCTCGAACTCACCAGCGTACTCTTCTACTGAAAGATCTTAGTAGTGAATCCTTAAGAACACATCATGTCTATAATGTACTAGTAATTACCTATGCTGCATCTCTCTTTTCATCTCGAATCACATTGTAATTTTATTTTTCCCTTTCACTGCAGTAGGTGTTTCAAGTTGATGACGGCTAGCTTTATTTTTTTGTTAGGTGAGACATTCTTGTATTCAAATACCCGTTCTATTGTCTAGAGTTATCCGATGAACTCTTCTGGATCTATGTGACTGTCAAAGTTTGGTAAATTCACATTTACTTGAAATTCATCCTCTCTTCTTATATTTAATGCTGAATGAACGAAACATTGGCCATTTGTCACTTGAAACTTCTTAGTGGAAATAGTTTTCTTCATCTCATTAATCTGTGGTAGTCATTGTTGCTGATGTGAGTAGCTTTCTCATATTGTTTATTTCAAAATCAGCGAGCCTCCACTGCAATAGGAAGATTTCCCACTGAATGATTTTCTTAGTTTGTAAGCATCTCGTTGAGGGTTTCTCCTTGGTGGCATAGCGCCTCATTTTTTCAACTAAAATTTGGGCGGACTTTGATACCAATTGACACAATTCTAGGGCTCCCAGAAGGTGTGAGAGAACACTAAATGTGTTATAGAAGTTATAAGATTTTTTACGTGAGTTGGGAGGATGGATGTAAGTTGTAAATCAGCGTGAATGACGATGGGACAACTTACCAGAAGAGGAAAAAGAGCAAAGAGTGGTTCCTACTTTAAGCAACTGGTGATAGAGGCATCGATAGCTATCCAACTAAAAACAACGGACAAACGGTGAATCAACAAGGTGCAATTGGTGAGGAGATCCACCAGATGTTCCTAGGTAAGCTTCAAACACATCACTTGTGAAGGGAAGAAGGTACAACACTCCGGAGTGCGTAAATGGGAGATAAGTCTCACAATTCATAAAATCAGAAAACTGAATCCAAACAACTCTAATACAACATATATAAAAGTTCCCTAATAAAAAATGCCTAATTAGAAAATATGAAAATATGAATGACCCAAGAAAGAAAGAAACAAAAGATGAAAACTTGTAGGATATAAAATAAGCAAACAAGAAATGAACTCTCGGCCGGTGATTCCTGAGATCACGAAAGCCGCGAGTTGTGGAAACATTTGTATTGTGAAATCGCAATATCAGAGGACCTTCCTGCGTTCCGTATCATGGATGATCAAAGGAGTTTTATTGCGAATGCTGGGAGTTTGCGAGTGAACCTTGGAGATATTGATTGTGTGGCAGAGAGGGAAAAACTGAGATCATTGTTATTCAGGTAGTGTATATGTGGAGGTATTAAGTCTATTAAAGATTACTTATTATTGTGGAGGCACTTAAATTGTTTTGATTTTGGATTTGAACACTTTGCAAGTCAGAAAGTCAGATGAATCGAAGTTGGGCTGCCGTAGGGGTTCTATGATTTTCTGTTATGCTCACTGGTTCTGATAGTTTTTACGAAGTCGTCCTTTTGAACTGATCTGAATACTCTTTTATGGTATAACTGGTAAAGTTCGTTGGTTTAATTGGGTTGTTGGAACCTCAGTTTTTCAATTAGAATGTGATTTAGTTTTTTTATTTTTATTTTTTTATTTATCATTCTTTGCTTGATTTCTCTTTTTAATTTTCTATTAAGCTGAACATTTTGTGCAGAGTATCATAAAATTGAACATTCTGTACAGAGTATCATTTTATGAATGAGAATGGTTTTGGCAGGTTTTTATTGCTCTACTGAGAACTTGCCAACCTGAGAATAAGCTGCTAGTCAAACAGGCTCTTGATATATTGATGCCTGCCCTCCCACGACGACTTCCTCCTGGTGATAATAGAGTACCAATATGGATTCGTTATACCAAGAAAATACTTGTTGAAGAGGGCCATTCAATCCCCAATATGATCCATATTTTTCAGCTAATTGTAAGGCACTCAGACCTATTTTATAGTTGCAGAGCCCAATTTGTTCCTCAGATGGTGAACTCCCTCAGCCGATTAGGGTTGCCTTACAACACTACAGTCGAAAATAGGCGCCTTGCCATTGAACTTGCTGGTTTAGTTGTTTCCTGGGAGAGGCAAAGGCAAAAAGAAATGAGAGTTGTGCCAGAAACAGATGATCATGGGCAGGTTAACGATGCTTTTATTCCTAATCCTGTTGCTGGTGATTTAAAGCGTCCTGTAGATACCTCTGCTTTTTGTGATGACCTGACCAAGCGGGTCAAGGTTGAACCTGGCCTTCAGTCCCTTTGTGTTATGTCTCCTGGTGGTGCCTCTATACCATGTATTGATACGCCTGGATCTACTGGTCAATCTGATGAGGAGTATAAGCCTAATGCTGCAATGGAGGAGATGATTATCACTTTTCTAATAAGAGTGAGAACCTAACATTCTACTTTTCTTTTTGATTGTGTGTGTGTGTGTGTGTGTGTGTGTGTGTGTGGTGCATCCTTGGGTGACAAGTTGGTAAGCAGCTGGGTTGTTAGTCGTAAGGCCCCTCTGGTCCCGGTTCGCTTCCTACGAGAACTATAACACATATATGGAGCAGTATTCTCAAATCTTGATCTTGATAAATCTCTCCTTTAGCCACCCATCTTCTGTGTTTGCTGATTATTCATTAAGCATGATTTTTTCATTCTTTTTTCATAAGCATGGTTGTTATTTATTTCTATGTTTGTGCGTGTTTGATTAAATATATTTTTTTCTCATATTTACTATATTGTTTACTTAACACTGGCTTGTTAACTGAAGTTTTCATATCCAATAAAACTCAATTGTTAGATATCTCTTCCTGTGATTACGTTATAGCTTTTGAAATGAAAATATTTCTTTAAAAGGAATCTTTTCCTTTAGAAGTTTTTATGGGTAAATTGTTATACTGTGTCAAAATCCTATTCTGCAGGTTTTAGTGTCCAGTCTCCTTGAAAGAAATTAGTAATTTATTCATCTTTTGCCATTTCACATTTATTTGTTTCAAGATTCCATCAGTTTGTCTCAATATAACGAAGTTTGCTAGATGCTAGTCATCATCTTCTTCGTGCAAAAATTTAAATTAAACCTGCTCTTCTTTTAAAAATTTAATTAGATGCCTAAATATGGTTTGAAGATCTTCATGGATATTCACCTTGATTAGAATTAATTACACACCTTCAATCAAAAGCTCCTTGCATAGAATTATTTAGAAGGTGGATTCGAAATTTTTGACAAAGGGATAATGTTCATCTGTTTACCAAATGTCAAGTTTTGTGTATTTTGAGCTTCCACTTTTATGCATAAAAGGGCACACCCAATAGATAAGGCTCTCATCATCGTGGAGTTTATGAAAGGGTTGATGCATTCAACCTTTCTCAAGTTTTTATGTTGAAGTTAATCTGATTTGTGGGTACTACAATCCTATAGATTTATGAAAGGGCGCTGCTATTTTTAGTACTTTTTTAGATTATGTTTGTTCTTACTATTCGAAATGAAGCCTTGCAATCAGAGAATTCATGCTTACATATATATCTATATACTATATATATATATATATATATATATATATATATATATATATATATATATATATATATATATATATATATAGATTATATAGTAGAATAATTCCAAATAGTTTAGGATAAGGATGATGATGACTTGACGCAACCAGAAAAAAAATTTCTGCTGCATTGTGGTTCATGTAATAGTGAAAAAAATCTTTATCTGCATGTTGAAGAGTGACTTAAAAGCTTTTTTGGTGAAGATGGGTGAAAAATCTACAGACGGTATAAAATACCCTTTATTCACTATTATAGATAACAAGGAACCGACTAAAAATAAATAGAATGATATTTATGATCTTGTGGAAGGGTCTAATGGTTTACATGCAAAAGCTGAAAATGCAGAACTTCTTTCTACTGCAATGATTCATGGATTGTGATTGTAGGAGGACTAGAACGGCAACCTCTTGTTTAGATTGATAGTGCTGTATGTTTTTTTCTGATAGCTAAAATATTTTGAGAAAAGCATATTCCTGGAGTATTTTTTTTTCTTTAGTTCATTTAATCTTATTTACTCTTTATGCAAGGTGCTGACTACTTTGTTTCAAAGCAGGTTGCACTGGTGATAGAACCTAAGGACAAGGAATCAAGCTCTATGTACAAGCAGGCGCTCGAGTTACTTACACAGGCCTTGGAGGTTTGGCCTAATGCTAATGTCAAGTTTAATTATCTTGAGAAGCTGTTGGGAAACATGCAGCCTTCTCAACCCAAAGATCCTACAACTGCTCTTGCACAGGGTCTTGATGTGATGAATAAAGTTTTGGAAAAACAGCCTCGCATTTTTATTAGAAACAATATTAATCATATTTCTCAGGTGATTCTTGGTTTATATATGTATGTGTGTGCAGCTTGAGGAGTGCTTGCAAATAATATATATATTTTTCTATTTAGATTCTCGAACCCTGCATCCGCAGCAAGATGATAGATGCTGGCAAGTCCCTTTGCTCCTTGTTAAAGATGGTTTTCAATACTTTCCCTCTTGAAGCAGTCAGTACACCTAATGATGTGAAGATATTATATCAAAGGGTTGCAGATCTTATTCAGAAAAATCTTACTACTACTGCTCCGCAGATATCAATTGAAGCAGGCTCCACTAATTCAATGATCAACTTTTCACTCTTCATTGTGAAAACCTTAACAGAAGTTCAAAAGAGTTTGATTGACCAATTTATTGGTCCAATGGTTCGTGTCCTTCAACGATTGGCGAGGGATTCAGCCTCTTCCACTGTAACTCAAATCAAACAAGTATGCTACTTCAATAACTCTAAGCTTTACTGATTCTTTCTTTTTAATAAACCTGGTAGGAAATTTTATTCCACACAAAAAAGTTATACAATAAAAGGCAAGAGCAACCTACTACACACCCCATACAACTCACAAAAAAACAAAAAACCTAAGGTTTCTCTCCCTGAAAAAAAAATAAAACAACTCACACCATCCAACAACACAAAGAAACCAACCAAAACACAAAGAAATCAGGATAAAGAAGAGACATAAGCAACAAAGCTAATGCAAATCCAACTGAACAAGTTTTTCTAAAGCCCAAGGGACCTTCTTAGAAATAAATGCAGAATTAAGATGATTTCCAAACTTTGCAACCCAGTTAGCCACTTTATTTCCAACTCTCTTAGTGTGAGTCCAACAAATGTACAAGCTCTTGGTGCAATCTTCAATTCTTTTCATTTGTATATTGATGCTCCAATGATAATTCTTCTTAAACCTGCAATGTAAGTCCTAGTGTTTGTTTTCTTTCATGCATGTATTTGGTCATTGCTGTGTTTTTTTCTTTTTGGCGGAGTTCCTAGCGGCGTCTTGGGTTGTAGGAGTGCCGATCTACCTCTCGAAAAGTAGATCACAGTTGTATCTTGTTTATTTGCAATTTTTTTTTTATAAGAACAACTCTCGTTTGAGTTTTCTATCTCTCTCTTGCCATTTCACTGTGATTTGCTCGTTGATTTTGGTCCGGAGCGTATGACAATGCACATAAATTGAAATGAAGAATAATATTAATGCATCTTAGTTGGTACAACTTTAGATAATGCTCATGTAATGGATGTAAACAATATAGACTAAGTTATTATATTATACTATTGAGTGTTCCAAGGTGTATTAAATGATTATAATTGAATAATAAGATGTTTATTATTTTTTAACTAACATGAATTTTGTTTATTTTTCCATTACATTATTATGATTTAAACGAATGAGTTTCCTTTGTTTGTTGATAGTTCACAGTGATGTTAAATAAAATTTTTTAAGTTCAAATATGGAAAAAATGAACAATAAAAGAGAAAATGTTTATAGAAAATAGTCAAATGAGAGTGGTAATTCTTATCTCAACTATTTTATGTTTAAACTAAAAGTAAATTTTAGATTTTAGTTGCTTAATTTATACTGATAATAAATGAAACTCGATTTATATTTTACTATCCAACTGTTTGTTCTCGTTTTGGCAATTCCAATCCTCTGGGCCTTGTTGTGACATTAAGTACCTTGTTTTTTCTCATACTCACTTATCAGATGTATTTTAATTTGATTTGCTTCCCTTTTTGTCATTATTCATTACTTTGTTAGTTAATGCCATACTTTCAGTGGAATAAAGAGTTATGCATGTTAAGAATCACTATTGTAACTTTGGACCTATGCTAAGAATGAGTGACACAAGAGCATCCACGGATTACGGGTCACAGATCCCGCATTTCCGAATCACAGTGGTTTTGTGATACTGCGGAAACAAGCTTTTCGTGATACAAGAAGTACGAACGAGCAACACGTAGATGATTTTTGTTTGGATTTTTACATTTTTGAGTTAATTTCCTATTTCGTTTCTTCTAATTAGTGGTCATTTCCAGCAGGAACTCTATATATGTTGTTATTTTGTTATTTAGAAGACTTTTGCTATATTTTGAGTTTATGGATATTGTAATATCTATTTTCTACCCTAAAGGGTACTAACATGCTTTTCTTTGGAGGTGTGCCTATATCTTGCTCATAAATAGGTGGTCAAACATCATCGCTACTCGAACGTCATCGATTATGTGTTCACTTTGCTGTTTTTCAGTTGGGATAGCTGCCTAACGACTCCTATCCTCTTCCAAACGTCGTCAACCTTGCATATTTTTATTCCCTCGCTATTCACAACTAGCTCCTCTCAAAATCCACTCCCAAAATACCTTATAGGAGCTCTAGAATGGTATCAATGAGACTATCATGTCTTTTCATTAACTACTTGAAAAAAAAGTTTTTTCTATACTATGTTTCTAAAAGTTGCTTGGGGATCAATTTTTGGTGTTTGGGATGTTTATAAGGTGGCAAGAGGGAGAAATTTAAGAGATTGACATTAATTGGGAAGGGGAAAGTTGATGAAAACAGTTATTTTTTTAGGAAAACATTAAGGAAAAGTGCGACCGTCTGCTAGGGCAGCGATATACAAACGTTCAAAATTTCCATCACCCACTTTTTCAAAATACAAACTCACCATTTGAAGAAGAATAAACTACAACACTTTGAATAAGAGGAAACAGAGAAAATAGTGTCCAAATAATATTAACCAATGCAAAATTTATAACCAGGTTCAAAGCATCATATTTATACTAATAAGTAAATTAAATCCCAAGTCTAATCTAAAACAATGAAAATAGGGGCCTAGACAACCATCCAGCCCTTGTGGGTGTGATAATTCCCGTAATCAAGAATTCTAATCGAAAATTCTCCAACGATCGGCTCATGGATGGGAATCCCATCCCCTCATACTTGACGGGACCCTCATTTCACGGGATGCTCTCATGTCACTCACCTTGGGTTGGATGGGCTTTGCTTTATTCACTTAGAGGAGGTAGTAAAAATTTTATATTTATAGAGATGAATCTCATAGCATTGTCTTTGATTTTCTTAGCAATTCTTTATGATTCGTTAGCTTTATCTTTCTTCCAGAATTACATGCAAGAATTCTCTTTCTTCAGTCTGATCTTCACCAAGTCATATTTCAAAACTGATCTTCACCAAGTCACATTTCTTTAGGCCATAACCTTCTTGAACTTGTTAGCATGTTTTTAATACTTAGTGTTCTTTTTGGCAATTTTTTTACATGTTCATATAAAATTTGAATCTCTTTGACTCTAGCCTGGCATCAGTGTTATGCTCAGTAGTTAGAAATATAACCACCAACTACAAGATGAGAGAGGGTCTATGGACTGGCTAGTTGGCTGATTGTGAGAAAATTTAACCTAATGAAGTACCAAATTCTGTTAAGTAATTTTTTTCATAAAACACCTGAGGAGATTTTCCATATTAATATTCACCATCTTTGCATGCATGTCCATCTATTTGGGGGTGTATTATTGAGCTAAATTGGAGGTTTATACCTAGTTTATCCCATAGTCTTCCAAATTTTGCTAAAAAACTTCACGTCTTTTGTTTGAAGTGATGGTCTAAGGCACCCATGAAGGAGATAAGAGTATCTTTCTGAAATATAAATTTATGGCATTCATTGTTGTGGTAAAGTACAGAATATGCTATCTTGAAGAAACGATCCAATACCACTATAATTGAATCCTTGCTTCGTTGGGTTCGTGAAAGACCCACAACAATGTTTATACTCCCATTCTATGTTGCACGGACGCGGACACGGGGATACGGACACAACACGACATGAACGCGGGGCACGTCTATTATTGACAAGATAGTACACATGCGCGTTAGACGCACTGTTATTATAGAAATTATTTAAAATATATGTATATGTTAAATACATAAAAGATAAGTTAATAACATTAACTTTCAAAATATGATATCTCCCTAGATATCTTTAGTTTATGACATACAAAATGCAAGTAAAACAGTATATTTTTTTCTATTACATCAAAATTTAACTCCATTAATTCCTTAAAATTTAACTCCATTTAATATCTTATGTATTCAAGAAACTAAATGGGTTGGAGAGAAAGCTAAGGAGATTGATAACTTAGGTTTTAAAATATAATATTCTGGTAAGAGTCGTACTAGAAATGGTGTAGGTGTAATTATAGATAAGAGTTTGAAAGATTATGTTGTTAAAATTAATAGAGTTGGAGATAGAATTATAACACTTAAGATTATTATTGATACTTAAGATTTTTAATATTATAAGTCTTTATGTTCATCAAGTTGGTTTAGATATAGAGCATTAAAGATAAATTCTGGAATGATTTAGAAGATTTAATACACTTGATACCCCTTGAAGAAAAAAATTTTATTGAAGGAGATTTAAATGTACATGTCGGTAGAGTGGTAGAAGATTTCAGAAATATTCATGGTGGCTACGGTTATTGAGCGATTAATGAAGAAGGTAGAGTCATTTTAGATTTTGCTTTAGCGTATGATATGATTATTACTAATACTTTGTTTAAGAAAAGAAATGAACATCTTATTACTTATAAGAATGAATCTAATAAAACGCAAATTGATTATTTTAGCATGAGAAGAAGAGATCGTCGAGATTGTAAGGATTGTAAAGTCGTTCAAGTGAGGAATTAAGTACCGATATCGATTATTAGTTCAGATTATTAGTTCGACACTCTTTTGGAGTCCGGACGGAATTCACGACCTCCAGCTCGCGGCGGGTAGGTTGGAATTAGCGTTAGGACTCGAGTTGAGTTCTATGGGACCACCTGGACCTTAGGATAGCCTCGTGCACGTTTTCACGCACCGCCGAGCACAAATTCCTCGAGCCGCGGTCTCGACGTCTTCGAGTTCTCCGCGACGGATCGAGATCGGGGTCGGAATGCGGAACGAGCGACATCGAAGTCGAGTTTTGACGAGATCGGATTCGACACAATTTCAACTCGACCGACGACGAGGTTGTCCGAACGACCTCGGATCGCGAAACGGACTACGCCATTGCGTCCGGGACGTCGAATTTGTTGGGAAAGACATATAACTTGCTACGTTTTCGAGCGCGAGTCCGCGACGTGAGATTCGGCGTAGTTTAATAAAATAAGTTTTATTTTATTTTAAAATCCTTTTTTTAAACCCTTTAAACCCAAAACCCTTATTTCTCTCACGCACCGAGCCCCTCTCCTTCCCGCGACTCTCTCCCATTCGGTCGCGTGAGCCCTAGCTCCCGCCTCTCGCTCGTGTCGTCTCGCCCGAGACGAGACCATGGCGTCTCCTCCACGCTAGAGAGATTGACCTCACGAGACGCTCTGCTCGAGCTCCTCCTTCTCGACGCGTTGAACTTTCCTCTTCGGTGTTTAGGGGGCTGCGGCACCTGTGGTTTGACGCAATTCGGGAAGTCTCTTCCCTTCCCAATGGCTTCCCTCTGCTTCCCTTCTCTACTCTCTCGAGGCTTCTCCTGCGTGCGTGGGTTGTGGCGCCAGGTAGGACCCGCCCCCTTTGTAGCCGTTGGCTCTGGGTGAGTGTGTGAGTGAGTTTTGGTTGGCTTTGGGTGATTCCAGCTGGCTCCCCCTCCTGTTTCTGCTCTTTAAAGCCCCGTTTGGGGAGGGCCTGAGGTTGGATACCCTGGATTTGAGCACTCCCTCTCTTGCTCTCCTCCCTGTTTTGAGTGCCGTAGCTTGGAGTGTGGTTGTTTTGCTCGACTTCTCTGTTGTCCTACTCGACTCTTGGTTTGTTTGTTTCATTGTTGAGGAGAAGTCTTGCTTTGGACTTGGACCTTGAACTTCTTACTTTCCTTGTGTGCTCTACACTGGCTGGTAACCTTTTCTCCTACCTCTGTTATTCTTGGTTTTGCCGGTAGTAGGCTGCGGTTTTGCGGTTGGTTTGATTCTCACTGCTTGTTGTTTCGGCTGAGCATTTGTATGCCATGGAATGTGTTATTTATTTGCTTAAGTAGTGGTTTCTTTCTCCCTATCTCTAGTGGCATGCTAGTATGATTGTGGTATTAAGAGTTGGGGGGCATTTTATCACTCAAGCATGTTAAAAAATGGAAATATGAGCATGTAGTAGGTTTGGTTTTGATGGCAAATTATTAGCTCCTCTTGCAAGTGTTTCGAATAGGGCTCTTCACTCACTCTTTTTTTTATGAAATATAGAGGAGCCTTTTTGTTTCTTTCATATGCATGTAGGGCTCAGCTTTTGCTCCTTGTAGCTTTACTTTGTCGAAATGGTATGCTTAGGGAGAAGCTTTAATTTAATTTTGGAAGCCCCATGTTTGTTTTCATGTTAAGTGTATAGTGGCTCTATACATTGCTACGTTGAATATATGGAGGTGTTTGTTCTAGCCTCATGCTTAATTTAGTAGCTTGGATTCATCCTTACATTGAGTCGGATTTTGGGGGCTTTTTGAAGTTTCGGTTTGCTTGTTTTGGCCCCTTACCGAAAACTTGTTTACGATGTTTTGGTGGCTGCTCCTTTGCACCTGTTTGGGAGCCTTTTATTTCTCTGTTTTAGCACTATGGTGGCTGCTCCTTTGCACGTGTTTGGGAGCCTTTTATTCCTCTGTTTTAGCACTATTGTGGTTGCTCCTTTGCACCTGTTTGGGAGTCTTTTATTTCTCTGTTTTCAAACTGATGTTGGTTGTCCCCTTTAGCATCCGATTTGGGAGCTGTTTTTGTTTTGTTTTGTTTCTGCTGTGGCAGCTAGCCCAGTGCACTTAAGAAGGGGCTCGGTTTTGTTTGTTTTTCTTGCCTTTGCGATTGCTCCCATTGCACTAAGAGGGGCTCGGTTTTGGCTCTCGTTGTTCTGCGGCTTTCCCAGTGTCTGACCTTTGAACGGCTCGGGTTTGGGTCTTTACTGGGCTCGGTTTGTGCTTTTTTTAAGCTATAGGTGGGCTGAACTCTTTAGTTATCTAATGGATTTATTCCTATGTATTTGTGATGAATTTGAATTAGTATGGATAGTTTGTTGGGGCTTGGCCGTGGGCCTCATTTGTGGTATGATGAATTGTGAGGAGACTCTACCTTCCTCTCTTTTTGTTGGGCCTTGGCCGTGAGCTTTATGGTGGTAGTTTGAGTTTGCCGGGGGCTTTAGCTGCCTCCCCTGTTGTGACTTGGGTCGTGCGCCTTTGCTCCTGTTTTTAGCCCTGGCCAAGAGCCTTATTGGGATGGTTATTGTGATGGTGGCTTTGCTCCTTGCTTCACTTGTCTATGGAATTGATTTAATGAATTTGGAGGAGCTTCCTAACTTACCTGTGGGAAATAAATTGAGCACGATATTTGAAATATGTCTTGGAAGATTTATTCGGTGAAATCGATGCTTAGTTTGGTGAGCTTATGGCTCGTCCATTCTCTTTCTTATGTATTAAAAGATTCTTGATTCTCCTATTCGTTATAGCTCGAGTCCCGAGCCAGTAAGAGAACGTCACGGGAAGTTTTGTTTTGTTTTCGTTTGTGCACTTCTCGGAGTTTTCACGCGGACGTTTCTTTTCTTTCTTTCCCGACTTTCTTGGTTTTTCTTACGTGATTTTACTCAGCTTTCTCGGTGTTTTCCTTCGTTTTCATTTGTTGAGTTTTCGGACTTTCTTTTCTTTATACTGTCTAGCCATGTTGTTGTTACGTAGGTTGTTTTTCACTTCTTCTCTCCTGTCTCTCTGGTAGGCTGACAAACTTCGTTGCGGAAATAAAAAAAAATAACGAATAAACGGATATCAATGTGTAGAGGATAAATGAAAGCATACTGATGCTTCACTGTGATGATCTTTACTTTCTTTATACGCATTTGGCATATTTTATTTTTCGGCGTATACTCTCATGTAGTCTAAGTACATTTCTTTCGATACATATCTTTGCTTAGCATGTCTTACATTTCCTGTCTTTCTCTTGCTCGAGCGTGTTTATCACCTGTTTAGCGTGTTTCTTGTTTAGTTTGTTATAGCATGCTTCCGTTTCTTAGCTTTTCATTGTTACTCTTCATCAGCATTGTTACGCACTTCACTCGCGATAAAAAAATAATAAACGGCTTGCGTCGTTTATTTTAAGCTTAAGACTTTAAACATAAATTGCGGTCCTCGCTACTGACGTGGAGCTTGGAAGCACGGTGAGCACGACGGCCATCTTCTTCGATGAAACCTGTGTCGGCATCCAATAGACCATTCAATGGATTTAAGCAATGCCCTGGGACTTCGAGGTAGTCCGCCACAGTGCGACATAAACCTCACTTCGTTCTTTTGTATTAAATAGGGGAATTTGTCGGTCAGCATAAAGGTTCGCGGACTGGAACGGATGTCATGAATTTTGTGGTTTATTTGATCGAAACGATATTGTCGAGTAGAGTGCTTATTGCTTCGGAATAGATGCGTTACTCGCGATATTACGCTCGTTCATCCAAACTACTTAACGAATGAGATCCGTCCTTTCTCGTTCTCATATTTTAAAACTTAAAATTTTATTTTCAAAAATCAATACACGCATACATATACATTAAATTAAAATCTCGAAAGCGCGTCGCGACTCTCTAAAGCGGCAAACAATTTACGGCGACTCCGTGAGGAAAAACTCTACTCTCCAATTAAATCGAAGGTTTTTATCTTCGCACATCGTCGAAGTGTCCATGTCCTCGTAGTCCGGATTGTCGTTCTTCCGTTGGACTTGCTTTGCTCATTTCTTTCTTGAGCGAGCACGATCGACTTTCTTGGATTTCGGAACCGTCCGTTTAAATCATCTTTAAACGGCGTGGTTCGAGAATCCTTAGGGTTTCTTTTGATTTTGTGGGGTCGGACCCGATAGGTGTGTTGTGCGCGAGGTGCGGCTCGTGAATTCGGTTCGGGACCGGGTCCTGAACTTCCCTTTCACTTCGTGTTTCCGGGTTTGATTCTCTATCGGCAAATTAAACCAAATCTCGCTTCTTGTACGCTTCGTTTAAATCACGAAATTAAATGAACAATAAAGATAAAATAAGGTGGAAACACCAAACGGAATAAGGAATTGCCGGTTGTGGTACGAAGTGTGGTAGCAAGTACTTTCGTTGAAGCTACAAGGCACGGACGTTTCTGACTTTCAGAAATTCTTTAAATACCAGGAACGATGTCTTCGCCAAAGTTGATCTTTTCTTTTGCCTCCGGAGTAGAGTTCGCCGTCAATAGAGATGAATTGCCGATCGTCGATCATTAAGTTTGAGCGAGGTTCGACGATGTTGAAGTTAAGTTCGGGGATGTGGTTGTTGAGATGACGAAGCTTGAAATGAGCGAAGTTTGTTAAGCTGTTGTAATGTTCGGCCTGAAGTCTGTTGAGAAACTCCCCATGCCAAAGAAGGAATGGATTGAAAAGAACTCAGATGCTGTTGGGACTACTCCTGAGACTGTTTCTGCTCCTACTGTCGGATTCACCGCTGTTGTACCAGTCGCTCCGCTAACTAAAGGAAAGGGTATTCTACATGAGGAAGAGTCAGTCGAGGCTTGTGTTCTACCGTCTCCTAAGTTCAGAATTGAGTCTGATTCAAAGTCCGTGCAGATGACAAAGCGCGGGAATGGAAACACAATCGGGGAGTTCGAAGATCGATCAACCGCGAGCGAGCGACCGCAACGGTCTGAAGAACAGTCGTTCCAGTTGAGACCATACCAGATAGGCGGAAGAAAGGTTCCAACAACGTCAGATCGGTTACACAGAAACTATTCCTTCAAGGATGATGTCGTGGCAAAGATGTTCGAAATCTAATCAAGAGGCGGAATTCGACTACGGAGTCGAAGAAACCCAACGAGATCAACAAGAAAGGACATCCAAGGTATTGCCCATACCACAGGTTCGTTGGACACACCATTGAGGAGTGCTTCAGCTTCAAGGATTGGCTTGAGAAGAATTTCAGAAGCAGAAATGTAGTAATCCCGAATGAATATTTAAAAGGACCTGAAATAGGTTCTATAAATATGATGTCGAGTGATTCCATTAGCTTCTGCACGACGACACCGCTGCTCGAGGAAACAAGTGATGTTTCTCATGAATCCCCGGTTGATCTTAAAGTTATCAAAGGAAAGTCAATCGAGTCCGCTTTGGAAAAGCTTCGAGCTAACATTGCACGACTGTCTAAAGATCGGAAAGAAGACTTTGAAGATGAAGATTACAACCTAACAGATTACATGGAGGGCAAATTCGCAGAAATCAACGTCATCGAGACCCGAGCCATGTTAGCCGCGAGCGACACTCCTCTTTGTGAGAACGCAGCGGATGAGTGGCAGAGGGTCGTCCAACAGAAAGATGAAATTATCGGTCGTCTCGAGAAGAAGATCGAAGAAATGACGACTGTTATGGCTATAATGCAGGGACAGTGACACTCGCAGCAAATAGCGTCCCCAGAGATGAATCAGCCAGAGATCGTCCATATTACAGATGAAAGAAGAGAAGTTGCTTACACGAGCCGAGATGCGCCGCCGAAGAAAGATTCGACTCGAGAATATGGTGCCGAGAAAATGACATCGAGCGGTGGTCGAACAACGAGTAAAGAAAGCCTTGGCCGATCGAAAGGGGCGCATCGATTTCGAGGGGTAGACCCTACCGGAGGAGTTCGATTCCGATCCCTTATCCTAAGGGTTTTGTGCCACCGATCTTTAAGACTTTCGATGGAACGGGCGACCCCGTCGGCGTGTTGCACACTTCGGGCAGGATTCTTCACGACACGGGGGTAGCGAGGCGTTACTTTTCCGCCGGTTCGTGAGCGATCTTTCGGAGTGCGTTTGATTGGTACGCGGAAGCTGCCGAATGGGTCGATGAAGACGTTTACGAGTTGGAGAATTTGTTCGTGAAGAGATTTGTCGGGGTACATCACCGTATTACTTATCGGAGATCTTGTAATGGAACGTCGAAATCTACGAGACTTTGGTGGAATATATTCTAGGGTGGAGAAGCTTAAGCATGAAGTGCGAGCCCCAGTTGCGGAGCAACATGCGATTGAGGTCTTACTCGAGAATATCCGTGGACCGATAGCTTTCATGCTTAAAGGACTCACCATCGAGTCGTTTGAGAAACTGCGAGCATAGCCGGCGATCTGCGAAGAGATCGAGCATGCGAGCGCAAGAAAAGGTTGAAGAGCCCGGAACAACAAAAGCATTCGAGAAGTACGAAATAGTGGCAATAGTTGACGAGGAAAGCGGTAGATAGAGATACGAGACCGAGCGACTACCTCGATACTGATCGAAGCGACGGCCGCCTCGATACGGTCGGTTTTCACGGCGATAGAGTCGGCCGCTCCTCGGTTCGATCGGCCGCCTCGGTGGTATGTTCCACACCCACCGCGATATATTCGGCATTTCCAACGGTACGGTCGGCGGTACGATCGGCAACACGGTCAGACGGTCGTCCCGCGGAGGCCACTCCTAGACGGATGGAAGGCGGGGTCGATGCTATGACCGATTTGTTGAACAAAGTATATCCCTTGATGATGAAGCGATGGCACGGATGTTCGGAATTTGATTAAGAAGCCAGAGTTCGGATTGCCGAGCCGAAGAAACCGGCGGAGGTTAACAAGAAGAATCATCCCGACTATTGCCATATCACGGAATGCTTGGGCACACCATTGAAAGGTTCGTATCGGTTTCGAAGAATGGTTGGAGAAAAACTTGAGAATGGAAGCGTAACAATCACGATGAATATTTGAAAAGAAGCTTGAAGAGGTTCATCGATATGATTTCGGCGATTTGTTTGCTTTAATTGAATCCTACGTGGTGACAGCGAACGGGACACTTTTTGATTGTGCGTTATATTACTTTTGTTGCTCGGCATGATCGGTATTGGTACATGCCATCCTTCTATTGCGATGAATGAATGACAAGGAGTTTGTTTTTGTCGAAATTGCTCGATATTTGGAAAACTCAAAATCGAATATTTTGTTAAGACTTTGACTTCGGGAAGAACGAAGTTAATGCCACAATAGTTGGTCCTTGACTTTAAAGAATTTGAATTTGGAGTCTAAGTTGATCTCGAAATGAAGCGGTGTCTTGAAATACGAGTAATTGACTCGGGATATCACGAGCCTTTTAATTTTCTGACATATGGTTTGGTCGGACTTTCGAAAAAGTTATAATATCCGGGATTCGTATTAAGATACGTTTCGAATTATTAATTGGGGAAGTTTTTGGCATTCAAAATCTTTAACGAAATATCGCTGCCAGGATATAGTAATTCTCGGAAAACAAAAGGAAAGAAAAAGGGTGTTACGAGGAGAAGCTGAGGTGAGCACTAATCAAAATTGGTGTCACAATCAGAACGTTCAAAATCTTTAATGCGTCTTAGCTAGATATAGTAATCATCAATAAAAAAATGAGAGCGAAAAGCTTCAATAAAAAAGAGAAAAAAGAAAAAGAAAAAAAAGAATGCTCACGAGAAGAAGCAGCAAGACGATATAACCAAAAATTGGTGTCTTAATCTTCATCCGATTAATGAAACTTGAAAGTTACCTAAGAAGTTTTCTCCGATATTATGTTTTAGAGAGAGTCGAGTGATTCTATACGCTTTTGGTCGGTCATTAATTGCTCGAAATATCTTTAGACGAGTGAAAAATATTTTTGATCACGTGAAGCGAAATTTTGAAATCTGCTTGGGCGCGAAAGGAAGAATTAAAGGAATGACAACGTTATTAGCGATTAACGAAATTCGACCTTGAAGTCTTATCCTTGATCATACAACGAATACGAACTTGATGTCGATTCGAAGAACGTCAGAAGCGACTACAAAGACGAACTTGTATAATTTCGATGCCGTATTCTGACAACTTGACTTGACTCGAAAAACGCAGGAAATACTTACTCGAGACAACTGCAACGACACTACGAGAATCGCGACAAATCGAATGATGGCTGCTGCAAAGCGAAGCAATGAGTTTTGTCCTCCTACAATGATGACATCTGGCAGAGATAACACACGCTTTATACGTCTGCAAAGAATGTGATTCAGATAGCACGCTTAAAGGGAGTTATTCTACTACACGTACGCTTCGATCGATGGACGATACCTCGAAATGCTGCACGTCGTGATGTTTTAAAGATAGTCTTGTTCAACGAAGACATAGATCTTACTTGTCTTAAGCGGGTCAAATCCGAAATAAAAATCAACATTTGAACAAGCAAAGAACTCTGCACCTTATGAATTTTCAAAATCTCTAGGCAAACATTTGATAAAATTGACATGTGCGTAAGCTTCTACAAGCGTTCCGCAGACTTTACAAAATATTTTCATAATCCTCGCATCCATGAATATCAGGCAATATCTTCGATCCACTCGCATCCATAAATCTCGGCGATATCTCGATGATTCTCGGCGATACTCGTAATTTCGGCATTCTCAGCAATCTGCATTCTCAGCGAGTCTCGGCATTTCACAGCAATGCTCAGCGTTCTCGGCGATTCTCAGCGTATACTCGACGTCGGGATGAGGCCGCCTTACTCCCTTCTCGGCGATTCTAGCATTTCGTCAGACTCAGTCCGCTCTTTCTCGGCAATCTCGACATTCAACCATCTCGGACGAAATTGAAATCAAACAATCTTGAGCATTCGGGATAGGCTTCGCCGTACTCCCATCTCGGCATATCTCTGCGGTTCTCGGCGCTCGGGATAGGCTTCCGCCTCATTCCCTTCTTAGCATACTCTCGGCATTCGGGATATGCTTCTGCCCTATTCCCTTTCTTTGCATATTCTCAGCATTCGGGGTTGTCCTTCACCCTACTCCTTTCTCAGCACAAAATTAAAATTAAAATTGTAATTGAAATTGAAACACTGCATTTTGCATAGGCTCCGTCCTATTCTTTCTCAGCATGCACATTTGAGGTAGGCTTCTGCCCTACATCCTTCTCAGCATATAAATGCATTTGGGTGGGCCTTCGCCCTACTCTTTTCTTTGCATAAAATTAAAATTGAAATCGAAAATTAAAGTCGCGGCTCTCTTAATTGAGAATTCCCCTCTTATTTCCCCAGCGGAAATTACTCACTCTCTTTCTCGTTCCCGCGTCCTGTCCTAAGTATTTTACTTAGGCGGCTTTGTGTTGGTTTGTTGATCTTTTCGGTCGGCACTGATACGCGCGGTGTCTTTGTCCGGCGCACCAGCACATTGGGGGTCCATTTGTTGACCTCGTTTTTGTCGAGGTTTAGTTTTCCTCATAGGATTTAGGGTTCTAGGCTTTAGGAGGCTTCCCAGACGATCTTAGATTCTAGCATAGACCTACCTCGTTTTTTAAAATGCTCGAAACCACTTCGACACTCTTTTGGAGTCCGGACGGAGTTGCGACCTCTAGCTCGCGGCGGGTAGGTTGGAATTAGCGTTAGGACTCGAAGTGAGTTCTATGGGACCAGCTGGACCTTAGGATAGCCTCGTGCACATTTTACGCACCGCCGAGCACAAATTCCTCGAGCCGCGGCCTCGACGTCTTGAGATTCTCCGCGACGGATCGAGATCGGGGTCGGAATGCGGAACGAGCGACATCGAAGTCGGAATTTCGACGAGATCGGATTCGACGCACTTTCGACTCGGCCAGGCGACGAGGTTGTCCGAGCACGCCTCGGATCGCGAAACGGGCTCTGCCAGTTGCGTCGGGACGTCGAATTTGCTTGGGAAAGACATGTAACTTGCTACGTTTTCGAGCGCGAGTCCGCGACGCGAGATTCGGCGTAGTTTAATAAAATAAGTTTTATTTTATTTTAAAATCCTTTCTTTTTAACCCTTTAAACCCAAAACCCTTATTTCTCTCGCGCACCGAGCCCCTCTCCTTCCCGCGACTCTCTCCCATTCGGTCGCGTGAGCCCTAGCTCCCGCCTCTCGCTCGTGTCGTCTCGCTCGAGACGAGACCATGGCGTCTCCTCCACGCTAGAGAGATTGACCTCACGAGACGCTCTGCTCGAGCTCCTCCTTCTCGATGCGTTGAACTTTCCTCTTCGGTGTTTAGGGGGCTGCGGCACCTGTGGTTTGACGCAATTCGGGAAGTCTCTTCCCTTCCCAATGGCTTCCCTCTACTTCCCTTCTCTACTTTCTCGAGGCTTCTCCTGCGTGCGTGGGTTGTGGCGCCAGGTAGGACCCGCCCCCTTTGTAGCCGTTGGCTCTGGGTGAGTGTGTGAGTGAGTTTTGGTTGGCTTTGGGTGATTCCAGCTGGCTCCCCCCCTGTTTCTGCTATTTAAAGCCCCGTTTGGGGAGGGCCTGAGGTTGGATACCCTGGATTTGAGCACTCCCCTCTCTTGCTCTCCTCCCTGTTTTGAGTGCCCGTAGCTTGGAGTGTGGTTGTTTTGCTCGACTTCTCTGTTGTCCTACTCGACTCTTGGTTTGTTTGTTTCATTGTTGAGGAGGAGAAGTCTTCCTGAGTCTGGACCTTGAACTTCTTACTTTCGCTTGTGTGCTCTACTGTTGGTGGTAACCTTTTCTCCTATCTCTTGTTCTTCTTGTTTTGCCGGTAGTGGCTGCGGTTTTCTGCGGTTGGCTTGGTTCTCCATAGCTTGTTGTTTTGGGCTGAGCATTTGTATGCTGCATGGAATGTGTTATTTATTTGCTTAAGTAGTGGTTTCTTGCTCCTATCTCTGAGTGGCATGCTTAGTATGATTGTGGTATTAAGAGTTGGGGGCATTTTATCACTCAAGCATGTTAAAAAATGGAAATATGAGCATGTAGTAGGTTTGGTTTTGATGGCAAATTATTAGCTCCTCTTGCAAGTGTTTCGAATAGGACTTTTCACTCACTCTTTTTTTTATGAAATATAGAGGAGCCTTTTTGTTTCTTTCGTATGCATGTAGGGCTCCGCTTTTGCTCCTTGTAGCTTTACTTTGTCAAAACGGTATGCTAGGGAGAAGCTTTAATTTAATTTGGGAAGCCCCATGTTTGTTTTCATGTTAAGTGTATAGTGGCTCCATACATTCTTTACGTTGAATATATGGAGGTGTTTGTTCTAGCCTCATGCTTAATTTAGTAGCTTGGATTCATCCTTACATTGGGTCGGATTTTGGGGGCTTTTTGAAGTTTCGGTTTGCTTGTTTTGGCCCTTACCCGAAAACTTGTTTCTGATGTTTTGGTGGCTGCTCCTTTGCTCTGTTTGGGAGCCTTTTATTTCTCGTTTTTAGCATTATGGTGGTTGCTCCTTTGCTTTGTTTGGGAGCCTTTTATTCTCTGTTTAGCCTATGGTGGTTGCTCTTTTACTTGTTTGGAGTCTTTTATTTCTCTGTTTTCAAGCTGATGTTGGTTGTCCCCTTTAGCATCGATTTGGGAATTTGTTTTTGTTTTGTTTGTTTTTCTGTTGGCAGCATTAGCCTAATGCACTTAAGAAGGGGCTCGGTTTTGTTTGTTTTTCTGCGCTGTTGCACTAGAGGGGCTCGGTTTGGTTCCTGCATTCTGCACTCGCAGCATTGGAGGCTCGGTTTTGGGTCTTTACTGGGCTCGGTTTGTGCTTTTTTTAAGCTATAGGTGAGGTTTGAACTCTTTAGTTATCTAATGGATTTATTCACTATGTATTTGTGATGAATTTGAATTAGTATGGATAGTTTGTTAGGGCTTGGCCGTGGGCCTCATTTGTGGTATGATGAATTGTGAGGAGACTCTACCTTCCTCTCTTTTTGTTGGGCCTTGGCCGTGAGCTTTATGGTGGTAGTTTGAGTTTGTCGGGGGCTTTAGCTGCCTCCCCTGTTGTGACTTGGGCCGTGCGCCTTTGCTCCTGTTTTTAGCCCTGGCCGAGAGCCTTATTAGGGTGGTTATTGTGATGGTGGCTTTGCTCTTTGCTTCACTTGTCTATGGAATTGATTTAATGAATTTAGAAGAGCTTCCTAGCTTACTTGTGGGAAATAAATTGAGCACGATATTTGAAATATGTCTTGGAAGATTTATTCGGTGAAATCGATGCTAGTTTGGTGGCTTATGGATCATCAATTCTCTTTCTTATGTATTAAAAGATTCTCGATTCTCCTATTCTTATAGCTTGAGTCCAGGAGCCAGTAAGAGAACGTCTAGGGAAGTTTGTGTTTCGGGAATTGAAAATCGATGTGGGTACTTGGAGGAATCCCGGCGGTAGCTTTCTTTTTTATGTTTTTCACTGATTTTACGAGTTATTTGGGAAAAGGGAGTGCGTTCTTGGGGGTCTAGTCTTCACCTTCTCCGAGAGCGTCGAGGTGCGTTTAGTCCTTTTCTCGGGACATGTGAGGGTCGGTCGGGAGTCGGGGTGAGCTTACGTGTTTTCGATTATTGGAAATCGACTCACTGCTTTTCGAAGTTGTGTTAAGTGAGCCGCTTTCAGTCACGCCTCGTCCTTGACCTCTCGTCACTGGGTTTCACCTTGTTCTTGGCTCCAAGCACGCACCTACGGGGGACGTGTAAGTGTGCATATATAGCCTCGCTTGGGTTATATATGGGGCATCAATAAGTTGTAAGTGCGGTGGGGACATTGATGAGGCTATGAAAACGAGAAAAATTACGAGAACCATAGAATGGGGCCGCACGACTCGAAGACTGTAGAGAGTAGAGCGGGAATCACGGAACCGTTCGGCCAGTCAGCTTGGGGTTTCTACTGCTAGACGATCAATGTTCGTAGGCACTAGTCACATTAGGGTAATCAACGCAGTGGTGAAATGTTTTAAAACGAAAAAATACGTATGTTTGAAAAATACAAAATTACCTCATTCTTACTACGGCTCTACTTACTACGGTACATTTTCTTGCATGAAAACCGAAATGAAATGCATGAAAATTTATAAAGGTCGCGGTTAGGTTATTCGAATCGGATTAGAGTCTGCCTGCGAGAAAATCGGTGCAGTAGTCGGCACTCGAGTCCGGATATTAGCGCGGCTACGAGTCAGCACATGGCCGTCTTCTGGTCTTTCTTCAGGAGGCATGGCATTTCTTTTGGTTCGCCATGAGTTTAGCGGGTCGTCTGTGGGTTTCTCGCGGTGTTTTTCGCGGTTTCTACGGTTTATTTTGTTTTCGTTTGTGGGCTTTCTCGGAGTTTTCACGAACGTTTCTTCTTTCTTTCCGACTTTCTTAGTTTTTCTTCGTGATTTTATCGTTTCTCGGCGTTTTCATTCGTTTTCATTTGTTGAGTTTTCGGACTTTCTTTCTTTGTCTGTATGCATAGCTGCTTGTTTAGTAGGTTGTTTTCACTTCTACTCTGCCACTTTCTGTTAGCCGACAAACTCGTTGCGGTGAAATAAAAAAACAAATAAACGGATAACTGCATTGTAGGGATAATGCAAGCATCTGATACTCTGCTGTGATCTTTCTTTTCTTTATACATAACTGGCGTATTTTCTTTTCGGCGTATCTTTCATGTTGATACTGAGTACATTTCTTTCGATACGTATCTTTAGCTTGGCGTGTCTTACATTTCATATCTTTTCTTCTGCTTTCAGGCGTGTTTATCATTTATTTAGCATGTTTCTTGTTTAGTTTAATATAGCGTCTTTCATGTTCTTCATTTCTGTTCTTCTATCTCGTCATTTATTCAGCATACTCACTCGATAAAAAAATAATAACTTATGTCACGTGTCCTAAATTCTAACATGTGTGCCCTGAATTAATGAATAAAAAAATTTTGAAAAATATTTTTAAGATTAAAATTTAAGAAAACGTTAAATTTAGATATGATGTGCATACATACCACTCAATTCATTTGTTAGCAACAAAATTTTAATTTTTTCATACATGCTACCTTACATATGAATAAAAAGTAAAAAGTACTTCATTTGATTTTATTTATATATGTAGATGTGATATGAAATAGTTGGGTGGGATAAATATAAAACTCAAATTTTAGGTGTAAGAATTGTAAGTACATAAGAATTTGGCAGAGTGTATGTGAACACCCAAAAATTTTAAGGAATTACAACAACAACAACAACAACAACAACAAAGCCTTAATCCCACTAAGTGGGGTTGGCTACATGAATCCTTTTTCTCCATTGCGTCCTATTTAGTGTCAAATTTTCGTTTAATTCTAATAAATTAAGATCATTTTTTATGCAATAAGCCCAAGTTTTCCAAGGTCTACCTCTGCCTTTCTTATATGACATGTTAGATACGTGTCCCAGCCGTGTCAGAGTTGTGTACGTGTATGATATGTGCTTGACACTGCACGACTCCTTAATTAGGAGTGTTCGTGCAACATAGCTCTCATCAACCCAAGATAGCTTTCATATATGTGGCAACATATAGAGACTTTTATTTTGCCATCGAGTTTTAGCTTGATGACATCCTATATTGCTTGATATTTCTCTTCACATCCCGTACGAATCTAGGCTAATATATATTATTTTCACCAAGGAAAAATTCTCGTCTCCGCTAAAATTTCCAGCCATTTGTTCATTGACATTTATAAAATAGACTCTCTAAACAAACTCATAGAAATGGAACCTTGATACACCATCAACAATCTCCATCATCCGACAAGGATCTTGAGACATGACACGGATCTTAAAATAACCTTTTAGGTAAGAAATGTTCAAACTTTGATTAAAAATCATCCAATGTTCCAATTTCAGTAAGCTTATTATCAAACTAACTCAACGAAACAGATCCAATCATACCAATATTGATATAATCTGAACCAAATTGAACTCGGATTAATCCATTAAACCATGTTTGGAAGTGTTTCGAACACATTTGGGAGGTTAAATGGATGTCGAATCCATCGAGTTTATAGTTGATTCGAGCGTCTTGCCGAGACAAATCAAATGAGCCCAAATCGCTCAATTCTGACATTGTTAAGGCACTCAAATGTCCATGAAACACCGTCTGATCGAGGGAAGCCCTCTGATCCGTCTGATTAATGTGGTTCATATTATGCATTAATTGCACCTAAAACTCTATAAATAGAACCCCAAACCACTCATGAGAGGGGAGGAGAGCTTGAGCATTGAGGTAAAACTTGAGGCTTTGGGAATGAGCTTGAGTCCAAAATCACTCGTTGTCTTCGACCACCTCAGACCACCGTTGACCACCGCTGACCGCCGTTGACCATCGTTGACCACCGTCAACCACCACCGACCTCCATCAACCACCACCTGTCGTCGCCCGTTCCTTGCAATGAGTTCATTCACATTGTAATTCAGAAGCCTTTGCAACCCTTTTCTTACTACAGGACTAGGGGTTTTTTATAATCATCGACTTATACTGGATTTTTACAACTGGGTCATGTTCCGTGGTTTTTTCTCTTTACGGATTTTCCATGTAGGAACTTATGGTGTCTCTACTGGTTATTTTTTTTTATCGGAGTGTGTGTTGAATCTTCGTGCAATGCTAAATAATCCATTACTCTACCGCCGCAAATCTTCTAACATGCACCAAACTTATTTTGAAGGAGCGTATAACCATATACTCAATTATTTGGCTCATACGATTTATCCTAACAATGGGCCCAATTCTTCTAAAATTATTATCAATGACATTCAAATTTATCAACACTTCAAAGCCTACTACTTTTGATTGCTTAGTAATGATCAGTAAGTGATGACAGCTCAGCGCATTAGCTATCTTTTTCTTCTAACTCTTGTGCTTGAGCACAAAATAAAATGGGGACTAGTACTCCACCCAGAAGACGTGTCTCCCTCTTAGCTTGCTCTAGGTGTCCAAGAATCTCAGATCCCTGTGATCAATTTAGATGGTAAATTTGTTGACAAATAATGACTCCAGTGGCTCGGGACTATCACAATGCAACAATTTTTTTAACGTGGGTGAAATATTTTTGCATGTGATAATTTAGTTTTTCATGAAAAAAAAGGCAATATAATGTCTACCTTGACTCAACACAGCTTCAATCTTCACTTTGAAGGCATCACAGTCTACCTTAAACTTTTGATTAAAGTCTTGTAGTGATAGAATAAGGTTTTGGGTAACATGTATTTTCTAATCATCAAAACTAGCTTGGGCTTCACCTGACCATGAAAACTTGAATTCCTTGAGAAGCCATGTTAATGGTATTGTTATATAACTAAATATCTCGACGAATCTCATATAGAAAGTTAGTTCATCGAACTTGAGTTCTTGAGCAAATGATTGTGAGCTAGGTCAATTTACAATGGCTTTTTATCATTCAACTGTTATTTCGATATTAATTGTTGAAATATTTACCTAAGAAAGCATGTTTTTGACGTTAGAAAGTGATACTTTCTGATGACCATTTAGTTGCAATCTGAAGAACTCTAAAAATTGATCGTAAGTGCTATAAATGCTTCTCCTGTGAATGGTTGCATACTAGAAATTTTTCACCATACAAAACAACAAATCGTCCAATAAATGCTTAAAAAACTAGGTCCATCTGTTTTTATAAGAGTGCTCAGTGTATTAAACATGCCAAATAGCATGACTGTAAACGCATATAGGATATGATTGTAAACTGATATAATCTATCTTTCCATTTGGGTTGTGCATCTTGGGTATCAACTCTTTTGTCTCATTGCTCTCTAATGTCACCAAGATCAATTCCACTGACACATCTTCCATAGTTTGTAGAAATGTAGCATGAAGCATTGTAGCTCCCTTCTCTGTTCGAGTGTTCATCATTGTTGATTTTTTTGAAGGGCAAAAGTATAATGCAGTTCTCATCCTTGATAAATAAGTGGATACTTTTGTGTTCATCACGAATTGTACCCCTATTATATTGCCAAGGTCGGTCAATAGAATATGATATGTATTTATCAACATGATGTCGCACCACACCGATCCTATAAGTCTTTTCAATGAAGAAGTCTATCAAATACCTCTTATCAAACTGATCTAGTTCCCGTTCAAACATTTCAACTAATATATTTGAGAATGTTTTTAGGTAATGAGGCTAAATTTATCCAACATATGTATAGATATCACATTCTCACGACTGCTTCTATCTATAATGAAGCTGCATGCCTTCGCTTTTAGTATGCAATTATTACAAAAAAATGTTGTGCCTAACCCACTATTGATCCCTCTTTGGTTAAATTTGGATAATTAGTAAAGCCACAAATATCTTGTCCTCATTTGTGGTAGCTAATATTCCTCCCTATTGATACAGTTCTAGGGCTTGTAGAAGGTGTTTAGGCAGCAAATCTAGTGAGGGTAAGGTTATGGAGTAGCGAGGGAATGGTAATATGCGAGCTTGATGACGTTTGGACGGGGATAAACATCGTTCGACGACTGTCCCTACTGAAAACAATGAAGAGAACATCGAAATGACGATGCGCGAGCGAGAAAGAGATTCAAGCATTGATTCCTAAGCAAGATACATAGCATCACTTACACACGAAGGGAATACAACAATCATTAGTCTTACTTATACCTCATAGTTGAAATCGTCCCATCTCTCGTCATGTTGAAGCTCACTCTTACATTCATCTAAATTGAGCTTCAAAAGTATATCCAATATTCATCGAAGCCGAGCAGTGGTAGTTCCCTGTTTGTAATCATAGGATTTTTTAAATTTTAGAGCTAAGTTTGATTATAAGTTGGATAAATTCTTTTAAAACATATTATATCTAATTTTAAAAATTAATTTCAGAAGCATGAGGTTTTATAATATATATATTAAATTTATAAAGTTAATTTTTTTTCTTGCATAATTAGTCTTGTTATTTTTAATAAAAAATAATGAAAAAAATATATGTTTAATAATTAATTAAATAAAAGAGAGTATCTATGACTGATTGTGTCATATATTTTTCAATTATGTTGTGTCCCCGCATTATGACCTTTTTTTCGTTTCTGTGCTTCATATTTTGCCATGTCTATTTTTAGCTTTATTTTGTGCATTATAGGGCTCCCAGTCCAAGCCTTCTCTTTAAATTGAGTGTCATGACCTTTCATCAATCTTTTGATAGCATTAGGCTGGATCTTGAGATTCAGATTGGCTCAAGTATAGAGGTTACTGGATCCTTTTTTTTTTTTTTAATTTCCTTCTTGACACAAATAATTCATTTGAGGATGTGATTCGCTTCATTCAGAGCAATCTCCTTCGAACTTCATTTAGACCATAATTTGAATTTTTTTGGCGAATATAAAAAAAATTCATCCTTTTTTAGGCATTCTGTTATATGTTTTAGAGTCAACCTAACAGCTACATTCTATCTCATAGACTAGGCTGATCCTTCCAAAACTTCACAATGGAATTATCATATTTAGTGATAGCGTTGTTACCTAGTCAATTGGTTTCAATCTTCGATCTAACCTTGAAACATTGGGCTGTGTTTTCTGGACCTGAAAATTTCACTTGAACTATTTCCCAAATATCTTTGGTGGTCCTGTAGAAGATCATCTTTTTTATCTTTGGCTTCAAGTTCTAGCTGCCTTCGAGCATCCAACCTTCCTTTTGCAGTTCATATCAAACATGATTAACTGGAGCCACTTATTGTAAGCTTATGTTGTGTAATTCTCAGGGGTCTATATTCATACATTGAGGACGCTGATTTATGAACGCTTCTGGCAAGTCTCGTACCTTTGGTAGTTGTTGATCCTACAGTTTCTCTCCAGCCATTGCTTATTCTCGGTTTGCCAGAAATCACAAGGATGTCTGATTAGCCATGAACAAACACATGATAGAAGAAAAGCTTCTTTCATTTTCTTTTCTCGAAAAGCCTCTTCCGTTTTCTTTTCTCATCTCTCTCTCTCTCTCTCTCTCTCTCTCTCTTTGTATACACACACACGCACACACACACACACACACATATACAGCGATTATCGCATCTGATCCTCGCGTCTTCTCCGGCGTCGTCATCTTCGCTGCTCTTCGTCTTCGCCATGTATATCGACGGCTTCGTTGCTCTTCATCTTCGTCATTGGCTCTGGCCGGCAGAGGAGCTCGCGATCTGCTTTGAGCCTGCTCGTTTGCTGCGGCGCTTGCGGAAGAGTTCGCGTCGTCTACGGTTTCCGTCTGCGGCGCATCTACTACGTCAAAGCCGCTCGACTGCTGCGCCAGAGTCCTGCTCGACTGCTCGCGTCGTCTGCTGCGGCTGTGCAAACTTAGACTGGCGGCAGATTCGTTAAGCTGCACCAGTTGTACTGCTCCTACAGTGTGTGAAGCACGCTAATGGCATCAAGGCATTCCTACGCCGCTGCCCTGATGCCAATCGAAGGATAACCCTATTAAACCCTCCAATGCTACTGTGGTTCACAAACTCAGATAGTCTAATATTCTCGCAGATGTATCATGATTTTGGCGAGGACATGAAGATTGCAATCTCATCAAAAAAGTAGGAAAAATGCGGGCAAACGAGTACTATTCTTCTCTGACATTGAAATTTCATCTTTTGCAGAAAAATTCAAATTCACACTAGTTGGTAGTTCCAATTAGGTCGCTCTAAGATGGAGATTATTATGAAGGATTTTTAAGTTTTCAAACTTCTTGGGGATTGACAAGTGGGTCTTCTCGACGGAAGACATGTTATGATACAACTGAGCATAGAAGCTGACTACACAAGGACTTTCTCAAAGAAATTCATCACAATTGAGGGCAAACCTATGAAATTGCTCAAATGGAATCATAATTTTGATTCTGGTCAAGAACCCCCATTTGTGTGTATCTGGTTCTCATTACCTGAACTCAAGCTTAAATTCTTTGACCAACCTATTTTATATACACTTGGGAATATCCTTGGAAAATCCATGCAGGTGGACATACCTACAGTTCATTTCTCAAGACTTTCTATTGCAAGGATTTTGATTGAAAGGGTATTACACTACCAGATGTACAAGAAGTTTGGTTTGGCTCTGCTCACGATGGTTATTGGCAAAAAATCATTATGGAACAAAAACCTCACTTCTGCAAGCACTGCAATATGTTTTGACACCCGCAGGAGAAATATTTCAGATTGCCCACGTTAAACCCACTGCTCTGGACACATTGGTTCCACTTGAGAAGGGACTCACCACAAGATAGGAGTTGTTATCTGATGTAATTGCCCCTTCCCCTGACCATACTATGAGGATAATGTTCAGACTGCAAATCAGGATACCCTGTAGCTTCTCTTCAAAAAGCATCAGTTGCAGAGGTGACATTACTCACTGATCCTATCGCTGTTGCAACGACTAGCTTTCCTTCTACTGCGGTGCTACTATCTAATCAGACCGAGGATCGCATGAGCCAATTTTCAGATGAAGAATGACAGGTTTACACTTCTCGGCGGAAGAAGAAAACTGGGTTCACACTCTAGCTTGAAAACTTAATGGATGATACTTTGGTTACTCCTGGCAATTGCACGATACTTCAAAATTTGTTATCTGGCTCCGCTCCTAAAACTAGAGGAAGAGACAGGATAAAACGGCCTTGTCCAGAGGCTACTTGTTTTCTGCATGTTTTAAATATTTAGAGTTTATCTGTATCATTTTCTGTTAAGGTATTACTGTTTGTTGTATTGTATGGGTAGGGTGTCTCTATTGGGCCGTCCCATACACCTTTTATATATCTTTTCTATTTCAATAAAATTAGCCTTTTGGGCTTTTCTCAATAAAATAAAATAAAATTATATATATATATAGAACCATCAACCCTTAATGTTATAGCGTACAAATATCACAACAGGCAGAGGAAAGGAAATCATACAATTTTGGCAGGGCGTGTCAAGCGATATCAAGAGGAAAATGAAGGAATAAATGCTATATTTAAATTCAAATAACACATCTAATATCGGTAATAAAAATAGCTAATTTTTCACGAATATTCCAATCACATTAAATAAATAAAATAATATCCTTGTCCAAATCTTCCAATCAATAACTTTGATCCTTCTAAAGGGTCTTTAGAGCCTTCTGAGTTACTATTTTCCTAGTGTTTTATGTATTTGTGAAGGATTTTATGTACAAAAATTATCCGATTTTCTGTTCCAAGTTATTTTTTTGTCTTTTCAAAATATAACTTAAATATAGTTTGGGGCCAGTCTGCATTGTTTGGTTTAATGAAGAAAATTTGCTTTTAATGGTTACATTGTTGAACTTCATCGATTTTACCATCTTGTTCTTAATATGGAGCATACTTTTGACAGGGTCAGAAATCTGATTTGGATTCATCTGCTTGCATACGTAGCACTAATGATTCTGGATCTGTCATCTCCAATATGAAATGCATCATAAATTTAATCAGTGAAAGAGTCATGCAGTTTTCTGAATATAAAAGGCTGATAACTCAAACACTGCATTCATTACTCTCTGAGAAAGGAACAGATTCGACTGTGTTACTGTGCATACTTGATGCAATAAAATTCTGGATTGAGGATGATTTCAAGCATGTTTCATCTGGAACTTCAAGCTCTCTTGCTCCAAAGGACATTGTTTCCTACCTACAGAAGCTGTCACTAGTTGATAGGAGGGACTTCTCACAAACTACAATAGAGGAATGGGACATGAAATATCTTGAGCTTTTATATGGTTTATGTGCAGATTCAAGCAAGTATAAGTTACAACTTAAATACCTGCCCTTACTTGTTTGTTTCCTATTTTTTGTATTTAGCTTATCCACATTATGGCTACTAGGTATCAATTGGCACTTCGCCATGAGGTATTTCACAAGGTGGAGATGCAGTATATGCTGGGCCTAAGAGCAAAGGATCCAGAAATTAGACAGCGGTTCTTCCTACTTTACCATAATTCTCTTGAGAAAACACTATTCGTCAGGCTTCAGTATATCATCCAGTTTCAGGACTGGGAAGCAGTGGGCGATGTTTTCTGGCTAAAGCAGGGCCTTGATCTTCTGTTGGCAGTTCTAGTGGAAAATGAGCCAATCAATCTTGCCCCAAATTCAGCTCGAGCACCACCACTTATGGTATCAGGACCATTCCTGGACCGTTCAGGTGTTCTGCCGCAGGTGTCTGATGCTCAAGATGGCCCTGAGACTGCTCCGCTTACATTTGAATTACTGCTGAACAAGCATGCTCAGTTTCTGAATGAAATGAGTAAACTTCAGGTAAAAATGTCTTTATAATATTTTCTTTTTTCAACTTTTCGTACCAGTATATTTAAATATTTTTGTTACAGATGTTGTAGTGTGATGTATCATTGACCTGTATTTGCTCTGAGAATGTGGTAATAATTTCAAGTTCGTTTTCCTATCTAGGTTGCTGATCTTGTGATTCCTTTAAGGGAATTAGCCTATGCAGATCCTAATGTTGCATATCATTTATGGGTATTGATTTTCCCAATAGTTTGGGTCACCCTTCAGAAAGAAGAGCAGGTTTCTCTGGCTAAACCCATTATATCACTTCTATCTAAGGACTACCACAAGAAGCAACAAGCAAGCAGACCTAACGTTGTGCAAGCACTGCTAGAAGGTATTCATTTGTGTCACCCCCAGCCTCGAATGCCAAGCGAGCTAATCAAATATGTTGGGAAGACTTACAATGCCTGGCATATCTCTTTGGCTTTACTTGAGAGTCATGTCATGTTATTCATGAATGAGCCAAAATGTTCTGAATCACTTGCTGAGCTTTATCGACTGCTTAACGAAGAAGATATAAGATGTGGTTTGTGGAAGAGAAGGTCAATTACTGCAGAAACAAGAGCTGGCCTATCCCTTGTCCAGCATGGTTACTGGCAGCATGCTCAAAGCCTCTTTTATCAGGCAATGATCAAGGCCACTCAGGGTACTTACAACAATGCTGTTCCCAAGGCTGAAATGTGTCTTTGGGAAGAGGAGTGGCTTTATTGTGCTAGTCAGCTAAGTCAGTGGGATGCATTGGCAGAGTTCGGAAAGAGTGTGGAGAACTATGAAATTCTTTATGATTGCCTTTGGAAGGTTCCGGATTGGGCCTATCTGAAGGATAATGTAATTCAAAAGGCTCAATTGGAAGAGACACCAAAACTTCGTATTGTTCAAGCATTTTTTTCTCTTCATGATAGAAATACAGGCGGTGTAGCAGATGCTGAAGGTACTGTGTCCAAAGGTGTTGAACTGGCACTGGAACAGTGGTGGCAATTGCCTGAGATGTCTGTTCAGTCCCGCACACCACTTTTGCAGCAGTTTCAGCAGCTTGTTGAGGTCCAAGAATCAGCCAGAATTATACTTGAGATTGCCAATGGAAACAAGCAAGCTTCTGGAAATTCTGGCTCCGGTGTTCACAGTGGATACGCAGAACTCAAAGATATCTTCGAAACATGGAGGCTTAGAACTCCTAATGAATGGGATAACATGACAGTTTGGTATGATTTACTTCAGTGGAGAAATGAGATATATAATGCTGTAATTGATGCATTTAAGGACTTAAATCCACAGCTTCATCATCTTGGTTACCGAGACAAAGCTTGGAATGTGAATAAGCTTGCCCACATTGCCCGTAAGCATGGTCTTTATGATGTTTGTGTGACAATTCTTGACAAGATGTATGGCTATCCTACCATGGAAGTCCAGGTAATATAATTCATAATAATTTTTAACTTCTAGTATTCTAGTTTGTCCCTATATATTCATATTTATGTGGCATGAAATTTCTTCCTGAGGTAAAGTGTAAACCTTTCTTTTTTTTCTTTTTTTTTTTTCTTTTCTGGTTCGGCCTTGTGATCTTTAAACATATAATCATACTTTCCATGTTCACCTAAAATATGAAAGCTACTTTTTGTTTTGCTTTACTGGTTTTCTTTTTGATTTAATCATTCATCTTGCATGTTTTCATTATGAACATTCTCCTAAGGATTGAAAGTCCATCTAATATTGCCTTTCATTTTTTTTTTGTTTTAATTTATGATGCTCCACCATCTTGCAGGAAGCCTTTGTGAAAATAAGAGAACAGGCAAAAGCTTATCTGGAAATGCAAGGAGAACTAACAAGTGGTCTCAACTTGATCAACAATACTAATCTCGAGTACTTCCCTGTGAAAAACCAAGCAGAAATATTTCGCATCAAAGGAGACTTCTTGCTAAAGATGAATGATTGTGAGAATGCTAATCTTGCATATTCCAATGCTATAAGTCTTTTGAAACATTTGCCAAAGGGATGGATAAGTTGGGGAAATTATTGTGATATGGTATACAATGTTCACATCCTCTTAGTTTATTTTTCTTCATTTATTCTTGAAAACTCAAATGTATGTAATTTGGCAGGTTTTTAAGGAAACACATGATGAAATGTGGTTAGAATATGCTGTGAGCTGCTTCTTTCAGGGCATTAAATATGGTGTTTCAAATTCAAGGAGTCATGTAGCACGCATACTTTACCATCTTAGCTTTGATACCACAAATGAACCTGTTGGAAGAGCTTTTGATAAATACTTGGACCAGTTACCACATTGGGTCTGGCTTTCATGGATACCTCAGCTCCTACTTTCTTTGCAAAGGAGCGAAGCGCCGCATTGTAAGCTAGTTCTTCTAAAAATTGCTAGTGTGTATCCTCAGGTATATAGATCCATCTCCCTACTTTTCATGAATTTGATACAGCTATATCACTGTTAGTTCAGCAAATTCAAATTTCATTAAATATTTTGCAGGCTTTGTACTACTGGTTACGAACATATCTCATGGAAAGACGGGATGTTGCTAATAAATCCGACTTTGGAAGGAATATATCATCCTCCCAACATCGCATGCAACAAGCTGTTTCAGGATCCAATGGTAGTATGTCTGATGGAAATGGAAGAGGTCTGAATCATGTTTCTTCCGAAAGCCATATTCATCCAGGCCCCCAAAATGGCAGTACATCTATTTCTCATGATGGAGGAAGTTCTCAAGGGCAGGATCCTGACAAACCAGCTAATTCTGATGCTGCGGTCAATTCTGGGCATGAGCAGACTCCACAAGCTGCAGCGGCTCAAGAAAATAATACACTTACATTTAGGCGTAATACTGCACTTGGTTGGGCTGCTTCTGCTGGTATTGCATTTGATGCTGCGAAGGACGTAATGGAAGCTCTTAGGAACAAGCACCCTAACTTGGCTAGCGAACTCGAGGTAAAAGTATTTGGGCATTTACATACATAGCACATGGTATATGTGTTTACATTTCTAACACCTAAAATTTTATATTTACACACATAGAATACAAATCTTTAGTATCACATAAAAATGGTATTTTTATTACTTTTAAAGTATGAAATATACCTTTTCATACACAGGTTTAAAGTGCCAAAGAACTGTGTACGTAAATATGAAAGTTTAGCTGTGAGATATGTAAATACATTAATATTGTCTGCTACGTATGTAAATTTTCTAAAATATAACCACTACTATAGTCAATAATCCCTTCCCCACATAATTGGAAACCATTTCATCACCTGTAGATTATGAGAAGTTGAAGTAGAACTCCTTGGCATGCATTGTGATGTAGTTTTCTCTGTTCCATTCCTGTTCTACTATTTTTTATTGAATATTCTTTTTGAGAAGTCCTGCTGTAGATTTTTTGGCCCATTCTCATATTTAAGGAACATAAGCTATATATGCATCATTTTAGGCATCCTAATTGATATTGAAAAATATGTATGATTGTTTGTCTTAATTAAATTCAATCGTGTTCTAATACTGGATGAGTCGTTGAACTTTCAGGCTTTACTATCAGAAATAGGTTCAAGATTTGTTACTCTTCCTGAGGAGCGGCTTCTCGCTGTTGTTAATGCGTTACTTCATCGTTGCTACAAGTATCCAACTGCTACCACTGCTGAGGTTCCACAATCTCTTAAAAAGGAGTTATCCGGTGTTTGTAGGGCTTGTTTCTCTGCAGATGCTGTTAACAAGCATGTTGATTTTGTGAGAGAATATAAACAGGATTTTGAACGCGATCTGGATCCCGAGAGCACAAACACATTTCCGGCTACCCTTTTAGACTTAACAGATCGGCTGAAGCATTGGAAGAATATTCTCCAGAGCAATCTTGAGGATAGGTTTCCAGCTGTTTTGAAATTAGAGGAAGAGAGTAAAGTGTTGCGGGATTTTCATGTTGTAGAGGTGGAGGTTCCAGGACAGTATTTTACTGATCAGGTTGGTTTGCTATTATACTGACTTGATTTTTTGGCTATTATAACACGGATATCTCTGATTAAAGAGCCAAGCAGTGTCGTACACGGACGCATGCCTGACACACCTTGGAAATAACCCCGACATGTCTGATTTAAATAGTTATAGAAAAATGGTACAAGTGTATTGGATATGTATGACACATTTTTTAGTCAATTAAAATTAGAAAAATTAATTTTTGTATTTAAAAGTTAAACCTATATAATTTTATCTTGCTATCCATTAGATCAATATTTAATGTTAACTAAAGTTTTTAAAATTAATGCTATTAAGTTTCTTATTTTTTTTCTTTTGTGTTACTCTTAATATTTTACATATTTAATTTGTAATGTATTTTTTAATAATTTTTATTATAATAGTGGGTTTATGTCCAATATTTTTAATAATAGAAGTGTCCTGCATCCATGTTCACATGTACTTGTTTGTGCAACATAGGTTTTTTACCTCACATTCTGCTGCTTTCATTTGATAAATCTTGCTTCTTGTATCATAAGCATTTTCAATTTTTTTTTTTTTCATTTTGAAAAAAATAAAATCTAGGAAGGCCCGCCTGATCATACCATAAAGTTGGAAAGAATAGGAGCTGACATTCCTATTGTTCGGAGACATGGTAGCAGTTTCCGGCGCCTTACTCTTATCGGGTCTGATGGTTCCCAACGCCATTTCATCGTTCAGACATCTCTTACTCCTAATGCCAGGAGCGATGAACGCATTCTCCAGCTCTTTCGTGTTTTGAATCGGATGTTTGACAAGAATAAAGAATCAAGGCGGCGCCAATTAACGATTCATACACCAATTATAATACCTGTTTGGTCACAGGTGAAAATTAACCTTCATTTTTTTTTTACATTTTTCTTGCATAGCTAACAGCTGTTCTCCATTATTAGAAGCTATGAAATTTTCTTTTTATATTTGTTTTGGGGCATTTACATACACACCACACAATTCCGTGCATTTACATATCAAACATCAAAATTTTTGCTTTTTACATTCATGCTACCCTAGTTTTTTTTCACATCAAAAGTATACTTTCCATGCATAGTTCAGGTGTCATGCCTAAAAATTAAAATTTTGGTGTGAGATATGTAACTACATAGGAATTGAGTGGTATGTTTGTAAATCTTCTTTCTGTCTTTTATTACATTTAACATAACTGTTTTTCTGAAGGTTCGAATGGTAGAGGATGACCTCATGTATAGCACATTTCTTGAGGTCTATGAGATAAATTGTGCGCGGAACAATCGCGAGGCGGATATGCCAATCACTACATTCAAGGAACAACTCAATCAAGCTATCTCCGGACAGATATCGCCCGAAGGAGTAGTGGAACTTCGCTTACAGGCATATAGTGAGATCACAAGAACTTTGGTGAATGATAACATCTTTTCCCAGTACATGTACAAGACAATCCCAAATGGTAACCATCTTTGGACATTCAAGAAGCAATTTGCTGTCCAGCTAGCACTTTCCTGCTTTATGTCATACATGTTGCAAATTGGCGGTCGCTCCCCGAATAAGACTTTATTTGCGAAGAACACCGGAAAAATTTTCCAAACTGATTTTCACCCCGGTAATGTGTGATCTTTGTTAATTTATTTTAATTCATAATAAAATCATATGCAAATAGTGTTCTGAGATTCTTTTTTGTTCCATGTACTTCTTCAGCTTATGACTCAAATGGAATGATTGAGTTCAACGAACCAGTACCTTTTCGGTTGACTCGCAATATGCAGTCATTCTTCTCAAATTTTGGAGTTGAAGGTCTCATTGTCTCTGCCATGTGTTCTGCTGCACAATCTATTTCCTCGCTCAAGGTTATTAGCCATTTGTTTTTTTGATAATAATGTAATTGGCGTAGGTTTATCATTTTATTATTATTATTATTTCTATTATTAAAGTTATTTCTTTTTATTTTGTTGCCTTCTCTTTTTATCTTTTGGGTGTTATTAGGAAAGATTTGGGTATTATATATTTCATTTTCTATACCCCTTGTAACATATATTTACAGCCATTTTGCTGCTCAATAATATCATCATGATCAATTCTCAAAATGTACATGGTATTAGGGCCAAGAATCTAACCCTATGTGTCGTTGGGACATCTCCCTAGCCACTGCAGGCTCTCCCTGTAGGATTTCCTGCCGTTTATTTCTTTCGGCATTCAAGTTTTCTACTATTCTCCGTAGCTGCAGGAAACTTCCTACTAGTCTTCCACAAAATCCAACCTTGGTTTCTGCAACTTTGTTCTGACAGAAATCTTTGTTTCCCTGAAGTTCAGCTGATTCCTACATCTCTGACCTGATCGACAACGGTGATGTCTGCAGTCTGATCCTTCCCTGCTGGATTTCCCATCAACGGCCCTTCCTCCTGCAGTCAGAATCCTTCTGTCTCAGCTATCCAACCTACTTTTAGCTCAATCAAAATCATGACGAACTCCTCTACCACTGAGCCTCCTTTCAACAATGTACTTGAGTTCACCGGAGTATTGACCCCGACCTCAATCCCTGCATAAACTGTAGGACTTGCAAGCCACATGAATTTCCTGATCACCGCCCATAAACTTAACGACTGTAATTTTCTCCATTTATCCCGAGCCATGTTATTGTTCGTCAAATGTTGCGGGAAATTTGACCGTCTCACAAGGAAGATTCATGAAGCTCCAAAAATTGACCCGACCTATGAAGCGTGGGAAGTGTAGAATTCCATGGTCATGCCTTGGCTGATTAATTCCATGGGGACTATGGTTGGTCGTTCGTATATGTTTCTTCTGTCTGCATGTGCACTATGGACGACAGTTCGGGATATGTACGCGGACGTAGGAAACTCTGACCAACTTTACGAGTTTTCCAAGATGATTCACGAGACAAAATTAGGATCAAAGACCATGATCTAGTACTATAATGACTTGGTGGCCTTATGGATGGAATGCAATCTCTACTACGACCACACATGGGACTCTTCGACGGATCTTTTCCTCATAGAAAATTGTGAAAAAGGATCGTGGATTCCAATTCTTGGCGGGTATAAACCAGGATCTCGATGAATTTGGGGTCGTATTCTTGACCGGGATTCGCTTCCATCAACTCATGTTGCATTCACTGAGGAACGCCGCGAAGAAAGTTGGATGCTTTTCATGCTCGACACCTCTAGTCCTTCAGCTGAATCATCCGCCTTGGTCTGTAAGAGTGCTAAACCCTCCACCTCATCACCGACTATAATCACTCCACTTGTAATTACTGTCACAAACCCAATCATACCACTCCACTTGTAATTACTGTCACAAACCCAATCATACCCGTGACAAGTATTGAAAGCTCTACGGGAAACCAACGAATAAACCTTCAACCAAATCCTCCGCTGCTAAGGGTCTCACTATGATCTCAGAAGCCACGACATACGACCGGCTCCCACTCAGAACATCCCACAATCACTAGACTTCAGCAAGAGTTAGATGGACCACTATGTCTAACTACTTGGAGCTAATCAATTCTCTTCTGATTCGTTGAGCTCCCATATTCGTCAAGGTAGCATTCCGATGACAATCACTTTTTTTGGCTTCCTCTAGTCCATGGATTATTGAATCAAGTGCCACGTATCATATGATTGGCTATTCTCAAGCCTTCTCCACATTTTCTCGTGTTCTGGAGAAGATACATTTAAAATTGTTGACGGCTTATGTAATTCCATTACGGGTAAAGGGTTTGTTGTTCTAAAAGTAGACTCGGCTCTAGAATATTTGTTACATGTACCTTCGTTTGTGTAACCTCGTCATTCAGTAAGTTTGATATATGACTTGATTGTGTTGCCCATTTCTCTCTTGATGTTTGTCTTTTAGGATCGTCGTTGGGAATGATGATTGGAACTGCTATGTAGGTAGTCGTACTCTACTTTTTTTCCAGGGAAAGCAATATTGACGAAGTCACTCCATCTAGTAGTTATAGCATCTCTCTGTCCATTGAATGTCCTATCATGTTTTTGCACTGTCGTTTGGGTCTATATCTTAAAAGACAAATCTGAAGCTTGTGTCACCTTCAAAAATTTTCATTCCTTCATTTTGACTTAATTCAAAACATCAATTCAAGTCCTTCAGACTGACAATGACCGTAAATTTTTTAGCAGTATTTGGAGATTTTTTGGAAAGGGCATTCTCCACAGCTTTTGTATGGATACTCTACAAAATGGTGTAGTCGAGCAAAAAAACAGAGCATATGTTCGGAACACTGACCTAACTCATAGTAAACTTGATCTCCGTTCAATTATCTTCCTCATATATTCTGCCACTTAAAAAGGCTATTGTGTCTCGATTCTATCACAAATTAATTCTATGTGGGTGTCAACTTCTCGTTCTTTGAAAGTGTTCCCACTTCCCCAATACTGCTTCAAGTGAGGGGGGCTAGATCTTCTGGACACTACTCATTTCCCAGCTCCATTAGACATACCACCACTTTCAGCCATTGTTCCCATTGAACCATTTGTCCCACTAGATCTATCATCTGCCAAACCACAATCTCCTCCTCCCACTCCCTTTGTCTATACTCAGGGCATCAAATCCTCAGTTGAGACTTGTCCCAATACCCCTAGTCTTGAGTGAGCTGCCTTTTTGCAGGTCTTGGAATCCGCCCTGACTGACATTCTTGGCACTTCACTTACGGAGATTACTTCTACTCCAGTCGAGGAGGTGAGTTTTACCATTGAGTTGGGCGATCCGGCTTGCTTTCTTTATTTCATGGCAAAATATGTCTTATTCACAGCTTATCGCCAACCTACAAAGCATTTGCCACGCCCTTGACAGAGCATCGTCTTCCATCCCCTATTGAGGTAGCATTCGCAGGCCATTCCTGGAAGGCTGAAGTAATGGATGTGATGAATGCTCTTCGGCGAAATCATACGTGGTAAGTTGTTGATTTTCCTCAGGGAAAGAAGGTAGTTGATTGCCGGTGGATTTTCAACACCAAATTTAACTCCGGCGGAACCTTTGAACTTAACAAAGCACGGTTGGTTGTCGAAGGCTACTAACAAATCTTTGGAGTTGACTATGAGGACATGTTTGCTCCAATTACTAAACTAAACATCATTCGGGTCTTGTTATCCCTTGTTGTGAATTTGGATTGGCCCTTACTTCGTACATGTCTCTACCTCCAGGCTTTGACTCGACTGCTTCCGAGGGACAATTGTGTCGACTGCGGAAGCCTCTCTACGGACTTAATCAATCTCCTCCGGCCTGGTTCAGCAAGTTTACGTAGATGGTAGTGGGTCGTGGGTTCTCTCAAGCTCAATCAGATCATACTCTCTTCTTTTGTTATTCCTCTTATAGCCAAATTGTCATCCTTATCGTTTGTGTTGATGATGATGTGCTCACAAATAATGATCTATCTGGCTTGGAATCTCTTAATGGCATCCTCGCCGCATCCTTTGAAATGAAGGACTTGGGGTCTCTCTATACTTCTTAGGCATGGAAGTCACTCAGTCTTGTCGAGCATTTGCCTTTCCCAGGACAAATATGTGGACCTAATGACAGAGACCAAAATTCTACTTTACAAACCAGTGATTGTTGTAATAGACCCCAATGAGAAATTGGTTGTTGTTTCTAATATTGTTCTTGTGAACAAGTCACACTACTAGCGTCTTGTGAGGAAACTCATTTTTCTTGCCCATGCGCACTTTGATATTTGTCACGGGTAAGTCAGTTCATACATGACCCCTATACGAACCATCTCGCAGCTGTCTAACGGTTCCTCCACTACTTAAATGGAACATCGGTCTCAGATTTGTTATTCTGGAGCCACACCTCTTGTTCTATTGCAGTTTATACTGATGTTGATTAGGTCGGGTCCGACCATGATCAGCGATCTACCTTGGGTAATGCTCATTTGTGTGGGGAAACCTCGTCTCTTGTAAAATCAAGAAACAGTCGGTGGTTGCCCGAAGTAGTGTAGAAACCGAGTTTTAGTTACGCGTCATGCTTCGCGAATTACGTATGTTGGTCTCTACTCTGATATAGATATTCTGTGATATAATAAAGCCGCAATTAGCATTGCTTATAATCCGGTCGCATGATCGCACCAAGCGTGTAGAGATTGACTGTCACTGCGCCAAGGAAATGCTCTATTTTGGGGAGATTTGTCTTTTATTTGTCCCATTCAGTGGTATGCTTCAACTTGAGGGAAAGTATTAGAAGTTATTTCTATTTATTTTGTTGTCATTCATGTTGTTTCTTTATACATGTATTTTTTAGTTTATGCATTTTCTTTTCATCTTTTGGGTGTTCTAAGGAAAGATTTGAGTATTATATCTTTCATTTTCTATACTTCTTGTTTCATGTATTTATATCTTTTTGCAGCTCAATAATATCATTCTGCCCGATTCCCAAAATCTCAGCACCTGTTTACAGAAAGCAATTTCCTTCTTGTCTAAGTGTTTATGTGCTTATGGACTCACCTATTACCATCAAGCTGAAGTGCGATTTTTTTTTTTGTCGTATTATAGCAAAGCCAGCACATTTGGTATCAACTCGCCATGTTTTTCCGCGATGAACTCCTTTCTTGGTCTTGGAGAAGACCCCTCGGCTTGAATTCGGCTCCCGTTACTTCCGGAGGAATCAATCCATTGGACTTTGAACAGAAGATTAAGAGTAACGTGGAGCATGTCATAGAACGTATCAAAGGGATAGCACCATTTCCGCCTTCAGATGAGGTACGCGCTCCACTCCATGTGTTGCTTATTACATCTGCTTAAACCTTATGCATAACTCGTAATTATTATATTTTTACTAAACTCTTCAATATCATATAATATATTACAAATCTTACCTCATCTCCCCTCCCCCTCTGAATTCAAATACTTGATAATAATTTATTAAATTCACTCGTTAATTTACATAAAAAAAAACAAAAAAAAAAACAATCTAATGAACCTTTAACTGGATTGCTGTGTCATCAAACAAGATTGATTTTAAACCTTGTTTGATAAATTAACATTATTATTATTATTATTATCAGGAAGAAAATACAATTGATCCTCCCCAATCTGTGCAAAGAGGAGTGACAGAACTGGTTGAAGCCGCTTTGAATCCAAAGAATCTGTGCATGATGGATCCAACTTGGCATCCCTGGTTTTAATTCCAACCCTGTTTCTCTTGCGAAAAGTTTGCCCCGGCCGCGGCACCCACCCCCGTTCCAGCCTCGGTCTTCTGACACAGCACGGCAGTTGACCAGCAGAATCTGTAATTAGTAACTAGTGATGTTAGTTGGCGAACAATTTATTTATAAGCTGCTGGGAAAAAGAAAAATTCATGTAGTACATAACAGATCAAACAATACCAAATCTTCGTTGCCTGGCGCTGGCAATGAATCTACTTGGAGTTACATAACCATTCTTCTTGTTGATTTACTTGCTTATGCCCTAGAAAATAGAAAAATTTACGCACGTACTACCTAATTCCTATGTATTTACAGCAAACTATGGTTTTGTTATAAAAGATGTGTGGTCTAAATGTAAAAAGTAAAATATATGTGTTTTATTGATAAAATATATGTAAATGCCCTTTTCTTGGGGCCCTTTTTTATTCATACCACCCAAAACTGAAGTTTAGGAGTTACATGTGTAAATACATTGGAATTGCATGGTTTGTATGTAAATGGTCTTTAATTTCCTTTATTTTTCTTTGAAGTTTGTGAAGTTAGCTAGCCTGCCTTGTTGGATGTTAGTGAAACGTGAGTTCTGAATTTGATTTCCATTTATGTAGACATTAAATTTTGTAATTTAGCTCATATTACTTCATTTATTAAATTTTAATGAATTATTATTTTGAGTTGAACACTAGTTTAATTTGAATTAATATTTGAGTTCTCAATTATTACGATTGTAAGAGTTTAACAAAAATTTCATAAATACCTAAAGGGATAAGAGTAGGATCATCTATGACATTCCACCTTACTATCGTTATAATAAAGAAATATGGCCAATATCACTCGACCAAAGCCTATAAGTTGCATTATAGTCAATATCTCGGGCCAGGTTTGATGGTCGGGATATTTGAGTTGTTGGAAAACAACCCACAAAAGGATTAGGTTTACACGATCAGGGATTAAATGAGGAAGGGGTGGGACCATGAGGTTGGAGGGAAGGCGGGACTATCAAGGTTTTTCTGGTGTTTAGGGTTTGCGTACATACCATCAAATTCTTATGTATTTACATATTTAACACGGTGGGAGGGAAAGAGAGTGAAGATTAATTTTTTGAAAAAATATTGTGGAACTGGTAGAAAAAAAAAATGTTTTCTTATGATCCAGCTAAAAAATAAATAACATCTCAATATCACAATAATAACACTTAAATAACGCGGAATAACACGCGGGAATATTTTCCTGTGTTATTTTGTGGTATTTTGAACCCACAGAGTTGTTATGAGAATATTTCTAGTGTTATAATAACACAATAATACCTGAAAAATGCGGAATGATACATGAGAATATTCCCCCGTGTTATTCCCGTAAATTTTATCGGCAGTGGGTTGCGCGACCGGGCCGGGTCACAAGAAAATGAGTTTTTTTTAAAGAATTTTCTTTTTTAATGACGGTCGTCGACGTCTCCTTTTCCTTTATTCTTGGGCTCCAAGTGATGCTCCGACTATATCTTGGTCTCTACTTGGTGTGCATCCCCGTCTACCCATTCTCTACTCTCTCCTACATCGACTCACTTCACCCTCACCACTTTCCCCTTTGTTGCCACCTTGCCAAAACCCTTCCTCTCTGCTCTGCCACCCAGAAAAACCCCTTCTATGCTTGTTTCCTGCTCGCTCGCTGCCCCTTGCCAGCAACCCGGAGGTCCAAACCTTAACTGACACCACCTACACCCTAGATCCAACATTAGTTCTAGTTTTGTGTTGTGGTTGAGTTGCAATTTCAGATTTTTATGCTATTTGTTATAATTTCTAGGCTTTAAATTTATTTATAATATTTATTTTTCTTTAGTGTTTGTCAAATTTCAGTATCATTTGGTTCAGAGCTAGCTCAACCCTAGTTTCATATTAAAGTGACCTAAACCCATTAACCTAATCCTAATTTTCCTTCGCTAATTATAAAAATATGTAGCCCTAAATTTTTTTGCATATAAATCTGCCCATACACCTCTTTTCACCTCCCAAATGTAAACCCTAGTTATGCCACCAATGAGACAAGCATCAAAAGCTGATCGTGAACTTAATATAAAAGAGATGTAGTGAAAAATCCACTTACTTCAACATAGACTTGCAAAAATTGAGGAATAGTCCCACGGAGGGATCACCACCGATCATGATAATGAGATTCAGAGAGAGAGAGAGAGAGGAGCAAAAAATCTGAAAGCCTTTGAATGATTCCAATGAAGAGAAGATAGGTCACAATACTATGAAATTCAGTATCAGAGAAAACTAAGGGATGGAGCAATTTTTTGAGGATGGAGACACAAAAGTTAGTGTATAGATGCAGGTGTATCATCTTTCAGCTGATTAGACTGAGATGCTTGTGATCAACAGATTGAGATTGCGAGAAAGTAGTTGTGGCTTGGCCACACCTTTTCTACTCATTGCACTGTAAAGAAAATTTGTGTAACCTTACATCGATGGAGGTAGTTATGAGAATGTGATTATCAGTTGCCATTTGGAATTTGTTTGTTGCTTTAATATATATGTGTGGTGGAGGATGTGGTTTGTACTATATAACAAATTAAAGAGCAGAATTTTAAATTGCTAATATTATTTAACTGAACCCTAATTAATTCAAACAACTTAATATATGCATTCATTCCATCTTTTTAGAAGTATAAGTGAGTCAAGCTTGAGCTTGATAAACGGCTCATAAGTAAGATGCATATTTTTTTTTAAATCTTAATTTAAAATGCACTTAAAATGAATTAAAGTTTAAGATTTTAAGTAAAATTATAAATCGCATATCAAATAAATATATTACTGTCAATTTTTCTCCCAGAAAAGTCACATACCACTAGTTTTATATTATTTATTGCTATTGAATAGCCGATAAAAATTTTGTAACGCTCATTGACGTAATGAAATGCTTTTTAATTGAGTCGGTTCTCGAGATTTCCTCGTGAAGCTCTCTTGCTTAGCAATGTGTGCTAACCCCAATCCCATATTATAATTGTTAAAAGCAGTTGAAACCACCATGAGTATTTGACCATTAAAAGATGCATACCCCTCAATTCTTAAGTATTCACATAATATCTAATAAGAAACTTCAATGTGTATACATTTGCCAATACACCCATACATAAAGATGTATTCCACTTTTTAAGCCTTACCCATATCAAAATTGAAACATTGACCATTGTTTCAATTAATATTTATTTTATTTTTATCTGCGCTCATGATATAGAAATTAATCTTTGTAAATAGAGAGATATTATATAAGCATTTCACACTAACAAATACGTGTTGAAATATATTGGAAAAATCACGGCGGTAGGCTAATAATAATTGCACGAGAATTCGTATTCGCGCTCGGATAAATAAAAAAAATTAGTAGAAACACAGAATTTTTATGTGAAAAGCTTGTAAAGAGAAAAATACGGGGCGGTTGTAGAAGAGATGTATAAATTGGAAATTCTGAGTGTGGTACGTTGTCTCGCGAAAAGATGAGGAGTTCTCAATTTTTGAAGTATAAATTCGGTTACCGGGGATAAAAACACATTTAGGAATGAGCGACGAGCGTGGTGTTTGATACGTGGTCGTAGTAGTGTTCGACGGTTCATCCTCTTCGATTGTGCATGATAAAACCTTATATTGTTCATCTCTCTCTCTCTCTCTCTTGTTAGAAAATTTTTACAATAATGACGAGTTGATCTGAGATGTATTATTGTGGGCATGTTCTTAATTGTTTCACATCGAAATTTTCACAAATGCAACATCTTCCATAATTGAAGCAACATTTGAGATCTATACATCAAATAGAAATATTTATGATCCCAATAACTAATAAATTATATTTACTAATCTAAAGGAACAAAGTTGCTACAAAAAATGCAATAAAATTTACATATACAATGTTACATAGTAAAAAAGAAAATAAATAAACTATAAACATATTTAAGTTTTAACAATGTGGTGATACCATTGCCATTTGATTTCTAATTGAAGATTTTATTGGATAATATGGATGAATAGAAAACTTTTGTTCCAATTTGCTTAAATTTATAGAGAAAAATTATTTCTCTTATTTGTTGTTATCATTTGAATGGCAGATATTTAGGGTTTAGTTGGAAGGATTAAAAGTAATTTTAATGCTTGCAATGTTAGTGCTTTTGGGAAAAGTTAATGAGCAATGGGGTGATTCTTTGTTGATTAATTCAACCTTTGAGAACTCTAAATGGTACACCAATAATTCTTATATGTTTACTTATCATTTTACCTTTAAATTTTATGGGAATAAAAAATGGAGGAGATTTGGTTATTTTAGTCAACAAAATCACAAATCATATTTTATGTCTCATATATCCAAACAAATATATAATTAATATATTGAAATTGCAGAAGAGGAGGAAATCATCTCAATATTTTTAAGTTTAATGCTATCTACTTCAATATCACAAATCATATTTTTACTACAACTGAAATTTAAAAATTAACGGCAAAAACAAAACAATTGAGTTTATAATTTAATTACAAACACAACAACTCTTAAATAAAATCAATTAATCTGGACATCAGGAAATGATATCTCGTGCCAATCTTTTATACCGCTTCATCAACTCTGGATCACAATCTTCAAATATCAATGAATCCAAGGAGGAAGGGAGGTCTGGCAATGATTTGAGGAGTGGAATGCTTTCTAACCATAGAGACTCGAGAGGTGAGATGGCCGACAAAGAAGATGGCAGGCACTCTAGGTTATCAAGTCTCCATAGAAGCAGACGATTCAAAGAGGGAGGGAGGTCTGGCAATGATTTGAGGAGTGGAACGCTATCTAAACGTATATACTCGAGGGATGAGATGGCCGACAAAGAAGATGGCAGGCACTCTAGGTTATCAAGACTCTCTATATGCAGCGAAGACAAAGAGGGAGGGAGTTCTGGCAATGATTTGAGGAGTGGAATGCTTTCTAAATAAAGCTCCTTGAGGGATGAGATGGCCGACATAGAAGATGGCAGGCACTGCAATGATTCCAGGTCTTCAAGACGTAATTCTTTCAGGGAAGAGAGGCATTCCAAGGACGAAGGGAGAGACTGCAGGGATTTGAGGCCCCTAAAGCTCAACTCACGAAGAGATGAGCTAATGTGCGAAAACCACTGCTCCGCCTCAATTGTAAAAGAAACCAGCACCTCATTATTACAGATTGTGAGCCTTTCCAAGGAGGCGATACTTATCCTTCGCAACAAGGATGGGTCATCTATAACAACTTCACGGATGTCACTCTCCACTTGTTGCAGTCCACCGAGAGAAATCAGATTGGGGCAACCTTCAATTCTCAAATTTCTCAGTGCTTCAAGGCTTACATCTGCCTGTAGAAGAGATGTGATGTTTGGACACGAACTCACCTCTAAAGTTTCAAGGGAACAGTTGTTGGTTTCTTGCTTGCAGTTCAAAGCAGCCTTCCACCCCATGTTTCGTATCTTCATTTTCTTGAGCTTAGGAGGCAAATAGGGCAACTCCTGCAGATTTGGGCAGTTATCGAGCAAGAGTTCAGTTAAGCAAGGAAAGAAACAGTCATATGCTGTTGCTGCTGCTCCATCAAACCAATCCTCCAATACTTGTAATCCCTCCATATTTAGCACCTCCAACGATGGAAACACAGAAACCTTTTCATTCCCATGGACTTTATGATCAAGCCGCTTTGCTTTTGGCATGTTACGAAGGTACAGCGACTTGAGGTGGGGAAGGTGCCCAAAAGGTGGAAGAGTTTCCCACTCCGAACACTCGTCCAGATGGATGTACTCTAGATTGGAGATCAAATCGGCATTGTGCATCCATTTTGCAGAGCTTACACCCTTGTATGAAACTATGGACAATCTCTTCAAATTTTTGTATGGTTTAAGATTTTCAAGCACATTCACATCTAAGTCAGAATTGACACTGTTCCGTAGGCTTCCATTTCTCCTGACTGATTTCCATTCAACAACGGCATTGCCCCAATTCAAGAATAAATCAGTGAGTTTTCTCTTCTCAAATAATCTTGCAGTGTGAGCCTCTCCAGCATCCTTCACATTTTCCAGAAAATTTATTTTTAATCTGCGCAACTCGCTCATATTTTCCAACTCCCCAATTCTATAACCATTCTCATTCTTAACATTAAACTCATTTAGTTCTTGAAGTGATCTTAATTTCCCAATTCCAGGTACACTAGAATTTAATCCCGCGGGCAATTCCACGTAACGCAGATTAGAAAGATTACTCACATTGTCAGGCAAGAAATCATCAGAGCAAAATCTCAAATGTAGGTTGTCATAGATTATGAACCGCAAATGATAAAGACTGCTTAGAGATCTTGGCATCTGAGTGAGAAATGCAGTAAGATTCAGATATCGAAGGTGTCTCAAATTTTTAATATCCTCACAAATCTTTTTCTGCCATGGAGAGCATATGAACAACAAACGAATCCTTCCCGATGCTTCAAAAATTTCAGTAAGTATTTCAGTAAAACATTGAACACGTCTTTCACTGGTAAGAAAAATTGAATGTAAATTATTAACATCTTTGATCATTCTCAAAACTTCTGGATTTTGAGTTTTAACAAATAAGTGTCGAACATTTTTAGGAACTTTAAAAGATAAAACATCATCTCCCACAAATCTGAAACATTCCTCTGATGAAATAGACTGCGCTAAATCATGTAATAAATCATGCATCTTATAGTATATACCGTTGAAATACTGAAACTCATCAAAGAAAGATTTTCTGACCAAAACATCAAAATACCTTCCTCCAATATCTTCCAAAGTCTCTCCTTCAATAGAAGATTCCTGAATGAAACCCAATGCAATCCACATTCGGACTAAATCATCTTTATCAAACTGATGATCTTGTGGGAATACGCCACAAAATGCAAAACAATTTTGTAGAGGTTGTGGGAGAAACTTAAAACTCAAACTTAAGATAGGCAAAATGTTATTGCGACCCGGTTCTGGTTCTACGTTTAGAACATTACTTTCTAAAATTTTCATCCAAAAGCTCTCATTCAAGTTAGAATTGAGAACACCACCAATGACCTTTGCTGCCAGTGGAGAGCCTGAAAGCTTTTTAACTATCGAACTAGCAATGTCTGTCAGTTTTTTATGAGCACCAAGATTCTCTACACCAGCAAATGCATGGGTGTTGAGTAGCTTCGAACACACATCTTTCTCCAAGCCCTTTATTCTCAATGTTTCCATCTTTGTTTTAATAACCTTTGCAATCGTCGATGCAACTGCATCAATTCGAGTAGTAGTCAAAATCTTACTTCCGAAACTTCCGCGAGTCAGAGGGGAGAGCACATTCTCCCATTTGCTCATATCTTCCTCCCAAATGTCATCCAGAACAAGCAAAAACCTTTTGGATTGCACGACGGCTTTAAGACTCTCTTGAACAGCAGAGAGTGGTGACTCCAAACGAGGCCTCTTCTTGGTAAGAATATCCAACATGTCAGCAATGATCTTTTTTGCATCAAAGTCGTTGGAAACACAAACCCACATTTTCAGTTCAAATTCTTCTTGCAGATCTTCATAGATGTGCTGTAAGAGAGTTGTTTTGCCCATGCCACCATGACCCACTATGGATAGAAGAGAAATGTTTTTGTACAGAGTAGGGCTAGCAATATGAGTTGGATCTTCATTAGTTGGCTTCCTCAACCACTGCATAACAAAATCCTTCTCCTCGCCTCGACCGATGAGATCATTTTTAGGCAAGGATCCTGTTTCTCGATCTTTGCACAACTGAAGCTCCAGCTTCTGCTGCTCCTGATTTGCGTTATCGATGAGATGAAGGAAAGTACTGACCTCAGCTGAAACTTTATCAAGTTTCTTCACAACAGCCTCCAGTCTCTTCAAATTGGAATCCATCTTGAGAGCACGTTTGCCAACTTTCTTTAAAAAACTCATGGTGGAACGCACCTTATGCCAAGTTTCTTCTTGAAGCTTCTTGTACTCAAAATCATCCAGAACATCATTGGCCTCATCGATGGCATCGCGTAGCTGCCAGATCCAGCTGTTGAGTGCTGGGTTTCGATGTCTGATCTGTGATTGGGTGGAAGCAAAGACGACAGCTTGGGCCTTGGGGTAGTTTTTTTGCAGCCTTTCGAGCTCCTCCTTCATGCCCGTCTGCCATCTATATTGATCTTGAAGGTAAACAAAGCAAGCTTTGGAGATCTTATTTACGATTGGGTCAACAATCCAGTCTGCCATGGCACAGATCAAGGTTAGAAGGAGGAGAGACGGTGGAGGAGAGGAAGAGGAAGAGGAACAGGGTCGAGAGGACGGAAGTAAAGTTATGTTTATTAGATGGGAGTGCTGTAGTAGTGGTGGAGGATGTGGTTTGTACTATGTAACAAATTAAAGAGCAGAATTTTAAATTGCTAATATTATTTAACTGAACCCTAATTAATTCAAACAACTTAATATATGCATTCATTCCATCTTCTTAGAAGTATAAGTGAGTGAGTCGAGCTTGAGCTTGATAAATGGCTCATAAGCTGAACTTGATGAGCTAACAAGTCATATTTGTGCCAGACTTACTAGCTCACAAGTAAGATATATACTTTTTTTTTTAAAAAATCTTAATTTAAAATGCACTTAAAATGAATTAAAATTTAAGATTTTAAGTAAAAAATTATTAAAATTAATTAAAAATCAAACTTTGCTATTATTATTAAAATTATTAAAATTTAAGATTTTAATTATAAATCACATATCAAATAAATATATTACTGTCAATTTTTCTCCCAGGAAAGTCACATACCACTAGTGTAATATTATTTATTCTGTATTGAATAGCCGATAAAAATTTTATAACATACATCAACATAATGAAATCTTTTCAATTGAGTCGGTTCTCAAGATTTTTGTCATTTTGAGTTTTCCATGTAAAAATTTCTTCCATCTTTTATGTAGATTTTTTTTTAATTATGCGTATATTCGATCTTCGTACAACACTGATACGTTAGTACATCACTTTGCAACCCCAAACTTATAAACACAATTTCAATCAAGTCAACATCAACTTAACTGAGTCAATGTCAAAATCTTTTTTCTTAACAAATTATATAACCATCTAATTTCAATATTGTCAATTAATGTCGTTGGCCAACAATTTTTTTTTTTTTCAAAGTTATAGCCATAAAATTTCGTTAATGATATTTTTATTTTTATTTATAACCCTCGTGAAGCTCTCTTGCTTAGTAGTATTGCTAACCCCAATCCCATATTATAATTTGTTAAAAGCAGTTGAAACCACCATGAGTATTTGACCATTAAAAGATGCGTACCCCTCAATTCTTAAGTATTCACATATCTAATAAGAAACTTCAATGTGTATACATTTGCCAGCCTAAACCCATACATAAAAAGGTGTATTCCACTTTTTTAAGCCTTACCCATATCCAAATTGAAACATTGACCATTGTTTCAATTAATATTTTATTTTTATTTTATCTGCACTCCATGATATAGAAATTAATGCTTGTAAATAGAGATATTATATAGGTTATTTACTACCGAAGCGTGTTGGAAAAATTACGTTGGAAAAGTCACGGCGGTAGGCTAATAATATTGCACGAGAATTCATCACACTCAGATAAAAGAAAAAAATTAGTAGAAACACCAGAATTTTTTTTATGTGAAAAACTTGTAAAGAGAATGGTGATGATGGATTCATGAGGCTGCTAGAAATGAAACTGTTTATCTTAATCTTTTTTATTATTTAGACTTAAAAAGCTTATTTGCAGAATGAAAATGAATATGCTTACAAGTTACTCGAAGCAAATTTATTTCCATCAAAACGGTCTACAATATTCTTAAGATATAAAGAAAAGAAAACAGTTATTATTGATTATCTACTCTTTTGTTTCAATAATTTGAAATTGTTGACATAAACATATCTCAACTTGATTTTTCAGGCAATATGGATTTTTGTCAAGCGTAATGCTGAATGGAGGCCTCTGCAATTTCTGGCTTTCATTTTTTTTTACCGTATTTTTGAGAAGTTGAAAGCTTTTGAACCAGCAGTCTCTCCTACATTAAATGTGAGTGAAAGAAAAGAAACATTACAATTTTTTTTCTGCTTGATCATACAGGTAATCTATAAAACTTTGATTATGTCACTGCTTCTATATACTGTCCAATGTTGCAGGAGTATGGTGAAGATGAAGGTAGGGGCTTACGCATGGGAAAACGCATGCTTCGCTCTCTTTCACTTGTGTTTGGATGTATTGCTGTTTCTTCTTTGGTAAATGACATGCATCCCCTTGTTTACTTTTTAACATTAGTAGACAGAATTAAGAATAAATTTATTAAAAAGAATTGTGTTTCTCAAATACCCCCATAGATTTATGCAATGATTCTCATTCTTTTACTTGTTCCAGGGGTACACAGGAATTTTAAATTTGATTGAGTTGCTGGGACATTACATACCTGTGTTTTTGTACAACAATCAGGTAAGGTTTGCCTTGATACAAATGATGCAACCAAACCAAATTTTTAACACAGAAATCTGTTAAAATTAATGCATATAATAGAGAACTAAGGTTAGCATATAGATGGACTAGCATGCATCTCTGCAGGTCTGGCTGTTTATAGTCTCCTGCTATAGTAAAATAATGTTATGAAGGCAGATGTTTAGCAATGTCTGATCTGATAACATATTGTGTGTATTAATTTTATATTTGTGCATGCACAGGAATTGATTGTTACTATGGCAGCATCAGTTATGCTCTACATCATGGCTTCATACTACAAATAAGGACAGCAACTGCATCATGGCCTGATTTGTGAAATTTTGACTGCAATGTACACACATTTTCTCTTGTAAATTTTATTGGTTTTGTTGATTTTGTGGTTCATTAGCTGCTGAGACAGGGTGATGATGACATGACTAACCTATGAAACGTGACTTTATTTATATGAAAAATTGAAGTATTCTTTTCTTAAATAAAATGTGAAATATGTGTATTATTTGAATATTTAATAATAATATTCCTCCATCCTCTGTCTGTGCTGAAATTGATTGACTTTGTGAGATGGGGATGATGAATAAATTTGTTGCTTTGACATTGATGAGGAGGTTCATGGTTTGTAGCAATTACAATGAGGTAATAGGACCTTATTTTTATAAAAATAATTTCATACAGATATTCTCTCAATATTAATGCTAATTATTTCAAAAAACATTATCATTATATATATTATTGTTAATTATCTTTAAATCATTAATATTTATATATTATTTTTAGATAAAAACCAAGTTTTTGCTAAAAATGAGAATGATTTTGAGTTCTTTTTTTTAAAAAATGCATGATGTTAATTTTATCAATTAAATATTTACTTAAAAATAGTTTAGATATTCTTTATTGCAAATATTATAATTAATTAAGAAGTTCATCCTCTTCGATTGTGCATGATAAAACCTTATATTGTTCATCTCTCTCTCTCTCTCTCTTGTTAGAAAATTTTTACAATAATGACGAGTTGATCTGAGATGTATTATTGTGGGCATGTTCTTAATTGTTTCACATCGAAATTTTCACAAATGCAACATCTTCCATAATTGAAGCAACATTTGAGATCTATACATCAAATAGAAATATTTATGATCCCAATAACTAATAAATTATATTTACCAATCTAAAGGAACAAAGTTACTACAAAAAATGCAATAAAATTTACATATACACCAAATAATTCTCATTTATTTACATTTCTAAAATCTAAATTTTAAAATTCATGTATGAAATACTCAAATCTTTAATATCACATCAATAACATCATTAACCTTTTTTAAAATGAAAAGCATAATGTATGCATATATTTTGATGTGATTATGACACTAAAAGACTAGAAATATAAAATACCAAATATTTAGGCAACAATAGATATATACATGCAGCTAGGATTTGTCGACACGCCGACATCGACACCAAAATGCAAAACCTCCAGCTCTGCCTTGAGCAACAGCAATCTCATTATCAATGTAAAACCAAATTAAGAAAGGGTCCTTAGCCGTCGTTGGCTCTCGCTCCTGGTTTCCCAAGCTTATTTCAAGAGGACCAAAGGGCCCAACCTTTATTCTTAGGCACTCGAACAAAAAAGCTAACATGTTCTTCTTCCATGAGAACTTTCCTTCAAATGTAAGACACCCAATTGGTCCTAGATAGATTCCATTCTCAATTATTTTTGCCTGATGAACATTATAAATTCATCAATATGCATCAACAATAAATAAAAAATAACTAATAGTTTTCTTAATTTACATGTATTTCATAGATCACACATCTCACTCACAAGTCACAAGGGGGTTTTCAAATGGTATCAGATGTCAAAAAGCTTTGCAATTACATGGCATTTTGCATATGACGCTCGGTTGAGATGGTATGTTCTCATCATTTTAACATTGTTGATGGAACTTCAATCTCTTGACATAAACATGTCGTGTATAGATAGGAGATACAATGAATCACAAATCGTATAACAAATTTGGGCATTTACATATAAACCACGCAATTCTTATGTATTTACATGCATAGCACTCAAACATTCATATTTACAAGCATATGATTCAACTGTTTAACATCATGTCAAAAATACCACTATAACTACTTTTTCACGCATGGGTTTATGAAACTAAGGCGTTATAAGCGTAAATATCAAACTATGGGAGTTAGATTGTAAATACATTAAGAATTGTGTTGCATCTATGTAAATTTCTCTAACAAATTATATAATTATTGGAATCTCCAATGAATGATCTCTAGACATTAAGCTACCTTATTTGGCTATAAAATCCAATCAAAACACCGTTAAACTTCACCTTTAGCCTTTATATATACCTCTAATATATTAAAAAAAGGCAATCATCATAAATCTAATATGGAGACTTTCATTTTGAAGATTGTAATATCCTCAACATAATCACCATGAATTTTATTACTATCAAAATCATCACTCAAATCTAGGATGAATTCAAACTATAATTTCATTATAAAAATACGATAACAACCAATCTCTTGCCATTTGGACATGACCTAAATATACCTATTCTTTAGAAGCATGATGGGACATCCACTCAAAGTGATAAATTATGAAAACAGAAGAATCATCTCAGTGAAGCTTTATTAAGTATGGTAAAACCAAGGAGACACTTTATCACATTACTTGCGACTAAAAGAGAGATAATGGACTTTAAAAAAACCATTAGATCGTGGACCTTATCTTCCTTGCTGATAATCAAGGATACACATTTTTAATCAGTTAAAACTGCTCCAATATGATCTGGACTGAAATAAATATTAGACGACTGAGAAACCACTTTCTAATGCTTTTTTTATATGGAAGTTAGAATTCAGACTCAGATGACTTAGAAAGTTGGTTTTCAACAAATTGCTCTCTTATGATTTGTAAGTCAACCTCAAAAGAATCAGTAAAATTAAAGCATGTCCTATATTCGAGTGATACCTAACATCATTAATTCTTGTGTAGGAAGAGCATATTGAAATCGAAGAATAATACAGAGAAGCAAAAGGGATTCTTGAGGAATAGAAGAAAGTGGAAAGAAGAGATGCCGAAACAGGGAAACATGATTTTTATCTTTGAAATAGACTAGGTACAGTTTTTATAGTAAAATACTAAGCTCAAAACAAGGTAAGCTTTACATACAACTAGATAAAACGGAAAAGCATTAAAGGTAGTGGACCCCATCAACTAACTACATTAATCTAATTCTTTAACATGCCCCCTCAAACTGAGAGAGTGTCAGTTTGTGTCCAAGTTTTTGAAATCGCAAAGTAGGAAGAGCTTTAGTGAAAATATCCACTATTTATTCCCCAGAGTCCAGATATTGTAAAGTAACTTCATTAGTCTTGATGTAATCTTTGAAGTAATAGTATATCTCAATGTGATTGGTACTGGTATGGAAGATAGGATTATGAGACATCGTCATAGCTTACATGTTGTCACAATGATTCGTTGTGGGTTCAGAGCTTGAAATACTAAAGTGCCGAAGAAGCCTTCGCAATCAAATAACTTCTGTTGCAGCTGAAGATATGGCTCTATATTCGGCTTCAGCGGAAGATTGGCTACAGTTGGTTGCTTTTTCACATTCTAGGATAGTATGTTAGATCCAATGAATGTGCAATGTCTAGTAATAGATCTCCTATCAGTGACATCAAAAGCCCAACTAGCATCAGTATATGTGTGAAGAACAAGAGGACCAACTTGGAAAGGTAAGCCTAGTAAAATTTTCATTGAAGATAACTTAAGAGTCGCTTAAGATGTTGGTAATGTAAATGAAGGGGTTTTGAAAATGCTGAGAAAGAGAATTAATCGCAGGTATAATATCTAGAAGAGTCAATGTTAAATACTGAAATGACCCCACTAAGTGTTTGTATAATGACGGGTTGGAAAACAGTTGAGTAGCACATGGTAGTTCTTTGGTTGCAAAGTGTTTGAAGATTTGGTAGATGTTTGCATCCCTTCATTCCTACTCTATGGAGGATGTCTTTGACATTGCTGGCTAGATTGAGATGATATCCATAGGTAGTAGATTGAATAGTAATGCCGAAATAAGGTAGATACAATGTCCGGGAATTTCATTGAGAAAGCGTGTTGTAAAGCTTGCTGAAGTTGCTACATCAACTCAGTATTCTTTCCTGTTAAGAGGATATCATCTACATATAACAAAAGATAGGGTATTTGAGTATGGTGATGGTTGATATAGAGAGACAAATCAACTTTACTGATTTGAAATCCAAGTTTGATAAGATGTGTGATGAATCTGTGATTCCATTATCTCGGGGCCTGTTTAGGTCTATATATAGATTTCTGTGAGAGATGCATAGTTGGCATATGTGGTATCCTTGTGACTCGGTGGTTGATGCATGTAGACTATTTCTTGAAGTTGACCATGGAGAAAGGCATTACATCCAGTTGTGTTATCTTCCACAAATAATGAAGAGGCGTAATAACAAGTCTTTTGTTGGAATTTTTGCTACTGGACTAAATGTATTTGTATAGTTCCGGTCATACTCTTGTTGATATCTCAAAGCCACCAGTCGAGCTTTATATCGAGCTACCGAGCCATCTATGTTTCATTTGATTTTATAAGTCCACTTGCTACCCAATATTGGCTGGCTTGCTAGTGTAGGTACAAGTATTCAGGTGCTCTGCTTTTCTAGAGCTTGAAATTCTTCACCCATTGCTTGCTGCCAGTGAAAGTCTTTAACGGCTTGTTTGTAAGTAGTTGGTTGGGATGGGACAGATTGGACATGTAGTAGATCTAATATGTGGTGCTTGGGTAATGATCCAGTTTGGGATTGTGTAACCATGGCATGCTTTAGTGGAGGTGGTTAGTCGGTGAAGGTTTTCGAAGAGTGGTTGATTGGTGATGATTGTTTTGTTTGTGGTAGAGTTGGATGGATGATAGTATCGGAAGAGAGGTTAGTTGGTGACAACTGTTTGGTTTGAGAGTGATCTGGAAGAATAGGACAAGAATTGGGATTGTTTTAGCAAGGCTTGTAGAATTGATGTGTATGGAAGAGGCGTGTACAAGGATGAGAGGAGAGAAAGGGTTAGATTGTTGGCTGGTATGAGTGGTCTGTGTGACTTGTTTGTAAGGAAATACCCTTTCATTGTATACGACATGATAAAAAATAATCATCTTAATTGTGATAGAATCAATATATTTATAACCTTTAGTATGAGAAGGATATCTGAGAAACACACATTGGAAGGATCGTTGTTGAAGTTTGTTTCTCTGGATTGGAGGTAACCAGGCAAAGCATTGGCAATCATATGTTTTTAGGTAATCAGGTATTGAACCATAAATGAGCTGATACTGAGATTTTTTAGCAGCGACTTTTGAAGATAAGCGATTTATCAGACAGACAGCTATGAGAACTGACTCAAGCCAAAGGGATGAAGGAATGTTGAAAAATGCAAGTAGAGCTCGTGTGGTTTCCAAAATATGCCGGCGCTTTAGTCAGCTACTCCATTTTGCTGTGGAGTATAAGGACAGCTCATATGTTGGATGATACCATATGTATTGAGAAGACTTATCAATTGATGACTGATATATTATCACCCATTGTCAGTCCTAATAGTCTTGATTCTTTGGTTAAACTGAAGCTCAACTTCTTGTTTGAATTTTAAAAAATGATTAATTACATCAAATTTGTGGATCATTGGATAGATCCAAGTATACATGGTAAACTCATCAATGAAAAACACTATTTGTAGCCATGAATTGAAAGTGTCGGGGATGGGCCCCCTACATCTGAATGCATTAATGTGAAAGGTTTACATTGAGTGCTAGTAGAGTTATTGAAAGAAAGTTTATGGAATTTTGTTGTAACACAAGACGTACAGTGTAGAACTGGTTGACTAGCATGCCCAAGTCTTTTATGCCAAAGATTTGTTGGAGTAGTGACTGAGGCTAGAGCTTGAGGGTAGATATGAATGGAATATAGACCATTACTGCAGGGTAGGTACGAATGATTAAATACACACACACACACACACACACACACACACGATTTTTTCTTCCATTTTCTTTTAAAATGTCGTTCAATTGTTTTTTTTATTTAAGAAAAATGAATCACAAAAATTAAACTCATCCTAACGTATGTTAAGTTTCTAAGGTAATGAAACATTTTTTGTTTTCAAACAAAAAGAATCAAAGAAGATTGAGGAGAATAAGCAATAGAACATAACCTAAATAACCGAGAAAACTTTGGTCAAATTTTCAATGAAAATAAAAGAATAACTAAAATGGAGTTCGGATCGATTAACACATCATTTAAAGTTCGAAAAGCTTACCGCCGCATCAAATCGCTGCACTGCAGTGAAGGGGAAGTAACTCCCCTTATCCAGCCGACTCTAATAAAGACAATGACACCAAACCTCCCGAATTAGTGAGGAATACAAACAAACACTTTGTGATCTTTAACAAGTCCTAACCACACCTGAGCAGTAAAGATCAGCATCCAGGTCCTCCCTGGAGACTCTGATCCCCCAAGCGTCTCCAAGAATGAAGATGAGTCCGCCTTAGCCTTCTTGACGGCGGAGATGGCGGAGAGAACATCTGCAGCCGGAACCATCCGTGTTCTTGCGGCTTGTTTCAGGAGCAGCACGCTCTTCTCCAGGGGCTGGTTGGAAAGGCCTTCTGGGTCTTGATCGGATGAAGTCAAAAGCGAAGTTCCTGGTTTATCTTCGACATCGGCGGCCTCTGATGCTGGTGAGACCGCCGTCAGAAACAGGGGCCGTGGTGGTCGTCGGCCGGCGGTTGGGGATCCGGCTAGAGAAAGAGAGGTGGTCGGGAGATTGAAGAGAGGAGAACTAGGGTTTTGCCTTCTGAATGGAAGAGCGAATGGAGGTTTTGGAGACGGGGAGAAGGGAGCGAAGGCCATCGTTGGCTCCTCACCATACAATATCTAAAAGAATGGATCTAAAAGAATGGAGCCTTTAACTTTTAAATTTTAGGGGGCATTTTTCATCTACGAAAGGATGATTACATATAAACCATCCAAAACATTGATATTTACAAATTAAAAATCAAGATGAATTTTTTTGAACTACGAAACTGATGTATTTATGTGTGTCACGATCAAAACATTGAGAGATTGATAAATGGGGTTTTACCATGAATTTTGATATTTAAGTGAGAATTTCCGGATGTGGTCATGCTGTCGTGGATCGCACGGTGGACCATCTGGACGGTCTTATGAGCGTGCGCACGTAATATAATTGTTATATGTTTACCATCACAAGTGTGTATGCGGTTTACGTAAGTATTAATTTTCCTTTGCGCTAATTAATACTGCATTTAACCTACATACACACAACATCCATCATTCGTCACTGAACTATCTACACATGAGAGGTCACTTTAAGCAACATCATGCTTCAATAAGTTTCATTAAAAATGATGTACAATTTTAAAATACCATTTATTCGAATTTAATTTAAACTTTAATTTAATTTTATAAAATCTTATATTTATAAATAATGGCTAATTTATAGTCTATAAAGTGTCTACGCATTTACAAAATAAAATTATTGATTTTATAAAATTAATCAATCCTAAACTTTACAATTAATTTACTCATTTTAAAATGAGTAACTTAATTAACTTAAATTTTAATCTGAATCCTATTTTCTTTGGATGCCAAGACAGAGAAGATCCACATCAGGCTACATATTTTTGTTAAGTGGTGGAGCTATATCCCTGGAGGAGTGCAAAACAAACACTAATAGCTTCATCCACTATAAGCAGTAGAGTATATAAGCATGTTATGAGGCATCCAACCATAGGCATATAGCTGAGAAATTTTGTCATTCAGGCACGACGCATTATGGAAGGGATTGAAAGACCACTAAAGTTATTTTGTGACAATAAATCGACAATATTGTATTCCAATAACGACAGAGTTCATCCAAATCAAAGCATATTGACATCAAATTTCTTGTTGTGAAGGAAAGAATACAGAGTGGCAGATTTGCGATAGAAGCATATTGAACAAACTCCATGATTGCGGACCCCTTACAAAGGGTCCGATACCAGTAGTCTTTCATGAAGCATACTCGCTCATATGGGTGTTATAAAGCTTCGAGAAAATTTAAATTCGATGGGAGTTTGTTAACTTATATTTTAGGCTCATGTTTTATTTTGTGTACAAAACATATTTGGATATTTTCCGATCGAAATATGGTATTTTATTCGATTCAAGACACTCTGTATAGTTAAAGTTTGATCTCACTTAAGTAAAGTAGGACCAAGTTGAAAATTGACGTACGAACCGACCACCTTACATGTAATTTTCATTCCACACATTTATGATTGATCTATGTCATTTGATTATATTAATATATGTGACCATTGATGGGTTTAGTTGTGACAAATACTGATGAAAAGCTAGCTTTGATCCTATATTGATATGATTAATGGACCAGTATTAGTAATGTGTCGTTATAATAATAATAACAAATTTTGAGCATTCTAAGGTTGACACATTTATTTTTTACATATATAGTCCAGTGGGAGATTGTTAGATTATTATGGAGCTACTAATGTAATTAATAAATGTGTTGAGTCATTATTTAATAAGTCAAAATTATTGTGGTTCAATTAATAATAAAGTTTATGACTTTGAAAGACATTTGTCAGTGAAATTATAAGTGTGGATACTGTAAGAGCAAATTCCGATTTAATGAGGCGAATTGGAATTAATGCAATCTTTGTAACATCGAGTTAGTTATAATAAATAGAGGGGTAATGGTCCACGATTCGCATACTTTTAAAACTCTCTTATTCCCCATCAACGAGAGAAGCTAAGGAAAACTCCGGAAAATCGCAGATTGGAAGATCATTGCTAGCAATCGATCAAATGGATTCGAAGTACGCTTCAGTATTGTATCGATTCGGTTTTCTCATTAATTTAAATTGAACGTGAACAAAAGATTCTCGTGGCAATTTCCTAAGAGATTTTGATTCGATCAAAATCTATTTGGAAAAACTAAAGAAAATTTCTAACAAAATTCTCTTACATTAAGCTGTGCATACTGTTTATTTAGATATTTAGATAATAAATTTGTAAAATTAATTTGAACTGAGATCATGTAAAATATGCAATCGAAATGGCCAGACAATGATTGGGTTCTATTATTTTGATGAAATCGAAATTATTTGGTATGAATTTGGAATAGGAAAGAAAATAATATAATTTAAATGTGAATCCAATTGTTAGTAGTGTCTCTTTTGGGATTTTCTTCTCTGTGTGTTACTTCTTTTCTTTTTTGTAGCATGATCCACATACACCACATCTTTTAGAATATTTGAATCTTGATCTGTTCGTGAATCACACCGAAGGAATAAAGTGTAAGACACGAGAGAAAGAGAGAGTTGCATAGAAATGAACAGTATTATGAATTGTTGATTAGTCATTCTCAAGAAATGATCCATTATTTCTCGATGAGGGCGGTACAATATATGAAATTACCTATCTACCTATGTTTTAATGTGGGCGTTATATGATATTTTAAGTATATTACAAGTATAGGACTTCGGTTCGGTTACGTATGACTTGGTAGGCTAAAATCAATGATCCTCGATTAAACGAGACCAGTTGGTTCGACTGTGTTGAATCGAGCTTATCGATCGACTATTGATGATCTTTGGGTCGGTAGAACTCGACTTGATTAGTTTGGCTTAGTCGGTCGGCTATTCTAGCCTAGTTGTCAAATATTTATCCTCGAGTAAGGAACTCTTGTCATCAGGGCTATTAGATAGAACATAAATAATGTAATCCGATAGGTAGCTTACTCATTGACGAGTCAATTTTTTAAGATGCATAATGTGATTATGTTATGGTTAGTTATTGGCCATAGACGAGGAATCTCAAGGGAGTCCTTGAGATGGTTGATGTTGCTAAATTCTTCCCTTGAGTTGGATTATGACAAGAGGTAGGTCAATGCCTCGGCTCAACTCGATTAGCCTTGGACTTTAATTTGGATGGCCTGCATTTGATCGGCCTCTAGCCCTTATTTAAGGGGGGGGGGGGGGGGTGGGGGATTAGGGCGAGATGCATTTAGTCAAGTAGGTCATTTGGTATTCCACTAGTGGACCTACAATCTTCCGCTTGCAAACCCTTAATTTTCCGCTAGTAGAGCCTTAATTTTCCACTAGTAAACCCTTAACCATCCGCTAGTGAACTCTTGGTCTCTCGCTAGTGGATCCTTGTTCATTCACCTGTGCACCCTTGGTCTTCCACTTATGGTCATTTGATCTTCCACCTGTGAGCCCTTCTTAGCAGTACTCGTTTGTTCTTTTATCCGTTGGATTCCTCAAGATTCATGTAGATGCTCGTGATGTACAAAACCAAATTTCTATTTTTATTGCCGGTCAAACTCTTAATATTTTCATTCAATCTTTCTTTTTTTTATCATTATTACAATAATTAGTTTTCATTGGCATCTTTGTAAATTTTAATGGCCAATGTTATGGCTAAATGAAATTACTTTTTTTTTTTTTTTTTTTGGATAATTACATACATAGCATCTGAAATATTGCCCTACCACGATCCAACTATTGAAAATATGATAAAAAAAGAAAAGCATGTGTTGGGGTGTTACCATGAATTTTGATATTTGAGCGAAAACTAGAAAAATAGACAGAAAGAGGAGGATTGATTTGTAAATAAAAAGTTTCGGATGGTTTTTATGTAAATTGCCCCTTTAATTTTTCATGCCATGTTAAATCTGAAGCAGCATTATGCCATTCTGTCGGTTGTTCCTTAATACATTTGTAAAAAGGATAGTTCATCAGTTTCTCCTTTTTCAAATGGTGGTGAAAGATCTCAAGCCCTGGAATAGTTATATTTACAAAAGTACCCGAATTATGCTATTTATAAAAAGCACCACCCAAAATATTATTATTTACAAAAATATACTTGAATGGCCTTTTTATCAATAATTCAAATTCAAATATTGCTATAACCTCTTGCTACTAATGACAAACCATTAAAAATTTGATAAAAATGAAAAATATTATATTTGGAATATTTTAAACTTAAATGAAGGCTAGTCATTAACAACATAAAGAATAAAATGTCAAAATAGTCAAATTAATCACTATAGTAAAACTGACTCGTCTGTCAGGCTAGAATGAAAAAATCAAATTAGAGCTACTAAAAAAAAAGGTAACAAACCAATGAGAACATAATTAAAGGGGTTCAAAATTTAGGGGCTAAACAATATATAAGTGCCTTTGTGATGGCATGGTGCAAGTGATTACAATGAATATTTATAAGAAAGTAATAATACTAATAATTGAATGGCAATAAGAGCTATTATATGTGATGGACCTAAACAATTTGCAGTAATAAGAATGATAAAAAGTATATATAATAAAACTACACAAATGTATAATGCAAAGATAAGACAATTTAAATTATTGCAATGAAAACACTTCAATTGCATACTTGCATGATATTTCCTAGGCAGAAATCTTATAGTGTTTCAGCAAAAATCTCAACAAATCCATTTCTTTGAGCATCTGAAGGTCAGATGTGGAGACAGGCCATTGCATATATGCACTAAGAACTAGTTATTTTGAGGATATTGAACCTTTGGTCGTAATGACTCTTTCCTTATAAGCAGATATCATGCTTCCAAAGACTCTATAGACTTTTAGAAGTTCATCAGATTACAAGGAGAGGTATTTACATGGGATGAAGAACTTAGTGGTGAGCCTAGACATGAATTTAACAGTGACTAAAGTCAACCTTGTTATTTGGAGAAATTATTAGTTTCGGACACTATATGAGAAAAAGCTAGGTATAAAGTATTGGAGTACACAGCTGCGTATTCCTGTTCTCAGCATGTAGAGGTGTGCATGCTATCCCTATCTAATAATTCCTACACTGATTGAATCATTAGGACTAAGCAATGTTGCTTTTGTTGCATAACCACTATAGACAACTTATTTCCTTAGGGTGATGGAATACATAACACTGGAGTTCTTGGCCATGGCAGTGATGCCAACCACAGGATACCTATGAGGATTTCTGACTCCTTTGAAGGACTAGAGGTGTTCTGTATCGCATGTGGCACGTGATTTCAGCATTAGTTAAATCAAATGGAGAAATATATCCATTTGATGCTATGGTTCATGCTTGATGAGAACTTCAAGTTACCAGAGAAAATTGAATGTTTAATGCGTTGAGAACCACAAAAATGGTGCATGTTGTAGCTAACTGACTACAACTTCATCAGCGGGCTTGTGAGGACAATATCATTATTTTTTAGGAATTTAATGGCTTTCATCCAATAAATAATAAATTCTGCAATAGCTCCAACTACAGGAAACCTCACAGGGTATGTGATTCTTCCTATTCAATCATAAAGTAATAGCTTCTCTTCCACAGCCAGCAGAAAGAGTGAATTCTCGCCAATCTATTGATTGCAGTGAAAAGCTTGATCTAGGAGAAGTTTGATATTCAAGGTTGAAACTAAGCTATCTCCATATTAATTCATCCATTTGTCCCCATTATTTGTGATTGAACATAATTGCTGCATGGATTGCTTGCAGGTGAAAACTTTGAACCATTAAGTAGAGCAGCAAGGAACAATATCTCGAGAAGCTTTATAGAAAACTGAAGAAGCCTCTTGTCAGGCTGTAGTTGAACTTGCCAAGTTCATTGCTGCAACTGAGCTTATCAAGACACTCAAAGCCAAGAGATTCTCAATTTACTCAGATTCTATGATGAATTACAGTTACCAAGGATGATTTCAATATATATACAGCATATTTATAGTCTATACTATTATAGGCTCATATATATATATATATATATATATATATATATATATATATATATATATATATATATATATATATTTAACAGCACCTGTTATATTCATTAATGTGTGGCAATTTTATATTTAACATTCATAATGACAAAATTCCTTATTTCCTTCTTTTGTCATTTTCACAAAGTTAGATAAGGTTATATAACTAATGCTGTTTGTGATAGGGTTTCATACAAAATCTAATAAGAAGTTCATTTCCTGAAACCTGAGCACAAAAAGAATTAATTATTAAACCTTGTTATTCTTATGAAAAGGTATCATAGGCACATTCTAATGGTAACATAAAGGGTTTAATAATGAACATTAGCAATAATACTAGGGTTTTAAAACACCATAGTATGTCTGCCATGGTTTCAACAACACAAAAATACGCGCTAGGTTTCGAGATACCCCCGACATATATTTAGGGTTTAGGGTTTGTTAATGATATTTTTGACAAAGTTTTAAAATTTATTATCCTTAAAGATCAATCTACTGGAAGTTTTCTACAAATTTATCTTTTAAGTTACAGCATCTAAGCAAGCTTTCATTGGCTGAGAGTTCTTGCTTTAAAGAGCAAATACACAGAATCATTAAGACAAAATTTTAAAATAATCACAAATTCTTTGCTTTAAAAGAGCAAATACACAGAATCATTAAGACAAAATTTTAAAATAATCACAAATTCTTATTAATTTTCTATCAAACAAATACTGAAACACACCTTCAAAACTTTTTATTTAATTTTATTTTTATTATACTTTTTTTACTGTGGAACAACTGCTTAACAAATAGAAAATCAAGTTTCTCAAACTTTAAGAACAGATCATCAAATTTTCAGTAAAGGAAAAACATCTCATTTTTCTAGAAACAGAATGGAAGCAATTTCCACAGACAAAAATAATTTGCAATTACATTATCTGAATAAGATTACAGAAATCTACCTCCGCAGAATCTGAAGCAGCAGGAGAAGCACACCGAAAAATCTAATACAAATAAACTACAGATCAAAGCATGTAATTCAATAAAATCAGTTCATATATATATAAATTTAAAACAAAGTTCGAACTTGCCATGAACGATCAGACCTTTTCAATTCACCAAAAAAGCCAGCTCTAAGCAATGGACACCTTAGCACCAACCTCCTCGAGCTTCTTCTTTGCATCCTCTGCTTCATCCTTACTCACTGCCTCCTTAAACTTCTTCGGAAGGCCCTCAATGAGCTCCTTCGCCTCCTTAAGTGCAAGGCTGGTAAGCGCCCTCACAACCTTGATGGTCGCAATCCTTGCATTGGTGGGAACCTCCTCGATGATAACATCAAACTCCGTCTTCTCTTCCACGGCGGCTGCTGCAGAGGCGTCGGATGCCCCGGCAAGGCTAGAGGGAACCGCAACGGCGGGGGCGGCGAAGGCCGCGGCTGAGACTCCGAGGCGCTCTTGGAGGAGATCGACGAGGCTTTTGGCTTCGGCTAGGGTTAGGTTTTCGATTTGGGTCCCGAGATCTTCGATTTTGGTGGCGGCTGCGATGGGAGTGAGGCGAAGACGGGGGCGGTGGCGAGAGGGAAGGTTTATTAGGGTTTTGGGAGGAAAAGGGAGAGAGGAGGAGGAATTGGAGGGGGAGATGAGGGAGATCGAGGAGAGGGCAAAAGAGGCCATTTTTGAGTTGCTCTGATACTCTTTGGTGAGAAGAAAAGAGGAAGAAGATAAGATGACAAAGGCTGTTGTTCTATAATTATTGCTAGTGTAATTTGTAAAATTATAAGGGTTGTTGTGTAAATTTAAAATTTTAACATTATATATATTAAATTTTTATCTTACCATTTCAATCTTTTAAGAAATTGACTAGATGATTATTTGAATATATTAAAAGATTTAGCAAAATTATTATTTTTTGAATATATTAAAAGATTTAACACAATTATTTTTTTTTAAGGATAGAGAATTAAAATTTTTAATTTATATACCTCAAGATAGAAGAAATTAGTTGTATTCATTATTTTCCTTCCTTCTATTAAATTATTATATTTTTATCATTTTCATATTTTGTTCAAGATTTATATAAATCAACTTAGCCTAAATTCGAAGGATGTATATATATCACTTAAGTGGCGTACTATCAATAATTTTAATTTCTTCATTTGAAACGTGTAGCTCCAGTGATGGACAAAATTAGAGAGAGCCGCCTTAGATAGTTTGGTCACATTAAATGTCGATCATCTGATAATCCGATTAGGAGAGTAGATGTTCTAGATTCGACTTATGTTAAGAAAGGCAAATGTAGATATAGATGATTATAATTTATTAGAATTAAATGAAAATATTACACTAAATAGGACGCAATGGAGAAAAATGATTGATGTAGCCAACCCCACCAATTAGGCTTTGTTGTTATTGTTGTTGAGTTTCTTATAAATTATAATATTTTTAATAAGATATTTTTATTTATTTAATATTAATTAGCTATATAAAATGTATGTCTATTGCTTTGAAGGAGATATCAATTATATATATATATATATATAGTGTAAATTAGATCATTTGTAAAAATGAAGATGACACAAAATTAGTCAATTTATCATCTTTCCCTGGTGTAGATGATGATGTGAACATGTTGCATGCATAAATAAGCAATTGTGTGTGATAATGTGGAAATATAAGGTGCAAATGATAATGATTCTATAAACACTTCAATACTAGAGCTTTTTTAGAGACCATAACTACAATTTGTGACTAACATGAATCATCAAATCAATGGTTGCTATTATAATCCCATCAAGCTCAAGTTTTCCTCAATTCAATCATATGCTAGGTAATTTGCTCAAGTTTTCCTCTAGTCAATTATATGCTAGGTAATTTTATTGAGTGCAAAGAGGATGCTAAATAGACAAGAGTAATGATATGTGTGATTTTTTATGCATATATGAGATTTTTTAGGAACATATTAAGAAAGCAGTTTAGTGAGATAAGTAAGACCAGTTAATATTATCTAAACTAATGTAAGATATTCATCAGAGATATGTCATTAATGCAAGCTAGGTAAGGAATTTGGATTGATCAGTCTAGCTCCCAAAGCGAGTAGACCCTTTAAGATTACTTATGCTAAACACCTCCAAACACACTCAATTATTTGTAGAATTCTTTTATTTATTTTTTTTTTAGGTTAGCCAAAAAAAAAAAAAATGGTCAAGAATTATTATCCCACAGACCAAATTATGCTTTGAAATGAGTCAATTCATGAGGTAGAAGGCCAATCATCATAAAATGCGAATATTATCTTTCTATATAAACATCTATGAAATATCAATTATTGAACGTTCAAAAAGACAATGATAGTGGGTAGGTATAAGGTTTTCAGGAAAAAAGGATAAAGATCTACAATCTGCCTAAAATAATTTGAATACATTAATATCACCTTATTATGAAGTTAATTGAGTCATCCTTGTTATGAGACACTATATGTAATTATGAATTATTTTATCACAAGTTAGCACTGTAATATTAAATAAAAATAGCTAAAAAAAATGTAAGATTTTAGAAAATATGATTTATAGGTGGTAAAATACTGTGATGTAAGGTTTATAATTCTTTTTGGTATAGAGACTGCCTGAAATAGGAAAAGAACGAGATAACATAATTCTTTATAACTAGAGCTAATAGTACTCATAATTCTCTCTTGATTAAAATATTCACTTCCTAGCTTATTAGACTCCTAGGTGTATTAATTAATAATCATTTGTATCGAAATATATATATATATATATATATATATATATATATATATATATATATATATATATATATATATATATATATATATATATATATAACATAGATAGGCAATAAAAGTTAATTATCCTCGATTGAGATAGACCTTTGTATATATTTGAGTAATATTGATCGTTGGCAAGCTCTACTCTATTCTCAATTCGAAGATAATATCTATATGTATAGCTCCTTCATACATATACCCTAGAAAAATGTTGTAGTTGATTTGAACGTGCGAATATTAGTTGAAACAATATTTTCTTTTGGTTATAGGATGAATATACCCTTGAAAATGTTGGAATGAAAACCTAATGGTGGGGGTACTGGGAGGGTATTTTTAGTACAAGGCAGTGGATTTAGATTTATGGTGGTTTTTAACTAATAAATTTTGGCACAAAAGGAGAAAGTGTGTTGATAATGCCTAAATTAGACTAAATTTTTTGAATTAAGTAGATATACTATTATTAAATATAAAAAGAAAGTTAAGGCTAGTAGAAGAAGTAATTATAAAAACTATTCTATCTATCCTTACACACCCACCACTAAACTATAAATGAAGTTAAGGCAAGTAGACTTGACCTTTACCATTGCAAGGTTTATCTCAAAGACACTTAAGCCTTCTCTTGCTCATTGGAAAATCAAGTGTGAGAAATTCTATACCTGCGAGCCCTTTATTGAATGATGAGACTTATAAGCATATTTGTTAGAGCTACGACTTTGCAATTTATAACCTAAATTTTGCTCATGGTTGGATGAATCATAGATTCCATAGAAATGGTCATTATATAAACCTCTAAACTAACCTTTTCTTATAGGGTTGGTTGGATCAATGTTACCTCCAAGTTCTACTTGTGGTTGCATGGCTCTCTCCTTTATGAGATCCAAAATACTTGTTGAGAAGATTTTTTTCCTTATATAACAAATCAAAGTAAACTTTTTCTTCAAAATTATTTTATATTTGAGATAGGATTACTAGAGTTAGTGATGTCATCTGGTCTTGAGGGACATTATTGATGGTTGGGAATATTCATCACTTTCATTATAGATTATAAGGTCATTTGAGACAAGGAGAAATTACAAAAGCCACAACAAAAGGGGCTTGAGAGAGAAGTTCAAGTCTCAAATGAGATGCATCATCCCATATTTGAAAATTATTAGGCTATGCATGGAAATTGCATGGAATTGAAAGGGCATTATTTCTAATCTATTATATATATCACCCTATTCCCATCTAATACCAAAGCTTCAATTTTAACATACATAACAACTTGCACATGCATAAAAGTATCATTACAATTATATGACCAATCTTTTATTTTTGCTTTAAATATACATACAATAACATACTAAGTTTCCACTATTATATATTTACTTGACTGAACAGCCACAAAGTTGATACTTAGTACAGACTTGCTAATGAAATAAGAGAAATATTTATGTAGCACGTGCATACTTCCTGCAATAACCATCCAATAACCCGTTATTGAGGTTATTGAGAGGTTATTGGATTAACCCCAATAACCTCTTAATAACCCCCCAATAACCCCCCAATAACTTATGCGATTCCACTTATATATATATTTTTTTGTGTAATTCAAAGGTTTTGTTAAGTTATTAGGGTATTAACCACAATAAAGCTGACATAACCCCCCAATGCCCCTCAAATAATCTTTACGGTTCCACTTTGTGTTAATCAAGATTATTATGAAGCTATTGAAGAGTTACTCAAAGATTATTATGGAGTACGCATGTAAAACTGCGTGCATACTCCGTCCGTACTTGAATATTTCTCATGAAATGAACACACAATTTCATTAGCTTTACTAGCATAGAAACAAAATAAAGCAAAAAAAAAGGATCTTCAGAATGCAATTGAATTGTGACTCTCACCTTAATTCATTTACACAAAAATAATGTGATATACAAATCCACTCTTTACTTCAAAAGACAAAAAGGTAAGAGCAAAGGGCAGATGGCATTGGGTCTTCTGGACCTCTTCAATAAATAATAAAAATTATTATACACTGATCTCACTCACTACCTGTTCGTTGCTTCCAATCCCGAGCCGACGGACAATATTGAAATGCACCCCAAGGTGCGAGCAAGCACCGAAGTGAACCCATACAAGTGGTGGCCAACGGACCAATTCGAAATCTTCTATAGAGTCAAGAAATAGGTGTGAGGTGCAAGTCAAGTGGCCTTAGAGCTCCCTGTACTATGTCCTGAACCGTCTTGTTACGCCGACACACATCTGACACTTCTTCGAGAACATCCGTGAAACTACTATTTGAACCTGATGCCGCATCCGAAAGAGATTTAACGAACCTAGCGCGTTCCACCTCGGTTAGAGCGGATGTAGGTATCAGTGAAATAATTCCCTTACCCCACTCTACTACCTTAGTTCCATAAGATCTGGTCAAGGCCAGTAGAGCATATGATACCTGCAAATAAAGGTGATGTGAATAAAAGTAGAGAGCTGGTGGGGATAATTTCAGCAGTGGAACTTCAGTTTTAATACCTCCTCGATTCTTGAAGAAGGAAGTGCCCCAGTCAAGGAGGCAATCAAGATTCTAGTGAGGGTGGCGCCTCGAGGAAGAATCACACCATCTATAATGGATCGGTACTTATCTCCATTGGAGCTATTTGCAAGATCCAAAACATCAGATATGAAAGTTAAAATCGATCTGCTGGCATCTCTGTAGACATAAAAAACAAAGCAAACCATGTGTATTATGTGGCCAAGTTCATTTCGATATAAAGCAAACCAACTTTTTTTTTTTCTATAAAATTATGAGAACCTATATTTTCTATTTGCAAAGTAGTAGAATAGAAAATATTGACAGGATCAACATATCATTCACATACATTCTAAGTATTCGTTACAAGGAAATATATAGACTAATCTTAAAAAAATATAAAATACTATAAAAAAAAAAATAAACCTCTGCAACAATCAAAATAGTAACCTTTCTAAATTTCAAATCCAGAAAATATTAATATGCTTTCCACACCCAGACAAGCTTCCGATTTCTTGGCATAAATCCATGGGATCCAAGTTCCCTTCTCAGCAATGGAAGCATTAGATCCTAATTTTCTTCGCTTCAGTCCATGGGATCCTGATTTCTTCCCTTGGCATAAATTCATTTGTTCCAACTCCCCACCGCAAACTAGAGAACTGATGCCTTCAATTCTCAGCTTGGCGATCATGTCATGAAATATTGCTCCGCTTAATGCTTTTAGTAGATACTAAAACATCTTCCAATTAAATTTTTAAGTGCACATGCATATTAAGCCTTTTTTTTTTTATTTGGATGAAATGTCTGCCAATCTGAAGGTGCTCTATGCAGTGCAGTTGTTCTAGGTTATGTGAAATGTTTATTATTGATATGCACTTTCAATATAACTTCATAGGTCCTTCCATTTAATTTTTAGTTCAATTCGAATAATTTTCATTCATAAGGATTTACAATTTTTTTTTTTTGGGCCATAGCCCTGAATTCTACTTTTTGCTCTAACATGTAAAACTAGATTTCCTTCAAAAAATGTGAAAAAACCTGATATTGATCTTTTTACATTGGGGATCTTGCATTAGCTACATCAATGAAAGCTTCTAATTTGTTATTGAAGAGATAAGGAATGATTCAAATTTCGTGTGTATTTCATTCAGAACTTTACTCCCCTAACTATACAATATGATTCTAGGTTACTCTTAGGCAAATTCCAACTTAAAAAGCAACAAATTACACATTTATTACAAAATAAGATTCCTAGGATAGAATATACAAGTGTTAAACAAGCTTTCTAATATATGCATCCATAAAAATATAAGGATATTCTACAGCTTGCACCCTCTATTCCATTTGATTTTCAAGATGGCGTTCCTCCCTTCAACAATCCTAGTACTTGCCATCATCTGACCTAGCCTTGTTAAGGGGTGATCCAAGACTTCAAATTGTTGTGGCGGATAGCTAAGGATGTGAGGAACACATTAGACAGTCGAACAAATTTTATTTGTGGTCAAGATAACCCTAAAACTACCCCCTTAAAGTTGTAGAATGGAAGGAAATGGACATGGGTTTCTCTTAGAAGTTCTAGGACAATGTAAGAGGCATAACCAAGAGTGCTTGCAAGAAATAAAGAAGGTTTGATATGCTAAGCCCAGTCTAGGTCAAGGTGCCAAGTTTGAGTTGATTTTGGATAATATTGAAAAAAGTGATTGAGAGATAAATCCAACTGTGTATTTGGGGGGCTGCAGAGACTTGGAAGTATTACTGAGGTGTGCAAAGATCAGATTTAGAGTCTTTGGTGAGGATACAATCAGTTTAGGGAGGGGTAGAACATCATTGAATTTATGATGCCCTAGTTTAACGAGGTTAGGAATATTGGGCTAAGAATAGGAGATACGAAGAGAAAAATGAACAAGAGAAAAGATGGGTACCTAGGGATTCCAAAACAAAGAATCCAAGAGAAGTCAGCCACCAAACAATTTACCCTAAGGATTTCAAACTTAAATTTTCATGACATCAAAACTTTATTTCTTATTCATTTCGATAATATTTAAGTAAAGAAATCAAGTTATACAATTCAAAATACAAAAAGTAACGGCAAAAAAATAAACCTAGGAAACAAATGATGATATGGACGGGAATCACTCTAATTCAAATCCAAACATCTCTTCAACGTGTAACCGCTGGCCCAAACACTTCCTATGCAAGCCTAAACCTATTTAAAATATATAAATAATAAATAAGAAGTAATTCCAAATTGCTAAATATAAAAATTACAAATTGAAGTGTTCAATTAAAGTTTAAATAAGTTTTTAGTATTACTAAATTTTATTGGGAAGGTAGTTTTTTTCATAATGTAATAATTAATAAAACATTTCCCCAGTAACAACTTGGAACCATTTATCCCAAAGAATAGGTCCCCAATGTTCTCAAAGAGATCATAAAATTTTCTTTCCTACCACCCAAATTTATTGTGGTGTGTCAACACAGGAGAATTCGTGGCAAAGCCTTTTCTTGCAAAACAAGTGTATAACATTTGAACAAAATCCTACTTCCAATTACTATACATAGTAGATAGAATATTAGTGTAAAATTGGGTTGCAAATTATTTTATAGAACATTGAGGGGATCCTATATCAACTTCAATTTTCAAGAGGAAAAGTAAGGTTATCAGTAATAACTTATCTATGAAAGTAACAATCCATCTAGCCTCCTTAAAATTAAAATAAAGGATGGTTCCCATAGTGAATTAAGTAGAAAGGCATGGGAGGCTTTGAAAGTGAGGTATTATGTGGTATTTGGCCATTTGATGCACCTCACATTAAAACTCATCAAATTCTATTTTATTTAATTACGTAAGAAAATGGATTGTAGCCGATCCCGCTTAGTAGGATAAAGGTTTGTTGTTGTTTTCTATTATGTAAGAAAATGCATCGTACGCTAAAGATGCATAACCCATCAAAATTTGATAAAACTAAGTTTAAACATTTTGTATTCAAATTTTAAGATAAATGAGAATTTGGGATGTAATTATTACTACTTATTTTTAAATAATAGTAGTCATCTTTCTATAACGTGCTCAATTATCTTTCTCATGGTTCAATCTCAAAATAGAAATGAGGGATAAAATAATGCAATACAATTTAGATCACATGATATGACTTGGGGATTCCTCCTCTCTGGACCGGAAGAGTGAAAGTTCAATCCTTTTGGACAGTTCAACAGGGAAGTTCGGCCCCTCCTGTCCACCCCTCCAACCTTAACCACTAGCCATACCGCCAAAAAAACAATTGTTGGAAATTGACAAAAATTGACCCTAAAAGTGGTGCAACAAGAACACTGCCGAGTGATACAATGACTTGTTAAAATCGAGAAAATGTCCCACGGAGAGGTCAACATTGACCGTGATAGCGAGTCCGAGGACAGCGAGAGGAACATATGAATACCTTCAATGGAGATTCATATGGGGAAAAGAAAAATCAATCATCATGCCTTGGGTGACTTAGGCCCCAGTTTAGCATTAACGGATTTCAACCAGTTGTTCAAGATGGAGTTTGATGCTTCTAATATGTGGATTGGAGCAGTATTAAGCCAGAGAGAGGATCCCATAGCCTTCTTCATTGAGAAGCTAAACGAGTCAAGGAGAAAGTATTCAACACACAATAAAGAGCACTATGCTATTGCGAGAGCTGTTAATCAATGGGGTAACTAGCTTTTGAAGAACGAGTTCAACCTATTTATGGATCATAAGGCTCTAAGGTTCTTGAATAGCCAGAGAAAGTTGAGGGTCATACATGCTCCGTGGGTTGAGTTTTTTACGCCGTTCCAGTCAGTGCTCAAGCACAAGGTAAGAAGTCAAAATCGAATAACATATATTTTGAGTCGCCTCCAATTTCTAATCACCTCAATCCAGGCTAGAGTTGTGGAAGACGAGGTGGTAAAGAAGTTGTACGCGGCATATGAGAATTTCAAAAAGATTCGGGAAACTGTCAGGAGAGGCCTACACAATAGTACCACGGAGCCGATGGCTATCTATTCCATCATAACATGTTGTGTATTCCCAGGTGTTCACTAAGAGAGACCATCATTCAAGAGAGCACATCGAGGGATCAGCAAGTCATTTTGGCAAATTCAATATCCTCGCACTTTTGAGGGAACATTTTATTTTGGCCTAGATTGATGAGATATGTGAAGCGGTACGTTAGACAGTGCAGAGTTTGTCACCTAGCTAAAACCAGAGGGAAAAATACAGAACTATCTACATCATTATCAGTACCAGAGGCTCCTTGGGTGAATGTTAATATGAATTTCATGGCGGGTCTTCCGAGGATGCGTTAGAGCGAGGATTCAATGATGGTCGTGGTTGATAGATTCTCAAAGATGACCTTGCCACTCGACATTGGATGCATAACATGCAGTTGACTTGTACTTCTGGGAAATCGTGAGGTAGCATGGAACACCAAAGACCGTTACCTATTATAGGGATGTCAATTTTTTGAGTCACTTCTGAAAGACCCCGTGGGTAAAGCTTGGTACTAAGTTTCAATTCAGCTCAACAGCTCACCACATAATGATGGTACGGGGAATCTCCTAAGCTGCTTTATAGGGAATAATATCAAGAAGAGGATCTGATTCTAGCACAAACTGAATTTGTTTATAACAGATCCAAGACTATGGAGCACACCACCTTTAAGATTGTGTAGGGGGGCAATCCATTCACTTCACTTGAGTTTGTACCACTTCTTCCTACTTAGGAGGTCAGTGTTGATGTTGAACCAAGATTACAGGCAATTCAGAGGCTACACAAAAATGTTGGGAAAGAGATCACCAAACAGAACTGCAAGTACCAGGTGCAAGCTAAAAAACAAGGAAAAATATATTTTTTCAAGAGGGAAATTTGGTGTGGATCAGGTTGAAGAAAAGAGATTTCCTATGGAATCTTTCGAAAAACACAAACCCAGAGTAGACGGGCATTTCAGAATCCTCAATAAATTGAATGACAATGTCTACAAGATTAACTTACCGGGAGATTACAACATATATGTTATTTTCAATATGACAGACTTGACTCCATAATAAAAGGAAACAAAACCTTCGACAAATGACATTGAAGCTCCCTAAACCATGGAAGATTGATGTGGGTGTTCTCTCCTTTGAACCGAACGCGTAAAAGTTCACTCTCCTTGGACCATCAATAGGGCAGGAAAAGGGGCCGATCGAACCCTTCTATGGGTCTAGGGTTGCCGCCCAATAAGAGTGAAGTACCCCCTTAGTTACCTAGTATTATATATATGTTGTTTCTTAGCGTTCCTAAGTTTATTTCTTTTTGTCGGGACAACAGTCGGTGTCTCACCCCATCTAGGGTTGTATCCAAAAGCGAGGGGGTTTTCGGTTGTATCTTATTCCAAGGGGATGATTATCCTTGGCTTTTTTTACCCAGCATACTTCCCGTCATTGTTGTCGTGCTCCTTCCATGTTGCGAGAGCCAGTCAGCTTGCAGTTGTTTTCCTACTGCTGCCTCCAGTACAACCACCTACCAACCTTACTATCAGACATCCCAACAACATCATCCAACCATGTCGTGCTGCCACCCTTGTTCTGCCACACCAAACCTTGCCTTTCCAAACCTTGTTGATGTAAATCCTAACAGCCCAACCAGTCCTGCATTATTGTTGCCCTCTTACCCTTCCCGACCACCAACCAGGGAGTAACAACCTACTATTCCTTGTTCTACCAGCCCTCTCCCGTCATTGTTCACCCTCCCCTTCCATCTAGCCGACCACCACAATTCTTGGATCAAACTACCGTTGAGTTTGTGCGTCGTGTCTATTGTTATTTACCGTTTCAGTGTATCTGATTGTAACTACTTTATTTTCAATAATAATATTTGTATTTCTCGTTGTTGTTGGTTAACTCTGGAATGATGATAGTCTTAAAAAGATAATTTCTTTTACTAAATTTGAATGAAAATTGAAAGTTTTGGCACTAAACTTTGTCTAGTCAAATTCCTTCAATATATAAGTTTCTTTTGATATAAAAGAAAAACAAATTATTTTGATACTTATTCATAATGAACGCCACATGTGCTCAGTAAGAATCTCACAACTAACAGTGGTCCTTTTGTAATGGTGGGTGCTGAGAGTAGTTCTGAACATGATGGTGAGATGAGATCATAGGAAAAAAAAACAAACAAAAATTTTCCTTTGACTTCGTGATGGAGACAATTGCCAGAAAGAGGGTTACAGTGATAACGATATCTCTTGTTACGATGTAGTGACTTTTTATTGTGGTGACCCTCTAATCGAATAAGCGGAGGATGGTAAAAAAATTATCTTTCCTAAAGCTTTGATGACATGAAAAGATAAAGAATGACATAAATTTTGTGGACTTTACACACCTATATACAGATTCTAGGTACACTATAATTTTTATCTATAAAAATATTTTTTTATCTATTAAAAAATAGTAACAGTGACTACATTAAAAAAAAATCCTAAAATAGAATATATAAACATTAGCCATATTTCCATATATGCATCTATTAAAACAAAAAGAGATCTTCTACAACTTTCAGCCGTTATTCCACTTGAATCCCAAGAGGACATTTGCTTGTTGATAATCCCATGGATTGCCACCATGTGTGGTTGAAGAAATAGCTAGGCAGAATTCCATAGATTGCCAAGCTGAATTTTGAAAGCCGCCAATTATTATTCCTCTGGAATAAATCCTCCTTTACACACATTATCTTTTAGTAGCCTAGTACACAATAATCAGCTTGTAGATATGGCTCTTCTGGATCATTCAAGAATTGATTGATCGTACTATCGATGGAAATTTTAAGTTTAATATGAGATAGGTAGATGAGCTTTCCTACAAACGTAATAAATCTTCCAGCAACTAGTTCTTCTTTTCTTCTCCTAATTTATGTTGACTCACAACATGTAACAACAAATTTACAATCTAACTTTCACACTTCTTTTAAAAAATTTGCTAAGTATTTTTCATTGGAAAATGAAGATAATTTGATTTAAGAATAAGCTTTTAATTCTGTGAAAATCCTTCAATCTTACAAGTTCATTAGTTTTAAAATATTTAAATAACAATTTATATATAACTCATCCTTTTGTATAAAATGAAATCATTAGGAAGGGTGTCATCACTCCCATGTGGCCAAATGCTTATTAAAGAGAGTATGATCTTGACTTTATTTGTACCCCAATCTGTTCGTGCAGTAAGATCTCCCAAATCAAGCTCCAATTAAATTTTTTAAGTTGTATGCAACCTTCTTTAGCCTACGCATGCAGTCATTTGCTCCCTTCCTTTCATGTCGTAGAGGAACGCACAATTTCTTCTTCTAAATCCCCAAACAAGAAGGAATTCTTCACATCATACTATTAAAGCTGTTAGTTGAGATGGGCTACCAAACAAAAAAAATATCTTACTGGTTCATTTTTGCCCAGAAAAAATTGTCTCCACATGTCTGCATGAAAAATTTAGAAATCAATTTTGATTTGCATTTTAGCCTTCTAATTCAAAGTAAAAACCCTTTTGCAGTTAAGATCTTCCCATAGGCTTATTAACAATCTTTCACGTATTGTTTCTTTCCATTTAGATAATTGTTTCTCAAATAACTTCTCTCCACTACCTTCCTGATAATCTCTGAAAATGTGTTTGAGATAGAGGTGTTGAAGACTTATAATAAAATTTTTTGAAAGAGGAGAAAGACGTTCAAGTGATATGTAGTGAGACAAGGGGTGTGAATGTTGATTTGTATAAGTACTTGTAACCTTTCAGGTAGCAATAGGAAGAACAATATCTGTTTTCATCAAGATAACTAAAGCCCGGCACGTCTTCATCAAAAGTATATCTGATTATATTTTTGACTTATGTTAGGTCTGATGTAATTCTTTACCCAGAGTACAACTAGTAAATCTCAAAGTGATAGATCTAAACAGACAACGGGTTTGCTAGTTTTGATAGAGTAAAAATAATGCTGGTTGGGACATTCTATTAAGAGATAGGTGCAATACTGTTCGGATCAATTTATCCTTCAGTAGACAGAGATATCATAGGAATCAGTTCTGTAAGAAAAAAAACTGGACAGGTCACAAGTATTATCTTTCATGCATGAAAAATAACCCTGTAGAAAAGACTGCGTAAGGCCTCTTTTATTTAGCAAACGTGACATCAGCAACAACAACAGCAACAATCCTTTACTCCACTAAGTGGGGTCGGCTACATCAATCCTTCTTCTCCATTGTGTCCTATTGAGTGTATCATACTTTCATTTTATTCTAATAGATTAAGATCATTTTTTATACAACACGCCAAGCTTATTTTAGGTCTACCCCTACATTTCTTAACATAAGTCAAATCTAAAACATCTACTCTCCTTAACTGAGTCATCAGATGGTCGACATCTAAATGTGACATCAGCGTATACATAAATTTCTGTAAAGAATTTTTCCCCGAGAGTGTTGTATCCTTTAAATTTTTTCAAGAGGTGTGCCTATAATATGATTGGATCGAGGTACTAATCTCCCAAAATTTCTGAAAGCTTTCTCGCTCTCCAGACCTTCAGCCACGTGCCATCTAACAAAAACAACCTGCTGTTCCTCCGCAGTCAGCTCGTGTTTCTAGCTGTCGTTCACACCAGATTTCAGCCACACTCACTCCCCACCGTTACTCATCCCACAACTTACATAGCCTTTTTCTGTGTTGTCCCACACCAACTAGGAACTCCAGAAAGGTGTCCATCGTGTTCAAATAATAAACAAGAATAGGAGTCCATAGAGAATTAATAATGATGATAAAAATCTACTGCAAGAACTAACAATGAGACTGTTCAGGATTAATTAATTGTAAGCAGTGATAGAGGCCAAGACAAACGAGGAAAGAAAAAAGACCTAAAGCTAGAAACCAAATGGAGATTAAGATTTTTTTTTACAAAGTACTTTGTATATATATATATATAGGTAGTACAAAAAAAAAGAAAAAAAAGAAAAGTAAAATATGGAAACATATCCACATTCCATATAAATAAATACCTTCCTACAAAAAAAAATAATAACTTGAAAAAAAGTTCATAACATGATTTCCATGTCCACACATATTTTATATTTCTTTTGAATGGATCCATTTGTTCCTAATTTTCTTTGTTGGAATAAATCCATGTAATCTGATCTCATTTTAGCCATGAACTGTTGGGTACCAAATTTTCTTTCTTAGCATAAATTTGTGGTTCCGACAAAAAGGAACATAAGAATTAAAGTGAAATGCTTGTAGAAATTGCCTAAACATGATGAGTAAATAAAACAATAGAGAACACATCCGGCTATTATACGAATCATATCATAGGCATGTCAAATCCATTAAAGAAACTAAAAAAACAAACTATGACATGAAGGTAACTGAATCAATCCAAACACTAATGACTTGCCAACCCAATAAATAAAGACTTTCTAAATTTAAATCATATCAAAATAGAAGCATGCTGTAGACACATCACAAAATTAAAAATTGAATAAAAAAACAGAAACACTCAACGTTAACAAATTAAAAGCTGGAAAGATTTTGAGAAAAAAGAAATTTAAGAACATGCTACACAAAAAGAGTAAAAAAATAACTGAATTCATCTTAACATCACTCTTTAAAATGGAATCTGGATTCAGGTATAAAATTATTTTCCAAGCATTTTAATACAAAAGAGGACTACCAGGGTAGAGAAAACAGAAGCTATGTTAGGCAGTTTTAATAAACAGCAGAAGCAAGGGATTTATTTTACCTGTGTTGTATGGTTGCACCAATCATGGCACAGTCAACTAGTGATGGAAAAACAGACGCAGGAACAAATAAATCAGGGCAGTATCGAATGCATCTTGATGCCAATAAATAACAATCATCAGCTATATCAGGCCTAGTCGTGAAATCCTGTGATCAAGAAAATGAAATTAATAGCACTAAAAGGTACATAATACATTGGAGTGCAGGAAAGAATAAGCTATATTTATTACTTGAATTGTTAAAAGAAGTTTTGTCGTATGACTGAAAAGCATTTCTATTAAGCTCCGGAGGTAGCTTGCACAAGATGGATCAGATCCAAATATCTGTAAGCGCAAAATAGTGAACCTGAGAAAGATGAAGCTCCAAAGTATAACATTTTAATCACATTTAAGATGATCTACCTTTATAACTTCACTAGATAGATAAAGAAAGCAAGATTGGTTGTGTTGCTGATATAGTGCCTGGATTGTTGCTAGCATTGCTCCAATTGTGATACCCATAGATCTTCCAGAAGTTCTCACCTATAAAATGGGAACGGCCTTCAGGCTAAAAGAATAAAGTTTCAAATACAAATGCTATGTGTCCTTAGAGCTTTCCATCTCCAGTGAACCGCCAAAAATGTGCAAAAAAATAATAATAAAACAGCATCAAATGTCAACCAAAAAAAAAAAATATGCCAATTTCCCTACAAAGAGAAACACATTAGCGAGGTAAATTAATTTGAAATAAAAGAAAAAATGGTTAATCACAACATTATAAATGATAACAGGGAAAAAAAAAGTTTAAATCTGGAGATTATCAACTCCAACAAATGGAATTACACTAAAAAACTAGAAGGGAATGAGGTCAAACCATATGCGTTTATGCCTCTCGTTCTTATCATTAAGGAAGTTAAAAGCTTGGAGTAAGTTCCATACACCTACACTGAGATTGATTAGACCCATGAAACTCGTATGATTCATCCACCAAACTAGTGTACCTTTCAAAGCTGGAGGGCCCTCAGAGGCATCTAACAAAAATGCACATAATCCTAACTAGGAGTTGAATTTCTTTTTGGCAACAAGACTATTTTCTCCATATGATCTTCAAAAAACAGGAAGGGGAAGATAGTCCATTGGAATGTACTACAGCTTAAATTCATCTGATTTAAAGGGCACAAAAAGAAACAAACCATCTATAAAAGTTCACATACCGGAATAAAATGCACGCATCAGCATATCTCAAACCCATTCAACTAAACAATCAACAAACCTCGCATCAAAATTTCGTCTTCATTTTGATCAGGTTTTAGAAGTATCAAAGTTTTATCACAAGAGAGATATGTCACGCCCCGTCACCTTAAAGGAAATGGCAATGCAATTATGGGAAGGAAAACTCTAGAAGATGCATGCATAACAAAGAACCTTCTAGAGCCAAGAAGGTGGATGAAGAAAGCTCCACACAACTCTAGAAAGTTCTACCCAATTCTAGAGAACAAAGGAAGGCAACACTCCATGAAGAGCTCAAGGAGGGAGCATGGAGAGTTCAAGAAGAACCTAGAATGATCTAGAATCATGTAGTAATTGTATGAAATACTCAAGAAAGTAGGGAATTCTAGAATATTCTCATGGCTTGGAGGGAGACTATAAATAGAGGTCTCTCCCCTCATTTGTATACATCCAAGCATTTGAATCAAAGCTTCCAAGCATTCAAGTTTGAAGTGTTCCTTTCTCTCTATTCTTCTACTTAGAGCATTTTGTGCTTCAAGTCAAAGTGTTGTGAGGGTTAGGCTGATTTAGTGCTAGAGAAGAGCGCTAAAGCCGCACGGGTGACTACAGAAAAGTTAGTCCGTGATAGTTGGTATCAGAGACTCGGTTTGAAGGTATGGCAAAGAGGGTTAAGGAACACGTAATGGAGTCTGAAGCCATAAATGTGGAAACATCTCAACAAAGGGCAAGGTCACCAGAAGCAAAGAGATCCTGTTGCATCTAAGTCACATGGGAGGTCTAAGGAGATCATGCATGGCTTTGAATCTCGCCTTGCTCGGGTGGAGGAGTCAATGAATGGCATGGAAGGCCAAGTAGATAATCTTGACAAAAGAGTTGATGGACTCGAGGAGGAGGAGGACACAATCCATTCAACGATCAGAGGTATGATGATCCAACTTGAAGAGACCTTATCAAACTTTGACATATCTCTAATAATTCAGCTCATAAAACTCGCATTAATTCAGCTCAAGGATAAAACTTTGATATGTCAGGTTAAAGTTTTATCACAAGAGAGATATGTTCTTTTCGATCAGGTTTTAGAAGTATCAGGTTTTCGATGCGTAGAGACATCAACAAACCTCGCATTAATTCAGCTCAAGGATGACATTGCACATGACAAAGAGGAGAACAAGACAACAAGGTTGTAGGCAAGGGATAAGCTGCCAGCCATAAAGACTTGCTGCATGAGACCCCTCTCCAATAACACTAAGGAGAAACCAACGTTTGCCAAGTCTGGGGGCAAACCAAGGAGGCGGTTTCGAAGGCGCAGGAAAGCTACAATGAGGGCATTGCGGGTTTAAGTAGGGGAGAGTGTCACGCCCCGCCTTCTTCAAGAAAATGACAATGCAAGCATGGGAAGGAAAACTCTAAAAGATGCATGCATGACAAAGAACCTTCTAGAGCCAAGAAGGTGGATGAAGAAAGCTCCATACAACTCTAGAAAGTCCTACCCAATTCTAGATGACAAAGGAAGGCAACACTCCATGAAGAGCTCAAGCAGGAAGCATGGAGAGTTCAAGAAGAACCTAGAATGATCTAGGATTATGTAGCAATTGTATGGAATACTCTAGAAAGTAAGAAAATTCTAGAATATTCTCATGGCTTGAAGGGGGACTATAAATAGAGGTCCCTCCCCTCATTTGTAACCATCCAAGCATTTGAATCAAAGCTTCCAAGAATTCAAGTGTGAAATGTTCTTTTCTCTCTACTCTTCTTCTTGGGGCATTTTGTGCTTCAAGTCCAAGCGTTGCGAGGGTTAGACTGATTTAGTGCTAGAGAAGAGCACTAAAGCCGCATGGGCGACTACGGAAAAGTTAGTCCATGACAGATAGCTCCCATAATGAGGAAACAAAGATTCTGATTATATTTCATATATAAAATGCAACTACGAAACTAATTTTAAAAAAATTAAATTTCCAAAAATCCAAGACAGATAAAAAAACAAAAAATATGCAATAAATTAAGTTGATAGGATCTAAGAATCCAAATGAAGATGAAAAACAAGAGAAACGCAAAAAATAAATAAAATAAAAAGATGCCATGTGAGGAGAATACGTGGTGACAACTTCGAGAATTTTAAATTAGTTTCGCTATTCTATTGATATTATGACACAATATTGCACCAGCGATTCTAGCATGTTACATGGCAAGGAAATCATATTTACTATGAAACGCTTAAATATGAGCTTGGGGTAGATTTTAGATTATTTTTATAATCTAAAATAATCTATTATAATAGCTTGATAAACTTAATATTGCAACTGATTAAAAGAATGGCCTCGACTAACATTTTTTCTCTTCAAGTAGCAGTTATCATTTTTAAATCACTGCAACATAAAAGCTTTCTTCATTCCTTCCTAACATAATTCCAAGAAACACCCACTCATTATTCTTCAGTTTGGTATTATAGCTTTGGATGTAAGCATTTTTGCTCGTAGCAAGAAAATGTTTTAGGGAAGATACACTTCTTGTTAAGAAGTACTTTTTTTCTAATTTTTGAAAAGTTGAATAATCTCAAAATTAACACAAACAGATGGAAGAGATTTGTTTCACAAGTAGTATCAAGACGTGAAAAATCAAGAATCAAGAAATGCATTGCAATCAAGATTGAAGGAGACATTATGGAGAAATTAAATACTGCAAAGCACAATGAACTATTAAACAAGGAAAAAAACAAGATTTCTAAAAGGAAATTGTGAAAGAAAGATTCAAGAAGAGAAAAATAAAATCCTATAGATGACGCAGCCTTTAGACTGAAATTTCCATTGTGCAAGTATGGAGAATATCATAAAAAATCGAACATTTAAATATGATTGAACAAATAAAATATGCACATCCTAAGAAATAAAAAATTCAAAAGTTTTGCATTATTCTTGAATTACTACAAGATGAACCTTTTAATATGATGATCTAGTGTCAAGGGTTTACACTCTCATCAATATTTTTCTCTAATCTGTGGACAGGAGCATTATCGCTTCAACACAACAGTAACATTGAAAAAAAGAAAACAAAAATTTCAAGCATCTTGTACTTATTTTGGTACTGTATAGAGATCTTGTAAGATATGACTGTAAAAATAATGGCACTATAGCATGGTAATATAACAGTAACTGTGTATGCATAAGCTGATTCGATTTGTATTAGCTTAGGTTAGGTTCAACTCTATCTACATCTCTATTACAAAATAAAAAAATAGAATGTATTAATGGCAGAAATTAATCAAATTACTACAATGCCATTTATAACATCTATGTGATACATCATAAAATATAACATAACAAAAATAAGTTCTTTTCGAGAAGCAGCTTTTTTACAAAATTTTAAAAGCAGGTGGGCATGTTTTCCTTAAAGCCACTTAAAAAACAATTTTAACATGAAACTGAATAGATCCTATCTGTAAGCAATCCAAGAAACCAAATCCAACTTATGTAAAAGCTTGTTGTTTAAGAAACAAAAACAAGAAAAAGTTTAACTGATTACTGTCGCTTTAAAAATAATCAGGAAAAAAATTTGAACTAATTAGTTTTGTTTTAAAAAAACCAATACCTAGCCGGTTTATTATAAGAGATGTGAGAAAGAGGGTAATTGAACCATACGTGAGAAACCGAATAGGATAGGAGTCAGACCAAGATAAAAAGAAAGAAGAAATAAAATGCAGAACAAAGCAAAAGCAAGAATGAGTCTGATACTCAGATTTTATAAGGTATAAATGCAATTTTAAGTCTAAAAAAATTATAACTAAAAAATTCAACTTTTACCCTAAAAAAAAAAATTCATTGCATTCTATGCTTCAAAAAGATCTTTTTTTATAAATAGAAGTATATAATAAATTTTAAAAAAGAGAAAATTATGGAATTAGTTTTCGCTTGAATTCAATATTTTAAAATTTTTATTTAATGTTGTTCATGAGAATGTAGCTTTGAGTGAAATTTGAAATTCCACTTATGTATGCATGCAATAGTTGTTAAATAAGTATAAATTATATAATTAAATTCAAGTACTTACCTAAAGTAATCTTTATTTACCTACTTATATTCTCATGAATTACCATCGAGTGAAAAGCAGTGAGTTGAGGTCTAGGTGTAAGCCGAATAGTAAAGGAGAAGAAATAAGAAAGAAAAGAGAAGGCGGTGATAGATTGTGATAATTTCTTTGACAAAACAAGCTTCAATGGTTTTATGAAGGAGATACTTTAATGTAATAGTGTACTTTGAGATAATTTGACTTAAAATAGAATTATAAACTAGAAAATGTTATTCATTGAGAATTTAGAACTTTTACATTGTTTAAAAAGGAATCAATTTAGGCGTTTTCAATTTAAGGAGGTTGACCGTTAATTAAGATTTGAAAATTATAATATATAAAGCAATTTTTTTTAGTACTTTGCATGTGTATTTATATTTAAATTAGACCGATAGGTGCAATGCAGTAGAAATTTATCATGATGTAGAAACATGTTTATAGCTCGGCACTCATATGTAAATGACTGTTGTCGCCGTTTTTTTATTTAATTTTAGAGTTAATTTAAGGTAGTAGGACATTTTTTTAATAATTTTGAAAGATAAATAAGATCCCACATATTCAATGGTTTGAATTAAATGAAGCACAACACAAGTAATGCATCTATCCCAAAGGATAGACATATCACTTGAATGGTATAGTTCGATTAAATAAACTAAATAATTTATGATATCTATTTAGTCTGCGAAATCATTTTTATATTGGCCAACAAATTCTCCTACTTAATACAAAAGATTAGATATGATTTATATTACATGGGTTCTTAAGCTCCTTATAGAGGCAATCTCGTATAGTTAATTACATCTTAAATGACCGAAATCACTTAGGAATACTCTCGATTAAGATTAGTGGTTTTGCTCTCAAGAATTTCAAAGTTTATGCTTTTGTGATTGGTTGTAGGATATCAAATGGGGAATGGATAAAAAATAGAACAGTTTATTTTGTGAATCCAAAGAAAGAAGGGTAGGGGATATCATGAATCTGAAGCGAACTTTGATGACTTCTGTTGACCTCATTTTAGTGAGGTCTTAGGATATTTCTCTTAGACCTAGGATCTAGCTTTTGTGAGTTCCTTATCGACCATCCTAGCGACTAGTCACGGAACCCACCTCCCATGAGAGCTCGAGCCACTTCTAAACTCGTTTTGTGAAACCTCGCATGAGTAGACCCAAGCACTCGACTCCCGGTTGCAAGAGCTAAGGACTACCATGTAGATGGCTCGAAAAATGAGTTCTCATAGGATCGTACGGCCCAGGTGAACCTCAACGATGCTCGACTCGCACACACCACAATTCGACACTTTTTGGTCCGACCGTCAGCGAACTTGTCCAGACGACCTCGGATGACGAAACGGACCACACGGATGCGTCCGGGACGTCGAATTTAGCTAGGAAGCGTACCCATATTGCTATGGTTCTGCGTGCGAGCCGTTAGCACGAAAATCGATGCGCATTTTCTTTAAATTAGCGGGGCACCGGTTCGGACTCCGACCTCGGTTCAATTCGAGCTCGACATAGGTTGAACACGAGCCGAGGCTATTTCAAATTTTAAAATTTTAAAATTCAAATCAATCACTCGATTCCCTCTCAATTAAACTTAATTAGGGATTATTACTTACCTAATGAAGTCGTCCTAGATCGGAAAGGATTCAATTCCCCGCTCATTGCAAACTTAACGGCTATGAGAGGCGCGGGGCACAAATCCCGTTCAACTCGGACAAATCCGAACATTCGGCCTTCATCTTCCTCCCCGTTCCTCTCTCCCGCCGTCTCTCTTCGGATCGTCCCATCTCCCTCACGCGAGACTCTCGTTTGGCTCGCCTCTCTCGAACGCCGAATCGGAGGTCGCTCCCGCCTCTCTTGCTCGCCTTCTCCGCACGAAGTCGCTCGACACCTGCTTCGTCGCTCGCCCCTCTCTGCGACACGAAGCCGCTCGCCTGCTTCAACCGCCCCTTCCTTCCTCGTACACGAAGCCCGCGGCCTCCCTGTTCCCCGCGACAGAAATTCTGCTCGCCCGCTTCCCTCACGTTCGCACAGAAGCACCCGGCCTCCTCTGCTCGATCCCACCTGCCTCTGCACTGAATAGAACCGACGCCTGCTCCCTGCGATCGATCCCTCCTGCTCCTCGTGCTCAACGCCGAAGCCCGTCCGCTCCCTACGCTCGACGTCTGCCTCGCCGCTCGCTCCGACCTCCGCTCGATCGAACGCCCTCGCCTCTCCTCTCGCACCGCACCGAAATCCATCGCCGCTCGAGTCCGCGTCCCGCGCCTCGCCCTCCCGCTCGCCTCCTCTTCCTCACGCCGAACTTCCTCTCGATCCCGCCTCCGAGCTCCGCCCGCCTCTTTCTCGCGCGACCGGACCGTTAAGACGCCCGCTCGACTCCTTCTCGACCGAAGCCCCAACCGCCGGTTTCTTCCTCCTTCGATCGTAGGATTCCGAAGAACAAACGAGTAAGGAGCCGCTTACCATTTACGACCACCTCAAAACGAGTTTCAATATTTTTTTCTCGCTTCTTTTTGTTCCATCGACACCGTTAATCAATTTTATGATTCATGGTAATCGTTCCGAGATGCTTGTGATCGACTCATAATCTCGATTTACTTTGTAAATTATTTGCATGCATCAAAAGTGATTAGATAAACAAGGCCAGCCTTGCAATTTTGGCTCGCTCGTACTGTACAACCGGATGTCCATTTGGAGGAATTAGAGGTTCCATCGGGTGAACATGAGGTTGAATTTCTTGAGTTTAAGTTAATTTTGCATAAGTTGTCTAAAACCGAATCATAATTTTTCGTGATAATTTCTCCTTAAAATGTTGAGAAGCTTACGTACATGCTACACACTTCATATGTATTTACATATCCAAATTTCTAAACTTGAATTCTTAATTACAGATCACTTATTTCCTACTTGTTTTGATATCTAACACCCGAACTTACATGTTTACACGCATATGATTCATTGCTTAAGTATTTACGTATCTAACACCTGAACTTTTATTTTTGTTGCATACATATAGTCTTACATATATATGCAAGCTTTTGTGTGGATTTCACTCGTGGAATTACTTTGTTTGGAAAGCATATGAATTATTTTCATGTCACTTCTCTTGAAATAAACCTTGATGGAAATACAAAGTGTTCTTTATGCTTTCATCTCGGAACAAGCTGAAAGTTTTATAGTTTGTTATCGTGATGATATGAAAAATTTGAACGGCCTTATTTGTGAAGATTTCGGGAGGCTTATAAATACTCGTTTTGAAGCAATTTATGTACCGTTTTGGTGCCTTTAAATGCAGTACTTTGTATCCTATTTAACTGTTGATTTTGGAACCCTTAAAACACTTTTTTCGTGGTTGCATGAACACGGCTTTAGAGCTGATTTGAATGTTGATTTGGGCCAATCTTGAGCACTATTTTGGAAATATTAAAAAAAAAACACAATTTTGGCACTTCGTCTTAACACTCGTTTTGGGATATTTTGTGGGCTGATTTTGGAGTAGTTTTGACACCGTTATGGCACGGCTTTGGGGTGTTTTTGTTGATCGATTTGGGGTAATTTATGCATAGTTTTGTGATGCTTTGGAGGCTAATTTTGGAACGGTTTGGGTATTGTTTGGGGTATTTTAATATTGCTTTGGGTTTTGCCCACCTTTTACTATGAGTTTTGGAAGTTGGTCGATCTCTCTTCCTCTCCTACCGTTTTGTTCGATTTCTCTTTCGCTTAATCTGTTAAGTCACAAAACTGAGAATTCCGATTTAATCGGAAACACTTAAGGATATTTGAGGTTTAGTTAGAAAACACTTAAGCCGAGTGTAGAACACCTTAAATCACTCCAAGACAAGTCACAACATAGTTTCTAGACCCTAGGTGCACACTCTGGTGAGAACCCATCCTCTTAGTCCTTCACCTGTAAGCCTCCTAGATCTTAGGAGCACACCTTAAGCGAGAGCCCATCCACCTAATTCACAAGATAGGCTTCCTACACCTGGTAGAGAGCCACACACCTAATTCACAAAGATGTGACTTCCTACACCCTAAGTGAGAGTTCACCCTCCTTTACCTAACACAAGATAAACTTCCTAAACCTTAGGAAGCACACCCTGTGTGAGAGCACATCCACCTAACCTTCAAATGCACAAAGAAACTAGGCACTCGACACTAATTCACAGCACTGATCGACACACTGCACCGTAACGCATCGAGGCTTGGCTCACCCTTCCTTAATTAAATCAATCGCGAATTCCCGAAACGACTTAACCAATATTGAAACCCAATGCACCTTGGATTGAGCTCAACATTACACTCAAATCCTCCCGCAATCGGGACATTTGTTTTGCCACATACGGATCATCTGACCGTGTGAGTCCGAGGTCTAGTGTGGCGAAGGCGATGATAATAATGCTTGATGTGTGCTACACGAAGGATACGATGGATACGAGGATAATTGAATAGTATCTCCTACCTCGAGGACCTCCATAGTGGAGAGGAAAGGACCGATGATACTATTCGCCGACTCTCTGCTAGATTGTTTCCCCCAGACGATCTTAGGTCGTTAAGTAATTCTAAGACGATTAGTAGCGATAATCGCATGGACTCTATTATTTTACAAAATATTTTACAAAATAAAAAAATAAATCTCTTTTGCGTGTTAAAAAGAACTCCGGATGTAAACTTAAACAACAACTTTGCATGAAAATTAAAGAATTTTTCTTATAAAATATATAAAGGTCCACTGTTAGTCACTTGGATCGGGTTAAGCGACTACCCTCCTTAGATCGTCTGGCTCGGTAATCCTTATCTAGGCTCGGATAAGACATGGACCCAGCTCCGAGCCCTCCGCCTTTATCGACGTCTCACACCTAGTTCCGGTTTTCCATACGTGACTATAAGTTTTACTCAGTGATTTCTATGAGTCGTTTTCTTCTTTCATGCTTCGGTTTTCTCCTTTTATTTAATTTGCTCGTAAGATCATTTAGATTTCCGCAAACGATACTCACGTCGTAATACAAATCATACAACTAGTAGTGGATGCCTGCGTACGTTTTTACGCTTTATTTTCCGTAAATTACTTCACCGTAATTTACTTCACCGCATAGCTTACTTTTCACGTACCTTTTTATATACTCGCAATCCGTATATTCCGCATGCAAAATTTGAACTAAAACTGAAAACAACAACACAACCCGAAATATCGGAACACATTCGACAAAACCTTTTGAACTTTAGACATTAGTGTACATTACTTAAAGAAGAAACTTGAAGTCGACTCACGAAGACAAAGAAGGAACATGGAACAAACCACAAGCGAAGGTGGTCGATATTCCACAACAACATGACGAGGAGCTTCGGATCGAGCAAGCAAGAAGATCTTCTTCAAGAAACTCTTCCTGAGCTTAAATAACAACACATGTGACTTCGATGGTAGTTCGCCCAACGCGCGTAAACCCTCACTTTCCTCTTTAGGCTTCGTGCAGACCGTCTCTACGCAACGTAAGTCCTAACACGTTTTAGTGCTCCGAGGTTGTCGTACTGTATGACATAAACCCTCATATCTCTCATAGGTTATTCGCATAATTGAAGTATATGCAGATGTAAGTCCGAAATAATAAAATCGTGCGTGATTAAACATTTAATTAACATCGTCTCCAAAACACAAACTCGCACTATATGATAGTTGGAAGTCATCGGCTCGCCGGATCCGTGGCATCCCCTACCTTTTCTTCCCTTCGGACTCCCGGAATTAACTGCTCCCATTCGAGCCACTCCCACTTGTTTTTCCACGTCCTACCGTGAAAACCTAAACCCTCGATTCCGAAGACAGTAACCACCGATCATTATCGAGAGTTTTCTCATATACGCACTCGCCATTTCGGATGTAATTAACTATAGAGGCCATTTATAGTAACTCGAACCCGTATAAAATAAACCCCGCCAGTCTTTCTATTAGTGAGTGAAGCTTGTCGGTCACACATAAAGCGTTCGCAGTACCAAACGGATGTCACAAGTCCCTTAGTCAGTATGATTGGGTCTATCCGTCACGGATACATTAATCTTTCGAAAGTTGTATCATTTGTGACACCGCACACGATTACGCAAATTACTCGGACAAATGAGATCCAAAGGTCTCATTTTTCAAAATTAAAATACACTACTTTCAAAACTACTTTCCAAAATTATATATCTTTTATATTAAACTAAATCACTAAATTTTAAAATCTTTCAAAGAGGAAAAAATGCGGCCGACAACTTCCCAAGTATCATATTTGTTTGGCTTTAATTTTGAGAAAATATTGTTTGATATTTGTTGACCTCGCTTTCGATCGCGCTCGCGTCAAAATTTTGCGACGATACCAAATTTCGACGCAATTTTGACGCGCTCGTCGACGAGGTTGCCCAGACGACCTCGGACAGCGAAACGGATCGCGCCGATGCGTCCGAATGTCGATTTCACTTAAAATCGACGTTAAATTTGCGACGATAGCCCGTCGAGTGCGAAAGTTAGGGTTCGGGCGTATTTTTAAAATAAATTAATATTAAATCCTTTAAATTATAAAATTAAGCCCTAAATCCTACCCTTCCCCCATTCGGCTCGTTCGGCTAGCCCGTCTCCCGTGCCTCGGTCCCGCGAGAATCCTCTCGCGCCTCTTCTCCCGCGCTCGACTCTTCCCCTCGCCATGCTCGTCGGCTTCTCGAGCCGCGCGTGGTTTCCTCCACTCCTTATCTTAGCCGCGATGGATTCGGGCTCGGTCTCCGTGCGCACTCGAGCACCCTCCCCGCGCCTCCCTGCGCATCTTTTACCCATCTCTTATCCCCGCGAGAGCAAGTTGCTCCTTGCGGCATTTCCCTCCATCCCGCCGCACCTTCCCCGATCCTACTCGACTCCACGTGTAGGGAGCAAGCACTTCTTCTCCTCCTCTCGCCTATATAAACCCCGTTTCGGAGGTGAATCCGGGTCGGCCGAATTTTTCGTAGGGGAGGTGCCGTTGGATCGAGCCTTGAACTCCTTATTCTCCTTGTTCTCTGCACTAGCTGGTAACCCCTCTTTTTTTTTTTCTTTGCTCCTTCTCGATCTTGCTTGAGGCGGCTACGGTTTGTATCGTGGGCTTTTTTTTTTCTTCCTGCTTAGTGTCTCGGCTGAGCATTCGGATGACATGGAATATTTCACTTATTTGCTTAAATGATCGTTTTCCTCTTTTCACCCCCCTAGTAGCATGCTAGTATGTTATTACATTAAGGTTTAAGGGGGTGTTTCACTTCTCAAAGCATGTGAAATATGGCAATGTAAGTATATGGAAGCTTTGATTTCAATGACAGGTCACTATCTCCCTATGTTCTTTATGTTTATAAGCAAGTTCAAAATATTGAAAATGTGACTTTAGGACCATGCTAACTCCTCTTGCAAGTATATTGGGATGTGTAATATAAGGCTTTTCATTCACTCTTACCTAGCATGAAATATTGGAAAGCTTAGTTCTTAATCATTTCGATTTTCTTTGGCTCAAAAAAAAAGGTGCATGCTAGAAGTGATGGGGAAGAGATTCTATGTTGTTCTTGCTTAAAGCATATGCTAGTCTTTTTATTTTTTTTTTTTTTTGATACATTAAAGGCATGGTTTTGAGGCAAAGAATAATCTCTTTTGCAAGCATGTTGAGAGGGATATTATAATAGTTTCTTTGCTTGCTTTGGTTTGGCACGAAGCATGGAAGGATTCATTCGCTTTCTTTTCTCGCAAGCATGTGGGCCTCGATTTTTCCCCTTTGCAACTTTTATTTATAAAGAATGGCATGTTGGAAAGAAGCTTAGTTCAGTTGGAGAAGCTTCACGCTTCTTATATAAAACATGTTGTGCTCTATGTTTGAAATATGTGGAAACTTAATCTTTGGGCTTCTTGCATTCTAGCCCTTCATGAAGCATGATTTATTAATTTGAAAGATTTCCATGTTCATTCTATACTCATTATTGCTTAGCAAGCACATGGTGGTGAAGCTTTTAAAGGATATATACATGTGCTTCACTTTAATTGAGATTTCAAGGAAAGTTTGCTTCACTTCTGTGTTGGCTTTGGATTTAATTATGGTTGGAGTCGGTTTTTGGCTTTATACGGTCTCGGTTTTGTTGAAATCTTGTTATAGTCTTTGCCTTGGACTTGATTCTAGCCGAATTTTCTTTGGCCTTGTAGGGCTTGGTTTTGTGGAGTCTTGTTGTTTGCTTCGATTTAAAGTTAATCTAAACTCGATTTTAGTCTTTCATGATTTAGTCTCTTGCTAGCTTTCATTATTTCTCCTATCTTAATTTGGAGCTAGGCTTGCTTTCACCTTTGCCATGGCTCGGTTTTAGCCCTTTTAATGTTCACGACTTTGACTTTATGCTTGAGTCTGCTATAACCGGAAGTTGGGGATGTTGTCGGCTCGGCCAGGTGCCATATAGTGGCTCGACTGCACCCTTATCGGGGAGCTCTTTGAGGGCTCGGGTTTTGGCTTTGTGTTGAGCTGGAAGTGTGTGAGCAGCTTGTTAGGGAGCTTTGGCCGTGAGTTTCATTTGTGATGTGCTTGAATTGTGGGAAGCCTTACCTCGTTAGGCTCGGCCGCGAGCTTCCTTATGGAAATTTGGCATTTGGGTGAGGCCTCTACTTCTTGTTGCCTCCTTTCGTCGTGACCTCGACCGTGGGCATCTCCTTACTCTTGTCTTGGCCGAGAGCCTTGGTGGATGTGGTGATGTTATTCTTGCCTCTTGCTACACTTGCTTATGAAATTGGTTGGACGAATTTGGAGGCATCTCTTATTTGCTTCAATTAATTCTTGAAGTTTCAACGTTGAGGCTTGGTAAAAAAAAATATATATATGTAAAGGTGTGAGTTTGGTAATTATGTGATAAATTGATGTTGGGGTTGGGGGTCTTTGTTGCAGCATTTGTTCGAGCTCCGAAATTCGTAGCATGAAATGAAATCGGAGTAAAAGAAAAGAGAAAGGAAAGTGAAAGGGCTGGCAGCTCGAGTTTTGTGATAGCTTTCCTAGTTTAGTGACCAGGATCCAACACCTGGCAGCTAGCTTTCTTCTTTTTATTTTATCTTTATTTACGATTTCACCGTTATTCGGGAAAAGCGGAGCGTGTTCTTGAGTGTCTAGTCTTCACCTTCTCCGGGAGCGTCGATGTGCCTTTAGGTCCTTTTTACGAGACGTGAGGTCGGTCGGGAGTCTGGGTGACTTACGTGTTTTCGATTATTGAAATCGACTCACTTCTTTCGAAATTGTGTTAAGTGAGCCGCTTTCCGTCCTCCTTTCCTTGACCTCTCGTCCCTGGCTTCACCTTGTTTCGCTCAAAGCACACACTCTACAGGGGACGTGTAGGTGTGCATATATAACCTCCTTGGGTTATATATGGGGCCATCAGCAACTGTGTAAGTGCGTGGGGACATTGATGAGACTCGCAAAACGAGAAAAATTACGAGAATCGTAGAATCGTAGCCACTCGACTCGGAGACTCTGTAGAGAGTAGAGCGGGAATCACGAACCGTTCGACCGTCCTCGGGTTTCTACTATCGATAGTCTAATGTTCGTAGACTACACTCACTGATAGCAGTAATCAACCCGTGATCGAAATGTTTTAAAACGAAAAAATACATATGTTTGAAAAATACGAACTACCTCCACTACTACACAACTCTACTTACCTACGTACTGTTTTGTTTCGCATGAAAACCAAAATGAAGTGTGTGAAAATTTATAAAAGGTCCACGGTTGGTTATTCGAGTCGGATTAGATCGCCTTCGCAGAAGTCGGTCTAGTAGTCGGCACTGAGTCCGGACATTAGCACGATGCTCCGAGTCCGAAACACCACCGTACTTACCGGTCTTTCTTTCCGGAGGCCGTGAGCTTTCTTATGGTTCGCCATGAGTTTAGCGGTCGTCTGTGGAGTTTCTCGCGATGCTTTTAGCGGTTTCTACAATCTTGTTTTGTTTTTGTAGTTTTCTACGGACGTTTCTTTTTCTTCTTTCCCGACTTTCTTAAGTTTTCTTCTGTGATTTTCCTCGTTTTCTCGCAGTTTTCCTTCGTTTTTCTGTTGAGTTTTCGGACTCTTTTCTTTGTACACACCATACTAGACCTTGTTTACTAGGTTGTTTTTCACTTACTACTTCTACTCCCGCTCTTTTAGTATCGACAAATTTGTTGCAGAAAATAAAAATAATAATAATAATAAACAAGAACAAGTATGGAGGATAAAGAAAGCATACTGGATCTCCTGTGATGATCTTTACTTTCTTTATACCTGCTGACGTGTTTACTTTTCACCTATACTCTCGCTTAGTCTAAATTTGCTTTACTTTCGAGCATATATCTTGCTAAGCATGTCTTACATTTCCGATACTTTCTCTCGCTCTCGCATGTTTATACCCGTTTAGACGTGTTATCGTTGTTCTTTCTATCTGTACGCTATATCTTGTTAGTTATCACTTTTGTACTATACCTGCATATTCTTGCATGTTGTTCTGTTTAGCACGTTACATTCTATACTCGTTGTATGTCTTTATCTGCTACCTCGTGCTATATATCATATCCCGTTATAAATCGTACAACACTTAAACATATTTGTATAGGATGTTTAGAAGAACTTCGACCATGAGATACACTGATTGAACATTTCGACCGTCACCTTAAAACTCAGCTTCTTCACATAGAGGAGCTTCGGAAGTAGTATAGTAGGCAACATGATCGTCTTCAACGATGGAGCTTGTCGTCGTCGACAAAATCATAGGATAGCTCGGGAAGTTATCGAGGCTCGCTTTCGGACCTCCGACATCCACTAGTTCTTCTTCCTTTGGATTCTACATTCCAAATTTGAGCCAATCCTTTCGCACACTTCCACTCTTATTTCGTTGAAAAGTCCTATCTTTTGACCTCTCGAAGATAATATTTCACGATTTTTATCAAGAGTATTCTTAGATGATTTCGATCATTTAAGATGTAATTAACTATAAGAACTTATCGTTTATAGGAAGCATTTTCCGAACCCATTTAAAATAAACCCTATTTAATTCTTCATATTAAATAGGAGAATTTGTCGACGAATAAATTGGTTTCATGACCAAACGGACGTCATACATTTCTTAGTTTATTTGATCGAGTCTCACCCTAAGTCTTCGTGTTTGTCTTTCGGGATAAGATACGTAACTTGAGAGTGTAGCGTTCTTTCATTCAAACTATGAAAAATATGAGTCGGTTGACTCACTTTCTTTCGTTGAAGGATCCTTCCGAAGCGGGCGACGGGATTCCGATTCCGGCGACCGACAGCTTCTTACGGGCACTTCACCGGCACAAAACAACGCCGACAATATTTTATCCTGGCAACTTTATTATTTAGGGCTTATATTTGTACGATATGGTCATACAAATAGCCTGGAAGATATAAGGGTTTATGTCGTATCGGACGACGACCTCGGATCCTAAAAGAGTTAAGGCTTATATTGACCTAAATATCAACATGAAGATTTATGTTGTGCTAGGCAAACAACCTCGAAGTTTTATAGCTTATTATTTAAGGCTAAGGAAATGTTAGCTGATGTGGACTTGTTTTACTGTTGTAGCTCGCCATCCTTCGACCGCTACATCTTCATCGTGCTGCTCACGAAAACTTGCTCCATGCTCCATGTCGTAGTAGTTTCAGGTTCAGTGTTTTATAGTGATCCATCCTAGGTAAACCAACTATTGTTCTCTATCCAGAAGGTCTTGCAATTAATTTAAAGCATGCATGAACAATATACGCTATAAAGAAGTGCAGTAAAGGTAAGTAATGTAAAGAGCGGTAAAGAAAAACAGTAAAATGTGCACTACAGGCTATGAAATATAGTAAATACAAGATAAACTTGTGTATCTATCGTGTCTGCTACTTTTGTAAATGGGTTAGTGCCGCAGGTAAAAATAAACGAATATCGTAGAAAATTTAGCTAGACGTGACGACGTGCATATATATATATATATATATATATATATATATATATATATATATATATATATATAGGTAAAAAAATGAGCAATAACGAAAAGAACAGGTGACAAGTAAAAGAACAAATAATCCATGAAAGACCGAAGTAAGAGTATAGGTTCGGGTGGACTCAGAATCAGGACCCTATGTCAAAATCAAAACCCGGTGGCCCTAACAAAACAATCACCACTATGTATGTGTGATCCAACACTAATAAAAAAGCTATCAGCCTAACAATCACATAAAAGGGGTCATTTCCTAGCATTGTTCATACGACTGACCCACAAATTTTTAGAAGACGTTCATAAAAATTTTCATTTGTTTTTCAAAAGAAATTTTGATTTGTCGTGCACTTAAAAAATTTTTGATTAATCATGTGTGTGTGTGTTATTCTTTTAATTTAAAGAAATTCTCATACCTCAAAGAGTCAATGAGTCAGTCATATTCTTAGGCTAAAACTTTCAACTATCTGTAAAAGCAATGAGTAACTCTTTACTAAGCATTAGAGAAGCGGTAATGTTAATCCCTCATTCTCTCAAGGTCACTGAGTTAGGATTGTCTTTAAAACTTTTCACACATACCTAAATGTCTTTTTTCATCATTGTCTGTGAACCCTTAACCGTCCAACTTATAACCTTGTTTGATGGTTTATATATAGTCAGGGTTATATATGCGCACATATGTTTCAGACATAAGCACTTAAATCAAAACAATAAGCAAGAAAAGAAAAGAAGAAAAATAGAGTGAGAGAGAGGAGGGACCAATACATCTGAAATAGCAAAGAAGTGAAGGGTGGATCGGCCCTCAAAACCGCAGTATAACAAGCCGCAAAAACTTCCAAAATCGCACTAAAATGGCACCCAAATTCTATTTCAAAACAAGACTTGTGCAGACTTAAAGCAGTATTCAAATCTCCTCTAAATCGACGAATACATTAAATCGAAAGAGTCCTAGGGGATTGAACCAGAATAGCGTTCGAATCGCTCATGAAACGGCCAATTTATAGTACAAAAACTGCATTTAGACCCTTCGAAACCGCGGCTATATAGGTAGCAAAGATGTGTCATAAGCTTGCGAAACCGCAACCCAAATAAGCTACAAGCGGGCCCAAAAACAATAACCCCAAAGTACATGATGTGGCCAAATTCAAAGCAACAAGAATATTGACTCAAGAATTGCAATTTAAAGTCTCCAACTCAGTAAACAAACCAGTCCAAAAAGTACGTTTAAGCCTTCCAAGCAAAGCTAAACAGGAAGCTTTCCACCAATGATCCCAAGCAGATTTTTCTAGTTTTCGCAAAGGAAGCCATCAGAATTTTCAAAATTTTCACAAACATATAAATAAAAATTCCTCCTAAAGCCATACATGTATAAAGAGAAATTTACGTGTTAGATATATAAATGTACAAGAAATGGGTGGTATATATGTAAAAGCCCTTTTATCTCATTTTCCCAAACACATTACTATCGCTAAAACTTTTAGATTTTCAAAAGCAAGGCACCAACTTTCAAATTCTCAAAATTTCAGATTTTTATCAAACCAAACCGGACGAATTTTCAATCATATAAAACCGGCTTGCATAATTTCAGCTTCTTCAGAATGAAACTAACAAAACATTCCAGATTTTTCAAGTATAAAGCTCACTTTGATTTCCTTTCTCTATAAGGAAAAGAATATTTTAAAGCATTAAGGTTTAGAAAGCCAACCTTCATATATACGAACAGCATTACCCATAAAGAGTGAATGCCGCAAAATCTTATAAAAAAGTAATTGGAACCTTCCTCATCAACCAACAAGCAAGCAAAAGTGACATCCTTCTCTTTTAATCATATGGTTTAACACATAGACCTCAACTTTTACATGACTAGGAAGAGAAAAAACCAACCTCAATGCCAAATGATCCCAAATAGCAAGCTAAAAGAAAGACTATCCTTCATCCAAACCACTAAAGAAGAAAAGAAAAAAGAAAAGCTAAACAAGCATTTAAATCATGATTTTCCAAATCAGCAATATGAGGAGCAAGGAAAAAGGCTCCAAAAATTTCCCCCAAACCACCAAAACAAAAGCTCAAATATTGCTTTTACTTGATTTAAAGAAATCAGCAAGTTGAGGAGCAAACAGAGAGCCAAAAGCTCCAAAAATTTCCCCCTCCAAACATAACTAAAGCCCTGTCGAAATGGGTAAGGAGCAGCAATGCTCCAAAATAACATCCTACGCATGCTTTGAGAATGAGGTAAAATGAGCAATTATAGAACTACCGTTGGAACATGAACTTTTGTCCACTTAAAAGCAGATGCGCAAATTTCTATAATGAACTCGTTAAGAGCCTGAAATTTAACATATAAAGTATGCATTCATCATTCGAGTCAACCCTTTAAACTACTGTATTGCATATTCACCAAGTGATTAGAATCCTAAAAGAAGTGTGCTTATGCTGAATTTCAAAGAATCGTATATTTTCATGAAAGCATTAAATAAGATAAGCATATGTCTCAAATTCACCAACAGAGCCCCAACAGTCAAAAAGAGAGCCGAAAGAAAAGGAGGGCCTTTTAATCGCAAGGAACGAATTACCCAGCAAAGGTCCAACAAATAAAGCTCAAGCAACAAAAACTCAACAACTCCAAAGCTCCCAAATTTTCAACAGCAACCCCCTCCCCATGTAATTTTTGTTTGCAAAGTAACACCCAAAATGGAAGAGGAGAAGGGAGAAGGGTTACCTTACTCGGCTAACATAAAAGAGAGAATAGGGGAACAAGCTTTAGGGCTCCAAGGGCAGCAAACACCAGCCCAATGGGAATTTCGGCAGCACCTCCTCCTCTCCCAATTTTTTTTGGTTTTATTGGCCGCTCGAGACCATTCCTCCCAATGGGACTTATAGCCCAAGAGGGAGGAAGAACTTACCTTCACCTACCTGGGGGGTGAGCCGAGACTGAGGGGGACGGGAGACAAAAGCGCAAGAGTGCGACGGAGAGCAGGAGGAGGCAGTGCGGCAGGTGGCGACAGAGGAGAAGCTTTACCAGAGCACGGGGGAAAGGGGACCTCGGGTGCGAGTAGTCAGAGCTCGGAGAGGAGAAGGGAGGTTAACAAAGGTTTCGCCTAGGCTGTGACCAAAAAGAAGAGGCGAGATCGAGGCCTCGTGTGTGTGAATTTAGGGGTTTAGAGATTTAGATACAACATTTTTTATTTTTTTTATGTAATTCATTAAAATGCATCAATTTTCGTGTGATTTATTCGTGCTCGGAACAATAGCAAAGTGTATGTCTTTTCTAGGTAATTTCGAAGTTCCGGACGCGCTGGCGCAGTCTGTTTCATCATCTTGAGCCGTTCGAGCAACCTCATTGACAATCGGATTAAAAACGTGTCAAATTTAATTTTCTTCAAGTTTTGGTTGGTGTTTGATCGTTAAAATTGATTTTATTTTCGATTAATTATGAAACCAATAAAGTTGCGAGTGATGTGAATTTCAGTGTTTATGCAAGTTGTGCAAGTTGTAACATTCATGAGTGGCCAGGCAAAGAAGAGCCCTCTTCAAGTCTCATAACCCCTTAAGAGTTCATTTTGAAACATCCATAAGTTGTTCCTAACCATCCCAACAAGAGTCGGGGAAGGCTTGGGACCATCCCCAGCAGTTTTCTCAAGAAGTCAAATGGTGTATTGAGTGGGCCAAAAGGAATTGGTGGATTCAAGTGAGTATATGGATGAATCAAACCAACCAAGGTTGTCCTAAGGTTTGCAGACCCTATGAAAACTCATTCTTGAATCCTCACAAGTTGGTTCCTAACCTTCCAAGTCTTTGGAGGTTTATGACTACCCATGTAAGGCTTCAAAACGAGCTAGAAGGTGGCTTGAATTTTTACGTAGGTAGGTTTCATCTCTAGTCTTTTAAGATAGTCAAAAGGAAAGTTCTATGGCTGGATCCTAAGCACTAAGAGGAAAGAAAGACCTCACAAAAAATGAACAACTGCACATAAATTTTGATGATACAAACTCTCAATTATATAAATATTTTGTTAATTAGTGACACTTTTAAGTAAAAAGCATCTGATTTCTATAAATTACTCATTTGTATATATAATAATTCACCATATTTAAGATAGTCAAAAGGAAAGTTCTATGGCTGGATCCTAAGCACTAAGAGGAAAGAAAGACCTCACAAAAAATGAACAACTGCACATAAATTTTGATGATACAAACTCTCAATTATATAAATATTTTGTTAATTAGTGACACTTTTAAGTAAAAGCATCTGATTTCTATAAATTACTCATTTGTATATATAATAATTCACCATATTTTAGAATGAATACCGTATTTATTTAAGTTTTCAATGATAATATATTGAGCTTAAAAAATATCATAGATGAGGGGGTAGGTTGGCAATGACATATTTATAATACTTTTAAAGATAAGAAGAAAAAAATTAACCCAAAAAAAATATGGAAGCCTGCATAGAAAATGAGATAAATGTGAGCCTATTTATGAATATAAAATATGTATAGATAAAACGATAAAGATGAGCACATAAAGAGAAAAAAAAAAAGATCTCCAAGCTAATATGTTTATAACACTTGTAAAAATAGGGAGACAAAGATGAACGCTTCTATGATACATGAGTAATAAATAAAATAAAAAAGAAAGAAGATTTACAATATATTAAATTAACATGATACCCCCTATTCATATGTCAAAAGGTAACGTTGAAAACATTGTTAATATTTTTTTAATGCTTACTTTTAGAGAAATATTTTACAATGATTTGACGAAACTAAATTAGTCCACATTATTTATTTTAATTCTAAGATTATTTTAATTCTATATTAGATTTCTTATTTTGCCAAACATCAAGAAACACCATATATCGAGATAAATTTTATCTCGATGAAAGAAAATACAAAGTTGAGGCTTAGTAAGTATCATGCCTATTTTCGTAATCATGGTTTGTTGTATAGTTTTTATAAGATAAATTAATACTGAGATAATGCATAAAATGAAATTTATATTTGGTGTAAAAATTTTAATACATATTATATATTCTATAAGTATGTAAATGAAATATTTGGATTGCTTATGCTTAATTTAAGCGGCTAGTTCTGATGGATACATTTGAATTGCAATGATGTGAAATATTATGTTCCTGGTGAATTTAAGTTGTTGAGCATATCACACTTTACATTGGTATGTAGAATATAAAAAAGATGTTGAACATATATTCAATTAGTTAAATAACACCCGACACCATTACATCATGTTTGGAATTATAGGAGTGGTTACTTGCGGGTCATGACAATGTGAGAGAGGGAGAGGGGGAAAGAGAGAGAGATATACAATGAAAGAGTCTAAGTGAGAAAAAGTAGACGATTTTGATATGTAGTGAATGAACGACCGAAATTGGATGATTGAAGACAAGCTAAGGTTAAGGTTTTTGGTTGAATGAAATATTATTCCAGAAGTTATTTTAGCTAAAATGCTTTTAAATACAAATGAAAACATACACTGGATTTTAATTTGTGTTGTCAAATAGTTTACAAATTTATTTAAGGTTTTTAAGAGAAAAGATAAAATATAATCAACATATAAAAAAATTACTAAAGAAGTAAAACATTATTAGAATTTTGTTGTGTCAAAATAAGAATGATTAGTATTCTCAATCAAAAATGTTTCAATTGTGAGATTTGATTATTAGTGAAATATATAAATATATTTACAAAAGGATCGTTATTAAAATGTGTACTTCAAACATAAATATGATTTTAACTGATAAAGATTTACCAAATAATTACAATGGTTTAACAACTTAAACAATAATAAAAATTATACAAGTAAAATAAATAGGGCAAAGTAAAAGAAAATTTAATAACAAGCAAAATATTTTGATAAAAGTTGTTATATTAATAGCTATTATGATAATAGGTTAAATGTTAAATTAAGGGTTCGCAAATACTAACAACTATGATTGAGTATCTGAAAAAAAAAAAAAGATAACTAAGTTTAATTTTTATATTTAAACAAAAGAAAGATATATTTAAATGAAAGGATTTAGTAATGGTAAAAAGAAATATATGTATACATTTACAATAAAAATAGTTTATATATAATTATCTATCATTATAGGTGTGAATTAAAAGAGGTGGAGCAAGAGCAAGAGTAAAACCAATTGTTTAATATGATACTTATTTTTTTATTTACCATAGCAGTATCACTTATGCTTAGAGAACTGGAAAAAATATAAAATGGCCTGTAAGGAGTCTAAGAGAATAATTTTTAATGCTAAAAATTCTAATTTTAGATAGTTTCTCCAAGAAAATAAATTTTGTGCCTTATCACAAGATAATAAGCACTTCACACATTGCATATTTATACTTCAAGAAGATTTTCTATCTTCATAGCATGCCCAAGCCCATCACTTTAGACTGTTAAGTGAAACTTTTGAGTCACTTTTGGAGCACTTTATGAAATAAATTGGGTACAAAAAGCTCTAGTTTATTTCAACAACACACTTATAAATAGATTGAAAAACATAATTGGTGAATCACAACTTAAGAAATCTTTTAGATATTTTGTGGATAAAAATATCAAGCTGTGGGCCTTAATACTTTCACCTGTTAGAATCTACATATAATAGTTTTACTAGTCAATCTAGGAGCCACAATCCTATTGGCATTGGATACAGATAAAAACCCCTCACAATATTAGAGTTTGTTTCAATACTTCTAGTTACTAAGCTTAGTACTTAAGACAGATATTGAGACTGTAGATGAGCGTCGTGAAGAAAAGTTCCAAACAGAACAATAAATATTAGAAACAAAACAAAAAGTCCCCAAAGGATGTGGCCTTTAAGGAATGTAATTTGATGTGTATCAGATTGAAGGAAAGATTTCTTGCGAGTTAATTTTGAAAAGAAATGCCTAGAGCTAACGGGTGATACAGATTTATTTAAAACAATCAATGATAATGTATACAAGACTAGTCTGATGAAGAATTATAACATTCTGTTGCCTTCAATGTCACTGATCAATCGTCGTACAACGAGGGTCCAGATATATTTAGTGAAGAAGGCGAAGCTTTACTACCTCAAAAATGACACAAATGTTCCAGAGTCCATCCCATTCGTAAAAGCTCAAGCATCTGTCTCAAAAAATGTAGGGAAGAGTTGAACCGGCTCATAGTGCAGTCAGTTCAATTTTTTCAGCTTCGAAGACCTGGACCAGCTTCTTAATGTCTTAATTAACCTTATTTAGGATTAATATTAAGGGAATTTTCTCTTAGAGCATATAAATATGTTGTTAACTCTTAATTTCCTGACTTTATTTTAGTCTATAAATTTTATATTTTCTCTGAACTTATGTCATATGAAGTTTTGTAGCATTTTTCTCTTATAAATGGAGTTTCTGTGGAATGTTAGGGAATAAATGATGGATCCTCCTCAACATTTGTGCCTCTGATATCGCCGCACTGTTGTGTTTCCGGTGTTTTTTTTTTTGGGCAGTCAATGGAACTACTTTTCTCCTTCTAATCTTCTTCTTCTTTGCATATTCTCCTCTTCATGTGATTCTACATCTCATGCGCAAGAATTGATCCTCAAACACCTTATATAACTCTAGAAAGGTGTCTATAGGAATATAAATATTGTAATATTATTCTCCAGCATTTATTACTTTATCCGCCAGAGTTTATATTCAACTAGCAAAAATTGGTTGCATCCCTAGTTCAAGAATAGTTCAGTCAGACCACATTTTCTGTAAGTTTTCCTGAGAAGAGAAAAATGACATTTCGCCTCCCTAAAAATCAAATTGGAAAAAATGATTAGCATGAGAACCAAAATAATTTGATCCTCGAAACCATTACCTGTACAATTTATACCTTTCAGACATTATCTATTCCATATATTGGACGCAAATTGATATCTTAAACAAATTTAGAACACATGTTACTCATCACCATCTATGAAAAGATAAGAATTAAAAAGGCTAACGTGCATGCAAGAACAATTTATATATTAGGCTGCAAGTCACGTGCACTAACAGGCAAGTGACAAATTTAATATAGGTAACCAATATCAACCAGTTCCTTGTATAGCTTCGGATTGAATAGTATCCAAGTTTTAACACTCACAGCATATTTACAGGCACGACATAGTGACTCCATCGTCCTCATGTCCCATGCACGGCTACAAAAAATCGCACATGATTTAAAAAGGGACCAAAAATAAAGAGAAACTTGTACATATGTACTTTAAAAAGAAAACCAGCTTTTAGCTCTCACAGATCAAAGATAGTTTTGAAAAGCGGCCAAAGCCTTTGCACAGCACCTGCCACGACCTCAGGTTGTTTAACATTCCTGGAATTTTCCCAGCAAATTAATAGAGAGCTTCATTTGAAACAACACCAATAAACAGATCTGTTAAATTGACAATTTCACCTGAAAATGCAGGCTAATCGGTCAATATGAAAAGTAAGCTGCCGTGCAGGTATTTGCTGGAAGGCTCCTCCTTGGCCAATAAATTCCTGCTTGTTCAAACAAAACAATGTTAGTGTCACAGTTGATCAGATGGTACCCTCAATCCTTTTGAGAGTGCAAGCATAAAATATCATATAGATAAATCTAACTTGAAGAGCAGTAATAGCTGGAAGGCAAAGCAGCTCCAACGCTTTCTTCACATGCTCTGTTGGGAGTTCTGTGATAACCACACTAGCAAAGCAAATTCGGAAAAAATAGAGTAAAATATATATTATAATTGAATTGTAGCATAAGAGAATAAGTACAGTACAACAAAATAAGTTTATGAGAAAAAGAATCTACAAATGTATCATTGAAATATTGAAATATTTAATACCTCAAGGCTTCAACCAAGTACATAGAGTCGTCAGCTGATACTTTATAACCACCTTCACCACTAAGTGCTATATGGTAGATATGGAAAAGACCATCCAATGAGCCTGAAAACTGCTTTCTGCAATCTACATATAAGCATAGTTTTACATAGCTCACAATAAAAGGATAAACGAAAAAAAGGAGGGGATTTACATACCTACTACACAATATTAATGTATTTACATATCTAACACCTATACTTTAATATTTATTTATATAACACCAAAAACTTAAAATCACATAAAAAATATCACTAACATTAACTTCTTTTAAATTGAAAGACACCATTCCACATAATGCTAAAATGTGATTGTGTTACATAGAAAAATTTAACTTCCATAGATATTATGTAAAAACATCAGAATTATGCCCTCTCTAGAAAAAATGAACAAAAAATGATAAAAATTAAAAAACCAGACAAAAGGTACTTCTTTGGTGTAATACTCTCTCCTCTAATGTTAATTCCATTCAAAACATTTTCTGCACCAGCAGGAGTAGCTTTTGCAACACAACAATTCGGACACCGGAACATTTAATCAGCCCCTCCTAGCACCATCTTTCTCGTTTCATACTATTGTTTGAAATTCATTAAAATACTCGGTACAAATTATGCCATTCATGTTGCATAGTTATTATCCCACATGCTGCCATATAGCCCAAGCTATAAAAGTTAGGTGGCCAGAAATTTTTTGTTTCAGTTTAAATTGAAAAATAATATCTTCTTGATTACAGATACAAATGAATTGCAAAATGTTACGATGTTCAAGAGAGAAGAGTGACATGAATGTAAAACATAAAACAAAATTTTACAATTACGCCCACTTTTTTCAATTCCTGCGGTCATAAGTTACTCATGTGTTCATCCTTCATTATTATAAAAGGAATCAAAGAGAAGAAAAGAAAATTTTTTTTGAAATAATTCATCTTTATTCCAGGAGTGATGCAAACAAAGATTATCCCTTATTTGGAGATAAGCATGAATATTTTTTTCCATTACTATGTGAACCGTCTCATAATTTGCACATGCGTTGAAACAAGACTGGAAAATAAAGTGGTAATACAATGATACTACACCTTCACAGATGTATTTGAATGCAAGGGTGGCAGCGCCTGCAACATCATCTGAGGTGCTCATTCCTTTAGTAAGAATATCAACCAGTGGAGGTAGTATCGGTTGTTCAACTGGAGCAGAATTTATCCATTTTGAATAGGCTCCAATTGTAGCACAAACTGTTAAGCATCAAGCGACATGATTTAAAAAGAAGATAATTTATATTTTCAATGAAAGCATAACAAAAATTGAAAACGGGTAACCCCTACTGCAGAAAAGAATTACCAGTCTGAAGTAGTTGAGGTTGGTGAGGGAGTTTTCCCAGTAATTCCATAACCTGAGATTTTGTAGAAGAACTCAGCCAGCAAGTACTTAAAAACAGTTCTTTTTTTATATAAAAATGAGAAACTTCATGCTGTTTATCATCAAAATTTAGCATGCTTAGACGATGCAACTGCTTATGTATGTCGTTTCTAACTTTGATAAAAATAAGTTTGTTTGAAAACAATATAAGGGGGAAAAGAAAGCCAAGAAATCAAACAATAAGCACAAAAAAAGCATACAGTCCATCAAATCATAAATTAAAAGCCGGACAATCAGAGACACTGTAGGAAAGTATGCATCCAAAAATACAGTTTAAATCACATGAAAATTAAATATTATTTAGATGAATCCATCAATTCTGCAATGTTAGTTTATATGAAAAGATTGACGACATTTCTAGAATTTTTCAGAGTTTAATATTTGTTCCTAGGACTTTAGAAAAGATTTTCAACCTTCAAATGAAATCAAGCACATGCTTTCAGACCATTTTTAAGCCTGATTAAGTATATTGAAAGGAAAATTTAAGTTCATTGCTGTGAAAAATATATTATAATGACAAGCCAGTAATAGTCTTGAAATTGTCATCAAACGAATCAATGAATAAAGACACTATTTTTTCACATATGGCACGGGTTATCGGGCCTCTACTGCTTTAAGAACCTCGTTACAACAAATATCATGACCACAGTTTCTAGGTTATATCTTCTCAAATATAACTTTTTCTCTAATAAAACTCTTCAATACAATGTATCATAGAAGGTAACCACAAACTGTTTGCAAAGGCGGGCTAGATGCTCAGGCAAGATGATGGCATGGTGTGTTGCACGCCACTTGGGCTCTATCATTAAAGCATTGCTAGGCCAGCATTTTGTCTCAATTAGAAAATGAGTGCTACCACTTCAAACAAGAAAATTTAAACCTAATTAAGATGAAAAGTTGACATAGGAAGATGTTGAAAGAGCTTTGAGGGTTGCAAACATAAGGACCTACACTAGACAAACATACAAATCAAACGTTGGTGTAAACATTTTAAGTTTTAAAATAGTAAATTTTGATGTAAAAATAGTCTAATGAAACGAGAAAAGATGGAGAGTTATAAATATAGTGTTAGAGATGTGAAGCTAATGATAATCAAAATGGAAAAAATCGTACTGGAAATTTAATTATTCCTAGGCTATGCATGCTACAAGCTTAGGTAGTTTAATTTTTAAAGTTAATTAAATATATCTTTTCGTACAATGTTTAAGTTTATCTATTAAGCCTTTTATTCGAACTTGAAATGCAACAAAACATGAAAATGATGGATTTCACCCAGCAAAGTTTGATGTAATAATTACCAAAATTAAAACAAGATTATTAGGGTAAACTTTCACTCAAAATAAAAAATAGAATTATTAACGTAAAATAAAATTAACTATTTATTTCTTTGTGTCCTAATTCACTCATGAAAATGCATAAGATTGCACTTTATTCCCTTTTGAAGGCAATTAGTGCTTTTCACCAAAAAAAAAAAAAGTGACTTCCACTCACAAGGCACAACCAACTACTCCAAGAGCTTGAACTAATGCAGGCGGTAGAACCAAGGCTCTCAACAAATCTAGATCGGTAGTTGCATCATGATTTTCAGTATTTCTCTTATTATGTAATTTTTTCGTTCCTTTAGCTTCTAAATCTTTGTTGCTTCATTATTTTTGTCGGTTCATGATTACCATGAACATTGTTAGTGTTCTCATAAGCAGTTCAAACATTTGGCAATTTGTACCCTAAATATAGATAGTGACACGTAAATTAAAGCTTTGCTACAGATTAGCCCTACTCACTTTCATGAGAAGAGTCAGGTCTTCAACTCTCAAATCTCTCCTCTTTTATTGGGTTAATTTTCTTCTCTTATATCTCCTTTAAACAAGAGCAGCAGTCTAACATATCAAACAAGATAAGTATCTGTTAGAATGTGAGGAAAAAAGGAAGAAGAGTGAAGCTGGAGCTTACCGCCCACATTACTTCATGTTACTGCAGCTGCTACAGTAACCACGTCCCCCTTTTCCTATTTCATCCCTTTCCTTGTTGACTCCCCCTTTACCTATTTAATCCCCTTCATTTCCTACGCTTTCCCATTATAGTTCCTTTCCTTCTCTATTTCTTTCCTATCCCTCTCTGTGCCTATTATACTCTTTCCTATCCTTACCTATTTTATCTACTAATCCCCTCTTTAAGTAAGGTCCTATTTTTTTAGGTTAGGGTGAGTTTTTGAGTGTTGATTACAATTGCTGCCTTTAAGGCGTTCTTCCCTTCCGGGGGCTGTACCCGATGACGAGAGATGCTCCGGTTGTAACTCGTCTGAGATGGTGAACGTCTCCAAGAGTCCAGGTGATGCTCCGGCTGTAGCTCGACCCTGACGAGAAATTTATCTTTCCACAGCCCCTCCGGTCCCTCTTCCAGCAGCCGCACATCACTCTCCGGTCTTCGTCCTGCTGCCCTCCAGGCCCTCCCTCCTCATTCCAGAAGCAGACTCGCTGCCCTCAGCCCCGCCGACACCTTCCTTGCTACAGTTTGACGTCTCAAAGCCGATGTGGTGTTGCCTCCAGCCCCACTAACACCTTCCCCACTGTTGTTTGGCACATTCTGCAGCTGTCCCTGCACCCTCCAACAATCATAGCCCCTCCCCTACAGCCGCCAGCCACTTCCAGCCTTCTTCCAGCAACCACAACCCCTCTCCTACAGGTGCCAGCTACCATCCAAGCCTCTTCCAACAACCACAACCATCTCCCAACAGTCGCACTTCCCTCCTGCCACCTCCCCTCAGCCGCCGACCCACCGTCCAGCAGCCTATGTTCGTAGATGCTTATGTTTGTGATTATTTGTCACTACTTCCTACTTTTCAAGTGTCGTGTTTGTAATATGTTTGTAATTCAAAAAGAATATTTGTGTTTCCGTTGTGATTTGGATTTCCTTCGGTATCAAAGAGAGATGGAGTATAGAAGAGAGAAAATAAAAGATTTGATGCCCAAGAGGTTTTTGGGGTATGACTTCAGGCTTTAAATGGTTACATAATAATGATATTCAACCAAATTTACACACTGGAATCTAGGAACCATCAAACCTACCATCTATATATATATATATATATATATATATATATATATATATATATATATATATATAAATATATATATATATATTAGCTGCACCAAACTTTACATAATAATGATACTCAACCAAATTTACATTAGCTGCACCAAAATTTCACAAAATAAAATTATAATATAGATGCCCTTTGATAAATATAAGTAATATACCTGGGGTAATATTTCCACTTCCTGTGGTGGAATGGACTGCGATATAGCTTGAATGCAGTATAGTGCTGCCTCTACAGGTTGCCATTTGTAGTTTTCATTATTGTTGTAATTTCCAACTGCCTGTGATAAAGAACCAGTAGAATATATTCTGTTAAAGAAGAATGGGGCAGTGTCAATCACAACACCATCAAAGATAATAAGAGAATTTATTACCATTGCTTTTTATAAGTTGCATTTCATTAGACTATCAATTCTTTGACTAGCAAAATAGTGATAAGCCATGAATTTGTTAAGTGCAAATATAGCAATGAGGTTGTTCTGTGCAGTTTTGTAACAATTAATGTTCACTACTTCCACAGAGAAGAATTTGTTTGTCATGCGACTCACCTATGAATGTAAAAGATATGAAGGAAATACATGTCAAATAACAAGACATAAAATAGCTGAAAACATTCTGAACAAAGTAATAAGACAAAAAACATCGAATGCCATCATCTCCAAGGTACAAAAACATTGTAATATGCATGAACAATTTAAGTGTATCATGAAGACCGCAAAGAACTAAATAATGCACAACAAAATATGATACATCACAATCTGAGTAAACAAAAAGAAAGGCAAAATTTTAAACAGTAGTAAAGAATGAAGTATGCCTATTGTCAACATCTATGCCAGAGTGCAACTAACATTCAGAGTTTTTACAAGATATTAGATATAAAAAAATAATTGTAAGTAATAATGGTGGAAAATGGCAATGGAACAAAAAAATAAACTTTAGCTAGTAAATAATGGAAACTATAACTAGAAAATAATTTAAGAAAAATGGCATTTACATAATACCATTATATATTTACATCTCTAAGGCCTAAAATTCCATATTTACATGCACAGCACTTAAATCATTCACATCACATTAAAAATACTGCTATTACTAACCTTTTAAAAATTAAATATGTATTTGGACAGGTTTATAATACAAAAAATGTTGTAAGTGTAAAAATCAAACTTTATGTAAATGCTTAAAAATTTTGTGGTACGCATATAAATTTCCATTAAAATAAATGGTTTCCACACAAAAGAAAAAGGATAAGTCATTAAACGCACCTCTACTAGCTTCATAAAAAGAATTTTTAGTGTTGCTTCTCCTCCTAAAACTTCAGTAGCATCAATCAAAACATCTCCAACAGCTGGAAAAAAAAGAGAAATTAATAGTGCTAACAATTTCAACCACTTCTAAAACAGCTAAAGATTGAAAGAAAAACTCATTGTTTGTAATCACAAAATGCAGACATGAAACATGCATGTTTTAGCATGCGTTCATGCACATCTTTCAATTATAACTACTCGTTTGTTTATGATTTTGTGTATTCTGATTTTTCTTCCAATTGGGCAAGAAGCTAAATTGCCATTTCATGACCACAATACTTACCCTAAAAGGCGGAAGAATATATGAACTTGGTCGAAGAGCAACAAAATTCTCCACAGAAAAATGCAAGAGGCCAGGTTGGACATATATGCATGCATACATGTATGGGCTTCTAGATAAATTAAGGGTGGGAAAGATGAAAATCTTTTCTACTGTGACATCATCCTAATACATTGCAATAAATATAGAAGAATCTTTTGATAACTAATTAGTTATTATAAGACTTATTTTCTTATATTTTCCTTCCTAGGTTTAGTACATAATTAAGTGGCCTAGGTGTTAGGAGGTGTTTGTCTATAAATACCTTGTGTTAGGAAGGACAGTTTTTGTGAGTTTATTGTTAGGTTATCCTAAAGTTGGAAAAATATTTCATTTTTGTGATGGATTTCCAAAATTAAGAGGAAGGTACTGAAAAAAGGTGTTCATAATGGAGTCCAGGCCTCCACCAACATTGAGCCCTAGGGTCCCCATCGCCTTCGATGGCTATCAAAGGTTGGATGCCCATAGGCTTCGAAATGAAGCGATGAACACATTTTTTATAGAGACAACAATTCTTAAATAACATTACACTTCTTCTTTGTTTATTTGTTGTTTTCCTTAATTTTACTTGCAGGATTAAATATGTAACAATGGTTACAGCGATTATTTCATATGTGAATTCCTAGAATTCTCTAATCAAGTCTTCTATTTTCCGATCTTAGTTCAAAATTGCTTTATGGTTTTCTTTAGACAATTGATCAACTCTTTCTTCTATTTTTTAAGAGACTAAAAAATCCAACCAGCATTACTTCTGGAACAAAGCCTTGTCGAATAATTACTAATCACAATCAAAGACAAAGGGAAGAGAGAGGAGGGCAGACTGGGCGTGAACCGCAATAGATTGTAGTGACTAAGAGCTCCTTTAAGCTAATGCAGCCAATAGGCATGCAAAGTTAAAAAACTTGAAGCCAACGCATCTAAGAATGGATATTTAAGTGACAAATCATTGCAAGCTTTCACCCCATTTAGGGTAAATTAGATTTTTGTTTGTTTCGTGGAGTCACTAATTGTCCACAGTTTAATCATTATTGAAGAATTTTGGGATCAGTAATGCAACCTTTGTTAGAAGTGGGGGCCTTGAGGAAAGAATTTTATTGAACCATATCGCATGACACAAAGCAAGCTATTTTAAATATGAAAAAAAAGATTTAAAATTATAAATAAAAATAAAGCTAAACATACATGATTATTAAAAATGAAAGATAAATGATCATGATAATGGAAACAAGCAAATTAATGTTCAGGTTCAAGTGCTCTACGCCTCAACCAATATATGAAATTGACAATATGAATAAGAAAATAATTAGCAAACTTTCTGGAAGCCATATCTCAAAGTCAATAGAAAAATTTAGTAAGTACATATTTAACATCAATTAGCACTATTTATTCTTCTAATCATCTAATAACTCTAATTATTTAGCACTTCTAATCATTTAACACCACAAACTCATTACAAACTTTGAAACCGAAAAGTCCATGTATAAAATTCCTCGGCCATTGTTTTAAAAATAAATTTTCATTTGGTGGAATAACCTTAAAAATTTCAAATGAGGGCTAGATAGGGTAATCATAAAAATTTCAAATGGAAAAAAAAAATGTAAAAAGTATTACAACAAAAATGGTGCTTTCCATCTTCTTTCAGACAATATGCCTTTATCAAAATTGCTTCATAATTTCCAACAGGGTTTGTTCATAGAATAAAATACAGCTAGGGTCGAACTATTGATGTTAAAATGAGATGTAGTCCTACGCAAGAGAGATACCATTGCTCTATTCATCAATAGCTTGCATTCCGAAATTACAAATATTATACTATTACAATAATATTAGACATTATCCAATATCAATAAATTAGCTCATTAACTAGAGTGATAACAAGCACCTCACCAAAAACTTTCAACATATAATATTTTTACCATACTACAAGAAAATGTCTTAGTCATCAAGGCCAACTCTTCTTCAACCAGAGAGAATGACATCGTTACAATTGTGATTAATATAAAAAGAAATTTTCATAATTAATTAGTTATTAGAGGATCTCCTTTTTTTTCTAACTTCATATGGGGCAGTTTGGTAATTAAATGGACAAGGAGTAAATGTTCGTCGAAAGGCACCCGGCTTTAGTTTATTCAAGGAAGTTTTTTGTGAGATTTTTTTCACGTTATACTTAGTTGGGTAAGTATATTCTATGTTGGGGTGGAATTCGCCAAATTATGAGGAAAGTAGTTAAGCAAGGTGTTCCTAGTGGAGTTTGGGACTACACCATCATTGATGCCTTGGCTCCCACATCCTCCTTCAGTGCTTGTCAAAGGTTTTCGAATGACCTTGCAGTTGTTAGGGGCCTATAGCAAAATTGCAGAGGAAGTCAAACTCAGATCCCCATCCATAGTCTTTAAAAGAACGTCGTGATTACATTTTCTGTTAAAAAAATTTCTTATACAATATCATATTTTTGTTTGTTTGTTAGCTGTTTTCCCTTTTTTCTTGCAGGATTTAAGGTGAAACTGCAGGAAAATGATTGTTTCATAAGAAACAAGGAGCCAAATTTATTTCATCAGCTCTTGAAAGTGAATTCATGTAGATATGCTTCCTTCCCCGTATACATTGCTTCTTCTTACAAGAAAGGCAGATGTGCATCTATAAGAGATGATACGAAGGCTAACAGTGCCTGGGCATACAAGCTAACAACGACCTGAAAAATAGAGTGAAGACTGGAAAGGTTGACAGCACAGGGAATTTTATGGAGATAGTTTCAACACTCTGAGTAGCAAGAATACCTCTTCTTGACTCGTACAATGCATCTAATCAAGTTCTTTGTTTCCCAATCTTAATGATTCAATGTTTTGTTTAGACAACTGATCTACCCTTTCTTTATAGTTTTCTTGGGACAATTGATCTACTCTTCCCTATTATGACTTTTCTTGCAGGAGGCTAGATTTTCTAACCAAAATTCCTTTCAAACTCTTCGAAGGAATAATCACAAACAAGGATAAGGAGATGGGAAAGTTCACCAGGTCGCTACCCAATTCGATTGTGAAAAAAAAGCTGTTTTCAGCAAAAGCAGCCATCCGTAAGATGGAGTTGAAACACAAGGGTCCACACCCTGGAGTCTACACATCCAAGAATGGAAGTCTACATGAGAAATTATTGCATATTGCTATTGTACCTTTTCTGTTTTTTCCCTAGTTGGGGTAATTTTGATTTGAGTTTGTTTTTTGGAGTCACTAGTTGTCATCAGTTTTATTCATTGTTAAATTATTTTAGGTGCAGTAGTGCCATCTTTGTCAGTAGTATGCTATACTGCTTGGTGACATCAAGTATTGTATATTTCACTAGCAAAGTGTTCTTACATTTGCAACAGTATCACACATTATAAACATATGGGTGGTATTTTCAGTTGTCAGTATATCAATATGAAACAACAACAACAAACCTTTATCCCACCAAGTGGGGTCGGCTACATGAATCATTTTGCTCCATTGCGTCCTATTGAATGTCATATTATCATTTAATTCTAATAAACTAAGATGAGTTTACACAACATGCCCAAGTCCTTTAAGGTCTACCTCTGCCTTTCTTAACATAAATCGAATGTAAAACATCTACTCTCCTAACCGAATCATCAGAAGATTGAAGTTTAATTTGACAAAATCATCTAAGATAACTCTCTCTAATGTTGTTCGCCACTAGATCTACACCAACGCTATCACGGATATACTCATTTCGCATTTTGTCTCTAAGTGTCAAGCCGCTCATCCACCTAAGCATTCCATCTCAACAACAATTAGCTTTGTTTTATGCTTCTCTTTTAAAGGCCAACATTCTGTGCCATAGGGCATTGTAGGTCTCACCACCATCTTATAAAATTTTCTTTCAGTCATTAGCACACAATAGGCCCGATGCAATCCTCCGCTTCAACGAACCAACTTGAATTCTACTAATAACATCCCCAACAATATCATAATCACTTTGAGTAATAGACCCGAGATATCTAAAACGTTCACGCCTTTTAATGATTTTATCACTCATAATTACAAATCTGCCCTCTCTCTAATGTTGTTCGCCACTAGATCTACACCAACGCTATCACGGATATACTCATTTCGCATTTTGTCTCTAAGTGTCAAGCCGCTCATCCACCTAAGCATTCCATCTCAACAACAATTAGCTTTGTTTTATGCTTCTCTTTTAAAGGCCAACATTCTGTGCCATAGGGCATTGTAGGTCTCACCACCATCTTATAAAATTTTCTTTCAGTCATTAGCACACAATAGGCCCGATGCAATCCTCCGCTTCAACGAACCAACTTGAATTCTACTAATAACATCCCCAACAATATCATAATCACTTTGAGTAATAGAACCGAGATATCTAAAACGTTCACGCCTTTTAATGATTTTATCACTCATAATTACAAATCTGCCACTAGAACTACTGCTACTAAAATTACATTCTATGTATTCAGTTTTAGTTCCACTCGAAAGAAGGCCTTTAGTCTCCAATGTAGACCTCCATAATTCTAAGTTTTTTACTGAACTCTTTATCTAGGCTTATCCACAAGAAGGATATCATCAGCGAAAAGCGTACATCAAGAGACATCCTCAGATTAATGTCCAACAAGAGCAACCATACCTAAAGCAAAAAGATATGTGCTGAAAGCCAATCCATGATGTAATCCAACTTAAATATAAATACTTGATCAATCCTTCTTCTGTTCAAATGCAAGTAACAACTCTAGTATAAATATCTTTAATGACTTAAAAATAAATCATATCAATACATCTCTTCTCTTAAACTCTCCAAAGGACTTCTCTTGAAACTTTATCGCATGCCTTTTCTAAATCAATAAAAATCATTTGTAGATCCTCCTTATTCTCTCTGTGCTTCTCCATCAAACCTCTCAAGCAATGTATATCAATATGAAACAAGGGTTTCAAAATTTTTAAATGATCACAAAAAGCATTTCATGAGAGGTAATAATATTACATCTTTGTACATAAAGTAATGTTGTGCACTTTGAATCCAGTCCAACTCCTTCGCATCTAAAATCTACCATTAACATTTCTCCAAATTTTAATTTTGTCACTCTTTCAAAAAAATAAAGAAAGAAAGAACCCATGATGTAGCTTTAAACAAAGACTGAAAACTTTTTTTTCATTTTTTTCCCAATAAGTGAAAAATATTTCTCTCATTATCTCACTACCATATCTGATGTGCTTGAAATCCTTCTGGTCCTCCTCAGATTGGTCATCATAGTCTTGAGGATATTCAACACGGGAATTAACCTGACAAACATAATTTGATATTCTGTGGTAAGCCGCAAAAGATCACGTTTTTATGATTGATTATGTGCATTACTAGATCCACAAAATTAAAAAGAAAATAAAATACTCACCAAAGTCACCAACATTTGAAACGGTAAATGAAAAATGTGTAGCCTCTTCTTCCTCTCATCCTCAATTAAAACATCAGATTGTGATGAAGATGACTCCCTGAGATGCATAAAATTTAACATGAATTGTTCATGAGCACAAAGTAGTTAGCAGATGTGGGAGTTACCTTCGAGTTAACTGCAACTGCAAATGATGCCAAAAATTAAATGTCATCGAAGAAATGTCATAATCAGGATGCGAAGCAACTTCAAGCAAAGCATGCACTATTAGCATTGATTCCTCTGAACCTGAAAAAAATTAAAATCAGTTTTACAATTATCAACAAATAGCAGCAGACCAGTGCAGCCGATATAGATATTCTTTGACGTGCAAAATATAATCAATATTTTATATCACATTTATACCACTAGCAATCAACTCAACATAGGAATCGCCCATATCTGCAAATAAGCGAGCAACTGCTTTGATATCCTCTTCATCCTGTTAAAATATAATTATTAAGATGATAGGAATAGATGAGTATGCCTGATGACTACATAAGGTGCTACAAGGTAAGCAACGGAAGAGCATTAGCTGAGTAAAACTATAACCTATTAGCAAAAACAAAAAACTGTAGGAGTGCACCCAAGGGAACACTTCTTCCTTAACTTTCTGATATCATACAAGTATGAACACTTCGATGAAAACAGGGGTAAACAGATAGCTCTAACAGAACTTTTACAGTGCATGGGCACATTGGCCCACCCCACAAAAGGGAAGATTGAAAGGAGTACTATTACCAAGACAGGCATTACTGGGCTCTTTAAGGGGTACCAAAATAGCTGCTCTAACAGAAGATTTTCAGATCAAATTAGCCCATCCCACGTGAGGAAAAAAAGTACTATTACCAAGACCGGTATTGCTGTGCTCTTAAGGTTCAATCATATAGCTGCTCCAACAGAACTTTCTCAGGACACGTCAGCCCATCCCACATGAGTTAAAAAAAAGATTACTATTACCAAGGAGGGGGGGGGGTGTGGATATTATTTCTGTATGCGCTTGATATATAAAAAAACATGCTTTACACCTGAATTAAAGTTTATAGATATAATTTTGAATCAATTATGGCCTTGATACATTTATAATCAATTTGCATCAATACCTCAACTCCCCTGAGTCAAAAGTTTGAGTAAATCACTTAAAAAAATATCCAAATAAATTGCATTCTTTTCATTCTTACCATGGCATTTTGACTGTAACCATCAATAGGCCTACACGAAATTTGAATATAAGAATAAATCATAACCAAAGTAACACAACCACAATTTATAAAATTTCAAGATACTAAGTTGAAAGTTTATAAATTTTGAATACAACTTTTACTAAGTACACATTAATGAAGAAAAAAATTTATCTCTTGGCACATGCAAATACTACTGCTTTTCATAAGTATTAGAGATTCATAAACAAAAAAAGTAACACACACCCTTATAGTAATAAATTTGTGTTCATTTGTAGGGATAGCATACTATGACGATCGTTAGCAATTAACTCTAAAATAGGATGAATTATCTCAACAAAGTACCAAACTAATTCAGGTACTGAAGCAATGTTCCCATCAGATGTGGTGACCACTAGAAGCAAACGTTAGATGATGGATTATACATATAATCAACATATTGAAGGAAGTGCAAGTTGGTAATGCAATCAAGGCTGGTTAAATAACAACACTTGCAACAGTTCCCCATGTTTTCTAGAACTTTAGAGCTGCTGGTGTCCATGCCTGTTTCCAGAGAAATTTTGACATGAAAACACACATTCAACTACTTCACTTGTAACACCTACAACTTTAAAATGGTTGTTGTGATCACAACTTAAAAAATCAACCAAAATACAGTACAGGCAAAAGAATGAAGAAACCAGCAAAGGTAATAACCAACAGAAATGTGATCAAAGTATAAAAAAAAATGAAGATTGGGAAAACATCGAAAAGAAAATTGAAGTACAAGGCAATGAGTTGATGTGAGAAGAAAGTTGCCAGACAGATCATAGCACAACAAGACCCCAATAAAAAAAAGTGAAAATAGATATTTAAACTTTGTTTGGTTTTATCATCATCAATTGTGTTATGTTGCATTGTGATATATATCATTGTGCTGTCAAAAGCAAATAAATGTTTAGTTAGACCATGTTTTCAAACTATTACCTATTACAGAAAACATAGAATAGAAAACTGAAGAGGGAAGCATTATGTTGATGTAAGAAGAAAGTGGTCATTCTGATCATAGCACAATAACATCTCAAAATAAAAGAAATGAAAATGGATATTTGAATTGATTGGCATCACTACCCTTTGTTTAACCATGTTGTGCAGTGTAGCGTTGTGTCGCCAAAAGCGGATAAATATTTGTGAAATCATGTCTTCAAACTATTAACTAATGTTTTATAAAAGCTGATTTATAAAAAAGTTGTTGGGCGTTGATATGTGGTGATCAACAAGCTGAAAATGGATACTATGGATAACAAAATTACAGAATTATAAATGCATTTTCATGGGAAGCTACCTTAAGTGACATTCCAAAAAAGCTAATTTTTTTAACTTTCATGTAACTAAACTTTTCTACGTAGCAACTGCAAGTCTATAACAAATGCCTTAAAATTGATTTGCTTATTTAAGGGTTCAAGAAAACAAAAGCAAAGCGCAGAAAGTTAAACCCTTCCGAATTGTCCTGCTTGTCAACTATAACTATAGTAGAGGTAAAACTTTAGAGTAAACCACTTAAGGAGACCATCCTAGACAATCAAGAAATTAAAACAATTTGGTCATATGGATTAAAGAAAGCATCCACAAAAATAAACATCAAAACATAACACAAAAAAAAAAAAAAAAAAGCAAAAGAAAGGCAAAGAAAGAAAAGTGAGGAGAAGCTTGAGGAGATGCCTAATCAAAAATTAACTTCTCACTTAAAAGAAAAGCAAAAAGCAAAAGAAAAGAAAAGAAAAGAAAAAGCAAAAGAAAGGCAAAGAAAGAAAAGTGATGAGAAGCTTGAGGAGATGCCTAATAAAAAATTAGCTTCACTTGAACCTACCTAAAGGGAAAAACTTAATTACTTTCTCACGTAAATTATAACAGTCACAATGTAGATTATAACAGTCATGAGCTAGAATTTCCATTACTTGAAGATGTTTCCTTAAATATTATTTAAAAAATACCAAAAGAACTCATGTGATGACATTGAATTATTTGTTTTGTTGTTACAAACGGTTATTAAAGTGTAAATAATTATTACCTTCGAAGAATCCATGAGCTGACCCTTAAGTCCCATAACTTGAGGAACAAGTACATGAATTAAGGGCATGTGAGCAGAAGCACCAATAGAACCATTTTTCGCAGTGTAGTGTATTAATTCAGACACAACTGCGATAGGAAGAAAACAAGACATAAGAGACTGCCAAATATCATTAAAAGAATTATATATTATACTTCAAAATTAATAAGAAAGTAAAATAATAACCATAACCTGCATGCAATGAGAAACCCTGCAACCCAACATAATAATCTAGTGCACAGAAGTGAAAAGAACAACATAAAAGGCAAACAAACTACAGTCGCCTTTTATATTTTTTAAGTTCGCCTTAATTTATATATATGACACAAAAATAATAGCCACATAAAGTTCGGAAGAAGTCTTTTTCTTTTCCCCACCGTTTATTCAAGTCGCCATATAAGATAAATCAGTTCAGCGTCTAATACCAAAAGGAATTATTCTACAAGGTAATGAGGCTGAAATGTGAACCTGTTCCTCAATGTGACACTAACCCATACACAACCAAAGATTCCCATATATTTTCAAATACAAGGAAGCCTTTCACTGATGTTTTGAGTAATATATCAGATTGGAGGAAAGAGTAAAAGAGTAGTGCCAAGTTGGCATGACCCAAATATCTCCATGACTTGGCTGACCAAAAATGAGGTGTTTTGAGCAAAAGAAGAGTGAAGCAAATATATGCATACAAAAAACTAATCTCAAGAGTCTAAATTACTTCTGGTTAAGCTCAAATTTACAAATCATAATAAAATACAAGCTTAAATATATTTATGAGTCAAGTGAAAATGATAAAGCAATTAGCTCGAGTTAGCTCAACAACCATCTCGTCAAGCTACAAAGTACAAAAATGCTTTAAATATTTTGAGTTGCAAACTAATGTAATTTAAGGCATTAGAAATGTTAAGATGACACACACACACAATTGATTTAAATTAAAAAAATAAAAATCAATTACTAAGCAAAATTGGAAAAATCAAAACATCTTATTCTCCAATCAAGGACTACATTACACAATTAAATTCTATTTTAGTTCGAAAAAATCGAGTAGCTTGATTAGTTAAGTTATTATTTAATTGGTGAAAATGTGTACTAATTTTCAAATAAATTAATAAGGCTATTTTGCATTAATTATGATATTTGAATCTTAAACTAATCAACTTATATGATGCATACTGTAGTGTATGATCAATTTAATAAAATTATTTTAAAACCACTTGTTTATAAACAGCCAACATTTTGATAACAAATTAAAATGATCATACCATAAAATGATTGTCATCCTATACAATCAACCAATAATTTAAATTACAATTTTCAATCATTATTAACTAAGGATTTGATTAATTGAAGGGTGTTGATTATTGGTGATAAAATCTAATAAATATAAGCATAGTTCTACGATTGTAAAACCTAAAAAGAAAATTAAATTATCTCATTCGCCAGACCATCCTTTTCATTCAAATCTTATAATTATCAACCTAAGATATTTGATCTTGAGACTTTGCTTTTTATTCTAAAAAGAATAATATTGAATCTAATTAACTAGCGGGTTATTGTCGGAGTGGTCAGTTTCGCGCCTTAAAGTGAACATTAATTATCTAACAAGATAGGCTAGGAGTTGCATGCATCTCACTATGAATATAAGTGTTGTTGGTTTCTCTATTATCCATCAAGGTGGGAGGATTTTATGCCCTGTGTTAGTTAAAGAGAGAATAGAAAATAATCCAGAGGAAGGCTCAAAATATTTAAGCTAGTTGGTGTCCAAACCATAACACATCAGTTCGTAATTCTTGCTCCATTACCACATTTTTAGTAGTTTTAGTTCTTTCATTTATTGCAATGCAGACATAAATTATGTATACTCTGCATATTTTAATGAATGTGGTGATGAATACAAGAAAACTAAATAGAAAATAATAAAATTTAATAGCTTTAAAAAAATTATTATATTGCTTGAAAGCAGAAAAAAGAAAGAGAACCACTTAAATATATTTGATGCATACGATATTATGATTTGAAGAAAATTATTTTTCTTTTTTTAACCATGCACCAAAATAAAATATATTTTAAAGCTTCCTATCTTTTTAATATTTTAAAATACCCAATTTACAATATCTGGTTAAGTTGTGACACATAGGGGTGTAAACAAATCGAACACAAACAAACAGAGCTCGTCTTGGTGTTCAGATTGTTTAAAATTAAGTGTGTTTGAAATAGGCTCGTGTTTGAAATTGTTCGTGAAGCTATTGTTCTTGTTTTATTTGATTTGTTTGAAATTAGTTTGAAATGTTTGAATTATCGAGTTATTTGAATTATTTGAATTGTTCAAAATCTTTCAAATTTGTCTATATTGTTGAATTATTTGAATTATTAAAATGATAATAATTTTTTAGATAAACTTTATTGGATTTAATATTTTTAAATATAATAAATTTTTAGAGTATATAATTATTTTTAAAATATGATAAATTTTTATATATAATTATTTTATATTTCGAATAATAACGATTCGAACACGATCGAACACATGATTGTTCGTGTTTGGTTCGTTTAGAAACCGAACAAAAAAAATTATTCATGTTCGTCTCGTTTGCTTATCGAACGAATCGAACACGAACTGCTCACGAACAACGAGCTTTTTTGACAGCCCTAGCGACACAGACCGATTTTATATCTTTAAAATTTAATAATGAGTGTAGATTTTAAAAGCAACGAAAAATACTAAATGAAATTGAAATAAAACAAAAGCTAATATTTATATTTCTTACTTTAATCCTAAAAAAGTTTAATTTATGTTAAAATATAATTACAAATTAGACAATTTATAGTACATGATAAAATTCTAACTAATCTAAATCATTAAAATAATGTAAATATCATCAATTTAAGTTATTTTATTTGATTATAAAAAATAATTTTAAATTGGATATTTAAACAATCTTGTAAATGGTGAAAATCCAAAGTCTAAACAGGCAAAATATGAGATGATGAAATTATAAAAACTTGAAGGCATTTAATTTAGTGAGAAGAAAATACTTATTTTAATTAGTTTACGACAAAAGATGGTAATTTAAAATGTGCGTGTGTATACAAGATGATCTCTACATTTGTGTCAAAACTAAAAAAAGAACAAATGCGACAAAAATAGGAGCCAAAGAACACATCACGTGAGGCTCGAAATGCTTCGACTATAACATTCGCATAATCATAGACTGTTAGACAACCACGCTGATAGGTCTAATGTATTGAGGTTAACAAGATGTAGCCCCCACAACCAATTTGATTGAGATGAAAATGACAAGTCATAAATTCGGCATCACACTAATCAAGTTTGAAATACCATGATCGCGATTGAAATTATACAAACTTTATTTATTCATCAAACTGACTACATTGCTACATTAGGAATGTTGATAATACTTAAAAGAAACTCTTAACATGGTCCCACACAAACCGACCTCAAATTGACTCGATCACAACCAAAATCGTTCAACCATCATCTATTCATACATCAAAGTGTGCTAATTGGTCCAAAATGAAAATTACTTGACGACATGAAGTTCAATGTGATGATGCAAATGTAAAATATGAAAGCCACCAAAATACATGAAAAAACAAATGACACAAATAATTAATTTTTAATTGTCAAATTAATATAATAATGATGATGATATTATATATTTATTTTAATCAAACTTCAAACCAATTTAAACAAAAACTTCATATTTATCTTTGTATTCTCGTTAAAGTCAATCCCAAATCTTAATAATATCCCTACTATTTGGCACCAACCCCGTCTGCACTTTACGTGCTTCTGGCTCCTACTTGCATGACCCTCCTCACTTCCACACACAAGCCATAAACATTCGTCTTTCACTAAGGGTACTCTTTGCTACTCATGCATTCTCTCTTAGCAATTACTCCCCACCATTCTCCTCAAGTCCCATAAGCAGACATCGTCACCTCCTGCTTGCCCACATGTTACCTACTCCCGCCATCTCCCTCTCTCAACACATGTGATGGAGCAGTATGCCCCATGATGTGTACGCCCCATGCGAGTTTTGCTTAGCATGGCAAAAAAAAGATACACTACAAATATTTCATGCAAATATCCCATATATGCCTTTTCTAGGCATAGTGAATTTAAAAGACTATGACACAATGTCTTACACTACTAACCAAGAGCAAATTTCTTAAAGTGATGGGCAAGCCAAGCACTCTCATATGCACTTCATTATCAAGAGAGAAAATGTATATGTTAAAAAATTTTTGCAGATACCCCATGTGCACCTTTCTTAGAGTGGCGAGTTTTGAAGCCTATGATCGCAATGTCTCACAACACCGACAATGAGTGGTTTATTTATTTATTTATTTTATGCGATATGCAGACCTAGCACTTTAGGACAACCCCCCCCCCCCCTCTCAAATTTAAAGGATGTCAAAAAGCTGCCAAAATTGCATCAAAATGCCACTTGAAAAGAACAAAAGCATGCTTTATTAAGACGAACACAAAATAAAAGGAATCTAATAAAGCTCCGTTTGACGCGGCTGTAAAGCTGGCGCGGTACTGCGCCACAAAAAATTGGTCTTCGGCACGGCAGTGCGCATGCGGCGGGCCGCGATATACCCCGAACACGGAAAGCTATTAGCAACCCGTGGCCCAGCTTCCTCTCTCGGCTTTTTACCCGATTACCCTATGCGATTCTGCTCCCCTTGCCCCCTCAAACTTCCGTGAAAGAAGGTGAACCCCAATCTACTGCCCTCGCCTCCTCTTCTCCGGGGATTGGATTGGCATAGGTGATATATTTCAACATATCACGACCCTGCTGCTCGATCCCAAAGCGTTTAGGTATACTATGGAATTGTTCGTGGAGAGGTACAGGCACATGCAGATCTCTGTTGTAGCAGGTAATGTAGTAATGTTGTTATCTGTTGGTTAGATTTGGTTTCTCTGTTAGTTAGATTTGATTTTTGTTTCTCTCTTAACTTTGTTTGAAGTTTATAGTTCTTGAAATTTTTTAAAAATCATCTTTTTCTAATGAAGGGGGCTGCCAATTTGCTGCTCTACAGTTAATTCTTCTCTTTCTATATGTAGTTCATCCATTTCCTTCTTTTTCAATATAGTACTTAGTTAAAACTTCTTCCTGCACTTCGTTGGTCTTTGACGGGGAAAAATCAGTCAAATGAAAACTTATTTTTTCATTTTAATATTAAGGAAATTACTCTGATTATTTCTAAAGGTTGATTGTGTTGATTAGTTATTATAGCAATTGCATTAACATGTTGTTTTTGAGTGAAGGTCCGTATTTTCTCTTCTATTGTTTGTAATGCCTTTTGTTGATACAAGAGAAGTGAGGATTTTTAGGTTGTTTGGTGACTGGGTTTAGCTCAAATCATCCCAAACTACAAAAATGAGATTTCTTGTATCCCGTTTTCTCTATAGGCTGTAGAATCTTGTATCCCATTTTGCCTCTGGAGTTGAAGGACGGGAAAGATGGGAGTTTTGTAGGTCTTGCATTCCATAATGCCATTATCGCTTTCCGAGCTAGCTCTAATTGTTATAATTTGCAAATCCAATGCGTAATGCTGCTGCTCCTGTGTTCCTATCAAAAAACTGTTTTCGATTTGTTTTATGTAAGAATTTGAGGCTATGCATGTAACTATGAAGGTTTAGGTGTTATATATGCAAATGTATAAGAATTGTGTGTTATGTATGCAAATGCCTCATTATTATCTTGTTTAAAATGAAGTAATGTTCCTTCTCATGAAGATGAACAGGCTACTCTACAGTTCCTTACCCTTGGCGCTGAAGCCATGGAGTAGTTGCATTTCCACTTTGGTGTTTTATGTTGAATTTTAGTATTTGATAAAAATTGTGCGTTCCAAATTTTTAAAAGGGAAATTCATATACATACCACACTATTCTTATGTATTTAAATATCTAACAGCCAAAAGTTATGATATTTACACTTATAATTGCATCGTGTTATGCAGAAAAAGGTTAATTTCATTCTTAAGAATATAAATATAGTGATATTTATGATGTGATATTAAAGAATTGAGGGGCATGTGGATGTATTTGCTTTTCTTTTCTTAGAAACTTTGCTAATCTGCTTCGGTTCCCTTTATTTTCATTAATTTGAATGATATGTATTGAAATGTTGCTTGATATTAGAGGCATGACTCTGATGTTCTGTGTTAATTCATTAGTAATGCTCCACTCTTCAAAGAAAAATCATTAGTTTATGGATGTCACAGTTCTGTTTTAAACAGTTTTACTAAATAAGGGCAAAATTGTCATTTTTCCATAAACAGCTGCCTACAATTACATGCAATAAACAGAAACGAATTTCCCACAATGAAGCTTTCTCGGAACAGCGCAATGTACAGTGAAAAGTTGAGAAGCTGCAATTGCGCCAAACAGAGCCTAAATGTAATTTACACAAAATTGAACAAAAATTAAATAATGGCCAAGGTTTAGATCTTTTTAAGTCTCATAAGCAACATGTGGACCCTAAACATTTACCAATAACTAGGTAAACAAACAAAAGTTAAACTAATTGGATATTCGTCTGATATGCTAAACATTATCAAAGAAGTAAACATTTTGACAATGTAAGCACTCCTCCAATCATGGATGTATGAACTTTCCAACATATGAAGAGCATAAGTTAGAAATTATGTTGTATTGTATGGTCGAATATGATCACAGCTCATATACCACAAGTACAAAGTTATTTTTCAACATTACCAAAAAAAAATGCTTGCCTATGAAAAATATCATTTTCCAGCCTCAAATAAGAGCTCAAGATTTATTTATCATTTTTGAAATAGCTAAAGTAGATCTGATAAGTTTCTGGATAGGACAATGAACTCAAAATTTCAGGTTAAATGACCTTTTACATCTTTCTTACTACATAAGAACGGTACAAGTTCTTTCCAAATTAGTAAATAAAAACAAACATCTACTATAACAGTTAAAAGCATGAAAACCTATTCCCAAAGAGGTGTCCTCTAATATCCATTATGTTTAGTTAGCACAGAATATAAACTTTTTATACTAAAAACTACAACTTAGTCTAGAACTGTCCACCTAATCAACATAACATAATACAGGTAGACAATAGTAACATCGATAAAGAGACCAATGATAAAAAATTTGCTTGAGGTTTATATAACGATTAGGCTTAAAAAAAAGGAAAAAGAACAAGACTTCATATTGCAAGGAGAGAATCATATCATATTTTATTGTATTAGCATCAAAAAATATCTAATGGAAGCAACCAATCAAAATATATGCAATCCTACCAAAAACAAAGGATATTTTGGGATAACTGAACATGTATCTTATGCATACCAACCACCGATAAACTCACAAAAATAGAAAAATATTAAAAATGTCAACCACTGACATATTTGCAAGAAAAACAAGGTGAGAAGTATATGCAAAATAAATCAATTCAACAATACATGACATCAGATAAAACTCATAAGCATATTGTACAAGTTTCATGAAGGTTGAGTTGAAGTACCATTCACAGCAGCTTCAAGATGTTGCTCAGAGTTTAAACATGATAGAGCAGCTTGTACTAAAGGATGTAAAGCAAGTGTTGAAGCAGAAACCCTGAACGAGAAACTTGTTTAACTTCTAAGAAGCAATCAAAAGTTATATCTAGTTGTTAGAATCTGAGCAAAATAAAGTGCTTGCGAGCAACTCAATTATAGATAAGGTTACTTCTTTTAGTTTTTATAATTTATTTAGCATGCACAGGAATACAGCAATCAATGAGCAAGCTCAAACATTAAATGGTGCTTGTGTCTAAGAACAAGCCCATTTGTTTAGTTAATCTCTAATAAAAAGATTGACAATGCCAATAATCACTTTAGTAGCTTAATGTTGGTAATTTGATAATTGCTCACGCAAAGAAAATAGAAGAGGGACAATTAGTGTTTTTTCAATAAAAGACATTTCAAACAATGAAACCAATAAAACCAAAAGATAAATCAAATCATTATCTACAAAAAGTATGGGTACAAAATAGATGACAAAGGCTAATCATTATCTGTCGTTTAACCATGTCAAACATACATTTAATGTTTGAATAGGGAAAAAAACTCAATAAAAAAAGAGTAAATTACAAGTAACCCTCAGGTTTACCTGAAATTTAAGGGCAAAGGTTTAGAAAACACTCCCACATTTTGTATCATGTATTTCAGCAATGCTCTGAGCTTCATAAAGTTGCTTCCCCGCTATCATCCTTAGATACTCTGCACATCCTCAAAAAAGCGCCCCATCTCCCCGCTATCCTCATGAATGGTAATGCACGATCATCATCGATTGCAATCCATAAGAAAAGGTCAAACACGGGATGCTAGAAAGAAGCCTGCTAGGCAGGGGAATTTATGAAGCCAGGGCAAGGACAGTAATATCAGCCCTCCCAAACAACTCCATTGATACAAAATGTGCATTGGTTGTCAGCCAGAAGACGGAATGGGAAAAAAGACGTTGAGAGTAGCAGGACGGTGAACAAGAAGAATAACAAGAAATAATTTCATTATAGGTTTTTATATGTAGAAGACTCATATGACAGAATAAACCCATTTCAAACACACAAGAAAATAAATATTGGCAAAATGAGTCATTCAAACCTTTGCAAAAATGTAAGACTCACAGTAAATCTTGAGGCCAACATTTAATTTACCAAAAAAAAAAAACACTAGAAAAATATTTAGGTTATAGCAACATCAGCAATGAAACACAAAAACTAGTAGATTGCAGGTTTGGTTCCATAGAAGAGGACAAGATTGAAAAAAAAAAGACGGGTTAAAGTGAACTTAATAACTTACAGAAAGGAAACGGAGCTTCAATAGTTATCCACTCCTCTATAAGAATTAGCACATTACAATTTTTTTGAGGAATGTCTTAAAAGAGAATTGGATCTTATTAGACAATGTGGTGGGGTGGATATTACTGGAAATAATTAATTCCTAAAAGCCTTTAAACCTTGGAAACTAAATTTGCATGGAAGAAAACGAAAGGTTGAGCAAGACAGTCTGATAAGATGCCATCCCTAAGCATCCAGTAATATCCAAAATTTTTGCCCTTCCAAAACAAGACTTCCCCTCATCAAATAAAAAGCATGGTATTACAATTGCCCAATATCCCCGCCCATTCCCAAAACCAAAGCTCTGTGAAGTCCTAGGACCATTTATGAAAGTTGGTGACTGCCCAACCCCAGAAGGTCAATCAAGAGTTGAACATAATAGTAGAAACAAAATTTAGTGTAAGTGAAGCCAATATAACAGAAATGTATGGAAATTAAAAAATATATAGATGCTAATTGACAACATTGTCAAAAAGGGGCAAAATTGGGTTCAACAAATTAAATCTACAATTTAATTTTTCGGTATGTCAATCCAAAAAAATAAAAAATGGTAGCTTTAAGATAGATGAAAATTTTTAAGAAATCAATAAAAAGAGATCACTTTGATCTTAAGACAGCAGACAGTAAATAATAAAGAATAGAGAAAAGATCTTTATCCATGCCACACAAATCTTAACGGGCTATTTTCAATAATACATAATAAGAAAAAGAAATAAAGTGCTACCATGCATACTTTTATTTATAATGAAAAACTAGCAAACAATGTAGTTGTATAATACAAAAAAGTCCCAAGCATAGTACAGAAGGGTAAACAATACAACCACAACTTTCCTACAGAGATCTAGATGTTCTCACTACTGAAGTTAAATGAATAAAAAAAGCATCTTCCCCAGTTGTTTGCAACGGATTAAATCCCAAATTGTAGCCTAGACGTTGTTCGAATGTAAAAGAAACCAATAAGAAACTAATAAGAAGAAAAAAAAAAAGGTATTGACTGGAGTGTGCATACAAATGTGAATGAAGAATATCAGATAAACTTACATTTGGATATCAAAAAGAAATATTGGTAAGAATAAAACTAGAAAATAGCAGCTATGCGGTGTACATAAGTTGATAACTAATAAGACAGGAAAGTATGATCCGCAAGAAAAGTCGGATGCATACCAAAGACAAGGTTATATGATAATAGATTGAAAATGTCTATTAGGCATAATAAGGAACGAATAAAAGTCAGCTCAGCGAAGAGGATTAATTTTTAACTGTCTATGAAAGTAACTGGTAAGAAAAAATAACTACGATTAAATCCACCCACAAAAGCCTTGGCTAACTTATATTGCTGTCAAATGCAATTAAAATTTGTATGCGTCAAAGAATTCATAAAGCCATCAAACTACATGCTTGAGATAGGATTGATGATGATTTGTGCAAAGACAGCAGTCACCATAATTCTCCTAAAATTATATCTCAACAGCAGTGGGCCAGCTTAATCTTTCAATAAGCACCCAATGCAAGCGCTAGTTAGGTAACTTAAGCTTCCAATGGTTAAGAAAAAGAAGTAAACAGAAAGTAAGATACACTGGACTTTTCAGTGGAGACGCAACATATTTTTACGTGCAAAAAAGAACATACCCACTGCATAATCGAAGCCATGAAGCAAAAGCCTCCAGTACCTGCATGCAGAGGCCGTGTGATCAACAATTCAAACTAAGAAATTAGAATAATTTCAATTCCTTACATTAAATCGTAATCTTTGAAGATGTGCATGTTGCATTAGTTAAAAACCAAAGAGATACAAAAGATGTACAAAATCATGCCTCTTGGGCCATGACAGCAAAATAGGATATCAAAATAAAAACAGCAAAAAAATTAGATATAAATTATGCCTCATTAGGTAATTCTTTTTAAATACTTTGCATTTCAGAAACCTGAAATGTCATAGTTTTGATGTGTAAGGAATTTGTACAGGAAAGCTTAGTGTTGCACTTACATTTTCATGAGTTAATGTCATGGGAAGCAAACATGAGTTAACATATTCATATCTATGAAAATAGTAACCAACAGGGTGCTCCTTCAAAATTCCGTTCCCCCATAACAATGAAGTGATGCAGGGTGCATTGAAAACGGCATGGACTTGGTTCATTTCCGACAGTTTTGAGGCATGGCGGGCTTTTAAAGATCACATATAAAACAGATATTACTAAAGGGAAGCCTAAGCAGTACGTATATTGTGGCATATGTTACAGAACAAACTGCAAGTTCTATACAATTATTAGGTTTGGAAATCGAGTTTTGTTCTAAATTACAGTCCTTTGGGCTAACCCCTCATTCTCAACGCATGTTAGAATTCTTTTTCTTTTAAAGAAAGATAAATTATAGCTCAGGTGCAAATGTACATCAAATATTTCATTCTCTCAACTCAATCCAAGCTGGATCAAGATTCTAAGTCCAGCACTTACTCACCAAATTTTGACACAAACTCGTTAGGTTCACCATAAACATGCCAGGTCTAACGTGCACTTGTCAGATCCAATATGTATTTATTAGATCAAACATGAACCCGTAAACCACAATGAGCTCATATCTACTCCATCTCAAAAGTCGAAAATGTATACTCATTCGGAGCCATCAACATAACAATTGTTAAAACTAGTTCAACACATGTAAAGCCGACCAACGTCTTAATGGGGGTTTTTCTTCATTTGAAAAGTCTGAATATGATTTTGTGTAGTCGTTATACAAAAATGAGGTCAATTTTTCATTATACAAAAATGAGATCAATTTTTTACCACAATTTTTTACATGATGGGCCATTTTGAATCAATTTTGTGTAGACGAGAGACAAAGTTATACTTTGACTGAATTGGCCACATTGGAATAATCACTGGAGCATTTGGGGATTAAATGGAATGACAAATTGAAGATGAGCAAGCTGCATTACTGAAGATCATAGTGGACTCTCGATTTAATTTGTAGAGAATAGTAAATTATTGTGTTGGGAAGAATCAAAAGGCAAAGGAAAGTAGGTAAAGTCAAAAATGGATGCCTCAAACAGAGGAAAAAATAAGTAAAGCAATAGAAAGAAGAGCCTCATTGTCAAAAGAAATAAGTATATGATCGACAGTAATATTTTAAAAAACATGAAATCAAGTTAAAATTTTATGAGTTAACAATAGTTTCTAGACATAACTTAAATTTATTTATTTTTTTATTAAAAGATGAGCATATATATAAAAATAAAAGATGAAAAAATTTGAAAAAAATGAAACAATAAGACATAGGGAAAGCAAAGCTAAATATAAGAAACAAAAATAGAAAAATATCATCTGCATAATAATAGCAATATAAATCATTTGATGTGTAAATCGTTAAAATATCAAAGCGAACCACCAAAATAATAGTCATACCTGAAATATTTTTTAATAAAGAAAAACAAAATGTAGCAATACCAAAAATAAATATAACAAAGGCAACAACAGCCTAACAACCTTTTCTAAAATTAAAAAACCATATAACTGTGGCCTTCTACTGCTGTCATATAAAGCCTACACATAGAAGTAAAGTGAACAAACGCATATGCTTTTAGGACTTGTTTGACTGAGGCAAACGCCCAGTGAAGAAAGACTAAATATAAACTTTTAAAAGTGTTACTTTTACATAGTCAAATGAGACGAGTCCAGTTACATTTTGAAAACCAATGAAAATAAGAGAATGTAGAAGGAAAGTCATTGCATTATTCCAAAAACAGTGTTCCACCATAACTTGAAAGAATGAAAAAAGGTATGCACTCCACTCCTGAACCTTTTCTCCACGTGCTTTTCTTGCATTATATAAATTCATAGGAATAATTCTTCTAGAGCCTTGGAGAGTTATCATTCAGGGAGGAAATGAGATTATTTTAACAAGAATACAAATATATCTTAAGCTTATTGGTAGAATGTAAGCATTGTGTGTCATAGTACCAAGCAGTAATTAAAAAAAAAAACAAGCAGCAAAATATGATCAGACTTCAGCCAATACAACAACAACAAGACTTCACCCAATACAAATAAAGAAAAAGTGATATTACAAAGAGCAACTATTCATGAGTAAGCAATAAAAAAGGGCCGGACTACTCCCACTACTCCAAAAAGATGCGTATCGAAAAGATAAAATTCTTCATGACTAACAGGGTAAAATTTATGGTCGGTCTATTTAGAGAAGATATGCACCAGTAAAATATAGAAAAAGTAGACTATAAGAAGGACTAAAAATTAAACTTAATAGAATCATCTAAAATATTTAACATGGCAAAGAACACCCTCATTTCCAATTTAGATATACACTACAAGTTTAAAGTGGGCAAAGAGAGTATATCATAAGTTATTCTCACATGCTCCTCCTAGCATCTAACAAGATAAAAGTCTTAAATAGAAGGCATTGACAATAATCTGACCATAGACATAGAACAGATATTTCTTTGAAAGTAAATTAGACCATTTTCCATCCCCCACCACGTATCAAGCAGCACCAATTACACCAATTCATTAACATGAGGCGTAGAAGCCCACAATTCAGAAGCCCACAATTCAGAACAAAAAGCATAAGAAGCCTCGTCTTTGATCAACTAAGTTAGACTTGAAGAAATTAGAAGAGAAATTGGCTGAAAACTTTTTTAACAAAAAATGGAGAGGGCAAGCAGAGAGTATAAGCTACAGATAAGAAGATTTAAAATTTTCCTAGAATAACAAAGAATAAAATATACCCCAAAAAAAACAAAATAAGTAATTCAGGCTGTAGAAGCAGAATGAAAATGTTACCTACCGTGTTTTTCAGTTCACAAAAATTTAAACAAGCCGTCAAAAGACTGAAAGCAGTTTTAACTGATGAAGCAAGTTCTTTCTCGAAATGGCGGCGTCTTTCAGGTCGTGCTGCTATTCGATAATTGTACGCTTCCTGTTCATGAGAAAAGAAAGGATAACATAAAATATAATAAGAATGATACAAAATTATCTCAATAAGAAATAACTGAATTTAATAAAAATGCTATAGAGACATTTTTTATATCAAGCATTGATTGCCACTTCATTCTTTGCATGCTATAATTTGTGAATAAATAAATAACCAAATAACCAACATAGCCAAAATAACATCTCAATTGAAAAACTCTGTATTCTCAGTAATAAAAACAGCATCACCACCATTATTATCATCCAAACTGATTTGGGCAAGGTTTATGAATCATTATTTTCCATTCACTTCTTGTTTGCTGCAATAAATAAGCACAAAATCTATGGTGCATATCAGGTTGGAAAGCAATCTCACCCTAAGAGTGTCTACCGCTTATTGAAACATTACCTACTATTAAATGGCACTATAGCAACTAGATCATACCGATTCAATTATTTATATTTTTTCTTTTATTTTTTAAAAATAATGAATTCATGCTTTAGAAATTAAATGCTTAAACATTTCAAATTTTCTATATTACCATCAACTATAATTTAAAACTACTTTCTTCACCTAGAAACCATTCCATAATTTTATTGAAAGTACTAATACAAAAGAAAAAAATAAAACATTTAAAATAATAAAAAAAATTTCATAGCTAAATTTTAATGCATATAACAGTTGAAAACAGCATGAAACTAGGTACACGTGAAACAAAAAATTATCAAGATGGAACATAAAAAGAAGCAAATTAATAAAACTAATAGACTTGGGGATTGTTTGACTTCTGCATTTGTGGTGTAATGTAAACTAAATCCAAGGGATTTGAAATTATGATGCTTGGTTGGATGAAAATAAGACTTGGGCATGTTGTATAAAAAACTATCTTAATTTGTTAGAAATAAATAAAAATATGACACTCAGTAGAACACAATGGAGAAAAAAAATTCATATAGCCGGCCCCACTTAGCGGGATAAAAGCTTGTTGCCTATGTTTTTGTTGTTGTTGGTTGGATGATAATAAAATGAAGCATAAAATTGTGATGAGCATAAAATTCACCTTGTAGTTCAAACTGGTACATTTCGAATTCGTTAGATTTAGATGATTTCTAACTATACTGCAAATTGTAGCTTATTTTTGTTGCCACCATCGCTCGCAGCTTGTCACTCAACCACCGTCCACTGCCGGTGCTACTACCGTCAGTGGCAACCTGTAGCCGGCCTCACATCACCACAGTCAGTTACCAACCGCCACCCATCGCATGTGCCACCATCTCTATCGACGAGCATGTTTTACATGGATTTCATATTTCTTCAAACCAAACATAAAAAACGAAATTCCTACATTTACTTTACACCAAATCAAAAACTTAAAAATATTTCAAATATATTACAATTCAAATACATTGTATTCATTTTACATTGCATTCATTTTTCAGCAAACCAAACAGCCCTTTAATGTATTCAATTATTTGCAAAAAAAATAAATTCTCATAGGTTGGAGTTGAAAAAAATGGAGATCTAAGAAATCCAAGCAATAAGTTATACAAACAAGTCCTAAAACAAGTTTTTATGATGTATTTAAATAACCGTTTTATGAACAAAATTTTAATGAATGCTTGAAATGATCTCTTAGCTGTTCTCTAATATGCCATTTAGCATAGTAAATAAATATATAGAGTTTACACTAATCTTCAAGAAGGTCAGAATTCATTCCACAAAGCTTAGGCTCGTGGCTATCAAAAGATCAAAGTGCAAATTCCATTATAAATTTAGAGAATACTGTCTTGTCATTCAACAATTTATTAATTAACCAGATCTCAGCAGATCCACATTGCAGCTCCAACAAGTTGCACACTTTAGACCAAAAAAAAAAAAAAAAAGACTATTATCATCAGGGACCATACCTCTGGCAAAACAGTGAGCAACTCTAACAAGCCTGGGATATATTCAGAATGAGTTCTCATTTCATTGCTAATCCAGTTCACAATGCCACCATCTCCCCAGCTTTCCACAGGGACATGCACAGCCAAAGCAGCAATGCCAATACTGATCTAAAATGAAAAGATAGCTTATATGTGCAAGCTTAACTTAATAAAATATAACCAAAAACTTCCACAAATAATTTAGTCATACCTGTGTCCTAACTTTAGGGGGGCCTTTGCTAAAGTTCTTAAGCAAAGCCTGCACTTGGAAGCTTCAAACCAATCAAAAAGTATAAATAGAAACACACAAATACATTATGCTAGCAAATAAAATGCAAGGCAGCTTTTGAGCAGTATAAATTAAAATCTAAAAGAAACAGTTAAACAGAGGGTTCATACTTGTAAAGTATGATATAATAAAGATCAAGGAAATCCTACATTACCGTAATGGAAAATAGACTAACTGAGAGATGATTCATCCGCAAGCCATCAATTATCCGAATTTAGAAGTTAGAAAATCAAGATGCCAACATATCTAATGAACAATTTAGTATTTTTTGCTGTTTCCAGAAAGCTGCATGTTCATTTGCTAAAAAAAAAAAGAATAGTAAGGAAAAAAATAAGATAAATGCTACAAATTAGCAAGTAAATTTGACCAACAAACTGATGCCGTCATAGTAAAAGACAGGGCGGTATTAAACAGATAATAACGGATATTGATGTACAAGTATTCTATGAATTTTGTTATACAAATTCTGAATGGAAAATATGTACGATTAAAATATAATTTAAATTCTTAAATTTATCTTAACTAACTTCATTCTTGATAAGTCAAAAAAGAAGTAAATAGAAGAATTTTCATAAGCATGAAAGTATATCATTAGAAATAACTTATATTATGCTTTTAAATGTTAAAATTTGAGTAGTTTTCCAACACACTTACAAGTTAAAGAAAAATGGAAGTTTTTTATAATACGTAGTCATTGATGATATATGGTTGAATAGGTGAATTTACAGAAGGCACCATCAACTAACGTCCAATACGACCTCACCAAAAATACAAGTACTGTCTTCTAGGGATTTCTTAGAAAAGGCATTAACAATAATAGATTCAATTGATGAGATTGAGTAGGATGAGTACTTCTATGTGTTTGCTATTGATCTCATCCAAAATAAAGATAATAGAAATATACTTAATAGATTTAAGGTTCATTTTGGCATTTTTGTTTGTTTGGTATCTTATGGGATATTTGACGTTGGAATAATTTCAAATAGCAATATGATATTTGGGCTGAGAAATTAGCTCGATGATTGTCAATCCCAGAAAAATCAAAGCGAATTTTAGCTCATATAGAAATCGGCTCAAAACAAATGAGCTAAACAATGAGCAAATTTTAAAAATCAATATATCAAACCAGAGGCAAATCTGATCATCTAGCCTTCAATCGAATCAAAATTATTTATTTATTTATATGTAATTCGGCGGATGGTGGAATCTCCCGCGAATCGACAAAAGATGTATTTCATAACTATAATGATCTAATCCCCCAATCATAGCCTTACAAGTCCCAATATCATGCGTCTCAACTCTCGTCTCATTCTGGTGCCCTAGTTTCAAAATCCCTAGGCCACGAATCTCACATACAGCCTTACACCTTCGGAGTTCAGCCTCACGCAGGGTCTTCATGTCATTGCTTCTTAGCCTATTGTGAGTTGTGACTGCGAAAAAGAGAAGCCTTGCTCAGACGCTCTCTACTTCTCTTTCATTTACTCTAGTGCTCAGTGCTCTCAACACACTCTATCGACTTGTGAGTTGGTAGCCTAATTGATAACTAGTAAGTTGGTTTCTTCCATATTAACCATAATCCCCAAAAGCCCTAAGGCATGTTGTTGCTCTCTCTCTCCAAGAGCATCGCTCCCTGACACTTTCCTCCACTATCCATTGCCTACAATTGTGCTTGAAGTTGTGGCTACTTTATTGGCCTCTCGAGTTTTGGCTATACTTGTGCTTGAAGTTGCAATAAGTTTGTTTTTTGTCATTTTATTAAAGCTTTGAAGTGGGAGAGGAAAGATCAAAGGTGCAACAACAATTATATTACATACTTGACTTGATAAATTGTTTATTTTTTCATAAATAATTTCAGAATGTGTCACATGCAGTTCTTCTCTATGTTTCTTATATACTCACGATTTTGCTCTTTGGCCTTTGAATAAGTTGTCTTCTTTTCTCTTGACCTGCATTCTAAATTTAGGCATGTTTATATTGTTTGATTGGCATTAGTGTGGTCTTCTTCTGGGTGAAGACATCAGCAATTTAGAGATCAGTTAGAATGTCGATCAAGTGAATCACACCACTATTAACCTTTTCAGAGATAAAATATCTATCAATGTCAAAGTTATTGGTCCTGTCAAGAAGCATAGGATTTTGAGGCCCCGTTTGTGGCAGCTTATTTGGTGTGGTGCATTTTGAAAATGCACCCAGGCTCATTTGGTTAAACTACGTTTTTAAGGTGCTTAAATCAGTGTTTTCACATAGTTCCTGGCTAGATGTGGTGGTAGCTTTCTAACTACGGTCTGTCTTTTTCAAATATATATATATATATATAGTAGCCACCTCAGCTTTTTAATAAGCAAATTATTTTTCAAAAGCTTATTAATAAGTTGCAGCTGCCCTAACAGACCTTTATTAATACTAATGACAGCTTGGTTATCACAAAATATCTCTATGAGATGGGCTGGAAAAATCATTTAGTAACTTTTGGATCTATATTTATTCACTAATTCCCAAAGCAAGTGGCTGACACTCATATTTCGGGCTATTTTTAGAGACCATTGCTTGCTTCTTGCTCCTCCATGAGACTTTACTCTGATGTGAATCTTCTATCAGTTAGTTCTCCTAGCCAATTAGTATCAGTGTAAATATTTACGTCCCTATTGTTCAACTTTTTAAACAATAACCTTCTACTATGGGTCTTCTTAAGAAACCTCAATATTTTGTATTTCATCTCTAGATGTTTTTCATTTGGACTAGTAAATTGTTGACTTACAATGTTGGCAGAATAGATGATATTAGATATAGTGTGTGACAAGTAGATAAGCTTTACTACCAATCTATGGTATCTGCCTTTTTCCACTAATGTCTTTTACCCCCTTGAACGTAACTTTTTGTTGAATTTCATAAGAGTCTCGACAAGTTTACAACCCAACATCCATGTCTATTTTAGTAGGCCTCGGATATTTTTTTCTTTTTTTTTTTAATATCACAATTCCTATCTTGGACCTAGCCACTTAAATGCCAAGAAAATATCTCATAGCTCCAACATCCTTAATTTTAAATTTTGCGGAGAGAATCTCATTCGACTTCTTAATGTCTTTTCCATTATCTCATGTTGAAATCATATCTATATAGACAATAAGTATAGCTTTCTTACCTCAATGTGTTTGTCTTATGAATTGTGTATGATCAGCTTGGCATTGGATGTAACCATTAAATTTCATAATCCTGGCAAACTTGTCAAACCAAGTTCATGGAAATTGTTTGAGGCCATAGAGTAGCTTTCTTAGTTTACAAACCAGATGTTTATTTGAGACATTTTCCCACCCTGTCAAGCTCTCTATTAAAAAATACATTCTTGATATCAAGTTGATGCAGTTCTCACTCTTTATTCACTGCCTATAAAAGATGAACTCTTACAGTATTTAGCTTGATCACAGGTGCAAAGGTATCTTGATAATTTATCCCATAAGATTGATTGAAACCATTGGCCACCACCTATACATACTTACATTTATACATATATATATCTATACAGAGATGTGTATATATCTATATCTTAAGATAAATAAATAAATAAATATATATATATATATATATATATATAAACATAAAAGGCATTCATCATAAAGGTGTGATATTGAGAGATCATCCATTGTATGGAAAATAATTAGTTACAAAGGAGTGATACTCCAAAATTTTCATTTGAGAAGCAAAGACTATAATTACCGCCACAAAATATCACAATTTTATCAAAATCAATTATCCTTGAGTGGACCTTGAAATTAATAGTGTAATAAGAATGAAACGTATGCAATTATGTTCATCTTGAACCATACAAGAATCAGATTCCATAATGCATTTTCCAATCAAATGATAATGATGATAATGGTAAGTATGTTGTTGGTGGAAACTGGTTAGTGGAGATGAGAGTTGTGTGAAAGTATTGTGAATCAATTAATGCATAATAGATCCCATTAGGTTATCTGTGAGTGTTGTTTAAGCATATAATGGTAATATTTATCTACTAGTTGCAATGAATAACAATCTATATTTTTTTCATGATTTTAGAAGACAAACTTTTCAAGCAATAAAAACTTGAGAGGAGCTATGTTACCTCTTTAATTAATTTTGGATCCGTTTTTATGTGGTATTTGATAGGTGTGTTCTTGATCGTGTAAAACATGGTATGGAGGATATAGAATCATAATAAAGTCAAAAGGAAAATCTGGTCCCTATGGTTTTTGTCAGATTATGTTATTATGAATTTATTGTGAAACATTTATTATGTTAGCTTGTTGAAGTACTTTGGAATATTTCTGCTTCAACCAACTGTCCTTTTAACTTCTATAGCATATATAAAATGATAAAATAAAATAAAAATAAAAAATCTTTTGCATTAGAAACTATGGCCCGACTGTAGATCTTCCTTATAAAAATCATTAAATTTCAACACCTTCTACCAATACTTTTTCCAACAATGATTTCAACCTGACATTTCAAATAGCAACAATTGGACCAAAAGAAGCTAAGACTGCTAAAATATTTAACTATAGCAACCTAGGGCAAGATCGAAGCCATGATAAACCTTTAAACCCTGTATTTTTATAGGGTTCAAGATACTTCATATGATCCATTCCATATGATACCCACTTCACACAAAATACAAGTACATGACAATCTGACATATAGTAAAATGCATGTATAGGAATTGATCTTTCCTCGTTATTCAAATAAAAATGATACCCAAGACAAGATGGTGCTCAAATGCATATGGAGGCTTGATAAACTATACTTTTATAAGCACCAATCGATTTCATAGTCTTTTCACCAATTACTATTCTTGTCATCCATGCCAAAATTTTATTTAAGTTGCCTTTAAGAAAACAGTTCTACCTTAGGTAGGGAATGAGAAGCAGATGCCCCAAACCCCTAGCATGCCTCTTCCGCCAGTTCAAGATATGGAGCAGTTCATCAATCTTTACAAGAATATTTGCAACTAATGAAGCTACACTACATCAATCAAATGCTCTTGGGCTCTTGAAATGATATATTGTCATGGAACAATCACAATTTCTTAAGAAGTCTAGATAAGATTGAATGTTTAGAACAGCAGCAAAATATTAAAATTCATACAAATTTAATCATAGTTGAGTAAGGCATGAAGAGCATGAGGTATAGAACTATGACCAATGAGAATTAACAAGTGTAGAATTTCATTACGAATGAACTACATAAGCAAACAAATTAATAAGATGAAAAGTCATCCCAAAATCCAAAGCTTAATTATCTTAATATCTATAAAAACTTACATATAAAGAGTCTCGTAAAGGCTGAAATGCTTCCAAAGGTAACTCCTCAAAATCACGTTGTACCTATCATGAAAAACAATTCCAAAAAAAAATAAAAATAAAAACTCAGCAAACATCTAAAGGCGTGATGAGTTAAAGTGGGAAAAAGCATGCACATTCTCTTCGAAAGTTGAGACTACCTTGCTTCTGAGTGTTTGGGAACAGAAAATGAGCGTCTCTAAATTGTTGCTGGCATCATGGAGTAAATTATCAGAAACCTACATGATATTGCAATCAAATTCTACAGGGCATAAATACAACTTTCATTTTGAGATATGATACCATACATGGTTTTGCAGATATTAAGAAAATGAAAAATGTTATGAAATAAAGCCAAAATAAAAGGAAAGCACTGCAACAAAGTATTTTTTTAAGAAATTAGTAGAGATAACTAGATATTTCATATTAAATGGTAGTTATGACTTGTTCATTTTTAACAAGAAAATTGGTAATAAAAAGCTTTCACCGCAATTATATGCTTTACAACAATCACCCAAATAATTGAACTTCTACTTGTATTTTATGTTTGAGTTTCTTCTATTATATTGAATTTAGTAAGAGGTTGTATGTGCGTGATATGATGCAACTAAGCTATGATGGTTTGTATTGTACTTTATTCCAATCCTGATGGTCAGGAAGCTTCCTGGATGTTGATTATTGTGGCTAGTTCTCCAAATTCAACTTCAACTGCAAATCTTAAGTACATCAGCAACAAGTCCTTATCAACTTCTTTTCAATTTTTGGTGGCACTAACTGCAACAGTTCCTTTGTTCCATTTTCAAATGGCTTTAACATTTTTTTTCCTAAAATATCTGCATTCGATTCTTCTATTTCTGCTATGAAATTTTTAGTCTACAATGGTCTTAACAAATCATTTTCCTAGACCTGTGAATAATTGGCAAAATTTAAGCTATCGCAAAGAGAAAAATGCTTATTTGCTTTGTAATAATAAATAAAAGTTATGGGGCTGGTATAAAACCCAATATTATCAGTGTTTGGATATGATATGATTTACAGTAGGATGCATAATTCCTTCTACTTTAGGAATCAAAATCATTAGTCAAGGAGAGCTGAAGATTTTCAGAAGTTATGTCATTATACAAGCATGATGCTTTCTTCCTTGCCCTTATGTATTTTTACTATTGGTTTAGATTCTGATCGTATTTGGTCAAATTTGATACAATCTAAATTTCTTTTAATTGTAAAAGATTTCGAACATATGAATGATCATTAATTTTTAATCATTAATTATATTAGAAGATCGTTAATCTATCATCAGAATTGGAATTCAATGTTATTCAATTTCCATTGAATGAAGGGATTGTGTAAGATTACTAACTCATGCCCGATAAAAATTGCATTTTAGCTGCATCTAATGCCAATTTGCATTCTCAATCAACATTAGAAACATTAGACCCTAAGACATCCTACAACACAATAATTCGAATGACCGAGTGTGCTTAACCAATTTAGTGCAAGAAACATATTTAAATACTTTTTATGGATAACATGTGTAGCAAACTACAATCAATAAGTCAGGAGTTTCATTAATTTTAAGGATCCACGAGACATCCAAAATAAATAACAGTGCTTCAAAGTGGGCAAGTTAAAAAATGTGATATCCATAAAATTAATCAAACGGTTCACATGTCAAACTTTTAAAATAATTGGCACAAAATCAACTTTTTATGAACAATTAGCACAGACAAACCATAGAAAGAGTGTAAATTTAGTTATTTATTATCACTTGCTAACTAGTACACAACTTTTAGTCTTGAATGAAGCTTTGTTTAGCATAAATTTCTCAAAAGTCCCAAGGATATTCAAACCTATAAAATAATAAATTGAACTTTAATCTTTAAATATGCTACCAAGGCACATGCAATAGAGCCACAGCAAACAAGTGGTACTTGGCTTCAAGCAATTAGCTGATTCTTAACCACAACCAATAATACCACAAGGGTACAACACACCACTATAGATAGACCTTGAACCTCAAAATTTCATGATCATCACATCATTTGGCATGAATACAAAGCAAATGTTATAAACAATGAATACCAAGAAAAATTTATTTAGAGCGTCCAACACATAATACTTTTTTATTCCTTCTCAATGAAAAGAACATAGACCAACACAGCGTGCAATGCATCATCCTTAAACCAATAAAGGCAAAATGCTTGATAATAATTTAAGAAAAGAAACAACCGATGGACCTTAAGATGATCTAATTTTATGTACAAAAACTTTCTCAAGCATACGCCACCCATTCACCCCGTCTAAATCCCTTAATGAGTATGATTGAAGCTCGAGCTTCCCCGGATCGCGGCACTGAAGTTGCTACAGTGCTGCGAAAGCGTTACTGTAGCAGCTACAGTAACCGCGGTTCAACCCTTCCGCCCTTTTCTTTCATTTTCCCACGTAATATTTCTTTCTTTTTCATGGAATCCCCTATTAGAAATCCTTGCATGTTATATTACTTCCTTTTTATTCTATTTCTTAATTGAAAGCATTGTCTAGTATAAGTTCTAATCCCCCTATCTATAGGGGCTATTTTTGCTTAGGAATGGAGTTTTTTTCTTTTATAATTGCTTATTTCAGTTACTACCCTTGAGGCGTTCTTCCCTCTGATGTTTGTACCCACGACAAAAAGGTGCTTCGGCTATAACTCGTTCGAGGTGGTGCCCATCTCCAAGGTTTCAGTTGGTGCTTCAGCTGTAGCTAGACCCAACAAGACATTTTATCTTTCTACAATCCTCTGGCCCTCTTCCTCCTTATGGCCGACCCACCCTACCACCTGCCACCTTGCTGTCGTTACTGTTGAACTCCCTCCAACCCTTCCAGAATCAGCCATAAGCCCTCCCAACCCATCCAGACCTATTTTCAACCCTTCCAAGACTTCCCCCGTCCTACTGTAGCCGTCTCCAGCTCTTCCCAATGTTGCAGCAGCCAGTCCCAAGCAACCTGCAGCTGCCGCAGCCACTCCATCAGATCTACCTGTTGTCGTAACTCTTATTCGAGTTTGTGTTGTGTCTTTATATTTGTGTTGTTGTTTTGTTGTTGTTATTTTACATATTCATGTGTTGTTTTTGTAATCATTTCAATTTCAGCAACAATATTCATTGTTCGTAATGGTTTGGGTTTCCTCCGGTATCAATGATTGCATAAGACATATTCTTTCTAGCAATAAAATTATATTCCTCCATTTTTTGGGTTGTTTGGTAGCAGATTGTATAAAATATGTATCCAAATTTTAACAAGAACCTTGTCAAACATTTGGCATCCCCTAAATTTTACCTTTCAATGAAATACAATTTTCAACCAATTTTTCTAAAATGTGGATTTGCTAAATTCTATTGAATCATGGATTTAACATATTTTAGCTTTATGCGGATATTTCTAAAGCACGAAAGTCTTCTACCTCGAGACACTGCCTTGGCCACATGTCTGTGCAAGCCCTTACTCGCCATTCTCAAGTACTCCCGAATCTAGAACTTTTCTCCTTTAATATCCAAATTTCTGACTTTAACGCTCTCCAATAGTTTCATTTCTGTCTTACAATCAGCACCTCACTGTTTTATTTTCTGGGTACATCATAATTGCATTCTTCTTTATAATACTCACTTACTTTCCTAGTATGCATTGGATCCTGTCCCTAATATTAGCACTACAGCATACTAGATAGGGGAATTGCAATAAAAAGCTTCATTTGAAATACTAACTATTATTATTATACTTATATATTGTCTTTTTTTAGTGATTTTTCTCACGAGCTGAGGCTCAACACAAAATCTGTGAATCCTCATAAGTTCCCAACTAAATCTCATATTTAGTCAAATAGTTTACTGGAATTTAGCCAATTTCAACAGCCATTAAGCCAAAGAGTTTTCAGGATTTAAAAACCCAAAAAATATACCAAACTCAGCTTTCCAATATTTGCTAAATTACAATAGAGCTAAATCATACTTGTGGCCAAACAGCTACAACCCTCCCGCTCAGCTCTTCGCATCCGATCGATCCTCCCAATCCCCGATCCCATATTTTACAAACGGTTCCAGATAAAATATCGAATAATACCGACAAACACTTGCCAAAAATAAACGATGCTTTGAACCTCCCAAAATCGAACACAGGTGCCCATAAATTTCAAGGATAATACACCGAAAACACCGATGCGAAGAAAAATTAAGAGGTGGCAAATGTGGACAAGAACAATGACTACAGGAAGAATGTGAGAAACCGATCACTCACCTGCCAGGCATCAATGGTGTGCTGAAAATCCTGAAGCCATCGATCGGCCTGGGCCCGTACGGCGTCGTCTGGATGGTGGTAGAGAACATTCAGCGCCTCCTTTACGGTGTTCTGAAGCTCCATCGCCCCACTGAAGACGACCCACGAAGAGGCCAACTAGGTTTTTCGCGAGTCGGAAGGTTTCTCTAGAAAATTTACATAGATACTGCACAAGTTCTCTGTATTTACCATTTACATATCTATTAGCCCATTTTACTCGTTACCATTTACAAGTTCTCTACATTTATAATATATAGATATAGATATATATCATATATATAGATATATATCTCTCACTTTTAAATAATTATTAATTATGATATTTAAATGCAATATTAATGATTTCAATAAAATGGATATAAATATAAAAATTTAAAAACATATATATAAATACATAAAAATTATGTAATAAGAAGTTTGTGTTCTATTTATTAGTTAACGAGTAGAACATGAATAAATACTTTGAACTTGATTTTTCGACAATCAGAATAAGAACGCCTTTATTCGATTATATTGGACTCAATATGGCTCAATAAAGTAAAAAAATAAGTGAATGGAAAAATAGATATTAAAAAAAAAAAAAAAAGTTTAAGCTTTTAGCTATTCCGGTGAATGAGTATAATTGTCCTGGTCAAAATTTGATATGAAGGGATGAATTTTTAATAATATGTGTCAATTTTTTTTTCAATAAAACAAAAAATAAATAGAAAAAATATTACGTCCAGAGTCTGGACGCAGCTAGCATCCGGACTCTAATAAAATTACGCGATGTTAATCCTGATCTCACAGCTTAAAAAATGAAAAAAAAAAACATATAGCCCCTCAAAAACTGTTTGACCCAGCTTTAACATGTATATTATATTATGTGGCGTGTTATTGGCTTGTTATTTGATATTATTATAGTGTTATTTAAGTATTAGTTCGCGATTTTGAGGTATTATTCGAGAGTTTCTGTGGTATTGTTGCAGTGTTATTAGCGCGTTATTCCACTATTATTGAAGGGGAACAAATGTGTTATTATGACATTTTGTCTTCTGCGGTGTTATTGTGACGGTTTTGGCATTAATGCGATGTTCTTAGTGTTGTGAATCAGTGTTATTCAACAGTTATCGGTGTATTATTGGTGAGGAAGCGGTGGTGTTATCGGCGTGTTATGTTTTTAATGTGGTAATGTTGAAGAAAATAGAGGTGTTATTGAGCTCTTATTGATAAAAAAAATTAAAAAAAAAACAATTATTTGTATTTTTATTAGTTAATTTCCTTTTTTCATAATTACATGTTCTATTTTCATTTTATTAATAATTCCATCTAAAATTAAGGGTTAATATATTTTATTAATAAATCTACTAAATAAAATAAAGATATAAATATAAAGAAATATTTATTTGTAACATATTAAAATATTTTCTTATATTTATTTCTAAGGAAACGAATATTTTAAAATGTTTTTCTTAAAATTTGAATATTAACATGAATATATGAAAATATTTCCTTATATATTTTCTTAAATCGAATAATACTGTAAAATCGTGAAATACTACTTTAATAACACTAGAATAATACCAAAAAACAAGTCAACAACACATCGCATAAATTCCACGCCAATAATAATGCAGTTTCATTCCAATAACAAACAAAATCACGTTAAATAATAATACAATAACACCGTCGAATAAAAAGCGGTATTATTGGCGTAGACTTATGGTGTTATTTTGCAAAAACACTCCAATAACAATGATCAATAGAAAACACATCAATAACACATCGATTTTACGATGTTATTACGTTATTATTGAGATGTTATTAAGATATTAATAAGCCGTTATTGATATTTATTTTTAAAACTTTTTTTTACATTCACTTTTTTAATGTGTTATAAATCATTTTCAAATTAATATTTCCAATTTATAAAAAAGAAGAAGGGCATTTACCTGGATACCACCCAAAACTGATAGGTTTGGGCCATGTCAGACAATTCTTTAGGCAGTGCATGTTATTTTTTCACTTTTTATGTCGGGGGACTAGGATTTACACATGGTAGGATTTCATTGGAGTTCAGGCAAAGCTATGTGTCCAGAGTCTGGACGCAATATTTATTTTCAAATAAATGTCAAAGAAGAATATAAATATAACACTATTATTTCTTTTTTATTTTGTTATGATCATTGCGACAATGAATATTATATTGTTTTCTTTTATTTTTTATAAATTGCATACGGATGAAAAGATCATATAGATGAAACAAAAATAGTTGAAATAAAAACTCAAAATTATAGATGATAAAATAAATGTACAAAACAAAATGAAAGAATAAAAGTAATTGATTTAAACATGAAATAAAAAAATCCAAAAGAGTTATAGATTGATATGAAATATATATACAGCCCATCAAGCACATTGAAGAGGTAAATCAAGTAATGCTTTCAACATTATCCTTAAAATTAGATATTGATACTCCATCAACAAATTCTCATAATTCGACACGAATTTCGAGGAATAACACGAATCTCGAGATAAATTTTTGAGTAAAAAATATTCAAAATCCTGATAATAAGTCATTTAGAGCTTCGATTTTAACAAACTTATAGTAACTGCTCTACTGCATATACCTAATGATATCAAAATTAGTCAAATACGAGTCAAATCAAGCTTAAAACAAGTCATTTAACCACTTTTGAAAGTATTCTGGATGCATTTGAGAGGTCAAATGGGTGTCGAATCCGGCGAGCTTATATTCGAATCGAGCGTATTTTTAAGATGAATCAAACGAGCCCAATATTGTTTAATTCCAACATTATTAAGGTACTCAAATGTCCATCAAACGCCGTATATCGAATGAAGCTCTCTAGGCCATCGATCAAATAGGTTCATATTATTGCTTTAATTACACCCAGAACATTAAAAATAGAGATCCATCACTCTCATGAGCGAGAGGAGAGCTTGAAGCCTGAAGAGGAGCTTGAAGTTATAAGGAGCTAAAGTCCAATATCACTCCAACCACTGTCAGCCACCGCCGACCGTTGTCAACCACCGTCGACCTTCGCCGACCACCGTCAATCATCGTCGATCACTGTATACCGCCGTAAACCACCGTTGACTGTCATCGATCACAGCCGACCGCCGTTGACCACCACCTACCGGTCTTCATCTACAGTCATTGGTCGCCGCCCACTTTTTACAATAGGTTCATTCTTACATTAATGTTGTAACTTCAAAGAGTGTTCATCACTTTCCAGTCTGTGGGACGAGGGAGTGTACATGTAATATTTAGTTTATGGTGGATATCTTCAGCTGGGCTAGGCCCTGCGATTTTTTCTTTTTTGGGGTTTTCATGCAAAAAATTATGATGTCACTACTGGTTGTTTTATTCTATCTAAGTGTGTGCTGAATTCTCGTGCAATGCTAAGACGATAATCCATTACTCTACCGTCATGAATTTTCTAGCTCGCATCAGTTTGACATAGTTATGGGAAGTGAAGTCCCATTTGACATTGTCTTCAACTCTAAGACACTGAGCCCCTATTTCGTTTTCAAATGATGTACATCATCCAACTGGCGAATGAACATCTTTTACATTTGGAGATCATCTCCGAAGCACTATTCAATGTGGAGGGCAACTTTACTGGAGTCTCAAAAGCTTGTTAACATTAACGTCCCGAACATGATTGTAGCTTGGTTGTCTTCCCAAATCTTATTCAGACACAACGTATTTCACAACTTCTTCCAGGTTGGGGAGCAACCTTCATTGTAGTCTCGAAAGGTCGTTCATGTTAACGTCTTGAACACGACTGTGATAGGGTAGTCATCCCACTTTTCATTTAGACAATAAGGATTTGAAAAATTGCTCCCAGACAGAAGGCAATCTTCGTCGGAAATACGCTTCCTTAGCGCCCCCTCACTGTACTAGAGTTCTTCTTTAACTAGATCAAGAAGCTGATTTGAAGCTGATTTCTTCAAGGCTCGATACTTGGGCTATTTTACAATATCGCATGAAAAAAGCCCCTACTGTGGGGCAAAAGATTCAAGAGCTGCAAATAACGATTTGTCAAACATTATTCTCGAGCATGACTGCAATCATATTTCTAAGAAAGCAAACAGTCTAGTGCGAACATTTATCTTAATATCTCATTCTAGGCCTAATTAATTCTAGGGGAACTTGATTCGACCTCTTCCATTACATGCTACAATCGTCAAACAAAGCTTTGACATACAACTTTGAAGTGGTCAAAAATCATTGGTGGATTTCCTTCGACCTATTCCATAACAGATTACGGTCGTCAAGAAAAAACTTCGACCAACAACCTAAGATAGGTCAACCATCCTCAATGGATTTCATATGACTTTGTCCATTATGGGTTAATATCGTTAAGCATCTCCGGTTATACAACTCAGGACTGGTCTCACATCCTTAATGAATTCTTTTTTCAATCATGCCTTTAAAAATTTAGCCACAAAAAATTGGGATATGCATTCAATTAATTTGGAAGGATCAATTTTTAAATTGATAAAATTGATTTAATCTCAAAACTGACATTCAAAAATCGAGCCAATTAAAATTTTGATAAAACTGAACTGGTGGAATACACTTCCCTCCATTTACTTTGTTTTTTCTCTTCACATTTTGAGCTACCAATAATTCTTTTCTAATGTCAGCTTCTTCACAATTTACACAATATTTAACATGCAATCCTAAAGTAAATGATTATGATAACGTTTTACAATGTTGAAGACACTAAAATGGCTAAAGGTGATGGCCAATAGCACAATCGCAGCGAAACAACACACTCATAATTATTTTTAAATTAAGAAAATTAAAAGCAAATAAATTACAGAATAAATATATTTTTAAAAGCCACATTTTGCTTTTGCCTTGCTGCACCTCAGAGTTCATCCTGCAAAAACAGAATTAATTGCATCTTAGTTGTAAAAAGAGGAAAAGCCACCCAAAGAGGCATTTACATACATAACACCCAAATCCTATGTATTCATACATCTAACACCTAAATTTGCTTTTATATCTACAACATATACATCTTCATATCACATTAAAAATACCACCATTTTAACTTTTAAAACTGATATGCATATTTTTCATGCATAGATAAGGTGATATATACGTAAAAATTGAAATTTTGGTGTTAGATATGTAAATTCACAAGGAATTAAGTGGTAGGTATGTATGTATGTGAATCTTACATACATACATACATACATATATATATAAATACATACATATATATAAATACATACATACATATATATAAATACATACATATATATATATATATATATATATATATATATATATATATATATATATATACATACATATATATACATATATATATTGATGGAGTAGAGCTTACATGATGATCATCATCAAAATCCCGATAACGCTGCAATAAAAATACAACAATTAGTGTACAAAACATTGTAGAGACCAAATTATTCAATCCCTACAGGTTTGTTTGGGGCAACTACAACTTATTAAGAAGTAGTTGTAAAACTGCAAAAAAATAATATGATTTTGAAAAAGTTACGGTGGCTATTAATTTTTTTTTTTTTGAAAAAAATTAGACCACAGCTAGAAAACTGACACTGCACCAAGTCATGATCGGTGGAAAAATGCAGATTCCAATGACAGTTTTTTCAAAAAGCTGTCAAAACGTAGTTTATCCAAACAAACAAAGCTGCGGTGCTATACCGCCACAACACCACCACCTCAAACGGACCCTATATTTTAATTTGACGGTGTTTTAATTGTATGGAATGAAAGAAATATTAACTTTGGAATGTTAAAAAAAAATAATAAGAAAATGTTCTTATTGATTTTGAATTGAAAGTGGATTCTATTAGGATGAAGCCACAAATAAATATGAGGCCATAGACCAACACACCCTTCTATATGCTTCCTTCTCTCGATGATGCCGGCCATATCCCCTCTGCCTTTTACGTCTCTCCCCTTCTTCTCTTGCTCTCTGAGCTTCCTGAACAATTATTATCAAATTACACATCAATAACAAAGTTAATATTCAATTTGAAATCACCACTTTGTGTTCTTACCACTTCTTCTTTAGCTCTTCTAATTTTCTCTGCTTCCTCAAAGGCTTCCTTCTCAGCCTCTCTATTCTTTGTCCAAATCTCTTCCACAACTTGCTTCGCATATTCGGGGTCATCGCATACAAGAACATTGTCGAAAACTGAACCAGCCTTTACCTGCAAATGTTCCATAATATTTATTAATATCACATAAAACATTTCATTCTTTCAGCACAAAAAATGTTGGGACGTAAATTTAATACCTGCCATACTTCAATGGCAACATATTTCACAGGCTTGAGCACATAGAGATCAGGATCATCTTCAAAATCTGTAACATTTGGCAGGGTACAACAATCCAAATGAATGCATTGTTGGTTTAATGTCTTTATAACATAATACTATGATTACATCACCTGCAACAAGCTTACTTAGAACAAATGAAGGTAAAATCAGCAATAAATCACAACTTACCTGGGTTGTCAATCCATGGAGTCTTCCATTTTCCCTTATAGTTGGGGTTTTTGATCCTCTGAAATTTTCATGATTTGTAATCAGTTAGATCTTGTAAATAACTGCTAGAATTTATTTGATGTACCAAGGACATAACTAGTAAGATGTTCTTTTGTCAGTAACTATATTAAGGGTAACAAACCTTTGGCTTCCATGGACCCTTGTAAGCTGAATTTGGGATCTTCGGTGGCTTCCATGTTCCATCTTCATCTTCATCCCACGCATCAGGCTATTTTTTCCCAACACAGGACAAAAGCACTATTATAATGTTCACAGCTTTTTATTGCAGAATTGCATTTACTACAACTAGTCTATGTAAACAGTTGTGCAGCTCACCTTTTTAGCATTCGGGTCACGAATTTCAGCCGGAATCGAGTCATATCCCTGCAATACATTGATGAGTTGTTAGAGAAAAGAAGAATATGCATCAGTTTCAGAAGAGAAAAAGTATTTATTCAGCTCATAACCTCAGGTTTAACATCATCAGGATCATTGATGTACTCCCTGTCATCCCAGTCTGCAGGCTGAAAGCAATGCCATACTCATATTAGATGTAAATGAAAAAAAAAAAAAAGAAATGTTGATTAGCAATTGAATATTTTTGGTTGGTATACCATTTTAGCATTTACAACTTTAATCTTACGAGGTGGAAGGATGTGCCAGTCAGAATAAAGGCTTCCAGATTCTCTTTCTCGATTATCAACCAGGATGCTATAAGAGGCATCTGGTCTAAGAACAAATGTGTAAAAGTGTGTCAATTTATCTGTCTCACACTCCACATCCTTCTTGATGGGATAGTTCTGTCCCTGGTAGGAATATATCAGATGAAGCTTCTTTGTATCAGTACCACATATATCAGGTCCGAACATTAAACTGCATAAGAGAACACTGATTTAAATCAGATGACTTGTGTATGATGTGAAGGAATGCAGTATGAAAACTCAGAGGTGAGTTCAAAATATGTTTGTTCTCTCCCCAGCATCTTATTAAGTTTGGATTGTAAAATAAATGAATTAGTCGCACCGGGCAAAGTTCTCCCAATAACCCCATAATACCTCTGCAATACTCTCATGACAGCCTATGAATAACACCAAAATAGAACCCGCGAAGGTTATTGGGTTATTGGAATTAATACCCAATAACCTGCTAATAACCCCCCAATAACCCTGAAGTGGAGGTTATTGCGGGGTTATTACGCACGCAGTGCGTTCTCCTTATGAAACAATTTCTTCAAAATAAAGGGCTGGTTAAGTATTTTTCTCTAACAGCAGCTCAAAATCAGAGCATTTGCATGTTTTTACTTTGAATTTTCTCCCTAGACCCAGTGAAAATAACATCTGTTTGCATTCATTATTCAATTTATTATTATTCCAACGAACCAAAGAAATATTTTTTTACAAGTTCTTTTCAACAAAACCAATGGGTAAAAATTAAGAAGAAACAACAAAAGTGTTTAGGGAAAGGGAGACCTGTATGGTGTATCACCGCTGAATTTCTTCTGGTTGACATAACCAGAAAGGAGTTTGATGTAACCACCACCACATTCAATATCCTGCTCAAACTTTATAGAGTACTGTAGCACGAGTGTTTTATTCTTGTTGCTGAACTCTGGAATTTTTGCAGATATTGCAAAATGCCTTGCATCTGGGTATGTCTGAATCCCTGGAAACTTATCAAATCAGCAGATGCTATTCCATCATAAAATAAGGAAATGAAATTAGCGAGAATTTATGCTGCATGCCATGTTAAAAAGAGGATAAAAGATTTTCATATAACATGGCATGCAGCAGCAAGTAATATATAAATGAAAAGCTAAATGATACTTGCCTTTGTCATCAGGATCTGCAGCCCAGTTTCCAGCAGTGTGCTTAAAGGATCCAGCCTTTCCTTCACTCCTTTTCCAGTCTGATTTCACCCAGCGGCTCTCCCAACCATCTTTTTAGAATAAGGAAAATGTAAAAGAGGAAAGAACATCAAAATGCAGCATATGATAAACTCGTAATACCATTTGTAAGTCTCAATATCATAATCATCCTCACCATCATCATCCCTATGGCGGCTAATTTGGAATCAGATTTATTAATTCTCATTCCCCATTCATCCCTACTGAGAATTGTATGAGGCCTCAAGCCTATTTTCACAATAACTTCTATATCACACATAGGTATCACTCTATTGCGTAATAATATTTTATAATAAATACTGATCTTAAACTCACTAAACATATATATAATAGAATCCACTTTTCTTTAACTAAACTCAAGCCTTTCTATATTTTAAACACCCACTTGATTTTTCTAGCATATAACTTGCTTAAATGAAAGCCTTAAAGATCGAAACTATGATTATAAAATTCATAAAACAAAATCATACAAGCATCTTTAGAGTCAATATAACAAATTATGGACTTAATGCCAATCTAATCAATGATCTCCTCAGAACTACTTCCAATATTAAAGGCTCAGACAAACCTAATATCCACAATAACAACTTAAAAATGAACTAGATTAATAGATAATACCATTCACAAAGCATTCTTCTGAAAGTTCAGCTGCATTGGGATGGCTCAAAACATTGATGAGTTTTGGCATTTCATCACTACAGATGTACAATAACTGGTAAATAATAATTTAACATACTTATTGATGATGATGAGCCAAATGATATTCAAATCATTTCAAGTGTGAAGGAGACTTCGAATTTCAATTTTCGAGCTTCATAACTGAGAATGATGGATACTAAGCATTGAACAGCATTTTTAATAATGCCCATGGAAGTCAAACTTAACCTGTAAAAGATTAAAAATGCTTGAGCATTGCGGTCCCCTTAAATAAAAAAATTTAAGGGTTGTTTGGGATCACTTGCTATTTTTTTTGGTTTTATTATTGTTTCATTTTAGTTTTGTTTTATTTATGCATTAAGATTAAACAAAAATATGTACCATTTTTTTACGATTTTTTGTTTTTAAAAATTAAGAAAAACTTGTTTTGATGTATTAATAATACATCCATTGAGCTTGAGTTGGTTGTATTTTTTGCTTTTTATTTAATGAATTTATTATTATTGATTTGTTTCTTTTTTGGGTCTTTTTTTGTATGCCCTAATCATCTTCTATATAAATCATATAAGGCTCACGTGAGAGTTATGGTGTTTATAACTATTGAGTTGTAACCCTAATCCGTCTTTCTTTCTCCCCATCCGATATGAGCGAAATCTTCCTCCCCTTGGGCGTAGGCAGATCAATTTAACGTCGAACCACGTAAAGTTTTGTATTTGATTGTTGTTGTGTGAATTTCTACACTTTTGCAGTTTTCACATAGCAATTAGTATCAGAGCTTCTGGATCGTGATTCGAGTGAATTGAGACTCAGACTTTGGTGAATAACACACGTCGGATTTGCTGTCGTCAGCACAAAAGCGAAGTACTGGAGATTTTCATAACTTGGAAGAAGTGAATTGAGACTCAGACTCGTAAAAAAAATCTGGTGTATCAGATCAGACAATGGGAGCAAATACACTTCTGATGCATTTTTGCAAGAGTGTCTGAGAGCTGGGATAAATCAACACTTCAATGTTCGAGAGACACCACAGCAGAACGTGGTGATAGAGAAGATGAATCAAACTTTGGTAGAGAAAGTTTGATGTATGTTATCCAATGCTAGGTTGAATAGAATCTATTGGGTCGAGGCCATAGAGTATGTCTGTCGCTTGATGAACCGTCTACTTTCTGCAGCTATTGGGCAGAAGACCCCAAAGATGTGGTCAAGGCATCCTGTTAGAGATTATGAGCACATGACAGTGTTTGGGTGCCCAGCTTACTATTACGTGCTGAATGATAAACTGGAATCACGAGCAAAGAAGGCGATCTTTAATGGCTTCACGCTTGGAGTTAAGGACTTCAAGTTGTATGATTCGTCAAAAAGAAAGAAAGATTGTTATTAGCAATGATGTTACATTTGATGAGGCAAGCTTATTGAAAATTGTAACTAAAAGTAGGTCGAGACTTCTACTGGGACCAAAAAAATGCAGCAAAAGTTGGAGTTTGATGCAACTCCATTTGTTCCACAGAGTTTGTCCACTTCGACTCAGATATCTGATTCAGTTGCAGCTCAGGAGGTATCCGTAGATAGTTCTTAGAAGGAGGTAGAAGAAGTGATGAGGTTGAGATTCCTGCTCAGGAATCTATTGCTAGGAGCAGAATCAAAAGCTTGAAGTTTCCAAAACCAGCTTGGTTGAGGGATTACATTGCAGTTGCACTTTCAGTCACAGATGAAAAATTCCTTGTCACTACAAAGAAGAGGTGGTGAGACAAGACTGTGATCTTTAGAGAACGTCAATGGATGAATACATGGAGTCTCTTCGAAAGAATGGTACTTGGAGGTTCGTGAAACTTCCTCCAGGAAAGAAACCCATCGGGTGCAAATGGGTGTATGCAAAGAAGGAATGATTTCACGGAGCTGATGTGCAGTACAAGACAAGATTAGTGGCAAAAGACTTTGCGTAACGAGAAGAGATTGATTATGTCGAAGTGTTCTCCACAGTGGTCAAGAATCCCTCAATATTTGTACTCTTAGCACTTGTATCATAGTACGATTTGATCTTGGAACAGCTCGATGTGAAGACTGCATTTCTACATGGAGAATTGCAAGAGGTCTATTTGTTGTAGCTATCTGGATATGGAGCATCAAAAAACTTGGTTTCCAAATTAGACATGTCTTTATATGGATTGAAGTAGTCACAAGGCAGGGATATAAAAAATTTGATCAGTTCATGAGAGGACATGAGTACACAAGGAACCAGTATGATCATTGTGCATATTTCAAGAAGTTGGCCAATAGTGACTGCATTTTACTTGCTTCTATATGTTGAAGATATGTTGATTGCATCTGCCACTCAGATTGAGGTTGATAGAATGAATAATCAATTGTCCAAATATTTCAAAATGAAGAAATTGGGTGAAGCGCACAGAATTCTTGGCATGGAGATTCTTAGGGACAAGTTAACTAGAAATATTTAGCATTCGCAAGGAGCTTATGTTCAGAAGTTTTTGAAGAAATTTGGGTTTGATGACTTGAGCAAGGAGCATCTCATTTTCAGTTGAGTTCGATCAGTGTCCTAAAGAGGATCAGGAAATGAAAGATATGCGATCGTTTCCTTATGCTAGTGCATTGGATAGTCTGATGTATGTCATAGTTTGCACTAGACCAAACATTGCACAAGCAATTGTTGTTGTAAGCAGGTTTATGCATGATCTAGGAAGGAGTCATTGAAAGTTTGTGAAGAGTATTGTGAGGTATCTGAAGGGTACAATTGTTGTTGGCTTGGTATTTGAGAGATAGTCATCCAGTGCAGATTTTTGTATAGGTTACACTGACTCTGACTATACAAGGTGATATGGATAGGTGAATATCTACAACGGGCTATTTATTAAAATTAGCAGGAGGTCCAGTTAGTTGGAGGTCAGTTCTTCAGTCTATATTTGCTTTGTCTGATACGAAGGCTAGTACATGGCAATTACGAAGGCGATGAAAAAAGTAATATGGATATAGGGCCTATTGAATGACTTAGGAGTTGATCAGGAGTCTTAGACGATATTCTGTGATAGTCAAAATACAATATTCAGTTCATCATGCTCGTACCAAGCACATTGATGTGAAGTACTATTTTGATCGGGACTTGAATGAAGAAGACAAAATTATGCTGAAGAAGATAAATACAAAGGATAACCCAACGAACATGCTCACGAAGGTATTACCAGTCCAGTTCACATATTGTAGGAGTTTAGTGAATATCTGAGCTCAAGACTGATTGCTCGGTTGGACATTTTGAAGAGCTACGCGAGGCTTGATCTCTTCGAAGGAGGGGGTACGTAGGCAATCATCTTAGTGCAGCTGATTTGACGTTGGAGCTCAGCTGGTCGTATTTGACTTATTTGGAAGTAAGAGATGAGGTGGTGATTGTTGTATTTATGAATTTTTTTAATGTGTATATTATAATTAGTTTGTTTTTTTTTGGTTCTTTCCTTTTATGGTCTAATCCTATTATATATAAAGAGTATAAGGCTTATATGAGAGTTATGGTGTTGAGAAGTGTTGAGTTGTAACCCCAAGCCATCTTTATTTTCTCCCCATCCGGTGCTAGTGAAATCTCCCTCTCTGAGACGTAGCCAAATTAATTCAACGCCAAAACACATAAATCTTTGCGTTTGATTGTTGTTGTGTGATTTATACACTCATGCATTATTTTGAGTTTATCTTGCATAATATTTCTATACATCTATAGGTGGAAGCAATTAATGGAGAGGTTCAGATTAAACTAAAACAACTAGATTTTGTAATGTGTTGAAGCTGATTGTGTCAAAGAAAAGTCACACTCCAGAAACAGAGCATAGGGAAGTCCAATGCCCCAGAGGGATACAGCTGCACTCAGATCGTTCTTGAAACAGAGTATCCAGAAAGCGCTGCCCAAGAGGGGGCGCAGCCATGTCCAAACCGCACCCTGGACGCAAGCACAAGTGATAGCTTTGAGATAGTGAAACTAGCTAACCAAATGAAGCTCCCTCCAAATCGGCTAAGAGGAGTCCACAGTGAGGGAGACTAATGAATAATAAATTATTACATTGAAAATAATTCAATTAAATTGTAAATTACCAAAATTAATTAGGCATTAAATGATAACTTGTGTCAAATTAGATAAACTAATGAGAAATATTCGAAAAAAAAAGTTACTGATTAAGATTAGGAAAAGAAATAGATTAGTCAAAGTAGTACTAGAATTATTAATTAATTGATTAAATATAATATATACATACATACATACATATATATATATATATAAGCAGCAACAATGAAATGCAATTTGCCACATTTAAAGACCAAAAAAAAAAAAAAAAAAGAAGAAGAAGAAGAAGAAGACGCAGACGCATAAAAGAACGGGAAGATAGCTGACAGTGCTCTTTTTCTGAAAACTAATAATATACCTTCGAATCGGTCTTCAAAGATGATCTCCGAACCAGAGGAGGAGACCAGAAAGGCGAGGGAGAAGAAGATAATCAATAGCCTGAGCCTGGAATAAGAGCTGGAGTGAGAAGGAGGTAGTGTTCCATCTGCCATTTTTGGCTTGGCCGAGAAACTGTTAATGAGCTCTAATTTATAGGAAAGTGGATTCCTTTCTGGCCCTCTCTTATGTCGAAGAGGAGGATTGGCTTTGGAAAGACTTTGACTGGGGAATTAGAAAGTGGATTTCAACGTTGTACCATAAATCATTCCATTTGACTGACTGACTGACCTAAGAACAAGGGAGGAATAAAAATCCTATGAACTGTTTTGTGTTTTATGATCCAATGGTAAATGGCCACGTCCTCTCATTTGTGCCAACTGTATAAGTTGCAAAGGAGAATGCTCTTCCCGCCTAATTAAAAATGTACATGTTGCAAAGGTGTACAAGGAGCTAAAGAAAAAAATGATCAAACACAATAAAAAAAAATAGAGCTACTACCACTTGTACATGTATTATGGACTGAATTTATATAGAAGATACGAAGAGTCAAAAGTAGACTCAGTTGCACGTGGGTTCTGCTCCAACTATAGAGTCCACATCCATCAACTGTTCGGCTAGGAAGATTTTCATAAGGTTAGGGATAGTAACAACAAACATCTCGAGCCAACTAGGAGACGAGGGACACCGAAAAAGGGTATAAAATAGCAACATCAGTTATTCTGTGTCACATTGCTATTGTATTAAGCTCAAGAAAGTAAGCCTCACCATTCTGAAAACATATTGCATTAGGTGTCCAGATGCATATCTGGAGTCCGGATGCAGTTATGCGTTCGAACTACAATGATATTTCGCCACATGTAAAGTGATATATCTATTAAAAAAAGGAAAAGAATTACTTCTTTTACTCAGTATGAAAGTGAGTCAAAATACGAAGCCTGCAAAAAATTTAAGGAATTCCTTAGAAAGTGTCTACAACATGTCTTACCAGACTGGTTAATCATTCAAACATTTTATAATGGGTTAGTAAATTCCCTTAGATCTATCATTAATGCTGCTGCTGGAGGTTCATTAATATCTAAACCATTATACTGAGTTAAAATACTGAGTAAAAGAAGTAATATCATTTATAAGTTACTAGTTTCTAAATGTGGAAATACCTAGCTAATAATTTCCACACTAAATCTTCTCAAGTTCTAATAGATCCAGGTGCTAACGAGTTTAACCGCATCTTAGCTTTATCCCGTAAAGAAGAAAGAAAAAGTCTAAGCCTAACAACTTCGTTTGATACTCCATCAAATATAAATATAACACACAATTCTAGAAAGCTCGCTAAGTGTAAGTTTCGATCCTCAGTTGGTGTTCCTCCAAACTGGTTGTTTTGTACCATTTGAATTATAGCATGTTTAAATTCAAATGAGTTAGCCTCTACAATAGGAGTTTGTATTCTTAAGTAAATTTCATATGTTGTAGGATTTGCATAATCTCTTAAAGGTCTTTGTATTTGATAATGTTCGTTTTCAGCAGTTCGATTTTCAATGTTATTTTGTGCTGTGTTTGTTATTTCTTGAAAATTGTGAAGTTTTTTTTTGTTTTCTGATCTTTCTTATAGTGTGCTCTAACTCAAAATCGTAAGACACTAAACATTCAGATCTCGAACTATGCATACAAAATTAAAAGTTCAGAAAATAAATTATTAATCTAATTAAAATAAAAAAAATTGATTTTTGGTTTTTTATATTTTTTTCAAATTTTTTATTTTTTATATTTTTCAAATTTTAAAAAATAAACAAGATTTAAAGAAAAATTAAAATATAATTCTCCTAAAATAAATCTATAGTTCAAATAAATTTTTTAAGTCAAAAAGTTCCATCGCTTCCTAGGCAACGACGCAAAAAACTTGACCCGACCGTTGATTACACAGATATTTATACTTCAAAAGATGGCTAAAATCTTGACCAAATTTATATTCAATGGCTAGTGTGAACAAATGAAATGTTTAGAATATAGATTAATAACTTTCACACTATGAGTACTATGCAAGTATACATATTGTTTTAAGTAATATAGAGTTTTCTATAAACCGCAATATCAAACCCATAGGGAAGCTATAACTCTTTATAATGACTTAGTGAAACTTTTACTTAAAATGAAAAAAATAATCTAGAAAAATAAGATAGCAAATTAAGATGTAAAATAAAGTTACTAAATTCCTACAAGTTTAATTCTACAGCTAAAGGTAAATGCAAAAATTCTAAACTATATAAATGTAGAAAGTTCAAATTATGTAAAGAGACTTTCCCCTTGCAACTAATTCCTAATCAGTGTATAATTTCCAATCTTTAAAGCTGTAAATGATGTATTATGACAAATAGGAGCATACCCATTCTTTACTCTCTCCCGAGTGCATAAAGAACATTAGTTAATCTAAAGTTAGTTCCTGATTGTGTAGTTGTGCAAAGTAGATTCTAGACTCTTACTTCCAGCTTACCCACTATGCCCTCTCTATTAGGACCAACGAGGGACTCAAGTTTCAACTCTAGACCAAATTGATAAAGGGTCTAGCATGTCACCCTAGAAACACCAATTCTATGCCCATCAAAACTTATTACCTATATATTTGCACTTTCCTTAGATTTTGGTTGCTCTCCTCATAAGGTTAGTGTGGTATTTACTAGTTAGGTGAAATCATAGCCCTCTCGGGTCATTATGTTTCACAACGGATTTTAACATTACAAGTGGCCAGTTTGCAAAGTTTATAAAAAACTGGTGAAAATACCATCACATTTTTTAGAAATAAAAGAAATTCTAAACAAATCAAATCCTCCACATGATTACTTTTATTTGCAAGGAGTAAAAACTACTTCAAATTCATGGGGATAACAAAATAAAATATAATTTGTATTAAAACTTGAATATACAAACAAAAGTACAAATACTTATCTCAAAATATTCCCCAAACAATCTTCTGAAGTTCTCTGACTGTTCTTGACTCCAATAAGCTCTCAACAGATTCACAAAAATTATCAAAAAGTAAGTCTCATTATCCCGAGAAAATATTGCATTAAGAGTCGACACATATCAGGATTCTGGACGCAACTGTGCGTCTAGACTCTAATGATATTTCACCACTTGTAAAGTGACAGACTCATTGAAAAAAAGAAAAATAAAAAATATATATTTTAGTGAGAGACCCGGCTCGAACCAGCCCAATGCTTCGAAAATAAAACCCTGTGCATCTAGTCAATCTCCATTTTCTTCTATCGCCACTGGATAGGGTTTTGTAGAGTGATTTGTAACTATTTGGTTTGTTCGAAATCCCTCACATTGTCAATCACCGGACGAGAAACATTGACAAACCCTCTCTCTCGCCATGTATGTTATTGTGATGTTTAGGTTTTTCCTAAATAAATCTTATGTGAGGATTTAAGGGGAACTAACTCATGTACTTCTCATTGTGTTTTCAAGCATGCTAATGTAGAAGAATGAAATAACCCAAGGAAAACAGAAAGTGTATGAGTCGACAGAGAACATCCAGGTAAAAAATTTGGTTGTGTGGTTGTACTTTGACCAGAGAAAAATGTATTGAGAAATTCATACCAATTTTATATTAATATTGCACTTTAAAGAAATGTATTTTTATGTGTTTTATTGTAGGAATGAAGATTTATAGATAATGGAGCAAAAAGATGAGAAAATGAGCGAATCCTGGAACAAAAAGGACTAAAAGAGATAAAAATTGAACAAGGCCGCCGACGACGTGTTTTTCATGAGAGAATTCGAATATATTAAAAAGGAGCCCACCGACGGCGAGATCGATCCCGCCGACAGCGAGCCTGAGCAGTTGTCCTATGTTCTAGAAGCCCGCCGACGGCACCAATGAGCCCGCCAACGGCGAGAAGGTCGGTTCAAGCAATGTTCAATGAATCTGAACGCTTTTTGAAGAGGTGCTTAAGCAACCTTCGGAAATATTTCTCCCTCTTTAAATAGAGACAATTTTAGGCCGAATGTGTGTCCTTGGTGTGTCCTTTTTGAGTGTCTTATTAGTGTCTTTAGTGTATAAGTGTGTTCTGGAGAGTATAATAGTGAGTTTAGTTGAGTGTGTTGTACAAGAAGGAAGAGTTAGAGGAACTTCAAGGAGTCTGCTTGGGGAGAAAATTCAAGATAAGTTTTGTTTATTGTTTTATAACTTTAATTTTATATGAAATCTAAGTTTTGTGTTATTCTTCCTATGTATCCTGAGTAGTCTTCTCTGTCTCTCTCATTGTTTTTGAGATTTTGTGAAATGAAAAATTAAATTAGTTGTGTCTAAAATATTCAATAAAAATTATGATAATCTTTTACCTGAATCTTAATTTACTTTCAATTTGGCCAATTGAACTGTTAAAATATGTTGATTTCACAACTAAAGTAAAGATTACATCCAAGATTCAGGGAAAGCAAAAGCCTTAAAAGGAGGGTGCAAATAAATAAGAAAATATTATTTATCAGACATAGAATTGGATATTTTAGAGTGACAGACTAAAATCTTCAATTTGATCCTATCGTTTGGGTCTTGAAGTGCGATGTGCAGAGGGAACGTGAAAGCTCTGAAGTGAGAGCCGGTATCCTCCCAGCTTAGCCGCAGATTCAGTAACCAAGCATAGGATTAGTCAATATTCTTTATGCTTGGACCAAAGGGTAAAGAATAGGAATGTTCCTATTTGACATAATACAATTCTAACTAGTTTAATTATCCATTCACTTAATTCTCTTAGCAAGGGGAGAGATACTTTTCTAAATTGCAATCTTCCATTCAAAAATTAGTAAATAGAGTATAGTATAAGTGTTCTTTATTTTCGTATACTAGATAGTAATTGCAACTGGTTTAATTAGTTCATAATCTCTAAAATTCTCTGTGGGATCAATATCTAGGACTCCATTAGAGCCCTATAATACTTGAACGATACGTATACTTGCGTTGATAAAGGGGTAACTGTGTTATTATTTCATATTATTTTTACACTGGTTAAACACACATATAGCACCACGACGACATCCCGATTGAGTTTTTGGCGCCGTTGCCGGGGAAGTAAAGTAATTATTAAAGTAATTGATAAAATAATTATTAAGATAATTACTAGAGTAATAGACTATTTAAAATTACTTAAGTTGTGTATGCATAAATTTGGAACCAAAAATTTAATACCTTACGATTCGAAATTAGAACGCACTATTAAAAAAATTAGAAAACAGAATATAAAATTTATAAATTTAAATCAAATGGCAAATAATCCTGCAATTGAAAATACAAATCAACCGAGACCTTTAAGAGATTATGCTAACCCTACATTAGATGAAATTCACTTAACTATCCAAAACCCTGATGTAACGGCTTATTCATTTGAGCTTAAACCTGCAATTATTCAAATGGTACAAAATAATCAATTTAGTGGTTCACCAAACGAAGATCCTAATTTACATCTCGCTAGTTTTTTAGAACTTTGTGCTACTTTTAAATATGACGGAGTATCTAATGATGTTGTTTGACTTAGGCTTTTTCCTTTTTCTTTAAGGGATAAGGCTAAGATGTGGTTAAATTCATTAGCACCCGGATCTATTAGAACTTGGGGAGAATTATCACAAAAATTTCTATCCAAATAATTTCCTCCTTCAAAAACTGCTAAGCTTAGAAATGATATAACCTCTTTTATTCAGTTTGACGGAGAATCGATATACGAAGCTTGAGATAGATTTAAAGATCTTCTTAGGAAATGCCCACATCATGTGTTACCAGATTGGTTAATTATTCAAACTTTTTATAATGGATTAGTAGGATCTCTTAGATCTATTATTGATGCTGCCGCTAGTGGTTCATTAATATCAAAACCATTTGATGAGGCTTATTCATTAATTGAAGAAATGACTACCAACAATTTTCAATAGCCTTCTAAAAGGTTAAATCCTAAAAAAATAGCTAGTATCCATGATTCTGATGCAATATCTATGTTAGCTTCTCAGATTGCTGCTATATCTAAGAAATTAGATGATTTTAAAATAAATTATTCTCCTACTATAATAGAAGAAAATTCATTTGGACAATTTGTGGACGCTCAACCTTCTTATGAAACTTTAAATGCTATTAATAATAGACCTAATAATACTTATGCAAATTATTACAACCCTAATTGGAAAAATCATCCAAATTTTAATTGGAATAATAATTCTACTAATCAACAATGGATGAATAACTCAGTAAACCCATTAGAAAATTCATCTAACCAAGGAAATCCTAATTATAAACCTTCTTATCCACCTGGATTTAATAATAACTCTCAATTTAAGGAAAATAAGTTATCTATGGAAGAATTGACATTAAATATGGGTCAGCATTTACAGAATCAAGGAAATCAGTTACAAATTCAAGGGAACCAATTACAAAATCAAAGAACAATTATTAAAAATATTGAAACTCAACTCGGGCATATTGCTACTGCGTTTAATAATAAAATTCATGGAACTTTTTCTAGTAATGTAGAAATTAATCTTAAAGACCAAGGAAATGTACAAATCAAAGCGATACAATTACGAAGTGGAAAAGAGTTAGAAACAAGAATACAAAAAGAAACAAAAATTAAAAAAGAGAAAGTGGAAACTGAAAAAGAAAAGGATCAGCAAGATCAAGATTTATAATATCCATTAATACTTATGAAAATTACTGTAGAAAAACCACCACCACCATTTTCTCAGTGATTAAAACAACATAAAAGGATAAGCAATTTTCTAAATTTATTGAAATCCTGAAGAAATTAATTGTAACTATTCCCTTTGTAGAAGCATTAGAACAAATGCTCAATTATGTGAAGTTTATAAAAGATATTTTAAATAAGAAGAGAAAGTTCACAGACAATGAAACTGTTACACTTAGCGAAGAGTGTAGTGCAATAATTCAGAAAAAGCTTCCTGAGAAATTAAAAGATCCTAGTAGTTTCACTATATCTTGTGCTATTGGAGAAAAATTTTATGGAAAAGCTTTCTGTGACTTGGGAGCCAGCATTAATCTTATGCCTCTATAAATTTTTAAAAGATTAGGATTGGGAGAAGTCTCACCTACTTCAGTAACTCTTCAGTTAGCTAATCGTTCAGTGACATATCCTAAAGGAGTTATTGAAGATGTGTTAGTAAAAGTGGATAAATTTATCTTTCCTGTGGATTTTATTGTTTTTGATATGGAGGAAGATAAAGAAATACCCATAATTTTAGGAAGACCCTTCTTAGCCACTGGAAGAGCTATGATTGATGTTCAAAAAAGAGAATTAACTATGAGAGTAAATGATCAAGAAGTAACTTTCAACATTGCAAAATCAATGAAATATCGTGCTATTGAAAAAGATGATGAATGTTTTCGAATGGAAATTCTTGAACATATGTGAAATAAACATTTTAAAGAATACTTTGAAGATAAATCAGAAATAGAAAATACAGAATTATTTGAAGAAGCAGAAAATGAAGAAATAGATTATATACAAGAAAGATTTGAGATGTTGGATATTACGGAAAATGCTGAAAAGAATATAGTTCCGTCGATTATAAAATCTCCTGAACTTGAGTTAAAAATTTTACCAACTCATTTGAAGTATAAATTTTTGGGAAATTATTTAACTTTACCGGTTATTATATCAGCAGAGTTAAACAAATTACAAGAGCAAAAACTTCTGGATACATGAAAAAAATATAAGAAAGCTTTTGGTTGGACCTGAGCAGATATTAAAGGAATTAGTCCTTCAATCTGTATGCACAAAATTATTTTGGATAATGAACATAAGCCAAGAGTTGATCCCCAAAGGAGATTAAACCCGACGATGAAAGATGTAGTCAAGAAAGAAATATTAAAATGGATATCTTATTTCAGACAGTGCTTGGGTAAGCCTAATTCATTGTGTTCCTAAGAAAGGAGGAATGACTGTTGAAGCTAATGAAAATAATGATTTAATACCTATCAGACAAGTTACTGGATGGTGTATATGTATTGATTATAGAAAATTAAATGCAGCCACCAGGAAAGATCACTTTCCTTTACCATTCCTAGACCAAATGTTGGATAGGCTAGTCAGGCACAAATACTTTTGTTTTTTAGATGGATATACTGGCTACCATCAAATTCCTATTGCTCCTGAGGATCAAGAGAAAACTACATTTACTAGTCCTTATGGAACATTTGCTTTTCGAAGGATGCCTTTTGGACTATGTAATGCACCTGCAACATTCCAGAGATGTATGACGTCTATATTTAGTAAATTAATTGATGATGGAATAGAAGTATTTATGGATGATTTCTTTGTATTTGGAACATCATTTGTCGCATGCTTGGATGATCTTGAAAAAGTATTGGAGCTATGCGAAAAAACTAATTTAGTTCTAAATTGGGAGAAATGTCAATTTATGGTTGCAAGAGGAATTGTATTAGGGCGTAAAATTTCAGAAAATGACATGAAAGTAGACCCTGCAAAAATTCAAGTTATAGCTAAATTACCACCTCCAACTACAGTGAGAGGGGTAAGAAGTTTTCTTGGACATGCTGGATTTTACATACACTACATAAAAGATTTTTCAAAAATTACCAAACCTCTATGCCAACTTTTAGAAAAGGACAAGAAATTTGAATTTACTAAAGAATGTCTAAATACTTTCGAATTATTAAAAGATAAATTAGTCACAACACCTATAATAGTTTCACCTGATTGGGAGAAACCATTTGAACTTATGTGTGATGCTAGTGATTATGCTATAGGAGCTGTTCCTGGACAAAGATACGATAAAATTTTTAAAGTTATATACTTATGCTTAAGTAAAACTCTTAATAATCGTCGAAATTAACTATACGATTACAGAAAAAGAATTATTAGCAATTATATATGCTCTTGATAAATTTAGATCTTATTTAATTGAAACTAAATGTATTGTGCATACTGATCACTCTGCTATTAAATATTTAATGCAAAAGAAGGATAACAAACCAAGATTAATCAGATGGATATTACCGATGCAAGAATTTGATTTTAAAGTAATTAATAGAAGGGAAGCGATAATCAAATCGTGGATCATTTGTCGAGATTAGAATATTGTGAATTACCTGAAACTGACAATGAAATTATAGTCAGTTTCCCTGATGAACAACTTTATAATATAAATGAGTGGAAAATACCTTGGTATGCTGATATAGATAATTATATTGTAAGTGATATTTTACCACCTATGCTAACTCTACAACAACAGAAAAAATTCATTCATGACGCTAAAACGTATTTTTGGGATGAACCATATTTGTATAAGCAATGTAAGGATCTTATTATTAGAAGATGTGTGCCTTATGAAGAAACTGAACAAATTATTCAAAAATGTCACTATTCTGAGTTTGGAGGACATTTCAGGACTGATAATACTGCTTATAAAATTTTACAATCTGGATTTTATTGGCTTACTCTTTTTAGAGATGTTTATAGATATATCAAAACTTGTGATAAATGCCAAAGAGTAAGCAATATATCTAGAAGAAATGAAATGCCTCTGAATTTTATATTAGAAGTTGAAATTTTTGATGTTTGGGGAATATATTTCATGGGACCATTTATTCCTTCATTTGGAAACTCATATATATTAGTTGCTGTTGATTATGTTTCTAAATGGATTGAAGCACAGAACTTACCTCGTTGTGATGCTAAGAGTGTTTCAAAATTTTTAATGAAAAATATTTTCACAAGATATGGAATGCCGAGAGTGATTATCGCTGACGGAGGATCCCATTTTAGGAATAAATATATTCAAAGATTGGCAGAAAAATTTAATATTATTCATAAAATATCAACTGCTTATCATCCACAAAACAGTAGATTAGCTGAAGTTTCTGATCGAGAAATTAAACAAATTTTAGAAAAAACTGTAAACCCTAGTAGATTAGATTGGTCCACAAGACTAGACACTGCATTATGGGCATACATGACTGCTTATAAAACTCCAATTGGAATGACTCCTTACAGACTTATTTATGGAAAGACTTGCCACTTACCAATTAAATTTGAGCATAAAGCATACGGGGCGATTAAAGAATTTAATTATAATTTGAAAGATACTGGTGAGAAGAGATTGTTACAGATGAATGAATTAAAGGAATTAAGGAATGAATCCTCTAATAATGATAAAATCTATAAAGAGAAAATGAAGACATGACATGATCGGAAGATTAATCAAAAGAATTTTGAACCAGGACAAAAAGTATTGTTGTATAATACAAGGCTGAAATTATTTCCTGGGAAATTGAAATCTCGATGGTTAGGACCTTTCACTATAACTCGAGTATTTACATATGGAGCTGTTGAAATTGAAGATCCAAAGACTGGAAACAGATTTAAAGTAAATGGACACAGATTAAAACCATATTTTGAGGGTAAAAGACCAAATTTTAAAGAGGTTTTAATGATCAGTCAACCTGATTAACACTCTGAATAGGTCGGGCTGACGACGTTAAACCAAGCGCTTTATGTGAGGCAACCCGTAGTTATCTTTATTTATGAGCGACGATTGTATATTTGTTTGATTTATTATTAGTTTGTGGTATGAATGAATTCTACTACTCGAATTTACCCTTATGATCATCACGATATTGGATCCATAGAAAAATTTGAAACACATTCGGATTAGAGCGAAATTGGGCAATTTTTGCCTTGGCCGCCGACGACAAGATCAAGCCCGCCGACTGCGAGTTTTTCCCGCCAAATTCAGTTTGTATTATTTAAGAATTCCGCCGACGACGAGATCGATGCCACCGAAGGCGAGATCGGCGAATGAACAGTCTAGGGAGTTATTTTGACGGTTTCTGGCGATTCTAAGTGTTTTAACTCTTTAAAAACTCCTAAAACTCTAATTCTAAACTATCTACTTCCTAAAAATGATTTGAAACTCCACCAAAAATCATCATTATGGCATCCAATCACCTTAAAATCCCTAGATCTTGAGTGTTCAATCGAAGAAAATTTATCAGTTGCGAGGCCCAGCGAATCTTCAATAAGGTAATGATGAAAAAGAGATTGATCAAGGAACAAGGATTCGTGAATAGAGGATTAGAGAATTCGACGACACCTATCGAGGAGATGATTGTGCAGCAACGTTGGGAAGTATTATGCTATACCACTTCTGCAGTAGTCATCCAAGTGGTAAAAGAATTCTATTCCAATCTACACGGAATCAACAATGGAGTCGTCTATGTGCGAGGCAGATGGGTAACTTTTACTCCTTCTAAAATTAATTAGTTATATTCAATAGAGAATACACCCATTTGCCACTAATTCAACTTTGTCCCTACAAGGAATAATATGAATGAGATCTATCGTTACTTGACTGATGAAGCGGAAGATTAGGAAACAAGAGAAGACGGGTATGTTAGTTTTTCTGCATCACTTCTAAAATCCGTTTCTAAACACTGAAACTTCTTTATTTCTTCAAAACTGTTATCCACTATGAGGGTCAATAAAGTTTCTAAGGAGTGTGAGATTCTGAATTATTGTATTCAAGCGGGACTACCAATTGATGTTTGTTCGATTATTGTGAAGTCTGCTTTAGGCCTGATTGTTCATGGATCAAATTATGGGCTTGGACATCCTTCTACAATTTTTGCACTATGCAGTCAATATCAAGTTTCATATGAAGCCTGGGAGAAGGTACTTCTGCCTTGGAAACCTTTAAATCCAACTGATATGTTTCCTACATTGGATGATGATAATGATGGAGCCATTATTGTGGATCAAACATCTCAGAGTTATTTTTCAATCAGGCCCTTGACTGATAAAACTAATTTGATCTTACGGAAACTCAAAGGACTAGAAAAAGAGGTACAAAACGTGATGATTTCAATTAATAACATCTCTGATTTATTTGATCATATTGACTGGAGAATGAAAGAGCACTTCGATCATTCTGGACATCTTGAGGCTAGTTTCATACGGCTTATGAGAAAGAAATGATGGATAGAAGAAGATTATACAGAAGAATTTCCTTACAGACCCTTCTATAATCTTTTCGTTCATTTACGTTCTATGGGTGATAACAGAGATGAGTTTAACACTGATCCCGACGAGTAGAAAACATTCGTATTTGTTTATGTTTTGAATTAGTTTGAATTTAATTTTGTGTAATCTGCACTTTTTGTTATTTTAGATTTTGATATTTTGATCTCAGTATAGATGAGATTATGCATCATTTGTTTGTTTTTCAGTGTGTTGAGTATTGTGGTTTGAATTACAACGCTGAATTTTATGTATTAAGTTTGAGAAAAAACATTTTTATAATATTGTGTACGAATATTGTAAACACTTGGATTTTATATAAAATTTGTGATGTTTTGTGTTGTGTGAATTTAATTGAGTTAAAATAGTATCTTATCACAGTAAAATATGTTTAAATCGATTGATTGAACGTTAACGAGGCTTAATATGAATTAAAAAATTACAAAATATTAAAAATTTTAATTTTTGAAAAAGCCCGCCGACAGCTCCCTCGACACCGTCGACGGTGACTTTTTCCCGAGACTTAAGCCTATTTAAATTAATTAGCCCACTGACGGTGAGAATTTGCCCGCTGACGGCGAGGACCCAAAAAATACCTTTATTTGATCGGTCAATCACCACTATTCATCGTCCCCTTCCTCTAAACTTCGAAAAAACCGACCTAGGGATTGAGAGATCTTAGATTTGGAGCAGATTCAACACATTTTGACACCGAATTTTGTCTTCCCTTGATCAAAAAATGGCTCCACGACAAAAGAGGAGACTAGATTTTGACGAGACACGATTTGTGAATGCTAAGGCTCAATCAAGGTACAACTCTAGTATCAAAGCGAGAAAATGCATCGAGGATAAAGTTTTCAAGAATCCGGGAGGAGAAGTGGAACAGACAATCAAAGAGCGAAGATGAGAAAATTTTTGTTATACGACGAACAGAGTTGCAGTTGAAGTTGTAATGGAGTTTTATGCCAATTTGAACCAGATAGAGGATGGACCTATAAAGGTTAGAGGATTTTTAGTTGATTTTAATGCTGCACGAATAAATTCTTTCTACGAAGTATAAGATCTTCATACCAGCGAATACGATACATCTGGAACAATGGAAGGACCGCTGGAAGAGGTGATTAACTTTCTCACTGATGGGAAAGGGACTTGGAAAATAAAGCAACATGAACGGGTACACTTCCCTTTTTTATGTTAAATGCAACCTCTAAGGCTTGGCATTATTTTATTTGCTCTACTTTCTACCCACTTATCATCATAGTCAAGTTTCAAGAGATAGAGCAGTTCTGAATTTTTATATTCAGGAGAACATAAGTATAAATGTGAGAAATATTATTTATAAAAACATATTAGCCACTGCAAGAAGTGAAACTGGAGGAGGATTAGGACATCCTGTACTGATTTATGCACTTTTCCAGTTATCTGGAGTAGAGGCAGGAGATGATGAGGAATGGGTTGAACCTATGAAACCTATTACCAAGGCTAATATAAAGACTTATGAATCCCATGAAGGATGGAGATCTGGGACTAGGAGCTCTGCACCTTCAACTAGTAGGGATATTCCCTCTACTAGTCATGACCCTCCTACCTATAGTTCTCCTACACTTTATGACTTGATGAATGAACTGACTCTGCAACAAAAAAGTTTTGAGAAGATATATGAAAGGTTGGAGCAAATAGATCAGAGGATTGAAAGATTAGAGCGGAGGCACGATTATGACAGTGAACATCTCCAGAGGCATTCTGAGTTTGAGATGACCTACTATGATGCTGAGAATCGCTATAGGAGAGGGGAGCTTGATGTTATATTTCCTGAGTGCCCTCGTTATACTCACTACCAGCCTACTCCACCTGCTGAACAAAGGAGATGAGGATATAACTTGGGATTTTGATGCCGAAGATTAGATTCGACGATTAGATACTAGTGTTATGTGTTTGTTGTTTTCTTCATTTTAGTATTGTTGTTTAGTTTATGTATTTTGATTATTATGTTGTGTAATCTATTTAAACTTTGTTGTGTAAGTTATTTACATCAGTGTAGTTGTTGAGTATTTATATTTTAGACCGTAATTGTAACTCTGAAATTAAATTAGTAAAATGTATGTGGATTTGTGTTAATTGTGCTTAGTACTGTAATAGGTAAAGTAATTAAATGTAGTAAGAAATTGTGTTAGTATTTTGTACTTATTTCAAAATTTATTTACCCAGTAAATTCTTTAATGTTATATGTGTATAGAAAGTTATTGACAGTACAGGGTAATTAAGTGATGAAAATAACTTGCAGAACTTCAAAAAGAGAAATACCTAAAGCACGAAGGCATGATTTAAATTTACAGTATGTTTTCTTTCACCCTATATGATTAGATAGAAAAATTTAAGTTTGGGGAGGGAAAAACAAAATTTAACTATTAAATGGTTCTAAAATAAATATTTTCAAAAATTATTATAAAAATGATTTTTTGTACTAAATTTAATTCAGTAAACTAGAATTAATTTATTTAAATATTATAGGAAGTTAACATAAATATTTTTTTTATGATTAAACTAATTTTGTAGATTAAGATATTTGGAATAAAAAGATAAAAATATAGTTAACTATTTAAAGTAAGGAAAACTATATTTTAAAATATTAAATTCTTAAGTATTTAGTTAAGAAAGAAAAGATTGAAACTCAATGATGTAAAAACTATGAAATATATATAAGAAAAGGAAATGTTTCAAGTTTCAAATTCAGGAAGAGGAAAGTTAAGTTCAAAATCATTAACAGGCTATCCAGATACAATAATTCTCACTTGAAAAAGAAAAAGAAGGATTGAAAAACAATCCCTGAAAAGAAAAGAAAAAAAAAAGGATTGAAATACAATCCAAATAAAAAGAAAAAGTAAGTGAGGAGAAGCTTGAGGATATGCCTTATAAAAAATTGGCTTCATTTGAATCAACCTAAAAGGTGAACTCATTTACATTTCTGAACTTATATATATGGATTAATATTTTACTAAATAATATTTTCATGAATTTCCTATCATCTGAGTATCTTAAGTTGTTTAATATTGTAATATATAGTCATATTTGAAATAAATAGAAGACTAGAAATCTTAAACTTGACGACTAAATAACCTTACATCTATAAAATTAATTTAATTATCTAAAAAAATCTTTCTAATAAAATTTACTATAATATTTATATAAGTTAAATTCATAGTATTTTTGAATTAAAAATTTACTACGAATAATCATTATTTTTATGTAATATCAAAATTACTTGAGGACAAGTAATAGTTAAGTTTGGGGGATTTTGACCAGAGAAAAATGTATTGAGAAATTCATACCAATTTTATATTAATATTGCACTTTAAAGAAAGGTATTTTCTATGTTTTATTGCAGGAATGAAGATTTATAACTAATGGAGCAAAAAGATGAGAAAATGAGCGAATCATAGAAGAAAAAGGACTAAAAGAGACAATAATTGAACTAGGCAGCCGACGACGAGGAATAGGCCGCCGACGGCGTGTTTTTCCTGAGAGAATTCGAATATATTAAAAAGGAGTCTGCCGACGGCGAGATCGTGCCCACCGACAGCGAGCCTGAGCAGTTGTTCTATGTTCTAGAAGCCCGCCGACTGCGCCAACGAGCCCGCCGACGGCGAGAAGGTCGGTTCAAGCAATTTTCAATGAATTTGGATGCTTTTTGAAGAGGTGCTTAAGCAACCTTTGGAAATATTTCTCCCTCTTTAAATAGAGACGATTTTAGGCCGAATGTGTGTCCTTGGTGTGTCCTTTTTGAGTGTCTTATTAGTGTCTTTAGTGTATAAGTGTGTTTTAGAGAGTATAATAGTGAGTTTAGTTGAGTGTGTTGTACAAGAAGGAAGAGTCAGAGGAACTTCAAGGAGCTTCTTGGGGAGAAAATTTGAGATAAGTTTTGTTTATTGTTTTATGACTTTAATTTTATATGAAATCTAAGTTTTGTGTTATTCTTCCTATGCATTCTGAGTAGTTTTCTCTGTCTCTCTCCTTGTTTTTGAGATTTTGTGAAATGGAAAATTAAATTAGTTGTGCCTAAAATATTCAATAAAAATTGTGATAATCTTTTACCTGAATCATAATTTACTTTTAATTTGGCCAATTGAGCTGTTAAAATATGTTAATTTCACAACTAAAGTAAAGATTACGTCCAAGATTCAGGGAAAGCAAAAGCCTTGAAAGGAGGGTGCAAATAAATAGAGAAATATTAATTTTCGGATGTAGAATTAGATATTTTAGAGTGACAGACTAAAATCTTCAATTCGGTCCTATCGTTTGGGTGCTGAAGTGTAGATGTTAGCCCTCAGGTGAGGGGAACGTGGGAGCTCCGAAGTGAGAGCCGGTATCTTCCCGAACTAGCTGCCAGATTCAGTAACCAAGCATAGGATTAGTTAATATTCTTTATGCCTGGACCAAAGGGTAAAGAATAGGAATGTTCCTATTTGGCACAATACAATTCTAATTAGTTTAATTATCCATTCACTTAATTCTCTTAATAAGGGGAGAGATACTTTTCTAAATCGCAATCTTCCATTCAAAAATTAGTAAATATAGTATAGTATAAGTGTTCTTTATTTCCGTATACTAGATAGTAATTGCAACTGCTTTAATTAGTTCATAATCTCTAAACTTCTCTATAGGATCGATATCTAGGACTCCATTAGAGCACTATATTACTTGAACGATACGTATGCTTGCGTTGATAAAGGGGTAACTGTGTTATTATTTCATATTATTTTTACACTGGTTAAACACACATATAGCACCGCAGCACTGCCCGGTCATACTTGCATACAAAAGTTTATGTAACTGTTTCTATTCATTTTTTTCTCTCTTTTATTTTTGAATGATTCGTTAGCCTGTGATTGCCATATACTTCCATTCTTTGAATAAATCTCTCTTCTGTATCATATGAATGGCTCAGAGAATAGAGGAACCAGAAAAGACGGATATACGACAAAGACGATACAGAAAAGAGAAAAAACTAAACCGAGAGAGCCTACTAGGCAAAAAACTCGCAATAATATGTCAAGTATATCGGGCGGAGGCATCTTGGACCAATATCCAAGAAAGAATACTTACGTATGATACATATAACCAGAGAGTCAATTGTAGGTGCATATTTTTAGGGTCAAGAGCATTTCTAAGGGGACGCATCCCACTTGGTTAATTACATCTTGGAGGATACTCAAGAATACTCTCGATAAAAGGGGTTTTGCTTGTATTATAATGAACTTGGGGAAATGGGTCGCCAAGGGAGTGGTTACTCCGTGCGAGAAAATCTCAATGCTTCAAAGCTAATGCTAAACCCTCGAGCAGAGAGTGACTCTCTTACATACCAAATGGGCAGCGACTCATCAGCATACGAAACATATTGATAATCTTAATGATTTTGACGGGAATACCCCAATACGTTAAAACACGTCCGGGCCATAAGGGCAGATGACGAGTTGTTGTATCACAAATGAGCGACAACTCAATGACATCAGGCCGTCAAGATGATACAATGAAGGAATAGGAGCGACAAAGCTCAATAGGGGTAGTCAAATGAAGAAAACAGTAATTCCTAGAAGGCAGGGTAGCCAAGTCGGGATATCATGGACCCTTCATCCCAAGCCACTAAGACTCAAGGTCAACATGGTCGTAAAGTAAGTCAACCCAGCACATCCTGAGATCCTCGATTAGAAATCCATGAATTGTATCATCCATGGGGACCTTGGTAGTCCTAGGTTCAGAGGATATAAACTCTATCCTATAACTATCAACTATTTCTCTTTGTTCCTTATAGTTGCACTTGACTTTGCAGTTAATTCCCCATTTACAATACAACCTCCTTCCAAGGCAACTTTTCTCCTTAAATTGTGGATTAGCGTTAAATCTTGAAGGATAAGAAGGTCAATATTTGGTACTACTCTGGTTATCCCAATTTCCTAATGAATTTTCCTGGTTATTTCCTCATTGTTGGTTCCCCCCACCACAATTATTATTTCAATTAAAGTTAGGGTGATTCTTCCAACCTTAGTTATATAAATTGGAATATGGGTTGTTAGTTTTATTGTTAATTGCATTTAAGGTCTCAAATCATGAATTACTAGCATTAACCATTTTTCTAAACAAATTTGCCTCAATTACTGAAGATACTTGAGGTTAGTTTATTCTAAATTGATCTATCTTCTTTGGCATTGCTACTACCTGAGAAGTTAGAATTGATAACACATCAATATCATGCACACTAGCTACCTTCCTATGGTTTGCTCGTTCAGAGGGAAATTGGAAATTGTTTGTGTCCATCTCCTCAATCAGAGAATAAGCCTCATCAAATGGTTTTGACATAAGTGAATCACCAGCATCGGCATCAATAATAGGTTTAAGGGATCATAATATACCATTGTAAAAAGTCTGAATAATTAACCAATCAAGCAGTGCATGATGTGGACACTTCAAATGAATTTTCTTAAATCTCTCCCATGCCTCATATAACAACTCACCTTCTAACTGATAATACGAAGTAATATCATTATTAAGTTTGTTGACCTCATTTTTGGTGAGGTCTGATCTCTCTCTTCTTAGTGCTTAGGATCTAGCCATAGGTTTCCCTTTGACTATCCTAGAGGACTAGAAATGGGACCCATCACTTAGAAGTTCAAAACACTTCTTAACTCCCTTCAAACCCCACAAGTTTTATCTAGAACCCCTAAAGCCACTTGGAGGGTTAAGATCAAATGCGGAGGTTTAAAGGATGAGTTCCCTATGTGACTCTTCGGGCCTTAGGATTACCCTGGGTGGTCTGGCCTTGGTGAGGGTAAGCTTGCACACACCACACTCTCACACACATTCCAAAACCCTAAAACCACACCTATACCTGATTTAACTCCCTGACTCACGTAGGTAACTCATATGAATGGACCTTAACCCCTAAGCCCCTGGCTAAGAGGGTTAGAAACAACATATTGAGTGCCTAGAATGAGTCCTCTCATGGATCTTGTGAGCTTAATATGGCTTAATGGCTCAACCAAAAATAGTTTCATTTCACTCACACTTATTCAATCTTCGTTTTTTCCAAAATTTTAATTTTTGACCCCCAGGACCCTAAACCCACCAAACCTACCAAATGCCCATGAAATTGCCCAAAATTTGCAAAATTGCCTAAGTTACCCACAATCACTCAAAATCAATCATAAACATTTCCCACCACTCAAATTGATTAGCCATAACCAAATATACCAAACTTTTCAAAAAATACCCCAATACCCTCCAAATACCCAAAATACCCTTTTTGGCTTAAAATTCCAAAAAATCAAAAAATTCCTAGAAAATTCTAAAAAATCTCAAATATTCCCAATTTCATTTGTTCAACTATACCATAGGCCAATTTTGTCAATTTAGCCAACTTTTATGAAAATCCCCAATTTAACCCTTTTTAACCTAAAGTGGACCCAATGTCCAACCAAATCAACCCAATTGATCCCAATTTTGATCCAATTCAGTTCTAAACTTCAATTTAATATTCCCAATATCAATTTAAAGCAAATCCAAACCCAATTTTATCAACATGTGGATCCAATTTCAATTTGAAGCTTAAAACCCAGTTTTGGCCCATGACCTAAACTTAGCCCAAACCAACCCAGCTCAACTCCAATTAGCCCCAAATCTTTTCTAAAACCTTCCCAACATCCCCACAAACAAAACACTAACTTGATTTGCCCCAAATTTAGACCTAAATGCTACCCAAGCCTAACCAAAACTAAAATTTCCCAAGTTGGCCTAAACCAATCATAAACCCAAACAAGTCCAAATCCCAAAATTAAGACCCAACCAAGAATTGGAAACTCTTTGTTACACCCCATAAACCTTTTGCAACATTAATTTTACATAAAACCCAACATTAACCCAACCTTGGACCAAGTTAGCCTAATTTGACCCACTTTGACCCTATTGTTAAAGAAGCCCAAATTAAACCTAATTCAACTCAAAATCACCCCAAACTTGTTCCAAATCACTCATGGCACATTCCTAAACCAATTACAACATTTATTTGACACGAACCTTCACCAAATTTTTACCCATAAATTTGTTTTAAAAACCTAAAAGCCCACTTTCCTAAAGCATTTTAAAAGCCCATCTTCACCAAATTTAAAAAAGCTCAAAAATCCATTCTAAAGTCCATATGACACTCTTCTTCATCATGCATTCAATTAAAACCATTCCTAAGTTCCAATTGATCATCAAATTATTCTAAATCAAGACACATGCCAATTTCCCCTAAATTCATCAAAAAAGCCAAAACCCATTTTTATGAAATAAGCCAACCTTTTCCCAAGCCATGGGCAAGCCAAATGAAGCCATTCACAAGCCATATGAAGCCATGAGAGCTTTGACAACTCACCAAGCCATTAATGGCAAGAAGAGGGGGTTCTTTCTTAACCCTTCACTAAACCTTTTTAACCCCATTTATGCTACACTTTAAACCAAGCTTAGCCACCTCACCATGGATAGAGACCTCACCACCTTCTCTTGGCTGACCCAAATGATTCTTTTCAGCCCAAAATCAGGTCTTGGGGGGTGCACCTAGCCCAAAAGCATGGTTTCACCAAACCAAACCCAAAATGAGCCCTACTCCATTCCACTTTAATCAAACCACTTTACACATGGCCAAAGCTAATTGAATTCACCAAACCCCAGCCCTGACCTCACTGGTCAAGATGGTGACCCATGCCTAGCCGGCCAGCCACCACAGCCGCCAGAAACCGCCATGGCCGAGAGCTCCATGTGAGCCAAACTTTCAAATTCTTCCTTGCTGAGTTGCCTCAACCCAATTGGACTCCACAACTGTTCTTCCCTTGCCCTGAGTAGCTGATCCCAAGCCCTAACTCTCCCTGGGAGGCCCTCCAGCCATGCCTATTTAAACACCACCACCTCTCGGCCAAAGGAGGTGCTAAACCAAACCTTACCAAAACTCTGCCAAAATCACTCCACACTCTTCTCTTAGCATAGAGCACTTAATCCCCACTGAAATCTAGTCCTAATTTCCCCTATGTGAGCTCAATTTCTGAGTTCAATTTCAAGCCCAAAACTAGGACACTTCACCACAGTGAGTCAATCCCCAAATTGATTGACTCTACACCTTCACCAGACCAAAAGAAGAAGTCCCCTAGCAAAAGCCCCCTCACCAGGCCAGCCATTCTCTCTATTGGCCAAGCTTTGAAATCGAGCTTGGTGGATATCATGTCTAGACAATTCACTAGGGCTAGAGGATTCATCCCTATGCTCCTCCAGCTCCAACGAACGTGCCGAGCACATTCAGTCGAGGCTTCACCTCCTGAACCAAGGTATGGAAACTCCTCCTTCCTGAGAGCTTCTTTCGATTCTCCATTTTGTTTGAGTCAATTTCAATGCATGATAGCTGTATGGATGTGTTCGTCTCATTCAGACGAGTTCATAGAGCATGAGAACGTGTAATTTGGTTAAGTATTGAGCGAGATATTAAACCTAGAAGGCAGACAGCTCTCGGGTTAGAATGCCTGGGGACGATGAACGGATGCCGTCCATTCGTGCGTGTATCGAATGGACGGTCCAGATCGAGCCAGACGAGAAGATAGAGCGAGATCGCGGGCAGCGTGGTATCCCAGTCGGATGGCGGTGTCAAATGGCGGAGTGACACGTGGCCTTTCAGAGCTGCCGAGGTTGAGTCAGCGCCGCACTGGATAAGTAGATAAATAGGGTATTTCGAAATTAATTAAATACCAAAAACTTTAAAAATCCATATCTTTGTGTAGAAAAATCACAAAAATAAAATAAAAATATCCTCTTACTCAGCGAACAGAGGAGAATACTGTGGAAAAAGAATTAAGTTGTTTTATTAAGTGTTTTATTTTTAATTAATTATTTACTGATTTTAGTATTTTAATTCTCCATTCATGCATATAATTCACTATGGTATGAGACCATAGGGCTTTTGTAGCCTCTGTCTTTGTGAACATTCCCTGAATTTTCCAAGGCCAGAGGCCATCTCTATGGTAAGTTATTGATTTTCCAATTTTATGTCTCTGTTTTGGAATTTTAATTCCAATAATTTGCATGTTGCTTAGAAAATTCTAAGAAAATTAGGGGAGGTAGCTTATGACCAGAGGACCCTAGGAAAATTATGGTTTGATTTAATTCCTTAAAAATAACCCTAATCAGTCCAAACACTCAAAATTGAATTTTTATTAATTAAAATTAACCACACGTCAAAATTACTTGAAAATAGTTCTCCACTGTCACTTAGGATGTAGAGAACCTCGTATAAAAATTTCAAGTCAATTGAAAATGATTTAACCTATTAAATGAATTAATTAAGTGACAGCTATTTTAAAAATTCACCAAATTGGTTTTGTGAGCTCTTTGATGTCAGAGGAGTCTAAGAAAATTAAAATTGGAATTTTTTAAAAATTTTCATTTTTAATCATATTTTCAATATTTTAATAATTAAAAAATAATAAAAATCACAAAAATATTAAAAATCATAAAAATGTCATATTTTGCTTCCTAATCATTTAGGAATCAACCAAATATTTTTTCTAAGTCTCTAGGTTAAGATATTGAATTTTAAAGGCTTAAGACAATTTTTAATATTAAAAAATGAATTTTCCAACCTTTTTACAAAATTAATTCCAACAAATCAAAGAAAAATCAGAAAAATATAAAATTTATTTCTCTGAACTCCTTGAGGTCAGAGAGACTTAAGAAAAATATTAAATCCATTTTTAAACTTTTATTTTATTTTATAACTAATTAATACCCTAAAATTAAAATAATTACAATAAATAAAATATAATTAAAAAAATCACCAAAATTGGTCTATGTGGTCCTCTGGTGAATAGGTACATCCCATAATTTTCCCAAGGACAGGAACCTTACCTTGGTCATGTTGTTGAATTTTCATTAAAACCCTCATTTTCTCACAAAAATAAATATATAAATTAAATTAAATTTAAAAAAAACCACATTTTCTCCTCTAGTGTCTTAATTGACATATGAGTGAAGTGACATAAAAATTTTAAGTACATTTGAGCTTAATTTGATGAGTTATGAAATAAATAAGCCTAAAGGGGCATAAAGGTAATTAAAAGATTTTAACCCTAATTAATATTTAAGTTTAATAAAAAGAGAATGTAAAATTATTTGATCTTAATCTTCTCTTGGATGATTGAAACTTAGGGAATAAAGGGGTAGAAACCCATTAGTCACTTTGAAAATATCAAAATGGAACTTTAATTAATTAAATCATTTAAATTTTGGATTATTAGGGATGTGACTTAAGAAGATACCAATTCTTTAATTTAAAATCCCTAAATGTATCACTTTAATAGTATTTAACTCTTAATTAAACTTAAGATGATAATTAAATAATTAAAAGGAAAATAACCCTTAATTAAATTAAAGCTTAAAACATTAGGTGATTTGATAATCAAATTAAATTAAATTGAGAACATTAAAATTAATTTGAAATCACTTAAGAACAAACTTAAACCAAATTTAAAACCTTAAGTAATTTCAAAACAATTCATAATTAAAATATAAAAAATCAAACTAATTAAAATCAACCTAAAGTATTATAATTAATCCAAATCAAGTCGTCAAAATTCAATAAAAATAAATAACTTAAAAACCTCTTTCAACATAAGCAAATTTAAAACGGTGAAATTAATTTGAAATATTAAGATCATTTAAAATATAAAGGTCTAATTGAATTAAAACAACTTGAACACTATTCCAAATTTAAAATTATTAATTAAAATTTTATAAGTAAACCAAATCACTTTAAATCATCAATTCCAATTTTAAATTAAGGATTGTTAAAATCTTTAACAAATTAATTTGCCTCTAAAGGCTTTCATTATCATAACTCTTAAATGGAGCATCAAGTGACAAGTCACTTTATTCATCGGATAATCAAATATCCAGGTTCACTGAGCAAGAAGCAAAACTTAACTAAATCTCTTGAATGATTAATTCACTTGTACAATGAAATTCAGTTGAACTCAAAATAATCTCAGAAGTGTTGAAAAGATGTTTAGGATTCGTCCTAAGCACTTCCTCAATATAACTGGATATTTTAGAAGAACAATCGAACTTGATTGTTCTTTGGTGAAGAAAATCATCCATAAAACATAAGAATCTAAACGTCATAGGAAATGACTAGCAGTAGTATTAGGATTTTTGTAGACAACCAGAACCTTCCCTTAGCTTTACCTAGGTAATTGTTGCAAATATTTAAATGCTCTGACATGTGTTTTAAGTGTAGCTTGGAATGACGAGAAGACCCTCCAGGTACTCTTTTACTTTATTGAAATTTACTTACATGTACTGCACTTTACTTTTCTTGCTTGTTAAACAAGAATGTCACCCTGCATGAAAACTGAAACCTTTAGGAAAGCCACAAAACTGAAACCCAAAACTAAATTAAAAAGTCACGACAAGATAAAATTCACCGCCACAACATTCAAAATATAAAACAACTCAAAATTTAATCACAAACACAACACAAAACTACAACTATAACTAAATTAAAACGTCTCGTTGGATGATCGGGAATACCTCGGATGATGTAACCTACGTGTTGCTAACAGGCTTTCCCACGGTCTAAATGAAAGTGTGGAACTCATTCAGTTGAGTTTAGCAAATTCATTTGGACTAAGTGAATCCGATAAAAATAACAGTGCCGAAATGCTGGAATCGTGGGATCTTAACCGGTGTTGTTATAATCAACTTTAAGATTCCCTTAATAAAACACTAAGATATTTGAACCTTAAAACTCTTCTAAACCGAAACACTTCTCTCATCTCTTGATTTTCACTTTCTAAAACTAAACCTCTGCAACAACAAGGAGCTTGGAGCATAGTGGGTAGCACGACCATCGTCTTCAGCAAAACTGAAATCTACATCAGCAAAACCTTTCTTAGAATTAAATAACCGAACCATAGGATTTCGAGGTAGTTTGCCTAGTGCAACATAAATCCTCAACTTTCGTTAGGCATTTGTGTAATGCAAATTAAGCCCTAACCGGTCTTAGGATTCTGAGGTAGTCGTTTGGTACGACATATTCCCTCACATCTTCGAGGCTATTTATATGATCATGTCATATAAATATAAGTCCTAAGTAACTAAAATTGGCAGAATTACAACATTAAATAAACTCTCAAATTGAAGTCAAACCATAGGATAGTTGAGAAGTCACCGAAGTCCACTTCGGGTTCGTGACATCCCCTACTTCTCTTCCTTTGGATTCTTAAAATAAACTGTTCCAAATTTGAGCTATTCCCTATTAAAATTTCCAGAGCCCAATTATTTGAAAACCTTAAACTTTGAAATTCTTGAGAGAAAAACCACTGATCATTATCGAGAGTTTTCTTAAGTGTCTTCGGACATTTAGGTTGTAATTAACTATAGGGGTTTGCCCTTATAGGGAACTTTAAGAACCCAGGTAATATAAACCCTGCTTAATTCATTTATATTAAGCAGGGGAACTTGTCGGCTTATAAAATTGGTTCACAGACCAAACAAATGTCACAAATTTTCTTATTTATTTAATCGAGCCTCATCATCAAGCAGTGTGTCTATTCTTCGGGATAAATACACGGTTTGTGATACGGTGGTCGTTTATATAAACTATTTGGGATGTGAGATCAGTTTTATTTCATATCTTAAAATTTTCAAACTTAAAGTTACTTTCAAAATCAAATGCTTCTTTCTAAAACTATATATATATTTAAATTTAATTTAAAATTTAAAATTCGCAGACAATTTCTGTAGGCGATTCTTTTTCAAAATACAACACCCAGCCTAAAAATATGCCGACAACTTCTGGCGACTCAGCTGGGGACTAGTTCCTCTCTCCATTTTGATTAGATGGTTTTGCTTTCATAAATCAGCAGCAAGTCCATGTCCCTAGTGGATCAAGCTACTATTCTTCCGTTGAAATACCACGTTCATTTCTATCTTGAACGGCATACGATCAACTCTCTTGGATTTTGGAGCCACTTGTTTAGACACCCCTAAATAGAGAGGTTCCGAAATCCTTCTACCTCTTTGAGGCGGGGTGGACCCCCAATAGGTGATAGCTTAGGAGCGGTCCTTCGGGTTGAGAGGTCTTACGAGACTTTCTTTTCCTTTCCAATTCTGAATCGGGTTCTTTACCTTTTCTATACCTTTAATCGTTTTGTTCCTAACAAACCAATCCTCTAATAAACAACCTTCTAATAAACGAACTCTTTTAAAAATCACAAATACACCAAGATAAACGAAAATGTGTTCGAACTCTTTCTTTTTCGTCCTAAGTATTGCGACAAAAGGAAGCATAATTCGAGACTGACGTTCGGAATCTACCCTGTAGAAAATGTCTGCACCAAAGTTAATCTTCTCCTTCACCAACGGAATGGACTTCACTGTTTATAAGGACGAGCTGCCCGATAATGGAATCATCCGTTTTGGACGAGGATTCGATAACACAGATATCAAATTCGCTGACATCACCCTCTTCGCATTAATGGACAAAGTGCCAGAGACTGAGAAACCTATGATTGAGTTCAACCTGAAGTCGACTCAAGAATTCCCTCCCCTGCAAATAGTTCCAGCTGAAAGAAGTACCGCTGTTCGTAGGAGGACTGTGATCTCTACCCCCACCGGTCTGGTCATCTCTACACCTGCCTCGGCTCCCGCCAAATGGAAGGGAAAGGGAGTCCAAATTTATGATGAGCCTGCTACCGTGGAGGGTACAGATTTTGCTGCAATACCGTCTGTTTTCGAAATCGGATCCAGTTTGAAGTTTACACCCCTGACTCGGACTCAGAGAAGAAATAGAAGCAGAAATATCGCCAGGATTGAGAAGGCCAAGACCGCTGAAGTCGCCTTTCTGGAAAAGATTTCTGAGAAAGAAGAAGCACTGCCCGAGTATTCACCCCTGTTGGAAGGAAGTAAGTTTCACCCTCTCTCTGCTCCATCGGACGAAGAAGATGCCCGAAGGATTGCCGCTGCATTACCCTGACCTGCATACTATAGTGACTGCAAGAGGAAGAGGGCCAACACTACGCCGCTTACCCGACTACAAGTCGTAGTGGAGAAGCTAGCTAAGAAAGAAGGGTGCCTCATATCAGAGATCTTAAGAAGGATGGGACGAGTGCCAGTCAAATCCCGCCTCGGACCGCGAGTAGAGCCTGTCACTGCCGTAGAGAAACCAAGGAAGAAAGTGCGAGCTAGTGAGAGAAGTTTGCCTGTTGTCGTATCAAGTCACCATATTAGGGAGGACACCACCTACCAGCGTACAGCCAATAGACCATCTGGTCCCAGGCCTTCTACTGCAAGAAGGATGGTGTGGCGACCTATTATTGCTGAATCGATACTGGCACAATGTTCTAGGAAGAAGGGTCTTGTCAGAGAACCTGAATCTGAAGAAAGCGCCACTGCATTAAAAGAAACTCCTGAAAAAGAAGTTCAACAGTCATCACATGACAACCGCGGAACCGTTTGGAAGAGACCACTTGAGGATGCTATAGGAAAACTAAGAACGGACATCCGACGGTTGGCAAAACAAAGAGGGGAAAAGTTGGAATCTGAAGTAGATTCATCAGAGTTCATGGATGAAGAATATGCTGAGATCAACATGGTCGATACCCGAGCATCGTCAGCTCTGCAGGGTGCTCCATCAGCTTCAGAAAGGGACGAACCAGAAGTAATGAGAGCAAATCTTCAGAAAAAAGATGATACGATTTCTCATATGGCAAAGTGGATGGAAGAGATGGCTGCAGCCTTAGCCACTCTCTAGAGTCAGCTTCAACCTCAGAAAGAAACACCCCCAGAGATTATCCATATCGCAGACGGAGGAAAGGAAATCACATCTGTCAACGGGGATGAACAACCAAAGAAAGATTATGTGCAGAGCATGATTCCCGAAAAAGATATTAAGAACATGGTAGAACAACAGGTACGAGAAGCCTTAGCCCAGTCTAAGAGTGGAACATCTATTCAGACAGGTAGACCTTACCCCAAAGAGTTTGATGCAGTCCAATACCCGAAGGGCTTCATACCACCTCTGTTCAAGACTTTCGACGGTACGGGAAACCCCCGACAACATGTCGCACATTTTCGTGCTGGTTGCTGCAATGCCGTTGGGAGCGATGCTTTACTCTTTCGACAGTTCGTCAACAGCTTATCAGGGATTGCCTTTGACTTGTATGCATAATTGCCAAATGGCTCAGTTAAGACCTTTTCAGAGTTAGAAAACCTCTTCGTTAAGCGGTTTGCCGGGGCTCAGCACCACATCACTATCGGTGATCTAGTGGTGGAGCAACAGAAACCGAACGAAACCTTGGTGGACTACATACTTCGATGGAGGAACTTAAGCATGAAGTGTGAGCTGCAGCTTCAGGAACAACATGCTTATCGGTATCCTACTGAAGAGTATCCATGGCCCGATAGCACTTCTCCTCAAAGGATTCACAACTAAGACTTTCAAGAAGTTGCTTAGCAAGGCCGGGAGCTTGTAAGGGAGGCAAAGCAACTACGTTTTTTGGACAAGACCGATAAACAGAAGCTTGTTAAAGCATTCGAAAAGAAATCCAGAATCGTCGCGGCAGTGGATAAAGGCAAGCAGCCAGTGCAGATATAGCCGAAGCGACCACATCCTAGCTATCAACTACCGCAACGGACATACCAACAACCTCAATAGAACTACCAACAGTCTTGACCAAGCTATCAGTCACCTCAGCATTATGAGCAACCACTTCGTCCATCGCATACCCTGAAAGAACTTCTAAATAAGGAATATTCATTCAAGACTGAAGCAGTAGCAAAGATGTTCCTTAGTTTAATGAAGACACCAGATTTTCAGCTACCAAAGCCCAAGAGGCCAGAAGAAGTCAACAAGAAAGATCATCTGAACTACTGTCCCTACCATCGGATGCTCAGACACAAAATAAAAGATTGCATCACTTTCAAGAGTTGGCTTGATGATAATCTCTGGAAAGGGAACATAACGATCCCGAAGAAATACATGAAGGAGCCCCAAAAAGGAGGTTCCGTCAATGTTATCTCAACGGATCCTATTGTTCTGATAGACCGTACACGAATGACAATGGATGGAGTATCGTCTGGACAAAGTCTTCGAAGAAAATTTTGGATCATATCCAGACCGCTTCAGTGCGCGCTTCAACTCAAAGTTCGAAACCCATCGAGCTGGCACTATCGCTTGTGATTGAAGAACCGCTCCAGAAGGAGGAGAAGATTGTGGAAGAAAAGAAGACAGAGGCTCCGATGGGTAGACTAGGGGCTGCTTATCCTAGGATGGTTGTTTTCGATTCGAGGGAGAAATCCCTCGGACGTCTAACTCTGTATGATTATTTGCTCGCCCCGGCAGGATCTTATAATGATAAGAGTTATAGCGTTGGCTACGTTTTGACTGTTTCTAACGATTATGTAACTAACGACAACCAACCTAGTCGGATCTCAATTCCGATATAAATAACGATTCTCAAATCATACTAAACCTCGATGACCGTGACAAAGGAGAAGACATTCACAAGGATGTCTACGAAAGTTCAACAAGCAACGAGTCCATTTGTGAATTCTGAGGAACTCCAATCACGATAGAATTGGAGTTATCGGATTCTGAAACAACTCCAGAAGAGCCAGTCGTTCTAATTCAAGAGGAGACACCAGCAGATTCAGCACCAGATGCAGAAGAAATAACTGAAGTCAATCTAAGAAGCAGAAAAGTTCTACCCCCGAGAATGGGTCCAAATGATAAAGGAAAGCAGGTGGTTGCTCAGGAAGAGCAAACCCCAGCGGAAGAATTGCCCATTCGGGAAGAGACTGAAGAGCATGGTAATAAAGTGGATTACAACGTGCTAGCCCATCTTAGGAAACTACCAGCCAAACTGAGCATCTACGATGCTCTGATCCTGTCAAAGGAGATGAGAGAAACTCTGATCAAGGCCTTACTTGATCCAGAAATTTGTTTAGATCAAATGGCCGGTAATTCCTCAAACGAGATTTGCTCGTTAAAAGAACAGCGAGGTGTTACCTTCACAGACAATGATCTACTACTTGGAACAGCTGATCACAATCGACCGTTGTACATTTCAGTCACTATTGGAAAGTTTACGCTCTCCAGAGTGTTGGTTGATCCGGGAGCATCAATCAACATAATGAATCTTTGGACGCTAGCGTATTTGGAAATTGATGCTCGCGACCTCGAAGCAGACAAGATGTTATTAAGAGGTTTCAATCAGAAAGGAGAAAGAGCTCTAGGATCGATAACACTATTGATGAAGACCGGTGATTTATCAAAGAAAACCGCAAAATTCCACATTATTGATTCTGAGAAATCATTCAACGCTCTACTGAGTTGGCCATGGATCCATGAGAACCAGATGGTACTGTCGTCTCTGCACCAGTGCATAAAATATTATGAAGGAGGAGAACAGTGTATCAAAGGTGACCTACAACCGTTCTCCGTGCATGAAATCAGAATTCACGAAGATGCAACTTACTACTCACCTCCGAAGAAAACAATATTCTCCAGAAATACCGTACCAAATGAAGCAAAAGAAGTTCGAGACGATGAAGAACCTGAAATTCTAGTTCGACAATTACTCACCACTTCCTTACGGAGAAATGGTGAAGGTTTCTCCAGAACTCGCACCCGAGGGCGAGGCCGAGGACGAGGTCGTGGAAGAAACGGTGGAACAGTTGGACAGAAGAAACCGGTCATCGATGTTGATTGGGAGAACAGTTCCGAAGAAGAAGAAGTCAAGAAAGAAGCAGCGACAATAAATCAAAAGAAACCCCAGTTCAAGATCTCTCTCGAAGATGAAAAGAATGAGAATACAAATCAATGTACAAGAAGATTAACCACTATGTACATACTATGACCCTGACCCCGATCTATCCTAATAAGATCGAGGGTATGGTGGTCAAGGAAGTGCAAGGTGGTGGTGCTAAGCCAATTAAATTCTACCGTGGTGCTTCTTCTTCCAAAATTGAAAATGATGTACAATTTGAAGATGTTGCTTCATCTGAATTAATGGAATTGCCTTTCGAGTGGTACTCTCTCCGTGTTCGTAATTTAATTCAACGTGGTGTCTTACCTAGACAGCGGACAAAAGGCCAATTACAAGCGCTTTGAAAAATTATGGAATAATGCCGCATGAACCACCCAATTCAAAACACCGGTCTCGGATTCGACACGAGTAGGATCAGTTGATGATACGAGATTTTGCTTGGTTGTCACTTGCAAGCCTAATGAAGACTGCCTGGAAGCTTCAGATGATCTTGAAGATCTACCAATTGGAGATGCTCCACCAGAATTGAAAGAAGAAATTAAATCTACAATAGACGAGTTAATGAAAGTTAACTTAGGTACTAGCGAAGAGCCTAGGCCAACCTTTGTTAGCTCCTTACTCAATAAAGAAGACTCAAAAAACATGATCAAGCTACTGATGGAATTTAAAGACTGTTTTGCTTGGAGTTATGATGAAATGCTAGGATTAGCTCCAAAAGTTGCAGTTCACAAACTAGGAGTGGATCACACTGTCGTTCCAATCAGGCAAGCTCCCAGAAGAATGCGTCTAGAGGTTGAACAACAAGTTATACCTGAAGTTAAGAAACTAACAAACACTAAATTTATCCGTGAAGAACAATACCCGACTTGGTTAGCCAACGTGGTGCCAGTCAGAAAGAAGAATGGACAGATCAGAATCTACGTGGATTTCAGAGATTTGAATAAAGCATGTCCAAAAGATGAGTTTCCACTACCAATTCTAGAATTGATGATCGACATCGCTTCAACACATGAAATCTTCTCTTTCATGGATGGATCTTCAGGATATAATCAAATAAAGATGGCACTGGAAAATGAAAAGCTCACAGCCTTCAGAACGCCAATCGGAATATACTGCTACACAGTAATACCTTTCTAATTGAAGAATGCAGGAGGAACTTACCAAAGAGCAATGATAAGAATTTTTGATGATCTCATTCACAACTAAGTCGAGTGCTACGTGGATGATGTGGTCATCAAGAGCAAACTGAAGGAAGATCATTTGTATGATTTGAGAATTGTTTTCGAGCGACTAAGACAATTTAATCTTAAGATGAATCCCTTGAAATGCACCTTCGGCATCACCTCTGGGAAATTCTTAGGATTTTTTGTCCGACATCACGGAATTGAAATTGATCCAGAAAAGATTAAAGCTATCTTAGAAATGCCGCCTCCCAAAACTTTGAAACAACTATGATACTTTCAAGGGAAGTTGGCGTATCTTCGACGCTTTATCTCGAATTTCTCAGGTAGGTGTCAGCCCTTCTCGGCATTAATTAAAAAGGAAGCCAAATTCGTTTGGGAAGAGAAATGCCAGCGGGCCTTCGAGGACATTAAGCAGTATTTAATGACACCTCCTGTTTTAGCAGCCCCAGTTTCGGGTCGATCGTTGATACTTTATACCGCGGCTTTAGACGACTCTCTTAGAGCCCTGCTAGCCCAGGTCAATGACGAGGGAAAAGAAAATGCTCTGAACTACTTAAGTCGTCTTCTAATTCTGACGGAAATAAAGTATCCTTCGATTGAAAAGCATTATTTGGCCTTGATCTTCGCCGCTCAAAAGCTCAGGCTTTACATGCTTTGTCATAAGGTCAACCTTTTCTCAAAAGTTAATCCGTTGCAATATTTGATGACCCGACCGACGCTTTCTAGCAGACTTGCCAGGTGGTCGATGATACTATTGCAATTCGATATAACTTTCGTTCCTCTTCGTGCCGTAAAGGGACAAGTCCTAGCAGATTTCCTCGCAGCACACCCTTTACCGGCAGAATCGCCTCTAAACGACGACTTGCCCGACGAGCAGATAATGAGCCTAGAAGACCCCGATGATCAGCGTTGGGAATTGTACTTCTGTTGACCTCATTTTTGATGAGGTCTTTTCTCTTCTCTCTCCTTAGTACTTAGGATCTAGCCTTAGGCTTTCCCTTTGACTGTCTTAGAGGACTAGAAATGGGACCCACCACTTAGAAATTTAAACACCTCTAAACTCCCCGCAAACCCCATAAGTTTGATTGTAAACCCCTAAGTCACTCGGAGGGTTAAGATCAAATGAGGAGGTTTAAAAGATGAGTTCCCTATGTGACTCTTCGGCCTTGGGACTACCCCGGTGGCCTGGTCTGGTAAGGGTTGACCTGCACACATTTCAATTTCACACACATTCTAAATCCTAAAACCATTCATACCTAGCTTGACTTCCTGACTCATATAGGTAATCCATATGGATGGTCCTCAACCCCTAAGCCGTCGGTACAAGCGGTTAGAATAACATAGGTGAATGCCTCAAATGAGTCCTCTCATGGCTCTTATGGGCTTGATATGGCTTCATGGCTCAACCAAAGTGATTCCATTCTACTCAAACTTGATCAATCTTTATTTTTCAAAAATTTCAATTTTTGACCCCCGGGGCCCTACACCCGCTAAACCTACCAAATGTCCTTGAAACTACCCAAAATTTGCAAAATCACCTCAAAATTCCTCAAAACCAATCCTAAACATTTCCCCCACTCAAATTGATTATCCATAGCTAAATATACCAAAATTTCCAAAAATACCCCCAATACCCTCCAAATACCCAAAATGCCCTTCTTAGCTAAAAATTCCATAAATTCCACAAATTCCCAAAAAATTCCAGAAAATCCTAAATATTCCCAATTTCATTTTGTTCAACTACACTATAGGCCAATTTTGTCAATTTAACCCACTTTTACCTAAACCCCTAATTTGACCCATTTTTAACCAAAGTAAGCTCAATGTCAAACCAAATTAACCCAATCGACCTCAATATTGGTCCAATTCAATTCTAAACATCAATTCAATATCCTCAATATAAATCTAGACCAAATCCAAGTCCAATTTGATTGACATTTGGATCCAATTCCAATTTGAAGCCTATGACCTAATTTTGACCCATGACCTAAACCTAAACCAAACCAACCCAATTCAACTCCAATTAACCCCAAATCTTTTCCTAAACCTTTCTAATATCCCCAAAAACAAAACAATAACAAGATTTGCCCTAAATTTGAACCTAAACTCCACCCAAACCTAACCCAAAGTCAAAATCCCCATTTTTGGCTAAACCCAAACCTAACCCAAATGGGCCTAAATCCCAAAATCAAAGCCCAAACAAAGTTGAAAACTCTTTGTAGCACCCCCATAAACATTTCTTAACATTAATTTTACATCAAATCCAACCCTAGCCCAACCTTAGCCCAAGTTAGCCCAATTTGACCCACTTTGGCGTCTTTACCAAAAAATCCCAAATTAAACCCAATTCAATTCTAAATCATTTCAAACCTATTCTAAACCACTCATGATACATCCCTAAACTAAACCCAACATTTGTTTGGCCCAATCTTTTACAAAACTTCCATTTACCAATTTGTTTTCAAACCTAAAAGCCCACCTCCTTAAACCTTTCTAAAGGCTTATCCAAATTAAATCCAAAAGCCTAAAATTGACTCTAAAGCCCACATGGCAATTTCTTTTCATCATACCTTTAATTTATATCACCCATAAGTTTCAAATTCATCATTGAACCATTCCAAATCAAGCTTCATCCAGATTTCCACCAAAATGCCAAAAGTCATAAAGTCCTCTTTCATGAAATTGACCAAATCTTTTCTTAAGCCAAATGAAGCCATGGAGCCATGCATAAGCCATATGCAAGCCATGTGAGTCACTTTACACCTCACCATGTCATTTATGGCAAATGGAGGGGGCCTCTTTCTTAATCCCTCATTAAGCTTTTTAACCCCATTCATGTCACACTCTAAACCAAGCTTAGCCACCTCACCATGGAAAGAGACCTCACCACTCTCTCTTGGCTGACCCAAATAATTCCTCCCAGCCCAAAGTCAAGCCTTGGGGAGGTGCATCTAGCCTAATACATGAGTTGAACCAAACCTAGCCAAAATGAGCCTTCTCCCATTCCATTTAAATCAAGCCCTTTACACATGTCCACAGCCAATTGATTACACTAAATTCAAGCCCTGACCTCCCTGACCCTGAGGGTGACCCATGCCTGGTCAGCCAGCCACCACAGTCGTCGGAAAACACCAGGCCGAGAGCACCCATTTGATTCAAAAAATTCAAACTCACTAGCTGAGCTGTCCCAACTCAATTGGACTCCATGGCTGTTCTTCCCTTAACCAAGGCGACTCGATCCCAAGCCCTAACTCCTCCCGAGAGGCCCTCCAGCCATGTCTATTTAAACCCACCACCCTCTCGGCCAAACAAGGTGATGAACCGGACCTAAACAAAACTCGCCAAAATTGCTCCGAGACCTTCTCCTCACCTGAGCAATTGATCCCCACCGCTCTCCCCGCCCTAAATCCCATTGATCGAGCTCAATTTTGGAGCTCGATTCTCAGCCCGTAACCAGGACATCTCTCGAAACCTCCACTAAACCCAAATTAAACTCACCCACACTCGCACAGGACCAAGAGAAGGAGTTCCCAGGTGAAAGCCCCTTCTCCGAGCCACCCGAGTTGTTCTAGCCTCCAAGCTTTGAAATCGGGTCGTGGACACTTTCATACCAGACAACTCCCGCAGCCAGAGACTTCATCTGGAGCTTCCCTGGGTGCAATCGAAGGTGACACAACTCTCTGATTGAAGCTACACTTCTCAGAGCAAAGGTATGAATCATTGCTTCCTCCCGAGCTTCCAGCAATTCTTCATTTCATTCCAGTTAATTTCATGGCATGTAAACCGTATGGATGTGTTCGTCTCTTCAAGACGAATCCATAGAGCATAAGAATAAGAAAATCCGTTGAGAAATGAGAAAGTTCTTAGGGTTTTAGTGTGGACGGTCACGGGTGCACACCAGTCGTAGACGATGACCAGGCACCGTCCGATCGCGCGTGTATCGGTTGAACGGCTCAGATGGCGTCGGATCAGAGGAAGGAGCGAGACAGCGGGACGCGTGGCGGCTGACTCAGATGGCGGCGTCGAACGAGAGCGCGCCGCGTGGTCTTTCGATCCGCCGTAGGTTGACGCGGCACTGAGTCAGATAGGTAGATAAATAGGATTTTTTTCTATTTATTTAAATACCCAAAACTTAGAAAATCCATATATTTGTGTACAAAAATCATAAAAATAAACTAAAAATACCCTCTTGCTCAGTGAAAAGAGGAGAATAATGTGGAAAAAAATCAAGTTATTTTTATGAGTATTTTATTTTTAATTAATTATTTACTCATTTCAGTATTTTGATTCTCCATTTGCATAGACAATTCATCATGACATGAGAACATAGGGCTTTTGAAGCCTCTGAGCTTGGGAACATTCCTTAAATTTTTCAAGGTCAGAGGCCATCTCTATGGAAAGTTATGTATTTTTCAAGTTTATGTCACTATTTTTGGTATTTTTATTCCAATAATTAGCATGTTGCTTAGAAAATTCTAGGAAAATTTGTTGAAGTTTCTTAAGACTAGAGGACCCTAGGATAATTATATTTTGAGTTAATTCATTAAGAATAACCCTAATTGGCCTAATTACTCAAAACTGAACTTTAACTAATTAGGGTTAACCACTCATTAAAATAATTTGAAATTAATTCTCTACTGATGTTTAGGATTAGAGAGACCTCACATAAAAATTTGGAATCAATTGGAGGTGTTTAACCCCACTAGATGGATTAATTAAATCACATAACCAAAATTAAAATTTAAAAATTCATAACTCAAAAAATACATTTAAAAAATTCACCAATTTGATTTTGTGGGCTCTCTGATATTAGAGGAGTCTATAAAAATTAAAATTGGAATTTTCTAAAATTTTTCATTTTAATGATATTTTTGATATTTAAATAATAAAAAAATAATAAAAATCATAAAAATAATAAAAATCATAAAAATGTCTTATTTTGACTCTTAATCACTTAGGAACAAACCAAATATTTTTCCCAAGTCTCAAAGTAAAGATACTGAATTTTAAATGCTTAATACAATTTTTAATATTAAAAAATGTTTTTTCCAACCTTTTCACTAAATTAATTCCAATAAATCAAAGAAAAATCAGAAAATTGTAAAATTTTTTTCTCTGAACTCCTTGAGGTCAGAGAGATTTAATAAAAATATAAAATCCATTTTTTAATTTTAATTTTATTTTATAATTAATTAACATTCTAAAAATCAAAATAATTATGATAAATAAAATATAATTTAAAAAATCACCAAAATTGGTCCAAATGGTCCCCTAGTCATTGTGAACATCCCATAATTTTCTTAAGAACAGAAACCTTACGTTGGTCATGTTGTTGAATTTTCCTTGAAATCCCTTATTTTTCACTAAAAATAATTATATAAATAAATTAAATTCAGAAAAATCACATTTTCTCCTTTAATGTCTTAATTGACATGTGAGTGAGGTGACATAAAAATTTCAAGTTCATTTGAACTTAATTTAGTGAGTTATGAAATAAATAAGCCTAAAAGGGCATAAAAGTAATTAAAGAATTTAAACCCCTTTATTAAAATTTTAGTTTTAATTAAAATGGAGGGTAAAATATTTGATTTTATCTTTCTTGGGTGATTGAAACTTTGGGAAATTAAAAGGGTAGGAACCCACTAATCACTTTTAATAAACCAAAAATGAAACTTTAATTATTTAAACAATTTAAATTTTGGAAGATTAACGAAAATTTGAATTATTAAAAATAGGGATATAATATGAGAAGATATTAATTCTTTAATAAAAAAATTCCTAAATAAATCACTTCAATAATTTTTAACCCTTAATTAAGATTAAAATGATAATCCAAACTAAGTAAATTAAAAAATTAAAAATAAATAACCCTTAAATTAAAGAAAAGCTCAAAATATTAAATGGTTTAACAATTAAATTAAATTAAATTAAAATTAAATTAAATTAAACTAAATAAAAATTAAATCAAAATCAAAATTAAATTAAATTAACATTTTAACAATTAAATTAAATTAAATTTAAAATGTTGAAATTAAATTAAATTAAATTAAGTTAGACTCAATTAAATTAAATTTAAATTATGTTAAATTAACATCATTCAACAATAAAAGTAAAACAAATTTAAAATATTAAGATTACTTAAAGTTTAAAGATTTAAACCAAAATATAATTTGAACACTATTCCAAACTTAAAATTATTAATTAAAACCTCATAATTAAACTAAATCATTTTAAACCATTAACTCAAACTTCAAATTAAGAATGGTTAAAATTCTCAACAAACCAACTTGCCCCTAAAGGCTTTAATTATTATAACTCTTAAATAGAATATTATGTGAGATGCCACTTCATTCATTGGGTAATTAAATGCCTAAGTTCACTGAGCAAGAGACAAAGCTTTACTAAACTCCTGGATGATTAATTCACCTGTGCAACTAAAGTTTCTTGGACTCAAAATAATCTCGGAAGTGTTGAAAAGATGTTTAGGACTCGTCCTAAGCACTTTCTCAATATGACGGGATGTTTTAGAAGAACAATTGAATTCAATTGTTCTTTGATGAAGAAAATCATCCTTAAACAAAACACAAGAACCAAGACGACATAGGAAGTGACTAGCAATAGGATTGGGACTTTGCTAGACAACCAAAACCTTCCCTTAGCTTTACCTAGGTACTTGTTATAAACATTTAAATTCCTTACATGTGTTTTAAGTGCAGCTTGGGGTGACGGGAAGATCCTTCAGGTACAATTTTATTTTATTTCAATTTACTTTATTGCAATTTACTTACATGCACTGCACTTTACTTTCTCTTGCATGTTAAACATGACTATTAAATGAAAACTGAAACCTTTAGGATAGCCACAAAATTGAAATCAAAACTAAATTAAAAGTCACCACAAGATAAAATTCACCGCCACAACATTCCAAAATATAAAACAAATCAAAATTTAATCACAAACAGAACAGCAAAACTACAATTGCAATTAAATTAAAACGTCTCGTTGAATGATCGGGAAACCTCAGATGATGTAACCCACGTGTTGCTAACAGGATTTCGCACGGTCTAAATGAAAGCGTGGAACTCATTCAGTTGAGTTTAGCAAATTCATCTGGACTAAGTGAATTCGATGAAAATAACGGTGCCGGGATGACGGAACCGTGGGATCTTAATCGGTTTTGTTTAAACAACTTTAAGAATTGTTTTAATTAAAATATTAAAAATATTTGGACTTTAAGATTTCTAGACCAAAACACTTCTCTCATCTCTTGATTTTCACCTTCTAAAACTAAACCTCTGCAACAACAAGGAGTTCGGAGCATGGTGGGTAGCACGGCCATCATCATCAGCAAAACTTGGATCTACACCAGCTAAACCTTTCTTAGAATTAAATAAACAAGCCATAGGACTTCGAGGTAGTTTGCCTAGTGCAACATAAATCCTCAACTCTTTGTTAGGCATTTGCATAATCATGTTATGTAAATTAAGCCCTAACCAGTTTTAGGATTCCGAGGCAGTCGTTTGGTACAACATAAACCCTCACATCTTGGAGGCTGTTTGTATGATCATGTCATATAAATATAAGTCCTAATTAATTAAAATTGGCATGATTGAAACATTAAACATATTTTTAAATTGAAGCCAAACAATAGGATAGTTTGGGAAGTTGCCACGATTCTTCTTGGATCCTCAGCTTCTTCTACTTCTCTTCCTTTGGACTCCTAAAATTAACTGTTCCAAATTTGATCCATTCTCTATTGAAATCTTCAAAATTCAATCCTTTGAAAACCTTAAACTTTGAAATTCTTGAGAGCAAAACCACTGATCATTATCGAGAGTATTCTTAAGTGATTTCCGTCATTTAAGATGTAATTAACTATAGGGGCTTGCTCTTATAGGGAACTTTAAGAACCCAGGTAATATAAATCCTGCTTAATTCCTTTATATTAAGCAGGGGAACTTGTCGGCTTATAAAATTGGTTCGCACACCAAACAGATGTCACAAATCCTCTAGTTTATTTAATCGAGCCCCATCGTCAAGCAGTGTGTTTGTCCTTCTGGATAGATACATGGTTTGTGGTGTGGTGCTCGTTTATATAAACTATTTGGGATGTGAGATCGGTTTGATTTCATATCTTAAAATTTTCAAACTTAAAATTATTTTTAAACTCAAATGCTACTTTCCAAATTATATCTATATTTAAATTTAATTTAAAAATCTAAAATTCACCGACAAATTCTGTAGGCGACCCCTTTTCAAAACACTTAACCTAAAAATATGCCGACAGCTTCGACGGAGCTTCTTCAGCACAGAAAGACAAAGAATTGCAAACGATAGTGCCCGGTAAGGCAGGAATCAGACTACTATCTATAACACCGGAACGCGGGATGCTAAGATATTCCTACCATTTAACAGAACCGTGTACGAACAATGAAGCAGAATACGAAGCCCTCATAACGGGATTGGAATTGACCATTCAGATGGCTATAACTGACATCAACATCTATGGAGATTCACAGTTGATCATTCAACAAGTCGCAGGACAATACATAATTCTGAAGCCAAAACTCAAGAAGTACTTTCAGTATGCCATGAAATTGTTGGAGCAGATTCTGAATGTAACGATCTATAAGATTCCCAATAGAGAAAATGCTCTCGCAGATGCGTTAGCCCGCCTCGCAAAAGAGTTTCCCTGCTTACAGGATGAGTTAGTTGAAATGTTAGTTCAAGGACGACATGTCCTATCACAGCTCAACATGGATGCAATGAACAAATCAGAAGGAAAAGAAGAGGAATCAGTTGCAGCAGTAACAGAAAATACAGAGGATTGGCAGCAGCCATTAATAGACTACCTACAAACAGGAAATCTACCGGACGATAAGTCATTAGCCCACCAAATTAAGAAAAGAACTTTGTCATACACATTAATAAACAATACGTTATATAGAAGGTCTTTCGACTAGATGTGGCTAAGGTGCCTGAGTGGGTCCGAGGCCCGTGAAATTGTTAAAGAAGTACACTCAGGACTTTTTGGCGCTCATCAGTCAGGTCCGAAAATGAAAATGAAGATTAAGAGACTAGGGTACTACTGGCCCTCGATGATGACCGACTGCATGAAAGTTGCAAAGAGTTGTCACCAATGCCAAGTGCATGGAGTGGTTCTACATCAACCTTCAAATGTGCTACATCCGACAATCGCGTAATGGCCATTTGAGTGTTGGGGCACAGATATCGCGGGTTCGATAGAACCGCCTTCTTCAAGAGGACTTCGCTTTATTCTTGCAGCCACAGATTACTTTTCCAAATGGGCAGAAGCTATACCGCTCAGGGAAGTGAAAGCACATCACGTGCTACAGTTCTTCAAGAATCAAATCGTCTACTGTTTTGGGTTTATCGCGCAGAATTATCTCAGATAATGGGTCTGCGTTTAGAAGTACAAGGATCAACAGTTTTGTCAGAAGACACAGGATCGACTGGCTCTATTCAACGATCTACTACCCAAGAGCGAACGGCCTGGCCGAGGCTTTTAATAAAACTCTCGTCCAGATTCTAAAGAAAACTTTGGACGACAATAAGAGAAATTGTCACGAAAAGTTGTTAGAAGCCTTGTGGGCCTACAGAACGACCTTCAGAACTCCTACTCAGTCTACGCCCTACGCTCCAGTGTACGGGTCCGAAGCCGTCTTACCCTTGGAGGTTCAACTTCCGTCTCTCAGAATCGCAGTTGCGAATAAATTACTACAGAAGAAAATGCTAAATTACGACTAGAAGAATTGGAAAGCTTGGAAGGAAGACGACTTTCAGCACAGCAGAATTTGGAACTGTATGAAGCCAAGATGATCCAGGCCCACGATAAATTGGTCTGCCCAAGGACATTCAAAGTTGGTGACTTGGTTCTAGTTCTCAAGAGACCTATTCTTGCACATCGCAAAATAGGAGGTAAATTTGAACCGACTTGGGAGGGGCCTTTCGTGGTCAAGACAGTCTACTCAGGAGGTTCCTACCAACTCGTGAATTGTCATGGAGAAAGACCTATGCTTCCAATCAATGGACGATATTTAAAGAAGTATTACACAACTTAATGTTTCAAAGGATGAACTTTAAAAAAATGAATTCTCATTCCTAGAAGCACGGGTGCAGTAATCACTTATAACTGGGTCCAAACCCAAAATATAAAAATGGATGATAAAAATCATTTACAAAAAAATGTGTTGAAAAGAAAATATGTGAAATCATAATAATAAAATTTTGATCCCTCCGTTTAAATCATCTTACTCCTGATCTTTCCCCATCTTTTCCTACTCTTATTAAAATTTGAAAGGAACAAATAAAATTTTCCATTGATAAATGATTTTTCTTATTGTTCTTGTTCTTAGTACAATCCCTGATTCTTTCCTTGTTTTTTGCAGGGAAATGTCGAACGGGCGGTTGGTTCTGAACTTTAAGAATGGCGTGAGTCTAGCACTCGATGAAAAGATGATGAAGGATGGGGCCGTGATTGAGATTGATTCTGATTTCACACCGGCCGGGCTACAGTATGAAGAAACTGATTGGACCCAGATTGTCCGGGAAGAGTAACGTAGCCAGACAGTGATAAAAGTGAGTGGCCCAAGTCAGCAGTCCACTAGCAAGGAAAGAAAAGCAAACATCACTCATGCAACAGGAGAAGACAAGAAAGTTAAGTCCGTAGTTTCTACAGCAGAGGGCAGGCTTGTCAGCGCCATGCTCACAGAAATTCAAGAAGTAAGGAGAGCTACTCTCACTCCTACTCGATGAAGAAACAAGAATCTCCGCATACGCAAGATGCTGACCAAGCTGGCAGCGGATCAACAAGAAGAGACAGTTGCTACCGTCAGTGCAAGTACGTCAAAGAAATCAGTTCAGCAGAAGCCAGAAAAGAGGAAGTCAAATCCAAAAACAACATAGAAAATGAAAGAAATTTCAAGAAGAGCAGAAACAGAATCGGTGTCACGATGCCGGACAGATGCACCAGTTTTGAAGAGTCTTGTTGCGAAAGCAACCCCGAAGGATGTCCTAACAGGGTCTATCCCCGAGGAACCATGGCATGCAGGAGAACGTGCTGGGGTTGAACCATACATCCCACAGTACGTTACCAGACCTCGCCAGTTGCAAATAATTCCGAAATATGAGATGTAAAGGATACAGAATGTTGAAAAGAAGACTTTTGAATATTTTGAAAGAATTCGAGGCAAGAGGATCAACATCTTAGAGGGCCTCGAGCTGCATACGTATGTATTCTCAGATAACGAGCAACAATAAATTGTGGACTGCGTCGTTAAACTTCAGAAAATGGGTTGAGCGGGTCGTTTAAGAGAGAAGACCTACTTGGAACCTCGAAAATGGATGAGAGGAAAAGGAAGAGTTACAATCCAGTGCGGGTGTTGCTACAACTTCGCTCAAGACAGAAAGGGAAATCCACCAGGGATACTCCGTCGTAGTGAGGTGGATCCAATGCCAAGAATTATCAAGAGAATGGTAAGAAGGATGGTGGCATGGAATGTATTGCCTGCAGATTGCATACCCAACAGCTGCATCATTAACATATACAGAGAGGGCGATTGCATACCGCCACACATAGATCATCATGACTTCGTCAGGTGACCCACTTTTTATATGTTTGCAAATTATGTTAATAGAAACGACACCAAAAACTTGATCCCGCTTTAATATATTTTATGATGGAATGTATAATGTGGATTCTACGCAAGTATACATATCGTATCAAGTAATACAGGGCTCTAGTGGAGTCCTGGTAATCGATCCCACAGGGAAGTTTTAACATATTTGAATCAGCTAAATTTAAAGGAATTACTTACTAGTATAGTATACAGAAATGTAAAGTAACTAAAGAAAACTAAAGTAAACTAATGCTTGAAATAAAGTTGATTTAAATAATTCAGAAGAAGTATCCTTCTCCTTGTTTTTAGAAAATTAAGTGAAAGATGAATTCAAATAGAATTTTTTAATTGTATTGTGACAAATAGGAGCATTCCTATTCTTTACCCTTTGGTCCAGGTGCAAAGAACATTAACTAATCCTATGTTTGATTACTGAATCTGCGGCTAGGCTGAGAGGATACCGGTTGCCACTTCGTAGCTCCCATGTTCCCCTCACTCGAGGGCCAACATCTACACTTCAGCTCTCAAACAATATGACCAAATTGAATATTTTAGTCTGTCACACTAAAATCTCCAATTCTACGTCCGATAAATAATATTTCCCTATTTATTTGCACCCTCCTTCCAAGGCTTTTGACTTCCCTGAATATTGGATGTAATTTTTACTATAGTTGATAATTCAACATATTTTAACAAATCAATTGGCTAGATTGAAAGTAAATTAAGTTTTAAGTAAAAATTATCACAACTTATTTTAATATATTAGGTACTTCTATTTAATTTCATCATTTCGCTTAATTTTTATAAACAAGGAGGAAGACTAAGAAAACTACTCAGAATGCATGGGAATTAAACAAAGCATGGATTTCATTTAAAATTAACAACAATAAACAAAGATACTTATCTTAATTTCCTCCCTGCAGTGACTCCTCAAGTTCCTTCGACTTTTCCTTCTAAGTACAAAGACACTTCTAACTCACTAATTATACTCTAAAACTCTTAAATTAGCACACAAACACAAATAGACACCAAAAAGAGACACTAAGACTCTCTAAATAGACACACACACACCAATAGACACTAGAATTCGGCCTCTATTTATAGAGGTAGGCAAAGGTCCAAGGGGTGCTTAAACACCTCTTCAAAAAGCATCCAGGTTCAATGTATTTTGCATTTTGAAATGTCTCGCCGTCGGCGGGAAACGACCTCGCCGTCAGCGGGGCTTCTAGAAGGTCTTCAAACAGCGCGATCTCGCTGTCAGCTGGCTCGGGCTCGCTGTCGGCGAGGTAGTTGCAATTCATTCAGAAATTCTCCTAATGATCTCACCGTCGGCGGGCTCGATCTCGCTGTCGGCGACTTAGTTCATTTTTTTGCATGAATTTCTTCCTTTTTGATCCAAATTCGCTCCATTTCATGCTTTTTTTGCTTCCATCACTTATAAATCTTCGTTCGTGCAGTAAAATAAAGAAAATACCTTTCTTTAAAGTGCAATTTCATCAAAAATAGATATGAATTTCTTAATATATTTTTCCGTGATCAAAATCCCCAAACTTAATTATTACTTGTCCTCAAGTAATTTTAATACTAAATAAAAATAATGATTTCGTAATAGAATTTTTCAATTCGGATATACTATGAATTAAATTTAAATAACATTATAAGTAAAGTTAAATAGAAATATTTCTAAGTAATTAAATTAACTTTATAGATATAAGATTATTTAGTTATCGTGTCTAAGATTTCTAGCTTTCTATTTATTTCAGGAATGACTATATTTAAAAGAGTAAATTACTTAAGATATTTAGATGATAGGAAGTTCAAGAAAACACTATTTAGTAAAATACTAATCCATAAATATAAGTTTAGAAATTTAATTAAGTTTTACCTTTTAGGTTGAATCCATTGAAGTCAATTTTTGATAAGGCATCTCCTCAAGCTTCTCCTCACTTATATTTTTCTTTTCTTTTCTTTTCTTTTTTGGATTGATTTTCAATCCCTTTTTTTTTAAGTGAGGATTACTGTATCTGGATAGCCTGTTAATAATTTTGAACTTCAACTTCTTTTCCTAAATTTGAAACTTAAAATATTTCCTTGCTTATATATATTTCATAGCCTTTACTTCATTGAGTTTCAATCCTTTCTTTTTCACTTAAATACTTAAGAATTTCAATTTTAGAATATAGTTTCCCTTAATTTAAATAGTTTACTATATTCTTATTCCTTTTAACCAAATATCTTATTCCATTAATTAATTGAATTACTAGAAACATTTTATTTAACTTTCTATAATAATTAAATAAAGTAATTCATGTTTATTGAATTGAAAAACTACTATAGAAAATCATTTGATAATAATTTTTGAAAATAGAAATCGAGAACAATTTAATAATTAAATTTGTATTTTTACCTTCCCCCAAACTTAAATTTTTCTATCTATACTAAATAGTGAAAAGGGAAAGTATATAGTAAAGTTCATCATACCTTTGAGCTTTAGGTATTTCTTTTCTTTGAAATTTTTGCAGGCTTTTTCATTACTTACATAACTCGTACTCGTTAGTATTCTTCCATATATAGTATTTAAAAGAAAGTGCAGGGATGAAATTTTGAAATAAGTATAAAATATAACAAATGAAAACGTAATCTATTACTACACATACAATCAAATAACCTACTTTAAAACATATTAAAACCGTCTAAACAATATTAAAAGTTCATAACTTATAAAAACTTAAACAACACATTAAAGAAAGACTAACATCCTATCTAAAAGAAAAAATTGCAAACTAATTTAACACACATAAGAAATCTAACATCACAACATAAGCAAACATACCAACATCCACAGTCCACAGAAAGTACAGAATAATTACACACAAAATAATAAAGTTTCCAAAATAATAACAAATCTAAACAAATTAAACAAAGGCTCTAATCTTTTGCATCAAAATCCCAGGCTATATCATCTCCCTGATCTCCAGCCGAGAAGGTCGAGCAAAGCTAGTATCGTGTGTAGTGGGGGCACTCAGGAAAGACAACATCTAAATCACCACTCCTATATCAACGTTCAACCTCATAATATGCAATTTCGTACTCTGAACGTCGCTGTAGATATTCACTATCATAATCGTGTCTTCTTTCCAAGCCTCCAATCCTTTAGTCTATATGCTCAAATCTTCTTTCCATATTTTCTCCAAATTGTTAAAAACTCTTTCTACTCAGGGTCAGCTCATTCATCAGATCTTGAAGGGTAGGAGTGGTGCACTGAGGGGGTTCATAACTAGCAGAGGGTATATCTCTACTTGAAGAAGGTACATAATCCTCGTCCCGCATCTCCATCCTTCGTGGGATTCATATTTCTTTATATTAGCCCGAGTAATGGGTTTCATAGGTTCAACCCATTCCTCATCATCTCTTGCCTCTACCCCGTATAATTGCGTAGTGCATAGATAAGACCAGGATGTCCTAGTCCTCCTCCACTTTCACTTCTTGAGGTGGCTAATATATTCTTATAAATTACACTTCCCACATTAATACTCTTTTGGTTCTGAATACAGAAATTCAGAACTGCTCTATCTCTTGTTACCATTATGGTGGTAGGTAGGTAACAAAGTAGAACAAATAAAATAGTGCCAGGCTTTAGATGTTGCATTTAACATAGAAAGAGGGAAGTTTACCCGTTCTCGCTACTTTATCTTCCAGATGCATTTCCCTTTAGTGAGAAAGTCGATCACCTCTTCCAGTGGTCCTTCCATAGTTCCAAAAGTTTCATACTCGCTGGTGTAGGTGTCTCTTACCTCGTAATAAGCGTTTATTCTAGCAGCGTTGAATTCCACAAAAAATCCTCTAACCTTAACCGGTGCATCTTCAGCCTGTGTTAAGTTCGCATAAAATTCCTTTACCACTTCTATAGCGGCTCTGTTGGTCTCGAAACAAAAATTTTTCCATCCTCGTTCCCTAATGATTCGCTCAACTTCTCCTCCAGGATTTTTGAAAACTCGATCTTGAATGCATGTTCTGGTTTGTATATAGTGAAAAAATCTTGATTGTGCCCTTGCATTCACAAAACGAGTTTCGTCGTAATCCACCCGTCGCTTTTGTCGTGGAGCCATTTTTGATCTGTGAAATTTGCAAAAAATTTTAACTAAACTCCCAAATATTACTAAGAAGGCTTCCTACAACATCTAAAATCCATTTAAATTAATTTCCATGAATTTCTTCCTAGTATTTTCTCCACATTTCAAAATTTTTCAAAATTTCCCAATGTAGAAGAAATCCATGGTGAAAATCAAAAATTTTTTTTGCATAGGAGTGAAGCTCTTACCAAGGGAAGATGAAATCCGGTGTCAAAAAGTGTTGAAATCGCCTCAAATCCAAGATCTCACAAGCCCTAGGTCGATTTTTTCGAAGTTTTGAGGAAGGGATGATGAATAGTGTCGGTTGACTGGTCAAATATAGGTCTTTTTGCGATCTCGCTGTCGGCGAGATTTTTCTCTCCGTCGGCGAGCTAATTAATTTGATAAGGCAAAAGTTTCGGGAAAAATCCGCCGTCGGCGAGCTCGTTCTCGTTGTCAGCGGGTTTCCTTACTGTCGGCGAGATCCCAAAATTTTTAAATTTTCGAAATTCGTCAATCATTTTTAAGCTCGATTTTCCCTTAATCAATCTTCTGATAACTTAATTTAATAATAGTATGAAGATTAGATACTTATACTCACAAAAAATTCACACAACACAAACAATATAACTTTATATATGAAATCCATGATTCTTACAAACTTCATACTAACAACTAACATCATACTTAACTTAAATGTCCAAATCTATAATACTCAGCATCTCAATCCACACCACAACACTCTAAATGCTGAGACATAACAATTACAAATAATCTCATCAAATCTGTGTTGATCAAATTAAAATTCAAATAATAATAAAACCTAAATCCAAATCAACACATATATACACAATTATATGACATAAGATAGAAATCTTTATTACTCCTCAGTGTCTGAACTATCATCCTCTCTGATATTCCCGATGCGACGCAGGTGCACAAATAAATTGTAGAAAGGCTCGAAAGGGAATTCGCAAAGTAGATTCTTCATTAATCCACCCTTTCGTCTCGCAAATGAATAAAACTAGCCTCCAGATGTCCAGTATGATCAAAGTGCTCCTTCATCCTCCAGTCAATGTGATCAAACATATCAGAGATATTGTCGATGGAATTCATCACATTTTGCAACTCTTTCTCCAATCCTTTAATCATCTTCAGAATGAAATTTGATTTATCGATAAGGGGCCTTGCTAAAGGATTGTTCTCGTGATGCTCGTCGTAAATAATGGTAATCTCATCTTTGTTATCCAAAGTTGGAAACATATCCGTAGGATCAAGTGGTTTCCATGGAAAAAGTACCTTTTCACAAGCCTCATAAGAAACTTGGTACTGACTGCATAAAGCAAATATAGTCGATGGGTGTCCAAGTCCATGAAATGACCCATGCACAATCAATCCCAATGCAGATTTTACTATAATTGATCCAACGTCGATAGGTAGTCCAATTTGAATACAGTAGTTTAATATAGCGCATTCCTTTGAAACCTTATTTACCCTCATAGTAGGTAATAATTTTGTTGAGATAAAGAAATGCCAATGCTTCGAGACAGAGTTAAGAAGTGATGCAGAAAAACTGACATACCCGTCTTCGCGTAACTCCCAATTATCAGGTTCGTCAATCAGGTATCTATTAATCTCGTTCATATTGTATCTTAAAGGTACAAAGTTTGAATAATGACAGATAGAGGTATTCTCTATAGAAAATAATTCATTTACCCTTGAAGGAGTAAATGTTACCCATCTTCCTCTGACGTAGACATTTCCATTGTTGATCGCATGTAGATTAGAGTAAAACTCTTTAACTACTGGAATAACTACAGCGGATGTCGTATAGCAAAATACCTCCCAATGCCGCTGTGCGATCATTTCTTCGATTTTTGTGGTGGAATTCTCTATTCCTCGGTTAAAAAATCCCCTTTCTTTATTAAGTCTTTTCTTCATCAAGACTTTGTTGAAGATACGCTGCGCCTCCGAACTAACAAATTTTCTTCGGTTGAAAACTTCAGTTTTTGTGGTTTCTAAGAGTTTGGTGGTCATTTCGGATTGAAAGGAATGGTCTCTAGTCGTTTCTAAGGAAGAAAACAGTGTAAGAATGAATTTGGGATTGTTTTCTACAAAGAAATGGCTTAGAACCGTCTAAAATCGCACGAAAATTCTTAAGAAACCAAAATTTCAACTGCCTCGCCGTCGGCGGGAAGTTTCTCGCCGTCGGCGAGCTAGTTATAAAACCGAATTAAAATATGGCACACGATCTCGCTGTCAGCGGGCTCGTGCTCGCTGTCGGTGAGATTCGTAAAAATCGCCCATTTTCGCTCTGGTCCGAATATTTTCTGATCTCATCATATATGTTTGAATTTGTGATGATTCTGATTAAAAATTTGAGTAGTAAGATTTGTTTTAATAATATAGACTCTCTAATTTGTAGATAATAAAAAAAATAAATAAAACACTCTAATTTCAGTTAGTAATCAGGTTGACTAAGCATTAAAACCTCTTTAAAATTTGGTCTTCTACCTTCGAAATATGGTTTTAATCTATGTCCGTTTACCTTAAATCTATATCCTGTTTTTGGATCTTCAATTTCTATAGTTCCATATGAAAATATTTGAGTTATGGTGAAAGGTCCTAACCATCGAGATTTCAATTTCCCAGAAATAATTTCAATCTAGTATTATATAGTAGAACTTCGTCTCCGGTTCAAAATTTCTCCGATTAATCTTCCGATCATGCCATAATTTCATCCTTTCTTTATAAGTCCTATCATTATCATATGATTCATTCCTTAATTCTTCTAATACATTTAATTGCAACAATCTCTTCTCACTCAGACTTCTTTCATATTATAATTAAATTCTTTAATCGCCCAATATGCTTTATATTCTAATTCAACCGGTAAGTGGCAAGTTTTTCCATATATAAGCTCGTAAGGAGTCATTCCAATCGTAGTTTTATAAGCGATCCCGTATGCCCATAATGCAGTTGTCTAGTCTTATAGACCGCCTAATCTATTAGTGGTTTACAGGACTTTTCTAAAATACGCTTAATCTCTCGATTAGAAACTTCACTTAATCCACTAGTTTGTGGATGATAAGCGATTGATATCTTATGCATAATATTATATTTTTCTACTAGTTTCGTGAATATATTTGTTTCTAAAATGAGTTCCTCCGTCGCTGATAATCACTCTCGACATTCCAAATCTAGTAAAAATATTTTTCATTAAAAATTTTGAAACACTTTTAGCATCACACCTAGGTAAAGCTTGTGCTTCGATCCATTTGGAAACATAATCAATGAGCTACTAATATATATGAGTTTCCAAATGAAGGAATAAAAGGTCCCATGAAATCTAATCCCCAAACATCAAAAATTTCAACTTCTAATATAAAATTCAGAGGCATTTCATTTTTTCTTGATATATTTTCTACTCTTTGGCATTTATCACAAGTTTTTATATATCTATATACATCTCTAAATAGAGTAGGCCAGTAGAATCCAAATTGTAGAATTTTGTACGCAGTTTTATCTATCCCAAAATGTCCTCCAAAATCAGAATCATGACATTTTTGAATAATTGGTTCAGTTTCTTCATAAGGCACGCATCTTCTAATAATTAGATCCTTGCATTGCTTATATAAGTATGGTTCATCCCAAAAGTATGTTTTAGTATCATGAATGAATTTTTTTTGTTGTTGTAAAGTTAACATAGGTGATAAAATGTCATTTACAATATAATTTACTATATCAGCATACCAAGGTAATTTCCACTCATTTATATTATAAAGTTGTTCATCAGGAAAACTGTCTAAAATTTCATTATCAGTATCAGATAATTCTTGATTTTCTAATCTTGATAAATGATCCACAATTTGATTATATGTTCCCTTTTTGTTAACGATCTCAAAATCAAATTCTTGCATTAATAATATCCATCTAATTAATCTTGGTTTAGAATCTTTCTTTTGCATTAAATACTTTATAGCAGAGTGATCAGCATGTACAATACATTTAGTTCCTATTAGATAATGCCGAAATTTATTAAAAGCATATACAACTGCTAATAATTCTCTTTCGGTAATCATTTAGAGTTTTACTAGCGTAGTATATAACTTTGAAAATCTTATCATATCTTTGCCCAAGAACTGCTCCTATAGCATAATCACTAGCATCACATAAGCTCAAATGGTTTCTCCCAATTAGGTGAAACTATTATAGGTGCTGTAATTAATTTATCTTTTAATAATTCGAAAGCATTCAAGCATTCAGTTGTAAAGTCAAATTTTTTTTCCTTTTCAAGAAGTTGGCATAGAGGTTTAGTAATTTTTGAAAAATCTTTAATACAACGTCTGTAGAATCCAGCATGTCCAAGAAAACTTTTTACCCCTTTCACCGTAGTTGGAGGTGGTAATTTAGCTATAACTTGAATTTTTGCGTGGTCTACTTCCATGCCCTTTTCGAAATTTTATGCCCTAATACAATGCCGCTCCGTAACCATAAATCGACATTTCTCCCAATTAAGAACTAAATTAATTTTCTCACATACTTCAAATACTTTTTCAAGATGATTTAAGCATGTGTCAATTGTTGTTCCAAATACAGAGAAATCATCCATAAATACTTCTATTCCATTATCAATTAATTTACTAAATATAGACATCATACATCTCTGGAATGTTGCAGGTGCATTACATAATCCAAAAGGCATCATTCGAAAAGCGAAAGTTTCATAAGGACTAGTAAATGTAGTTTTCTCTTGATCTTCAGGAGCAATTTGTATTTGATGATAACCGGTATATCCATCTAAAAAACAAAAATATTTATGTCCGGCTAATCTATCTAACATCTGGTCTAGAAATGGTAAAGGGAAGTGATCTTTCCTGGTGGTTGTGTTTAATTTTCTATAATCAATACATATTCGCCATCCAAGAATCCTGTCTTATAGGGATAAGATCATTATTATCATTAGCTTTTACGGTCACTCCTCCTTTCTTAGGTACACAGTGTATTGGGCTTACCTAAGCACTGTCAGAAATAGGATATATAATACCATTATCTAACCATTTTAAAATTTCCTTTTTGACTACTTCTTTCATTATCGCATTTAATCTCCTTTGGGGATCCGCTTTAGGCTTATGTTCATTATCTAAAATAATTCCGTGCATACGTATTGAAGGACTAATTCCTTTAATGTCCTGCTAAAGTCCAACCAAAAATTTTCTTATATTTTTTTAAGGTATTTAAAAGTTTTTGTTCTTGAGATTCATTAAATTCAGATGAAATAATAACTGGTAGAGTTGAAGAATTACCTAAGTAAGCATATTTCAAATGATTAGGTAACATTTTTAACTCAAGTTTAGGAGGTTTAATAATCGATGGAACTATATTTTTTTCAATGTTTTCTGTGTTATCCAAAAATTCAAATTTCTCTTGAATATAATGTAGTTCTTCATTTATATCGGCTTTTTCAATTAATTTAGTATTTTATTTTTCTAATTTTTCTTCATAATATTCCTTAAAATGTTCTTTTTGTAAATGATCGAGTACTTCCATTCGAAAACACTCATCATCTTTTTCTAGCGCAGGATATTTCATTGATTTAGCAATATTAAAAGTTACTTTTTGGTCATTTACTCTCATAGTTAATTCTCCTTTCTGAACATCAATCATAGCTTTTCCAGTGGCTAAAAATGGTTTTCCTAAAATGATAGGAATTTCTTTATCTTCTTCCATATATAAAACAATAAAATCTACAAGGAAGATAAATTTATCCACTTTTACTAATACATCTTCAATAACTCCCTTAGGATATGTAACAGAACGATCAGCTAATTGAAGAGTTACTGAAGTAGGTGAAATTTCTCCCAATCCTAATCTTTTAAAAATTGATAGAGGCATTAGATTGATGCTTGCTCCTAAGTCACACAAAGCTTTTCCATAGAATTTTTCTCCAATAACGCGAGGTATAGTGAAACTACCAGGATCTTTTAATTTTTCAGAAGCTTTTTCGAATAATAGCACTACACTCTTCACTAAGTGCGACCATTTCATTATCGGTAAATTTTCTTTTTTTATTTAGAATATCTTTCATGAATTTTACATAATTTGGCATTGTTCTAAAGCTTCTACGAAAGGAATATTTATTGTTAATTTCTTCAGAATTTCAAGGAATTTAGCAAACTGTTTATCTTTTTTATGTTGAATTAGTCGTTGAGGAAATGGTGGTGGAGGTTTTTCAACAGAAATTTTCATTGGTATTAAAGGATTTTCTAAGTTTGGATCTTGTTGATTCTTTTCCTTTTCAATTTCCACTTTCTCTTTTTGACTTTCAAGTTCTTTTTGAATTTGAGGTTCTAATTTTTTTCCACTTCGTAATTGTATCGCTTTAATTTGTTCATTTCCCTTGTCTTTGGGATTTATTTCCACATTACTAGGAAATGTTCCAGGTATTCTATTATTAAGCGCTGTAGCGATATGTCCAAGTTGAGTTTCAATATTTTTAATAGCTGTTCCTTGATTTTGTAATTGATTTCCTTGTATTTTTAATTGATTTCCTTGATTTTGTAATTGATTTCCTTGATTTTGTAAATGTTGACCCATATTTAATATTAATTCTTCTATAGATAATTTCTTATCTTTAAATTGTGAGTTATTATTATTAAATCCAGGTGGATAATTAGGTTTATAATTAGAATTTCCTTGATTAGAGGGATTTCCTAATGGTTGTGTTATGTTATTCTTCCATGGTTGACTAGTTGTATTATTATTCCAATTAAAATTAGGATGATTTTTCCATCCAGGATTATAATAATTCGCATAAGGATTATTGAGTATGTTATTAATAGCATTTATAGTTTCATAATGAGATTGGGATTCTATAAGTTGTCCAGATGAATTTTCTTCTAATATAGTTGGAGAGTAATTCATTCCAAAATGATCTAATTTTTTAGATACAGCAGCGATTTGCGAAGCTAACATAGATATTGCATCTTTTTCATGAATACTAGCTATCTTTTTCTGATTCATTCTATCAGCATGCCATTGAAAATTATTGGTAGCAATTTCTTCGATTAGTGTATAGGCTTCATCAAATGGTTTTGACATTAATGATCCTCCAGCAGCAGCATCGATGATTGATCTTAGAGATCCTACTAATCCATTATAGAAAGTTTGAATAATTAACCAATCTGGTAACGCATGATGTGGGCATTTCCTAAGAAGTTCTTTAAATCTCTCCCAGGCTTCATATATTGATTCTCCATCAAACTGACTAAAAGAAGCTACATCATTTCTAAGCTTAGTAGTTTTAGATGGTGGAAAATATTTGGATAGAAATTTTTGTGATAACTCTCCCCAAGTTTTAATAGATCCAAGTGCTAACGAATTTAACCACATTTTAGCCTTATCCCTCAAAGAAAAAGGAAAAAGTCTAAGTCTAATAGCATCGTTAGATACTCCTTCATATTTGAAACTAGCACATAGTTCTAAAAAACTAGCAAGATGTAAATTAGGATCTTCGATAGGTGAACCACTAAATTGATTGTTTTGTACCATTTGGATAATCGTGATGTTTAAGTTCAAATGAATTAGCGAACTACATCGGTGTTTGAATAGTTAAATGAATTTCATCTAATGTAGGGTTGACATAATCTCTTAATGGTCTCTGTTGATTGATATTTTCATTTTCGTGAATATTTGCCATTTGTGTTAAATTTATAATTTCTCTTTTTTGTTTTCTAATTCTTTTAATTGTACGCTCTAATTCTGAATCGTAAGGTATTAAATTTTCGTTTCCAAATTTTCGCATACAATTTTATAAAAAAAAATAGTCCGTTACTCTAGTAAATAATTTTTTTACTTCCCCGGCAACAACGCCAAAAACGTGACCCACTTTTTATATGTTTGCAAATTATGTTAATAGCAACGACACCAAAAACTTGATCCCGCTTTAATATATTTTATGATAGAATGTATAATGTGGATTCTACGCAAGTATACGTATCGTATCAAGTAATACAGGGCTCAAGTGGAGTCCTGGTTATCGATCCCACAGGGAAGTTATAACAGATTTGAATTAGCTAAATTTAAAGGAATTACTTACTAGTATAGTATACGGAAATTTAAAGTAACTAAAGCAAACTAACGTAAACTAATGCTTGAAATAAAGTTGATTTAAATAATTCAGAAGAAGTATCCTTCTCCTTGTTTTTAGAAAATTAAGTGAAAGATGAATTCAAATAGAATTTTTTAATTGTATTGTGACAAATAGGAGCATTCCTATTCTTTACCCTTCGGTCCAGGTGCAAAGAACATTGACTAATCCTATGTTTGATTACTGAATCTGCGGCTAGGTTGGGAGGATACTGGCCGCCACTTCGTAGCTCCCACGTTCCCCTCACCCGAGGGCTAACATCTACACTTCAGCTCTCAAACAATAGGACCAAATTGAATATTTTAGTCTGTCACACTAAAATCTCCAATTCTACGTCCAATAAATAATATTTCCCTATTTATTTGCACCCTCCTTCCTAGGCTTTTAACTTCCCTGAATATTGGATGTAATTTTTACTATAGTTGATAATTCAACATATTTTAACAAATCAATTAGCCAGATTGAAAGTAAATTAAGTTTTAAGTAAAAATTATCACAACTTATTTTAATATATTAGGTACTTCTATTTAATTTCATCATTTCACATAATTTTCATAAACAAGGAGAAAGACTAAGAAAACTACTCAGAATGCATGGGAATTAAACAAAGCATGGATTTCATTTAAAGTTAACAACAATAAACAAAGATACTTATCTTAATTTCTTCCTCAGCGTACTCTCAAGTTCCTTTGACTTTTCCTTCTAGTACAACACACTTCTAACTCACTAATTATACTCTAAAACTCTTAGATTAGCACACAAACACAAATAGACACCAAAAAGAGACACTAAGACTCTCTAAATAGACACACATACCAATAAACACTAGAATTCGGCCTCTATTTATAGAGGTAGGCAAAGGTCCAAGGGGTGCTTAAACACCTCTTCAAAAAGCATCCAGGTTCAATGTATTTTGCATTTTGAACTGTCTCGCCGTCGGCGGGAAACGACCTCGCCGTCAGCGGGGCTTCTAGAAGGTCTTCAAACCGCGCGATCTCGCCGTCGGCGGGCTCAATCTCGCTGTTGGCGACTTAGTTCATTTTTTTTGCATGAATTTCTTCCTTTTTGATCCAAATTCGCTCCATTTCATGCTTTTTTTGCTTTCATCACTTATAAATCTTCGTTCCTGCAGTAAAATAAAGAAAATACCTTTCTTTAAAGTGCAATTTCATGAAAAATAAATATGAATTTCTAAATATATTTTTTTGTGATCATCAGGCCTTTCTGCACAGTGTCTTTCATCAACCAGTGTAACATCATGTTCGGATCTTACCTCCAGATAGCAGGCCTCGGAGAATTCCGAGGGCCGGTGGAGATACCACTATCGGTAGATTCCGTCCTGGTGTTAAAAGGGAATGGAGATGACATAGCAAAACATTGCATTTCAGGAGTGCCTGTTGAGCGGATCTCCGTCACTTTCAGAAGGATGGACGACAGAAAAATGCCTTTCCACTTTCAGCCAGATCCAGAGTTAGAGAGCCTTCGGCCCTATGAGCTGTGAGCTACATGGAAGATATCACACCTCAAATGCACATCCAAACAGTATTTCCTGCCAAGGATGATTTGGAAGGTGATGTTGTCATTCTCACTATTCAGACATGGATTTCGACAGAAGTTTTTTAAAGAAACTTGCAAGAATCTTGCACAATCCGTTTTGGATTTATATGGATTGTATGAGATACTGAATTCTCAAGGAAAATATCATCATGTTTTGGATCAAGATGTATGATGTATTTTCGACAAGATCGGAATGAAAATGACCATGTCATGTTTTGCCTTCACCTCTTTTTGTGCAAATTGACTGGGAAACACCATTAAGTTAAATGAACTTCGAACAAAGAACGAAGGAAAAATAAAAATAAATGAGAACTCTCTTAAAAATCCGAATGTCAAAACGAATTCCAAATAAATGTGAACTCTAAATTGAAAATCAAGTTAAAATCAAATCACAACAAACAACGAAAACAAATTCTCGAATCTGAAGTTCCCAGCCTCAGGTTATTCTCAAACCTTTTTGACTCTCCGCGATCTCTTTCCTCTTTTGAGAAGGTCGACTGACTCTACTGACACAGAACCATGAAATCTTCAATTTGGTTCTAATGGCATGGATTCATATCATTCACCAAACATTCAAAATTTGATAAACTTGCCTGAGATGTGAAACACTTTCATGTCTCCTTCCGATCTTCCACTAACTAAAATTTCCACAAAATCTTCCAAACCAAATCAAATACAAACTTTTGGGATCAGTACCTAAGTTTTGATTCCCATCTCTTTCGAGACTGGTACCAAATTCCAGTTCTTTCCTTTAGAGTTCGGCACCAAATTCCAACTCTCATTTCTAGATTGATACCAAATTTGAATTCTCTCTTTCGAGACTGGTACCAAATTTCAGTTCTCTCTTTTCGAGGTCGGTACCAAATTCCGATTCTCTTTCCGAGATTGATACCAAATTTCAATTCTCTCTTTCGAGACTAGTACCAAATTCCAGTTCTCTCCTTTCGAGGTCGGTACCAAATTCCGACTCTCTTTCCGAGGTTGATACTAAATTTCAATTCTCTCTTTCAAGACTGGTTCCAAATTCCAGTTCTCGCCTTTTGAGGTCAGTACCAAGTTCCAACTTTCTTTCCGAGATTGATACTAAATTTCAATTCTCTCTTTCGAGACTGGTACCAAATTCCAGTTCTCTCCTTTCGAGGTCGGTACCAAATTCTGACTCTCTTTTTGAGATTAATACCAAATTCCAGTTCTCTCTTTCGAGACTGGTACCAAATTCCAGTTCTCTCCTTTCAAGGTCGGTACCAAATTCCGACTCTCTTTCCAAGATTGATACTAAATTTCAATGCTCTCTTTCGAGACTGATACCAAATTCCAGTTCTCTCCTTCTGAGATCGGTACCAAATTCCGACTCTCTTTCCGAGATTGATACTAAATTTCAATTCTCTCTTTTGAGACTGGTACCAAATTCCAGTTCTCTCCTTTCGAGGTCGGTACCAAATTCCGACTCTCTTTTCGAGATTGATACCAAATTTCAATTCTCTCTTTCGAGACTGGTACCAATTTCCAGTTCTCCCCTTCCGAGGTCGGTACCAAATTCCGACTCTCTTTCCGAGATTGATACTAAATTTCAATTCTCTCTTTCGAGACTTGTACCAAATTCCAGTTCTCTCCTTCCGAGGTCGGTACCAAATTTCGACTTTCTTTTCGAGATTGATACCAAATTTTGATTCTCTCTTTCGAGACTGGTACCAAATTCCAGTTCTCTCCTTTCGAGGTCGGTACCAAATTCCGACTCTCTTTCCGAGATTGATACTAAATTTCAATTCTCTCTTTCGGGATTGATACCAAATTCCAGTTCTCTCCTTCTGAGGTCGGTACGAAATTCCGACTCTCTTTCCGAGATTGATACTAAATTTCAATTCTCTCTTTCGAGACTTGTACCAAATTCCAGTTCTCTCCATTCGAGGTCGGTACCAAATTCTGACTCTCTTTTCGAGATTGATACCAAATTTCAATTCTCTCTTTCGAGACTGGTACCAATTTCCGGTTCTCTCCTTCCGAGGTCGGTACCAAATTCTGACTCTCTTTCCGAGATTGATGCTAAATTTCAATTCTCTCTTTTGAGACTGGTACCAAATTCCAGTTCTCTCCTTCCGAGGTCGGTACCAAATTCTGACTTTCTTTTCGAGATTGATACCAAATTTTGATTCTCTCTTTCGAGACTGGTACCAAATTCCAGTTCTCTCCTTTCGAGGTCGGTACCAAATTCCGACTCTCTTTCTGAGATTGATACTAAATTTTAATTCTCTCTTTCGGGATTGATACCAAATTTCAGTTCTCTCCTTTCGAGGTCGGTACCAAATTTCGACTCTCTTTTCGAGATCAGTACCTAAATTCTGATTCTCATCCTTTTCTATCAATACCTAAATTCTGATCTTCTCCTCGAGGTTGGTACCTAAATTCCAGTTCACTTTGCAATCTCGAGGTTGGAACCTAGGTTCCAATTCTCATTTCAAACTCGAAATCTCTGCGAAATTCACCTTGAAATCTAAATCTCAAATTAAATTTAAGACAAAATTCTGATTAAGTCAAATTGCAACCAAAATTAAAACTTGAATCGAACATTCAAATTCAAAATTGAGACTTGAAATAGAAAATGAGACGAAATCTAAATCGAATTTCTCCAGATATTGTGATTTGGAATTCACCTCTTCTTCCCCAGCGAGAGTTCTGGAAACTTCAGTCTTGGAGATTTACCTGATACTCCCCAGCGGAAATTTCCTACGCTTTGTTCTGAGTTTATCACTCGAACATTTGTGTTGATTTTTTTAATCTCTTCGGTCAACGCCAATACGTGCAGTGTGCTTGGCTAGCACACCACACCTATTGGGGGTCCATTTGTTGACCTCATTTTTGGTGAGGTCTGATCTCTCTCTCCTTAGTGCTTAGGATCTAGCCATAGGTTTTCCCTTTGACTATCCTAGAGGACTAGAAATGTGACCCAACACCTAGAAGTTCAAAACACTTCTTAACTCCCTTTAAACCCCACAAGTTTTATTGTAAACCTCTGAAGCCACTTAGAGGGTTAAGATCAAATGTGGAGGTTTAAAGGATGAGTTCCCTATAAGACTCTTTGGCCTTAGGATTACCCTGGGTGGTCTGGCCTTGGTGAGGGTAAGCTTGCACACACCACACTCTCACACACATTCCAAAACCCTAAAACCACATCTATACCTGATTTGACTCCTTGACTCACGTAGGTAACTCATATGAATGGACCTTAACCCCTAACCCCAGGCTAAGAGGGTTAGCAACAACATATTGAATGCCTAGAATGAGTCCTCTCATGGATCTTGTGAGCTTAATATGGCTTCATGGCTCAACCAAAAATAGTTTCATTTCACTCACACTTACTCAATATTCATTTTTTCCAAAATTTCAATTTTTGACCCCCAGGACCCTAAACCCACCAAACCTACCAAATGCCCATGAAATTGCCCAAAATTTACAAAATTGCCTAAGTTACCCAAAATTCCTCAAAATAAATCATAAACATTTCCCACCACTCAAATTGATTAGCCATAACCAAATATACCGAACTTTTCAAAAAATACCCCAATACCCTCCAAATAACCTCCAAATACCCCAAATACCCTTTTTAGCTCAAAATTCCAAAAATTCCCAGAAAATTGCGTAAAAATTCCAAATATTTCCAATTTCATTTTGTTCAACTACACTATAGGCCAATTTTGTCAATTTAGCCCATTTTTACTAAAATCCCTAATTTAACCTTTTTTAACCTAAAGTGGACCCAATGTCCAACCAAATCAACCCAATTGATCCCAATTTTGATCCAATTCAGTTCTAAACTTCAATTTAATATCCCCAATATCAATTTGAACCAAATCCAAACCCAATTTTATCAACATGTGGATCCAATTTCAATTTGAAGCTTAAAACCCAATTTTGGCCCATGACCCAAACTTAGCCCAAACCAACCCAGCTCAACTCCAATTAGCCCCAAATCTTTTCTAAAACCTTCCCAACATCCCCACAAACAAAACACTAACTTGATTTGCCCCAAATTTAGACCTAAATGCTACCCAAGCCTAACCCAAACTAAAATTTCCCAAATTGGCCTAAACCAATCATAAACCCAAACAAGTCCAAATCCCAAAATTAAGACCCAACCAAGAATTGGAAACTCTTTGTTACACCCCATAAACCTTTTGCAACATTAATTTTACATCAAACCCAACATTAACCCAACCTTGGCCCAGGTTAGCCCAATTTGACCCACTTTGACCCTATTGTTAAAGAAACCTAAATTAAACCCAATTCAACTCAAAATCACCCTAAACTTGTTCCAAATCACTCATGACACATTTCTAAACCGATTACAACATTTATTTGACACAATCCTTCACCAAATTTTCACCCATAAATTTTTTTTAAAAACCTAAAAGCCCACTTTTCTAAAGCATTTTAAAAGCCCATCTTCACCAAATTTAAAAAAGCCCAAAAATCTATTCTAAAGTCCATATGACACTCTTCTTCATCATGCATTCAATTAAAATCATCCCTAAGTTCCAATTGATTATCAAATTATTCTAAATTAAGACACATGCCAATTTCCCCTAAATTCATCAAAAATGGCAAAACCCATTTTTATGAAAATAAGCCAACCTTTTCCCAAGCCATGGGCAAGCCAAATGAAGCCATTCACAAGTCATATGAAGCCATGAGAGCTTTGACACCTCACCAAGCCATTAATGGCAAGAAGAGGGGGCTCTTTCTTAACCCTTCACTAAACCTTTTTAACCCCATTTATGCTGCACTATAAACCAAGCTTAGCCACCTCACCATGGATAGAGACCTCACCACCTTCTCTTGGCTGACCCAAATGATTCTTTTCAGCCCAAAATCAGGTCTTGGGGGGTGCACCTAGCCCAAAAGCATGGTTTGACCAAACCAAACCCAAAATGAGCCCTACCCCACTCCACTGTAATCAAACCACTTTACACATGGCCAAAGCTAATTGAGTTCACCAAACCCCAGCCCTGACCTCACTGGTTAAGATAGTGACCCATGCCTGGCCGGACAGCCACCACAGCCGCCGGAAAACGCCATGGCCGAGAGCTCCATGTGAGCCAAACTTTCAAATTCTTCCTTGTTGAGTTGCCTCAACCCAATTGGACTCCACAGCTATTCTTCCCTTGCTCTAAACAGCTGATTCCAAGCCCTAACTCCCCCTGGTAGGCCCTCCAGCCATGCCTATTTAAACACCACCACATCTCGGCTAAAGGAGGTGCTAAACCAAACACACTCTTCTCCTAGCATAGAGCACTTGATCCCCATTGAAATCCAACCCTAATTTCCCCTCTGTGAGCTCAATTTCTGAGTTTAATTTCAAGCCCAAAACTAGGACACTTCACCACAGTGAGTCAATCGCTAAATTGATTGACTCTACACCTTCACCAGACCAAAAGAAGAAGCCCCCCAACACAAGCCCCCTCACCAGGTCAGCCATTCTCTCTATTGGCCAAGCTTTGAAATTGGGCTTGGTGGATATCAGGTCTAGACAATTCACTGTGGCTAGAGGCTTCATCCCTAGGCTCCTCCAGCCTCCAACGAACGTGCCGAGCACATTCAGTCGAGGCTTCACCTCTTGAACCAAGGTATGGAACTCCTCCTTCCTGAGAGCTTCTTTCGATTCTCCATTTTGTTTGAGTCAATTTCAAAGCATGATAGCCGTATGTATGTGTTCGTCTCATTCAGACAAGTTTATAGAGCATCAGAACGTGTAATTTGGTTAAGTATCGAGTGAGATATTAAACCTAGAAGGTGGACAGCTCTCGGGTTAGAACGCCTGGGGACGATGAACGGATGTCGTCCATTCGCACGTGTATCGAATGGATAGTCCAGATCGAGCCAGACGAGAAGATGGAGCGAGACCGCGGGCCGCGTGACATCCCAGTCGGATGGCTGCGTCAAATGACGGAGCGATGCGTGGCCTTTCAGAGCTACCGAGGTTGAGTCAGCGCTGCGCTAGATAAGTAGATAAATAGGGTATTTTGAAATTAATTAAATGCCAGAAACTTTAAAAATCCATATCTTTGTATAGAAAAATCACAAAAATAAAATAAAAATATCATCTTACTCAGTGAACAGAGGAGAATAATGTGGAAAAAGAATTAAGTTGTTTTGTTAAGTATTTTATTTTTAATTAATTATTTACTGATTTCAGTATGTTAATTCTCCATTCATGCATATAATTCACTATGACATGAGACCATAGGGCTTTTATAGCCTCTATCCTTGGGAAGATTTCCTGAATTTTCCAAGGTCAGAGGCCATTTCTATGGTAAGTTATTAACATTCCAATTTTATGTCTCTGTTTTGGAATTTTAATTCCAATAATTTGCATGTTGCTTAGAAAATTCTAAGAAAATTATGGGAGGTAGCTTATGATCAGAGGACCCTAAGAAAATTATGGTTTGATTTAATTCCTCAAAAATAACCTTAATTAGTCCAAACACTCAAAATTGAATTTTAATTAATTAGAATTAACCACACATCAAAATTACTTGAAAATAGTTCTCCACTATCACTTAGGATGTAGAGAACCTCATATAAAAATTTTAAGTCAATTGGAAATGATTTAACCTATTAAATGAATTAATTAAGTGACATAGCTATTTTGAAAATTAAAAAATTCATAAGACCTAAAATATATTTTAAAAATTCACCAAATTTGTTTTGTAGGCTCTCTGATGTCAGAGGAGTCTAAAAAAAATTAAAATTGGAATTTTCTAAAAATTTTCATTTTTAATCATATTTTCAATATTTTAATAATTAAAAAATAAAAAAATCACAAAAATATTAAAAATCATAAAAATGTCATATTTTGCTTCCTAATCATTTAGGAATCAACCAAATATTTTTCCTAAGTCTCTAGGTTAAGATATTGAATTTTAAAGGCTTAAGACAATTTTTAATATTAAAAAATGAATTTTCCAACCTTTTTACCAAATTAATTCCAATAAATCAAAGAAAAATCAGAAAAATATAAAATTTATTTCTTTGGACTCCTTCAGGTCAGAGAGACTTAAGAAAAATATAAAATCCATTTTAAACTTTTATTTTATTTTATAACTAATTAATACCCTAAAATTTAAAATAATTACAGTAAATAAAATATAATTCCAAAAATCTCCAAAATTGGTCTAAGTGGTCCTCTGGTCAATAGAGACATCCCATAATTTTCCTAAGGATTGGAACCTTACCTTGGTCATGTTGTTGAATTTTCATTGAAACCCTCATTTTCTCACAATAATAAATATATAAATTAAATTTAAATTTAAAAAAACCACATTTTCTCCTCTAGTGTCTTAATTGACATATGAGTGAAGTGACATAAAAATTTTAAGTACATTTGAGCTTAATTTGATGAGTTATGAAATAAATAAGCCTAAAGGGGCATAAATGTAATTAAAGGATTTTAACCCTAATTAATATTTAGGTTTAATCAAAAGTGAAGGTAAAAATATTTGATCTTAATCTTCTCTTGGATGATTGAAACTTAGGGAATAAAGGGGTAGAAACCCATTAGTCACTTTGAAAATATCAAAATGGAACTTTAATTAATTAAATCATTTAAATTTTGGGAGAATAATTAAAATTTTGGATTATTAGGCATGTGACTTAAGAAGATACCAATTCTTTAATTTAAAAACCCTAAATGAATCACTTTAATAATATTTAACTCTTAATTAAACTTAAGATGATAATTAAATAATTAAAAGGAAAATAACCCTTAATTAAATTAAAGCTTAAAACATTAGGTGATTTGATAATTAAATTAAATTAAATTGAGAACATTAAAATTAATTTGAAATCACTTAAGAACAAACTTAAAACAAATTTAAAACCTTAAGTAATTTCAAAACAATTCATAATTAAAATATAAAAAATCAAACTAATTAAAATCAACCTAAAGTATTATAATTAATCCAAATCAAGTCATCAAAATTCAATAAAAATAAATAACTTAAACACCTCTTTCAACCTAAGCAAATTTAAAAAGGTGAAATTAATCTGAAATATTAAGATCATTTAAAATATAAAGGTCTAATTGAATTAAAACAACTTGAACACTCTTCCAAACTTAAAATTATTAATTAACATTTTATAACTAAACCAAATCACTTTAAATCATCAATTCCAATTTTAAATTAAGGATTGTTAAAATCTTTAACAAAATAATTTTCCCCTAAAGGCTTTCATTATCATAACTCTTAAATGGAGCATCAAGTGACACATCACTTTATTCATCAGATAATCAAATGTCCGGGTTCACTGAGCAATAAGCAAAACTTAACTAAATCTCTTGAATGATTAATTCACTTGTAGAATGAAATTTAGTTGGGCTCGAAATAATCTCAGAAGTGTTGAAAAGATGTTTAGGATTCGTCCTAATCACTTCCTCAATATAATGGGTTGTTTTAGAAGAAAAATCGAACTTGATTGATATTTGGTGAAGAAAATCATCCATAAAACATAAGAACCTAGATGTCGTAGGAAATGACTAGCAGTAGGATTAGGATTTTGGTAGACAACCAAAACCTTCTCTTAGCTTTGCCTAGGTAATTGTTGCAAATATTTAAATGCTCTGACATGTGTTTTAAGTGCAGCTTGGAATGACGAGAAGACTTTCCAGGTACGCTTTTACTTTATTGCAATTTACTTACTTGTACTGCACTTTACTTTTCATGCATGTTAAACAAGAATGTCACCCTGCATTAAAACTGAAACCTTTAGGATAGCCACAAAACTGAAACCCAAAACTAAATTAAAAAGTCACAATAAGATAAAATTCACCGCCACAACATTCAAAATATAAAACAACTAAAAATTTAATCACAAACAGAACACAAAACTACAACTACAACTAAATTAAAACATCTCGTTGGATGATCGGGAATACCTCAGATGATGTAACCTACGTGTTGCTAACGGGATTTCCTACGGTCTAAATTAAAGTGTGGAACTCATTCAATTGAGTTTAGCAAATTCATTTGGACTAAGAGAATCCGATGAAAATAACGATGCCGGAATGGTGGAACCGTGGGATCTTAACCGGTGTTGTTATAATCAACTTTAAGATTCCCTAATAAAACACTAAGATATTTGAACCTTAAAACTCTTCTAAACCGAAACACTTCTCTCATCTCTTGATTTTCACTTTCTAAAACTAAACCTCTGCAACAACAAGGATCTTGGAGCATAGTGGGCAGCACGGCGTCGTCTTCAGCAAAACTGGAATCTACATCAGCAAAACCTTTCTTAGAATTAAATAACCAAACCATAGGATTTTCAAGTAGTTTGCCTAGTGCAACATAAATCCTCAAATTTCTGTTAGGCATTTGTGTAATGCAAATTAAGCCCTAACCGGTCTTAGGATTCTGAGGTAGTCGTTTGGTACGACATAAACCCTCATATCTTCGAGGCTATTTATATGATCATGTCATATAAATATAAGTCATAAGTAACTAAAATTGGCAGGATTACAACATTAAATAAACTCTCAAATTGAAGCCAAACGATAGGATAGTTGGGAAGTCACCAAAGTCCACTTCGGGTCCATGACATCCCCTACTTCTCTTCCTTTGGATTCTTAAAATAAACTGTTCCAAATTTGAGCTATTCCCTATTAAAATTTCCAGTGCCCAATTAGTTGAAAACCTTAAACTTTGAAATTCTTGAGAGCAAAACCACTGATCATTATCGAGAGTTTTCTTAAGTGTCTTCGGACATTTAGGTTGTAATTAACTATAAGGGCTTGCCCTTATAGGGAACTTTAAGAACCCAGGTAAAATTAACCCTGCTTAATTCCTTTATATTAAGCAGGGGAACTTGTCGGCTTATAAAATTGGTTCGCAGACCAAATGGATGTCACAAATCTTCTAGTTCATTTAATTGAGCCTCATCATCAAGCAGTGTGTCTATTCTTCGGGATAAATACAGGGTTTGTGATGCGGTGCTCGTTTATATAAACTATTTGGGATGTGAGATCGGTTTGATTTCATATCTTAAAATTTTCAAACTTAAAGTTACTTTCAAAATCAAATGCTTCTTTCTAAAACTATATATATATTTAAATTAAATTTAAAATTTAAAATTTGCCGACAATTTCTGTAGGCGACTCTTTTTCAAAATACAACACACACAGCCTAAAAATTTGCCGACAAAGTTTAATAATTTTTTAAGGTGGAAAATACTTATTTAGAAACGTTTGAGCTAAGTCACCCCAAGTCTTAATCGATCCTTGTTCTAATGAGTTCAACCACATTTTAACCTTATCCCTTAAGGAAAATAAAAAAAATAATTCTAACAACGTCATTTGACATGCCATTATAACTAAATGTAGCGCAAAGTTATAACAAAATTTCTAAGAGTAAATTTGGATTCTCAGATGGGGTTCCCCTAAACTGGTTGTTCTACACCATTTGGATAATAACAGACTTCAATTAAAATTTGTTAGCTTCTATGACAAAAGTTTGAATACTTAAGTGAATTTCATTTGCCGTAGGATTAGCGTAATCCCTCAATAGTCTATGCTCATTATGATGATCATTAATTGATATTTAGTTATCTAAATTCGTTTGTTAAAGTTTGTGAAGTCTTTTCTGTTTCTAATATTTTTAACTGTTCTCTCTAGTTCTGAATTGAATGGTACAAATCTCAAAGGTCTTGCACTTCTCATTCACTAGCTAAGGACTGAATTAGTAAGTTTCACAATAACACACTAAACAAACACACAAAAATATCCTAAAAATTTTTTCTTTCTTTTTCAAACAAACAAACTCTTACATAATAAAACTAAAATAATATTTTCCAAATCTTGATTTAACTAAAATTCTCCTTAGTTAACTACATCGTAGCATCCCCGACAACGATGTAAAAAACTTGATACCATCCAGGTTCAGGTGCACTTGCACACTTGAGTTTCAAGCAATTACACGTGTCATATCAGTAATATCAGATTTAAGAGTGCGGAGTGTCGATCCCACAGGAAGCGAGATAGTTAATCTTAAGAAAAGTTCTAGCTTACTAGGTTTAGTTCTTAGCCTGGAAATAAAGTTAATTTTTGTTATGATTATTAGTCTTGCCGAGTTACCACTAATCTTATTGGGTTACTACTAAAGTAATCTTAAAAAATATAATTAAAAATGGTGAAAATCAAGTTTTAAAGCTACCCTCTCTTGCATTGATCTAAGTGGTGTGCAGGAACAAAATACTTTGGATTGTAAATGTGGCTAGTGACAAAGAGAAGCAATTCTCTTATTTATCCTCTTATGAGTGCATAAAAAAGCTTGGTTAAACTAGTTTTAATTTCTTAAACCTCAGTTTGAACCCAACAAAGACTATTTCCCTATCTATTTTCATCGCTCTATAGTGTACTTTTGCTTTGTACCCTATAGTTCAACGTGATCTTCCTAGTTGTTCATGTCATAGCTCTTCCGAGTCATTATGGGTTCATAACATATTTTAACATATCATTTGACCAGAATGATAAGTAAATGAAATACAAAAGGAAAATCATCACATTAAAGATTGAAAACCAATTCTAAAAGCATTCTACTATTCCTTCACAACCTACTTATTCATCACAGGAGACAGTTAAGAAGAACTACTCACAATGCATGAAAGAAACACCACAAATTAATTTTCAAATAAAGTAAACCCACTAAAATTGTGATTAAAGAAAAGTTCAATATAAGAACTGAACAATAATTAGCTTTATTACTTTTACAAAATCTTGTAAATGTTTCCCCAAAGGATCTCTCAATTCTTGCTGCAATGCTTAGTATCTCCTCTCCTATATAACTCTTAATCCTCACTAATATCTTAATACAACAATTGAATAAAATACAAGTTACAACCTTAAGAACTTCTAAGGATTTCCCTTAGAATTTTTGCATCACTTAGGCTTCTTTTCCTCTCTTCTCCACTTCTCCAAATACATTCATATAAGCTCCTACCAACTCCTTGGATTGTGTGAAGAAATTGTAAAAAATTACCTTAGGTAGTTCTGGCGCCTTAGCGCTTAGTGCTCTGTCTGCTCGAGTAGGGATTTGTGCCTAGGCACCATAGGGATGGCTCCATGGTGCTTAGAGAAGCACCTTGGCATCCAAAGGCTGGCTCATAGGTGTAAATTTCCCAACTTTTCTTTCAGTTTCTTTTCACATTTATTTCTCTCTAATTCTTCTCCACTTAGTTTTGGGTTTCCTATCTATTGTACTTGTAAGAACAATAAAAAATACACTTCCTTAAAGTGCAATTTCATCCATAAAAAGATGTAAAAAATAAGAGACATTAAGTATGCTTAAAGGCATAACAACTGTGAAGGCAGAGGCCTGAGGATGGGTATGTCATGGAGGCAGTGAACAAAAATATGGGTATGCCATAAAGGCAGGTGCCTGATGGATGGGTATACCAAGGAGGCATTGATCCAACAGATGGGCATGTTGTGGCAGCAGGGGCCCGATAGATGGGTATACCTAGGAGGCAGTGACCTGAAGGATGGGCATGTTGTGACGGTAGGGGCCCGATAAATGGGTATGCTGAGGAGGTGGTGACCCAAAGGATAGGCATGCCATGTAGTCAGAGGATCGATAGACGTGTATGCCAAGAAGGCACCGACCTAGAGGTGGGCTTGTCGTGGTAGCAGCAGCCTGAGCAAAAGGGTATATCAAGGAGGCGGTGACCTAGAGGTGGGCATGTTGCAGCGACAGTGGCCCGAACAAAAGGGTATGCCAAGGAGGTAGTGACCTGAAAAGAGTGTGATGCACCAAAAATATATTAGATTTTTGCTATATAATATGTACTCATTTTTGGTGAATTTGTACTTTAAAGGAAGATATTCTTCATGTTTTTCTGCAATTATGAAGTTTTTAGGTGATTGGAGCAAAAGGAAGCGAAAAAGAATGAATTTAGAGCTAAAAGAGGCAAAATGAAGAAAACAGCCTTCTAGCACCACCGACGCTAGAATGAGCACCACCGACACCTAATTTCAAAGAGTTCAGAAATAAATAGCGGCCCAGCACTGTCGACGCCCTATCCAGTGCCACAAGTGCCCAATGTCGGTGGAAATCAAAATTCACTGTATTTGAACACTTTTTGAAGGGTTGCTTAAGGAAACTCTTAGGGAATTCGTTTCTACACTTTTATAGACAGTTATAGACACCCAAAAGGTATGTGTTGTGTGTGTTGAAGAAAGAGGAGATGGAGAGAAGTGAAGAGAGTGTGTTAGGATTTGTAGAGAGTGTGTGTTTAGTGTTGTTTTGTGAGGGGTTATTCTCTAAGGAGTGTAGAAGAAGGAGAAAAGTGAGAGTTGCTTCTTCCTTACTATTCTAAAGAGATAATTGAGTGTTGTAGAGATGAGAGAAAAGGATTCAAAGGCACTTCAAGGGATTAATAAAAAGAGGCCAAATTAAGAAGTAAACAAAGTTTTTAGAATCAATCTTCACAACTTCTTCCAACTTTTAAACATTTATACTTTCCACAATAGTTCATTATAAATTAATTACTTCTCCATTTAAGAAAGAAAAAGATAAAGTAAACTACTCAGAATGCATTGAGAAAATACAAAAACACATTGATTTGAAATTAAAAACAATAAGAAAAATAACTAACGAAAGCAAGTATTAATAAAAAGATTAAAAGTAAACACTTATCTGAAAATTCTCTCCACAAGACTAAGGAAGTTCCTCTGAAACTTTGACTCTTTTCTAAACTACTCCTCAGAGCAAGTCTCCCAACTCCAATGACTCAGAATACAGACTTCAGACTTCAATAAAAACTAAACTAAAAGAAAGAAAAGAAGTGGGAAGAAGAATACTTCACTCTGACCCTTTTCTCCTTTCTACTCTCTACTCCTACTGTTAATAAAAACTCTCACAAAATAAAAGTAAAATATTGTAAAAACTCTCTTCAAAATGCAAGTGGAAGAGTAGTGGAAGAACAGTAAAAAGACCCTTCAAAATGCAGTGGAAGAGCACTTAGTCATTCCTAAGACTCTCTTTAAATAGTAAACCAAAAGGTGCCTTGGTGTCTCTTCAAAACGTGTCCAGATTCGATGTATCTATCAAGGAACGCACCCCTTCATTCAAACTTGCCACCCAAAGGAAGTTTTGGTAGTTACCACCAAGAGTTGCATCCCATCCTCTTTAAAATTGGCCCCAAATATATGAAGATTTCGATTTTTAATCATGGCGGCTAAGCGCCAGCTGGCACTGGCCGGCGCTTAGCCGCCGATGCTAAAATTTTGATTTTTCATTATTTTTGCTCCAAATTTGATCCAATTTTGCTCCTTTCATCATGACCATCCATTTTCATAATACTTGCAAGAAAAACACAAAATACCTTCCCTTAAAGTGCAATATCATTAAAATTAGGTATAAAAATGTGCATAAAAATAATATATATTTTTGGTGTATCAAAATCCCCCAAACTTAAAATGTTACTTGTCCTCAAGTGACAATTAATCTCATAGAACATTTAGCATGCAAATTATGTAATGAGTATCTTAGAAAGATAACAAAATTTTGTTCTAGAAATGGAATAGTCCAATTTAGAAAAAATTTCAGTAATTAAGACCAACTTAAAGTTTAGAAAGTTCTTAAGTAAAGGAAAATAACAAATATAAGTTTCTATCTAATTTAGAAATATTTGTAGATTCTTCAAAATATAGGACTCAAACACTTATTTTTCTCACTTAAAAATCTTTATTTAAAAAATCATTTTACTTACTATATTATAACCTTAAGCTTTAGATTTTCTCTGAACTTATATCTTAAACTTTAGGTATGAAACTAATTTTTGATTAGGCCCTTAAATCCTCAAGCTTCTCCTCCCTTTTCATATGCTATTTTTCACTCTTTTTTTTATAAGGATAAAGATTACTATATCTGGATAGACCTTAAATGATTTTGAATTTCACCTTTCCATTTAAAATAAAGGTCAGATATACATCTTTCACTTTAAAATCATAATAATAATATTTGAAAATTATTCTTCAATAAAAGAAATTTAAGCTTTGAAGAATAAAAGTCAAATCTTCTATTTATCCAAAAATACAAAACTTCCTACTAAAGATAGTTTAACTTTATTTAACAGTTCTTCATTAAGAAAATTTTAACATTAAGTTTTTCATGATTACTATAAATTTTAACTAAATTCTTTTATTCATTTCTATATTCAAAATTTTGTTCCCCTAATATAACTTCATGTACATAATTATTCTCATTCAAAAATAAGATTTATTTTTAAGTATTCTTGTGAATCAAATAAAATTTTAGGTTTTTAAAAAATCTTTGTTTTTAAAATTCTTCCACGAACTTTAATTTTTTTAATTAAGATAAAACATTTAAGCATAAGAAATGATATATGGGTGAGAAATAAAAACTATCATATCATGCTTGCATGAATTTTTAATATCCTAATATGCAAGTATAACAATTTAAATAATAGTAGTAAAATGAAATCAAATTTAGTTTTTTTTTAGTTTTTTTTAAATAATAAGAAAGTAAAAATTTCAAAAGACTTCTACAGTAGTGGAGGTTTTCAAAGCAAATACACACCAACTAAAATAACACACTGATATAGATAACAGATGATAGTGGAATTTGAAAAATTTTAAACATTTAGTTTCATAAGTAGAAGTTCCCAATAGTGGTTTATAATCTCCTAACAGTTTTTGAATTAAGGTACACACTATTAAAAACTCTTACATAACATACACATTAAAACATTTCCTAATACACACTATCACAAAGCAACATATAAATCCACAATAAAACAACAACAATACCTGAATATGCATAACAGATAAATAGTATATCTACAATCTGCATATTATCAAGGTTCACATCATAACGCAATCATCAAACAAAACACTAGATAAAGTACACAGTAACAAAGTATAACAACACAATAACTAAAACAGACATCATACATCTATTCTTCATCCTCATCATCATCATCATCATCTTGCTCATTCCAATCCCTGGATGGCACATAAGGTATGTAGAATGGATGAGGTGGCATCTCAACACTCTGACCACCTCTAATCAGTTTATCTAAATATTGCTGATAACTCTCCTCATACTCATCGTGTTTTACAATATATCTTTCTACATTGTCCATCTTACCATCAATATCTCTAACATGCTCACGAGTAAGACTCACTTTTTTCAAAATTTTTCTTAATAAACCAGTCTGTGAATCAGTAGTAGATGATGCACGTGAAGTAGAAGCACGAGAAGTAGATGCGAGCGAAGCGATAGCGGTAGAAGCCCTACCAAATCCTCCTCTCCGACCAAACTGCGAATGTACGAGTGTAAGCACCAACGTTTACACTCGGTAATTGGTCTCAATGGTCGAAGTACCTCTTCCTGGGTATCAAACTTCACTCCGGATCGTTCACATAGTGAATAAATCGAGGAAGGAAATCCCATACCTGCAGTCGCGGTTGATCTAGCATAGTTCAAAACATAATAAAAAATTATTCCTCCAATGTCAATAGGCTTCCCTTGTTGAATACAATGGTTCAACACAGCTCTTTCTCACGTTACTTCACTAGTATGACTTGAAGGTAACAACTTAGAGCATTCAATTTGGAAGCAGGAAAGTTCACTCTTCTATCATTTGTTATTTTTCATAACCCTCTTTCATCAGTTTGAAATTCCATGATCTCATCTAACTCTCCTTCCGAAGGATGATAGTTAGAATAAAAACAAAACATGTCAGGAGGTAGTCCAAAAAAAGTATTGATTGCCCCAGAAGAAAGGTTAACTTCATTCCTCCAAACCATCACTTGATTTTCTTCTGCAGCAGGCAAATTTGCATAAAATTCTTGAACCACAGAAACAACAGCAACAGCGGAGAAGCAATAGTAATTTCCCAGTTCCTTCTAGCAATCATTTCTTCAATCACCTCTCCTGGTTTGCTAAACACTCGCTCAGGAATCAACTTACGTGACTGCAATGCATCGACGTATCTTTCCTCAGCCCTCAAACTAAGAAATTTGTCAGAATCAAACTTCGTCTTTTCTCGTGAACGCTTTGACTTTGGAGTCATCTCTAAAAATTCGAAAAAAAAATCACCATAAATTCCAAAATCAAACTAAACTTACTAAATTATCTACCAAAAGATATTTTCACTAAATCCAACCAATTTCTCAAGTTTTTTCTCAAATTTTCACTATGAATAGTGATTTTAAGATTTTCCATAATGTACTCAAAATACATGGTGAAAATAAAAAATTTTACTTAGGAGTAGTGCTCTTACCTCAAGTAATCCAAATCTAACAATTTTTGTTGTGATCGGCTCTTAAATGATCCATAATATGATGCCATAGCCTCTCTTTCACGATAGATCGAAGGTTGAAGACGATGCGACGATTTAAAAATGACATTTTTTGGGGTTTTTACTGTTGGGAACCAATTTTCGCGAACTGGTGCCTAAGCGCGAACTATCGGTGTTTAGCCGCGAAATATGGCGCTTAAGCGCCGACACTTTGGCGCTTAGCCGCCAATACCCAAATTTTCATAATAATGGTATATGCACTAAATCACTGGGTTAATCACCCTTAAATACTCCAAAATAATTATTTCTCCCCACATAGATCTTCAATATTCCAAATCAAAATTTAATAACCATTGATTCCACACAAGTTTCACAAAAACACAAAATTATATTAAAACAAACATAACACTTAATAAAATGCTAGAATTTTCATCCACAAATAGAGGATGAAATTCTCTAAATACAAGAGACATTAATCTAAAACTGATAAGTATACATCTTTAGGATGTAACCATCACATCATCAGGCTCAGTTAATATATAAGCACTGAACACACTAAACATAACACACAAGAACACTAAACAAATAAAAATAAAACATTCTTAATTCCATTCTCCATTAGGCGGAATATATCCAATATCTCTATTATTCTTATTTAATCCTTCTGGAATATAAATTTGATAGAACGAGCGATAATTGTTCATTCTTACATCATCTTCTTCAATCCATTTGTTCTTCACAAACATCGCCTTATCTATTTCTTCCACGTACCTTGAATGATTGAATTGCATCTTGAGTTACCATCCCATGTGTACCAAATGTAAGTTAGTATCATTGATCTTTGCTTCCATTGAAGTCACTCGGGCTTCAATTTTTGCAATCATTTCTGCAATACCCTGAATACTAACAGCGAGATAACCATTAAATAACTCTTTAACACTATCACTAATAAACTTACTTTTGTCAGAATCATGCTTCTTCTTCATCTCATTCTCCCAGGAAGACATGATGCACTCAAAATTCTCTTCTTAAGACTTAGAAATGAAAATAGGACTTGGGGCAAGTGTTTCTCTTGAATCAGATCCTTTTTATAGACTTGGGAAGGGTTAAATCTGTCCTAAGACGTTTAGAAACTCCAAAGTAACTCCCAAAACTTCTCCCCAACGGTCTAGGTTTCTAGATCCACATTTTTCACGTTTTTTATAACTCCGACGCCTAAGCGCCAACTGGTCGGCGCTTAGCCGCCAGTGCACAATTTAGCACAGGTTTGCTAAGTGTCCAAATTTTCATTTCGACTTCTCTAAATCATCAATTAAGGTCAAATAAACTCTACTATAGTTTAAAAACTCCAAATTACTATCACTAAAAACATAAAAACAAACCAAACAAAGCAAACAAAACAACCTAAATAAACATAAAGCAAAACACACCGATAAATATGGGTTGCCTCCCACATAGTGCTTGTTTTAACGTCTTCAGCCTGACATACCCAGAACTCATTCTGAGTGACCCAACATTAAATTATTATCATATTTAGATTTATTGACTGAAAAATATGGTTTAAGTCTATGTCCGTTAACTTTAAATATTTTTCCAGTCTTAGGATTTTGAATATCTACAGCTCCATAAGAATAAACTTTTATCACAATAAATGGACCCATCCACCTAGACTTATACAGTAAAACTTGTTGTCCTAGTACAAGATTTTTGGTAAGAATCTTCCGATCATGCCATAACTTCATCTTTTCCTTATAAATCTTAGCATTTTCATAAGATTCATTCCTTTTTTCTTCAAGCTCATTCAATTGCAATAATCTCTTTTCAGCAGCATCTTTCAAATTATAATTGAACTCTTTAATAGCCCAATATGCTTTATGCTCAAGTTCAAAAGGTAAATGACAAGCTTTTCCAAAAATCAGCCTATATGGGGACATTCCTATAGATGTTCTGTAAACAGTCCTATAGGCCCACAAAGCATAATCCGGTTTAATTGACCAATCCTTTCTATTTGGATTAACAGTTTTTTCCAATATTCTTTTAATTTCACGATTGAATAATTCAACCAAACCACTTGTCTGCAGATGATAAACAGTAGCAATGCGATGATTAATATGATATTTCTTTGCTAACTTTCCAATAATCACATTTCTAAAACGACTTCCCCCATCAGTTATGATTACTCTTGGTCTTCCAAATCTGCAAAATATATTCTTTTCTAAAAACTTTGCAACACTTTGAGTATCACATCGAGGTAAAGCAATAGCTTCAATCCATTTGGAAACATAGTCTACTGCTATCAAAATATAAACATTTCTGAAAGATGGTGTAAATGGTCCTATAAAATCTAGTCCCCAAACATCAAATATTTCAACTTCCAACATATAATTGAGGGGCATCTCATTTCTTCTAGAAATATAGCCTACACGCTGACATCTATCACAATTTTTAAATAAAAATTCACATCCTTAAAAAATGTAGGCCAATAAAATCCTGATTGTAATATTTTATATGCAGTTTTATCACTTCCAAAATGTCCCCATAATCAGAATCATGACATTTTTGAATAATTTCATAAGTCTCTTCCAAAGGTACACATCTTCGAATTATAAGATCCTTTCCTTATTTATATAAAAATGGATCATCCCAAAAATAAGTCTTAGCATCAGACATAAATTTCTTCTTTTCATGATATGTCAAACCATAGGGTATAATATTACTAACAATAAAGTTTACTATGTCTACATACCACGGAACACATCATTCTTTAACAATGAACAGTTTTTCATCAGGAAAATGTTCATTAATTTCTTCAATATCACATAGAGATTTTTCAATTTCAAGCCTGGACAAATGATCAACAATTTGATTATCAGAACCCTTCCTATCTACTATCTTAAAATCAAATTCTTGTAAAAGAAGAATCCATCTTATCACGCTTGGTTTTGCATCATTTTTCTTCATTAAGTATTTAATAACAGAATGATCAGTATGCACCACACATTTAGTTCCAATTAAATATGATCAAAATTTATCAAAGGCAAATACTATAGCTAATAACTCTTTCTCAGTAGTGGTATAATTAATTTGAGCTTCATTAAGAGTTTTACTAGCATAATAAATTAATTTGAAAATTTTATCATATTTCTGACCTAAAACAGCACCAATAACATAATCACTAGCATCACACATTAATTCAAAAAGTTTTTCCCAATTTGGTGAAATTATTACAGGTGCAGTGATTAATTTTTCTTTTAATGTTTCAAAGACTTTGAGGCAATCATCATCAAAATTAAAAATTGCATCCTTTTCCAGTAAACGACATAAATGTTTTGTAATCTTTGAAAAGTCTTTGATGTAACGCCTGTAGAATCCAACATGTCCTAAAAACTTCTAATTCCCCTTACATTGGTTGGGCAAGGTAAATTAGATATAACTTGAATTTTTGCAGGATCTACCTCCAAACCTTTTTCTGAAATCCGATGTCCCAAAACAATTCCTCCTGCTACCATAAATTGACATTTTTCTCAATTAAGGACCAAATTAGTTTCTTCACAGCATTTTAGAACTTTAGATAGATGTTCTAAACATGATTCAAACAAAATTCCAAACACTGAAAAGTCATCCATAAAAACTTCAATCCCTTTTTCAATTAAATCACAAAAAATAGCCATCATACATCTCTCGAAATGTAGCGGGGGCATTACATAAACCAAAGGGCATTCTTCTAAAAGCAAATGTACCATAAGGACGAGTAAACATAGTTTTCTCTTGATCATCAGGAGCAATTTGAATTTGGTGGTAACCAGTATATCCATCCAGAAAACAAAAGTATTTATGCCCAGCCAGTCTATCCAACATTTGATCTAGAAAAGGGAGTGTAAAAAGATCTTTTCTTGTGGCAAGGTTTAATTTTCTATAATCATTGCATATTCGCCACCCTGTAACTTATCTTGTTGTTATCATTTCATTCTTTTCATTAACAGTCACAGTGACTCCTCCTTTCTTAGGAACACAGTGAATAGGACTAACCCATGCACTATCTGAAATATGGTAGATAATTCCAGCATCCAACCATTTTAAAATTTCTTTCTTAACAACGTCTTTCAAAATAGGATTTAATATCCTTGGGGATTAGCCCGCGGTTTACAATTATCTTCCATAAGAATTCTGTGCATATAAATTGAAGGACTGATTCCTTTAATATCAGCAATTATCTATCCAAACGCTTTCTTGTGCTTCTTCAAAATTTCAAGTAAACTCTCTTAATCTTTTTCAGTTAATTGAGAGGAAATTATAACATGCAAGGTTGAGGATTCTCTTAGAAAAACATACTTCAAATGATCAGGAAGCATTTTTAACTCAAGTTTAAGAGGGTTTTCAATTGATGGACCATAAGATTCATCTTTGTCAGTCATATCCAACAATTCAAAACTTTCACGAATAAACTTTAAATCTTCCTGTTGAAAATCTTCAGAATCAAGTAACTCCTCTTCTTACTTATATTCCAATTTTTCTCTTTCAGCTTTCTCTTCATAAGTTGATTTGAAATGACATTCACTTAAATATTCAATAACATCCATCCTATAACACTCATCTTCTTTACCTCTAGTAGGATATTTCATCGATTTTGAAATATTAAATGTAACAGTCTGATCATTAACCCTCATCGTTAATTCCTATTTTTGCACATCTATCTTGGCTCTACCTGTAGCTAGAAAAGATCTCCCCAAAATTATGGGTATCTCTTTATCTTCCTCCATATCTAACACAATGAAATCCACATGAAAAATAAATTGATCCACTTTTACCAAAATATCTTCTATAACTCCTTTAGGATATGTGATCGAACGATCTGCTAATTGTAGAGTTACAGTAGTTGGCGTTATTGATAAAGACATAAGGTTAATGCTTGCACCCAAATCACATAAAGCTTTTTCACAGAATCTTTCTCCGATTGCACATGGAATTGTGAAACTACCAGGATCTTTAAGTTTTTCGGAAGCTTTTTCGAATTATCGCACTTGCACTCCTCACTAAGGGCAATGATCTCATTTTCTTCAAACTTCCTCTTTTTATTAAGAATATCCTTCATAAATTTCGCATAGCTTGACATTTGTTCTAGGGCTTCAACAAATGGAATATTAATGGTAAGCTTCTTTAATATCTCCAAGAATTTTGAAAATTGCTTATCCAACTTTTGTTAACGAAGTCTCTGAGGAAATGGAGGTGGTGGTTTTTCTAAATCAACCTTAGGTGGAGAAATAAGTCTTTCAAAACCTCTTGGAGCATCCTCTTTAAGTTTTTCAATCTCTTCTTTCTCTACTTCAGTTTCTTTTTGAACTCTACCTTCCAATTCTTTTCCACTTCTCAGTTGAACGACTTTTACTTGTTCTTTATTCTTTTCTCTTGGATTCACTTCAGTATTACTTGGAAGCATTTCTTGGGATCTATTATCTAAGGCATTTAAAATTTGTCCCAACTGATTTTCAATATTTCTGATGGTTGCTCCTTGAATTTGTAATTGATTTCCCATATGTGATACTACTTCTTCCATAGACAACTTCTTCTCCTTATTTTGTAAAGCACTGTTATAACCTGAAGGATAAGTTAATCTATTATTATTATTACCTCGGTTGTTCCAATTCCCCAATGGGTTTACTTGGGTGTTCCCCCATTGTTGATTAACACCACCCTGATTATTGTTATTCCAGTTAAAATTTGGTTGATTCTTCCAAACTGGGTTATAATAATTGGAATATGGGTTATTAGGTTTACTTATAGCTTTCACAGTTTCTGGTGAAGAATAAGAATCAACCATTTTGCCTAATGAATTTTCTTCAATCATGAGATTTGGCTGAGAAAAATTCATCCCAAATTGGTCTATCTTCCTTGATACAGCGACAACTTGATTTGCTAACATTGTAAAAGCATCGTTCTCATAAACACTGGCTACCTTTTTAGGATTTAACCTTTCAGAAGGCCATTGAGAATTATTAGTAGACATTTCTTCAATTAAAAGATAAGCATCAGAAAATGGTTTAGACATTAATGATCCACCAGCAACAGCATCGATGATTGATCTAAGAGATCCAACTAATCCATTATAAAAAGTTTGAATTATTAACTAATATGGTATCGCATGATGTGGACATTTCCTGAGGAGATCTTTAAATCTTTCTCATGCTTCATATATTGATTCCCCTTCAAACCGACAAAAAGATGTTATATCATTTCTCAACTTAGCAGTCTTAGATGGTGGAAAATATTTAGCAAGGAACTTTTGTGACAGTTCACCCCATGTTCTAATTGATCCAGGTTGTAACGTGTGTAACCATATTTTAGCTTTATCCCTTAGTGAGAAAGGAAAAAGTCTAAGTCTAATAGCATCATCCGAAACACCATCATATTTAAAAGTAGCACACAACTCCAGAAAATTAGCAAGATGCAAATTAGGATCTTCAGTTGTTGCTCCCCAAGCCGATTATTAGACACCATTTGGATAATAGCAGGTTTAAGCTCAAAAGAATTAGCAGCTACAGCAGGGTTTTGAATACTACCACGAAATTCATCTACTGTAGGGTTAACATAATCTCTTAAAGGTCTTAATTCTTGATGGATGCCTACATTTTTGATTTTGATGATTTGTCATTTCTTGAATATTTTTATCTTTTTCTGTATTTTTAAATTTTTTGATTTTTCTGATAGTTCTTTCTAATTCAGAATCGTAAGACACAAGTCCTATAGAACATGAACTACGCATACAACAATAAAACAAAACAAAACAAAAAACAACACACTAACAAGAACAAAGAAAGGTAAAAATTTAAAATTTCTTAATCCTCTTTAAAATGCAATTTAATTGTTTTCCCCGGCAATGGTGCCAAAAAATTTATCCCGATAAATGCAACGGCGCCAAAAACTTGGTACCATCCGGTAAATGCAACGACACCAAAAACTTGACTTCGCTGGATAAATGCACTAATGATTTCAGATATGAAAATTATGATTTTATAATATGGGATACTATGCAAGTATACGTATCGTTTATCAAGTAATATAGGACATTCTGATTAAGCCCCAAGATATCGAACCCATAGCGAAAATGTAAAATCTTTAAAGAAATCAGAAAATTTATCTTTTTACTTTTTGTTATGGCTTTTGAAAGTATGTGTTGATTTTGAAAGGTTTTGAAAGTTGATTTGTCTTTTGAAATTTTCTTAATAAAATGTTAAGCTAGAAATTAAAATTATAATAACTAAAAAAACACTGGATATAAAATACTATTAACTAGAATATCTTTTTCTTTCCTTTTATGAAGTAGTAATAATTTTTAAAGTATTGTTGTGGAAGTATTTAAATTTGTTGTGACAGATAGAAGTAAATGTGTTTTTTACCCTTACTTGGTTCTATAAAGAACATAGGTTAATTTTAAATTTTTATTATTTTGAACATGGTTAGGCAGGGAAGATACCAGTCTCTCACGCTAGAGTTCCCTCAATTCCCACCACCTGGGGGCTAACTTCTCATAACAAAACTCAAAACTTCAAACCAAATTAGGGGTTTTAGCCTGTCACTCTAAAATCCTCTAATTTTACTCCCTTCCATAAAAATATCTTCTAATATTATATTCAATTATATGGACTACAATTCTCACCCATATAATTGCATGTGATTCTTACTAACTTTTATGAGACAATACCGCATTGGATCTTACATAATCTCAAGAAATTTTACAACTTAACAGGACAAATTAAGAAGTAAACAAAGTTTTTAGAATCAATCTTCACAACTTCTTCCAACTTTTAAACACTTATACTTTCCACAACAATTCTTTATAACTTAATTACTTCTCCATTTAAGAAAGAAAAAGATAAAGTAAACTACTCAGAATGCATTGAGAAAATACAAAAACACATTGATTTGAAATTAAAAACAATAAGAAAAATAACAAAAAGAAAGCAAGCATTAATAAAAGATTAAAAGTAAACACTTATATGAAAATCCTCTCCACAAGACTAAGGAAGTTCCTCTGAAACTTTGACTCTTCGCTAAACTACTCCTCAGAGCAAGTCTCCCAACTCCGATGACTCAGAATACATACTTCATACTTCAATAAAAACTAAACTAAAAGAAAGAAAAGAAGTGGGAAGAAGAAGACTTCACTCCGACCCTTTTCTCTTTTCTACTCTCTACTCTTACTTTTAATAAAAACTCTCACAAAATAAAAGTAAAATACTGTAAAAACTCTCTTCAAAATGCAAGAGGAAGAGCAGTGCAAGAACAGTAAAAAGACCCTTCAAAATGTAGTGGAAGAGCACTTAGTCATTCCTAAGACTCTATTTAAATAGTAAACCAAAAGCTGCCTTGGTGTCTCTTCAAAATGTGTCCAGATTCGATGCATCTACCAAGGAACGCACCCCTTCATTCAAACTTGCCACCCAAAGGAAGTTATGGTAGTTAACACCAAGAGTTGCATCCCATCGCCTTTGAAATTGGCGCCAACTACATGAAGATTTCGATTTTTAACTGTGGCGGGTAAGCGCCGGCCCAGCGGCGCTTAGCCGCCAGTGCCAAAATTTTGATTTTTCATTATTTTTGCTCCAAATTTGATCCAATTTTGCTCCTTTCATCATGACCATCAATTTTCATCATACCTGCAAGAAAAACACAAAATACCTTCCCTTAAAGTGCAATATCATTAAAAATAGGTATAAAAATGTGCATAAAAATAGTATATATTTTAGGTGTATCAGTACTAGAAGTAGATGGGATGTTACGACTACTACTTCCAGTTTTCCATCCAACATAAGACTCATATGTTTTGATATTAGCCTTTTCTATAGGCTTAAGAGGCTTAACCAACTTTTCATCCTTATTAAAATCAACTTCTGATTGTTCACATAAAGTGAAAATCAGGGAAGGATGACCTAAACCTCTTATAGTCTCACCCATAACAATGCACAAATATTTCTATAGATGACATCACTGTTATAAATCATTTTCATTTGTTGAATACAAAAAATTAAAATAGCTCTGTCTTGTTACTTTGCTATGGTGATAAGTAGGCAATAATCTTGCAGAAATGAAATAGTGCTAGGCTTTGGATGAAACATTTAACATTGAAGCAAAAAAATTTACCTTTTGATTGTGATTTAACTTCCATACTCCTTTTCCACTGGTCAGATAGGCAATGAATTCTTCCAAGGTAGCATCAGTAGCACTAAATCTAGTGTACTCACAAAAAGAACCCCTCAATGGATATAAAGCATTATTCGCTCTGGGGTAAACTCTACCATTTTACCACGTACAAAAACATGTTTGTCAGATGTTTCCCTCAGATTAGCGTAGAACTCCCGCACAATGCCAACAATCGCTTTGACTGTGAAGTAGTAAAAGTTTTTCCAATGTCGAGAAATGATCAATCTTTCAACAACTCCACCTGGACTTTGGAAAGCTCGATCTTGAACTATTTTCTTTATAGAAAAATGGGTATTGTAATGGTATTGAGCTTTCATACTCACAAATCTCTTCTCATCAAAATCTAATTTCATTTTCCTCTTACTCACCCTTAGAGCCATAGGAAAATCTATAAAAGTGAAAATAAACCCAAATAAATTCAAAGATAACAATGTGGATGACTCTAAAGATCAATCTAATAGGTAAGAACTTTCCACCATGGATTCTTGATGCACCAAAAATATGCTTGAATTTATATATATAAAACTCATTTTCAGTGATATTGCACTTTAATAGAAGGTATTTTTCATGCTTTGCTATAGGTATGATAATTTTAGGCAATTGGAGCAAAAAGAAGCGAAAAGGAATGAATTTGGAGTGAAAAAAGGTAAAAACTAGATTTTGAGGTTCTGGAGCCAACAACGCATTTTTCCAGAGAGTTCAGAATTAATTGGCGTGATAGCCCACCGATGGCACTCTATTGCCCGTCAACGACGCCCAATGTCGGCTTAAGTCAAATTCAATGTATTTGGATGATTTTTGAAGTGATTATTAAGGAAACTCTTGGGGAATTTGTTCCTAGACAAGTTTAACTTGTTTTGGGCGGCCAAAACAGGGGGTGTGTGTCATTTTAAGTGGAGAAAAAGTGTGTGCGAGTAGAGAGTATGTGTTTAAAGATAGTTTTGAGTTTAGGGTTTGAGTTCTATTGTTATTTTGTGAGGGATTCTTCTCAAAAGAGTTGTAAGAGAAGAGGGAAAGTGAGAGATTTCTTCTTCCTTACTATTCCAAGAGAGAATTAAGTGTTGTTGTAAAGAGAGAAGGAGATTCAAATGAACTTCAAGGGATTTGCTTGGGGAAGAAATTGAGATAAGTTGTATTTACTTTTATATTTTGCTTGACTTTGCTTATATATAAAAAATCTTTGTTTTGTTGTATATTCCTCATGATTTCTGAGTGGATTTCTTTATCTTTCTCCATGTAATGATAAATGGTGAAGTGATAGTGTAGATTGGTTGTTCCATAATAAGGAATAAAAATTGTGATAATTTTCCACTTCGTTCCTAATTTACTTTAGATCTAGTCAATTAATTTGTTAAAATATATTATGGAACATACGATCCAAAAGGGCTATGCTTTCTACAACAAAAGTGGATATTACATTCAAACTCCATGAATGGTGAAGTTTATGGTGGTTGGGTGCAAATAAATAAGAAAAAAACTTTTGTTGGGCGTAGAATTAGAGATTTTAGGGTGACAAACTAAAATCCCCAATTTGGTTCTAGTGTTTGGGAACTAAAGTGAGAGTTAGCCTTCAGACGAAGGGACATGGGAGCTCTGGAGTGAGAGCCAGTATCCTCCCAGCCTAACCATGGATTTATAACTAAACTTAGGATTAGACAGTGTTCTTTATAGCACTCGGAAGAGGGTAATGAATAAGTATGCTCCTATTTGACACAATACAAATATTATACTAATCTATATTATTCACTCACCAAAATATCATTGTAAGGGGAAGGACACTTTCTCTAAATTTGAAAACCTCGCATTACAAACATTAGTATAATATTAGTTACTTAATCTGAAGTTTAGATAATTCTGTAGTTATTTTATATATTCCTGCATCTTTCTACGTTAGTATTTCAAAAATTTAAACTCTGGTGAATTGCAAATTCGAATATTAGATTTCTGTGCTACGCTATAAAATTTGAACCTTCAATGTGGGATCGATAACCAGGACTCCACCAGAGCCCTGTATTACTTGAGCGATATGTATACTTGCATAAAGGTTGGCTTCTTTGAGATTAAACTGAATATCCTTAATAACTGAATTAAAAATACATTTTGAATATTAACTTACGTTAGCAAGCCATGTATCAAGTTTTAGGCACCGTTTCTGGGGAAGGCAATTCCAAAAATTAGTAGCATTTGAAAACCTTTAATTCATATTTGTGTATGCATAAATTTGGATATGAAGGTTTGTTACCTTTAGATTCAGAATCAGAATGTACTATGAGAAAAATTCAAAAACAACAAAAAGAATTTAAAAATCTAAGCAAAATGATGAATAATTTAGATAATCAAAGACATGAAAATGAACAACAACCAAGATATTTAAGAGATTACGCAAACCCTACAACAGATGAAATTCACTTACCTATTCAAAATCCTGATGTAGCTTCTAATTCATTTGAGCTTAAACCTGCTATTATCCAAATGGTACAAAACAATTAATTTGGGGGTTCATCAAATGAAGATCCTAGCTTGCATCTTGCTAGTTTCTTAGAATTGTGTGCTACATTTAAATATGACAGAGTGTCGAATGATGCTATCAGGCTTAAACTTTTTCCTTTTTCATTGAGGGATAAAGCTAAGGAGTGGTAAAATTTGTCAACACCTGAATTTATCAGAACTTGGGGAGAACTTTTGCAAAAAATTTTATCAAAATATTTCCCTCCATCAAAAACTGCTAAACTTAGAAATGATATTACATCTTTTTTTTTCAGTTTGAAGGGGAATCCAATTATGAAACTTGTGAAAGATTTAAACATCTCCTTAGGAAGTGTTCACATCATGCTTTACTAGATTTGTTAATAATTCAAACATTTTATAATGAGTTAGTGAGATCTCTTACATCGATAATTGACGCTGCTGCTGGTGGATCATTGATGTCAGAACCTTTTGATGAGGCATATTTCTTAATCAAAGAAATGTCTACTAAAAATTTTCAATGACCCTCTGAACGAGTAAATCCTAATATAGTGGCTAGTATTCATGGTTATGATGCGATAACTATGATAGTCTCTCAAATTGCTACACTTTGAAAGAAAATAGATTAATACAGAATGAATTATTCTCAAATGCCTCCGATGTTAGAGGAAAATTCATTGGGACAGATAGTAGATTCTCAATCATCTTATGAGACTTTAAATGCTATCAATAATAGACCCAAAAATCCTTATTCCAATTATTACAATCTTGGTTGGAAAAACCATCCAAACTTAAATTAGAATAATAACACTGTTGTTGTTAATCCACAGTGGGGGAACAATTCTGTGAACCCATTGAGAAATAGGAACAACTAGGGAAACACAAATTATAGACCTTATTATCCTCTAGGCTTTAATTGTAACTCACAATTAATGGAAAAGAAGTTGTCTATGGAAGAATTAATATTAAACAAGGGTAATCAATTGCAAAGTCAAGGGAATCAATTGCAAAGTTAAGGGACACAATTACAAAGTCAAGGATCTGCTATTAAAAATATTGAAAATCAATTGGTGCATCCTGTTACTGCACTTAGTAGTAGACCTTATGGAACTTTACCTAGTAATGCAGAGATAAACCTAAAAGATCAGAATAAAGAAACACTTAAGGCTATACAGTTAAGAAGTGGAAAATAATTGGAATCAAGAGTGCAAAAAGACATAGAAGTTGAAAAAGAGAAGGACGAAACTGATAAAGGTCATGGTAATTGATCTACCTAAAAAATACCCATTTTTATGCCTTATTTATGATTCAATTCTTAAGGATATTATTCTTTAATGAAAGGTATTTTCATGTTTTTGGTTATAGATGATTAAAAAAGAGTCCAAGAAAGAAAAAGAAGGAAATATGAGCAAAAAGGAGCAAAAATGGAGCTTATGGAGCAAAATATTGGAATTATTGGCCTGGCGCCTAGGTGCCAGAATCTGGCGCCTAAGCGCCAGCTCGATACAGACGCTGTTAAGATTTTTTGATGATTTTGGGGAGTTATTTTGATGGAGTTAAACAGTTATTGGAGCTTCTAAAAGATTGGAAGTTACTCTTAATATATAGGACATGTGATACAATGCATTTGGACACATGGAAAGAGTTTTAATCGCAAAGAGGTGTGATCCAAAGTGAAGAGGTGCGAAGACCTGGTCACGGAGTCCTACGCCAGATCCCGGCGCCTAGGCGCGACAGTTACCTTCTAGAAGTTGCATTGAATTTGGATGAATTTTGAAGAGGTATCTTAAGCAACCCCTGGTCAAATTCAGAGCTCTATAAATAGGAGCCCATTCTACAGAGAAAATCGTCCCTTTTAGCACCTTCTCTCCCTCCTCTAGTTTTACTTAGTTTTTTTTAGTCTCTTCCACACTTAGGGTGCCACTTTACTTTGTATCTAGTGAGTTAATTTTGATTATTTATTGTGTGTTGTTGCTGTTGGAGTCTTTTATCATTGCTTTGGAGTTAGTAGAAGTCAGCGGATCACTTGAAGGAACACTTAGATAAGTATTTGTACCTTGGTTCAAAGTTTTATAAATATGTTTTGTTGTATGATTTTAATGTGTTCTAAGTAGTTAGTTATCTTTCTCCTTTCAACTATGAAAAGATAATAAATTAATTAAATTTTGTAGGAGAATTAAATTTAAAATATTTCAAACATTGTGATGATATTAATACCTGATCTTAGTTTACTTTTTAAATTGGCCATTTAAATTGTTAAAACCTGTTGAAAAATTTTGAGACCTATCCGGAGATAAATTCTTAACTAGTATATATCACATGAATCCTTGTGTAGTCGAAGGCTTTATGCGGGTTATTCAAGGTGAAGTGCAAATAAATAGGAAGATATTATTTATTGGGCGTAAAATTAATTAGTTTTTAGAGTGACAGACTAAATTCTAATAATTTGGTTTATAGAAAGGGAACGAGTCACTGGTAGGGCCGACCATAACCATCCTTGGACATCTAGTAGTGTGAGTCTAGATTAACCCATTCTACTAATAAAACATCATAAACCGATCTATAGATTAGTCAATGTTCTTTGCACCTGGACCAAAGGGTAAAGAATAGGAATGCTTCTATTTGACACAATACCATAATCTAAATTCCCCACAAAAGATAATTATTCTAAAAATCTTGGATTAGTTGAAAAGGAGAAAGTCGTTTTTATACTTGCATTGAATTTTAATTACTGCTTACTTTACTTTATTACTTCTTACTGCTTACTTGCTTATAGTAAAAATTGTTAGTAAATTAAATTTGAAATATATATATATATATATATATATATATATATATATATATATATATATATATATATATATATAAGCTAGAACGATGATGGCGGTTAGGCAGCTTGCTCTGCTAGAGTTTTGGCTATGATGGAGTCTGCTTGGCGGCGACTGACTTCTCTTGGTGGTGTTTCTCAGTTCATTTGAGTGCCTTGGGGGTCAGGTAAGGTTGGTTGTGTCTGTTTGGTGGACAGCCTTGGTTTGTTACTTTCCCAGGCTGCATCTTTTTTGAATTGGAACTACTGTTCCATTGACTGGTGTCTCTGGTAAGTTCTACTGGGAGGGCTTTTCTCTGACTGAGAGGCTTTTTGGTCTACTCCCTCCTTTATCATAGCTCTACGGAGTTTCCTTTTCCCCTGCCTGGTTTATGTCTTTTATGGCAGGGGGTAGCACAATTAATGCTCTCCTCTCTTATGCTGCAACTGTTAGCAAGGGACCCCTCCCTGCTAGGACAGTGGATCATTTGACCTTTCCCCAATTTCTGCATGATGCAGCTGCGGGCAAATCAGAATGCCCATTCATTAGACCTTTGGGGTCTAAGGAAGGGAGGCCTGCTATTATTTTTACCTCACAGGAAATGGAATCACTAGCTGAAGCTATCAAATTCACTATAGTTGGACAGTTCCAATTCGGGCATCCCAAAATGGAACTTGTCAGAAACCAGATTGAAAATCTCAACATTGTAGGATAGTGGAACTAGGGGTGATGGATGGGAGACACCTGTTAATAAGTCTATCAAAGGAAGAGGATTATGCAAGATTACTGGGCATGCAAGGAATGCAGATTGCTAACTCTTTCATGAAGTTCATAAAATGGTATCCTGGATTTGATCCTGCAAAAGAACCCCCTTTGAAACCATTATGGTTCACCCTCCCCAATATGCCAATCCAACTCTACAACACTCATGCTATTTTCCAGATTAGCAGGGCATTGGGGACACCTCTTATGGTTGATACCCCCACCCATGAGATGGAAAATTCAGCTGGTGCTAAAGTCCTGGTGGAGAGAGATGTTTCTCTTCCAGAAGTAGATAAAATATGGATTACTACCTCTGATGATGGGGATGGCTTCTGGCAAGATGTGTTACTAGAGCATAAGCCATTATTTTGCCAAAACTGTAGAATGTTTGGCCACTCCAAAGAGAAGTGTTATAGGTTGAAACCCCCCACTAGAAAGATAGCAAGAGTCAAAACAGTGGAGAAAATTGCCATTGTACCCCAACCTTATATTACTATAGAGACACAAGCTGAACAACAGAAGGAGACTCAAGACCACAGTTTGTAAGTTGAATCTCTCCAGGGGCCTACTTTTACTGAGGACCAAAAATTATTAAACTCAGGAAAGGAATAGGAGTTACCCCCAGATAATGCGAATATGATACTCTAGAACAAGTAAAAAATAGAGAAGATTTGCCACAGGAGAGTTTCCCCTCTGCCAACCAGCTGGAGATAACACAAAACAAAATGGAGACAGAATGGAAAGAACAAAAGACCAGAAAAAAAAGAAAGCAGCTGCTGAACTGCAGAGCTCAACACAGATCCCACAAGCTGCAGAAATAGAGGGCAAGAACTATGGCTCCCCCCAGGCTCCAGAAGGGGAAGGACCAGATCAAGATCTAGATCTATTTCTGCTCAATCCTCACCACATAACCACCCACCATACCCACCTAATGTTTAACTTCTTGTGCTGGAACATTAGGGGAGTGGCCTGCCCCCTTGTATATAAGAGATTGATACACTTATATAAAAAACACCAACTTTGGTGCTTGGTGGTTTTGGAACCCATGGTGCAAAATAACCAAAATAAAATACTTACCAGGCTCTCTGGGTGTTCTTGTTGACCTCATTTTTGGTGAGGTCTTTTCTTCTCTCCTTAGTTCTTAGGATCTATCCATAAGGGTTTCTCCTTGACTATCCTAGAGGACTAGAATTGGGACCCACCCTTTAGCAATTCAGCTACTTCTTGACTCTTCTTGGGATCCCACTTGGATGGTTGCAAACCTCTAAATCACCTTAGAAGGTTAAGACCACCATATGGAGAACCAATAGTGAGCTCCTATAAGGTTGTTCAAGTCTTAGGATTACCCTGGGTGGCCTAGTCCTGGTGAGTTCTGGCTTACACAAACTGCACTCTCACACATACCATCCTTACCCAATTCTCCCCCCTGGTTCATTGGAGCACTCATGTGGCTAAGTCCAAACCCCTAGCTCTTTGGCTAAGAGGGTTGGGAACAACGCATGAGATGTTCAGGGTGGACATTTCTTGGTCCATGGTTCACTTTAAGCTTCATCATGATCAAAATTCAACTTTTGCCAAAATGCCTAGTTTTGACATTGGGTCCTTCAAACCTACCTAAAATTATCTAATTGCCCCAAATTTTCCAAAACTTCCAAAAATTACCCAAAATTTCTAAAAAATCCTAAACATCATTTTGAACAACCCCCACCTTTTAAATTCACCAAAATACCCCAATACCCTCCAAATAACCTCTTGATACCCTAAAATACCTTTTTGGCACAAAATTCCAAAAATTCCCAGAAAATTCAAGAAAATCCCAAATATTCCCATTTTCATTTTGTTCAACTACACCATAGCCCAAGTTTGCCAAAATAACCCACCTTTATCAAAATCCCCAAATTGACCCATTTTTAACCTAAATGGACCCAATGCCACACCAAACCAACCCATTTGACCTCAATTTTGCCCAATTTCAATTCTAAACTTTAATTCAACATCATTAATATCAATATAAACCAAATACAAGCCCAATTTGATTCATATTTGAGTTCAATTCCATTTGAAATCCAAAATCCCCAATTTTGCCTAATTAATCCAAAATCCCCAATTAACCTAATACCAACTTTTTTCCCCAAATTTCAATCCTAAACTTTCCATAACATGCCCATGAAACCTATGAAACCTTCAATTGCCCTAATTTGAGCCTAAGCTTAACCTAAATCTATTTGAAAACCAAAATACCCCCATTTTTGCCTAAAGTGAATCCATGCCCTAAACCTACCAAATTGATTAGCCAAATCCTAAAATTTCTTCCCAATTGATGTTGGGAACTCTTCAATACATTCCCTAGACCATTTGAAACTTTCAATTGGGTCTAAACCCTACCTTAACCCAACTTGGACCCAAGTTGATTCAACCTTCCCTATATTAACCAAAATACCAAAATCCACCAAATTGACCTTCAAATTGAACTCAAAACCATTCCATGTCTTCATGAAAGTTTTTCATGGCAATCATTTCTATAATGTTGCTCAAGACACTTGGACCTAAATGAAACCCAAACCCAAGTTATCCTAACCCAAACCCAAGTGAGCCATTTGAACCTATGGCCTAATCAAACCAAATTGAACCAAGTGTTGCTAAACCAACCTTTCCACAGCCACCAAGTGAACCTTATGAACCACCCTAGATCCACCTAGCCCAAGCTAAGTGAGCCATGGACCAAGGGTTCCCCATTTTAATGGATCTCTTCCCTTAAGTGGATAAATCCTCTTTTACCATACCCCAAAACATCCCCACAACTGCTAATCACCATTAAACCTCTCCATGACTCACCTGACCTCAGGGGCCAGCTCCCCTATCCTTGCTGGCCGGCCTAGCTGCCAGAGGGGGGTCAAAACGAGAGCCACCACCTACCTAAACACACCCAAACCCCACCAAATGACCACCTCAGCCAAATTAAACATTGGAGCCTCTCTGCCCTCCACCTCTCGGCCATGAGAGAAGTGTTGAAATTTTTCTCAATAGAAGCCCTCCAAATTGTTCCCAGAGCTCCTCCTAGCCAAGAGAAGCTCAACCCTACTGCTTTACTGCCTCCTCCCCCACTGGTTGAACTCAATTTTTGAGTTCAATTTCAGGCCAAAAAACAGGACACTCTCTGAAACTCCACCAAATCCAAATTAACTCTTCCCACACCTTCACCAGAGGTAGAGAAGGAGTTCACCAGTGAAAGCCCCCTCTCCAGGCCACCCAGTTTTTTTAGCCTCTAAGCTTTGTGATCGGGCCTTATGGAAATCAAGCCTAGGCGTTTCACCACAGCTCCAGGCTTCATCCCTAGCCTCCTTGGGCTCCAACGAACGTGCCAAGCATCTCTAATTGAGGCTTCACCTCTCAGAGCCATGGTATGAACTCTGCCTTCCTCCTGAGCTTCTGTGAATCCTCCATTTAATTTGGCTTAATTTCGTGGCATGTTAACCGTATGGATGTGTTTGGCTTAATCTCGGATTGCACGTGTATCGAACGAACGACTCAGATGGCGTCGGACGAGGAGATGGAACGTGAACCGCGGGCCGCGTGGCAGCTGAGTTGGATGGCGGCGCCGAACCAGAAGACGACGCGTGGAGTTCGATCCGCCGTAGGTTGACGCGGCACCGACGTGGATAAGTAGGAAAATAGGATTTTTCTGATTTAATTAAATAACCATAAATTAAAAAATTCATATCTTTGCATAGAAAAATCACAAAAATAAAAGAAAAATACCCACTTGCTCAGTGAACAGAGGAGAATAATTTGAAAAAAGAATTGAGTTAATTTGATGAGTATTTTATTTTTAATTAATTATTTACTCATTTTGGTATTTCAATTCTCCATTTACATAGACATTTCACCATGGCATGAGACCATAGGGCTTTTGAAGCCTCTGACTTGGGGAACATTCCCTGAATTTTTCAAGGTCAGAGGCAAACCTTATGACAAGTTATGTATTTTTCAAGTTCATGACACTGTTTTTGATATTTTAATTCCAAAAATTAGCATGTTGCTTAGAAAATTCTAGGAAAATTTGGTGAAGTTCCTTAGGACCAGAGGACCCTAGGATAATTATGGTTTAAATTAATTCCTTAAAAATAATCCTAATTGGCCTAATCACTCTAAATTGAACTTTAATTAATTAGAGTTAATCACACATTAAAATGACTTGAAAATAAATCTCCGCTGATCTTTAGGATCAGGGGAACCTCACATAAAAATTTGAAGTCAATTGGAAATGTTTAGCCATATTAAATGGATTAGTTAAGCCACATAATCAAAATTAAATTTAAAAATTCATAACTTCAAAAAATACATTTCAAAAATTCACCAAATTGATTTTGGGACTTCTCTGATGTTAGAGGAGTCTAAGAAAAATAAAATTGGAATTTTCTAAAAATTTTCATTTTTAAGTATATTTTAATATTTTCTATAATTAAAAAATAATAAAAATCATAAAAATGTCATGTTTGGTCCCCTAATCACTTAGGAACCAATCAAATATTTTTCCTAAGTCTCTAGGTTAAGATATTTAATTTCAAAGCCTTAAAACAATTTTTAAATTAAAAAATGTATTTTTTAGCCTTCCCACTAAATTAATTCTAATAAATCAAAGAAAAATCATAAAAATGTAAAATTTGTTTCTTTGACTTTCTTGAGGTCAGAGGGATTTTTTGAAAAATATAAAATTTATTTTTCAACTTTTATTTTATTTTATAATTAATTAACACTCCAAAACTTAAAATAATTATAAAAATATAATTCAAAAAATCACCAAAATTGGTCCAAGTGGTCCTCTGGTCATTAGAAACATCCCATAATTTTCTTAAGGATAGAAACTTTACCTTGGTCATGTTGGTGAATTTTCTTTAAAAATCCCTATTTTCTATTAAAAATAATTATATAAATAAATTAAATTCAGAAAAATTACATTTTCTCCTCTAATGTCTTAATTGACATGTGAGTGAAGTGGAATAAAAATATTAAGTTCATTTAAGCTTAATTTAATAAGTTATAAAATAAATAAGCTTAAAGGGGCATAAAGGTAATTAAAAGATTTTAACCCCTAACTAAAACTTTAGGTTTAATCAAAATGGGGGTAAAATATCTGATTTTAATTTTCTCTCAGATGATTGAAACTTTGGGAAATCAAAGGGTAGGAACCCATTAATCACTTTAATAAATAAAAAATGAAACTTTAATTAATTAAGTAATTTAAATTTTGGAAGATTAATTGAAATTGGATTATTGAAATGGGGATATAACTTGAGAAGATATTAATTCTTTAATTTAAAAATTCTTAAATAAATCACTTAATAATACTTAACTCTTAAACTTAAGAGGATAGATGGAACTAATAATTAAATGATTAAAAGTAAATAATTCTTAATTAAAACCTACATCATTAAATAATTTAACAATTGATTAAAACCTAAAATGTTAAATAATTAAAAAGTAAATTAAAATATTTGAAACTAATTTAAAAATAATTTCAAAACAAACTTAAATCAAAATTTACAAATTTTAAATAATTCTAAAACAACTTATCTTAAAACATGATGTAAAAATTAAATTAATTAATATAATTAATCCAAATTAAATCATCAAAATTTAATAAATAATTTGAACACCTCTTTTGACCTAAGTTAATCTTTAAAATTAAATTAACATAAAATATTGATATCATTTATAAAAAGTTTAACTTAAATGAATCAAACACTATTCCAAACTTAAAATCATTGATTAAAATTTCATAATTAAATCACATTAAAGTAAAACATCAACTTTAACTTCAAATCATTAAAATCTTTAACAAATTAACTTGCCCTCGAAAGCTTTAAATTATTATAACTATTAAATGAAGCGTTAAGAGAAATGTCACTTCACTCATAGGATAATCAAACATCATAATTCACTGAGCAAGAAACAAAATTTAATTGAATTCTTGGATGATTAATTCACCTGTGTAATTAAATTCACTTGAACTCAAAACTGTCCCAGAAGTATTGAAAAAATGTTTAAAATTTGTTCTAAGCACTTCCTCAATATGATGGGTAGTTTTAAAGAACAATTGAACTTAATTCTTCTTTGATGAAGAAAATCATCCTTAACCAAAATCAAGAACCTAGACGTCATAGAAAATGACTAGCTATAGGATTAGGATTCTGGTAGACAACCAAAACCCTTCCTTTAGTCTTTACCTAGGTGCTTGTTGAAATATTTAAATGCTTTAATATATGTTTTAAAGTGTAGCTTGGAATGACGGGAAGACCCTCCAGGTACACTTTTTTTTGTTATTGCAATTTACTCTATTGCATTTTCTTTACCTACACTGCGCTTTACTTCTCTTGCATGTTAAACAAGACTGTTGCATGAAAATCAAAACCTTTAGGATAGTCCCTGAACTGAAACCAAAACTAAATTAAAAGTCATTGCAAGATAAAATCCACTGCCACAACATTCAAAATATAAAACAACTCAAAACTTAATCACAAACAGAACAACAAAACTACAACTTTAACTAAGTTAAAACGTCTTGTTGGATGATCGGGAATACCTTGGATGATGTAACCTACGTGTTGCTAACGGGATTTCCCATGGTCTAAATGAAAGTATGGAACTCATTCAGTTGAGTTTATCAAATTCATCTGGACTAAGTGAATCCGATAAAAATAACGATGCCGGAAGGATGGAACCGTGGGATCTTAACCGGTCTTGTTATAATCAACTTTAAGATTTCTCTAATAAAACATTAAAGACATTTGGATTTTAAGATTTCTATAAACCAAAAAACTTCTCTCATCCTTTGATTTATGACTTCTAGAACTAAACCCCTGCAACAACAAGGAGCTTGGAGCATAGTGGACAGCACGACCATCGTCATCAGCAAAACATGTGGCTACTTCAGCAAAACCTTTCTTAGCATTAAATAACCAAGCCATAGGATTTTGAGGTAGTTTGCCTAGTGCAACATAAATCCTTAACTTTTTGTTAGGCATTTGTATAATCATGTTATGCAAATTAAGCCCTAACCGGTCTTAGGACTCCGAGGTAGTCGTTTGGTACGACATAAACCCTCACATCTTCGAGGCTATTTGTATGATCATGTCATATAAATATAAATCCTAATTAAATAAAATTGGCAAGATTGCAACATTAAATAAACTCCTAAATTGAAGCCAAACCATATGATAGTTTGGGAAGTTGCCAAGATTCTTCTTGGATCCTCAGCTTCTCCTACTTCTCTTCCATTGGACTCTTAAAATAAATTGTTCCAAATTTGATCTATTCCCTATTGAAAGCTCCAAAATTCAATCCTTTGAAAACTTTAAACTTTGAAATTCTTGAGATCAAAACCACTGATCATTATCGAGAGTTTTCTTAAGTGATTCCCGTCACTTAGGATGTAAGTAACTATAGGGGCTTGCCCTTATAGGGAACTTTAAGAACCCGAGTAATATAAACCTCGCTTAATTCCTTTATATTAAGCAGGGGAACTTGTCGGCTTATAAAATTGGTTCGCAGATCAAACGGATAGCACAAATCTTCTAGTTTATTTAATCGAGCCCCATTATCAAGCAGTGTGTCTATTCTTCGGGATTGATACACGGTTTGTGATGCGGTGCTCGTTTATATAAAACTATCTGGGTTGTGAGATCAGTTTAATTTCATATCTTAAAATTTTCAAACTCAAAAATTATTTTCAAAATCAAATACTACTTTCTAAATTATATATATATATATTTAAATTAAATTTAAAATCTAAAAAAATTCGCCGACAACTTCTGTAGGCGACCCCTTTTCAAAACACATAACCTAAAAATATGCCGACAGTTCTTTTTTTGCTAACTCTTCTAATAAGATTTGGGTTATTTGTAGGAAAGAAATTCAGTGGAAGGTGATTGCTGATCAACCCCAACTGATTCACATTCATTGCTCCTTCAACTGCAGCACTTTTGCAGTAACCATTGTCTATGCTGGCTGCACTAAGTCAGCAAGGAGTGAGCTTTGGTAGGAAATTCATCAAATCAGCACTATGGAAGCTTCCAGCTGGATTATGGGAGGGGACTTCAATAGCATTGCCTCTACAGATGAAAAAATTGGTGGAAGATCACCCCACTCAACCAAACTCACTGAATTCAATGATAACATTCAAAAGGCTGCCTTATTTGACTTGGGTTTTTCAGGGTAACAAATTCACTTAGAGAAGAGGCAAAATATGGGAAAGATTGGACAGATTTCTGACAAACAGTGCATGGTATCAAAGTTTTCTCCACACCTCCATTAACCATCTGAATTTTGTTGGGTCTGATCACAGACCCCTCCTTATTTCAATTACCACCCCCACTGAACAAACCACCCCCCTCATTTTAGATATTTGAATTTTTGGTCTTCTCATCCCAAATTCCAATTTATTATCACTGAACATTGGACTGGGTGTTCTCATCCCAACCCTTTTATTAGACTCCAATTGCTTCAAGTTAAATTGGCAGGTATCCTTAGACGATGGAGCTGGGAGAGTATTGGGGATCTCTTCCAGGGTGTCTCCAAGGCTGAGGAGGATGTCACTGCTTTGGAAATAACATCTCAGTCTGATGATTCCAAATATGGTTCTTACCTGGAAGCTTAGGAAAACCTTCTTACTCTACTTAACGGCGAGGACCGTTCGTTGAGGCGTATGCAGCAAGCATTAAATTCAAGGAGGGGGACAGAAATACAAAATTCTATCATGCCTGGATCAAATATAGAAGGAAATGTAATGCTATCCACTCTATTGAAAATGACCAGGGTGTATTGCTTAGGGATGGTACTAATATTGTTGAGGATGTTGTCACTTATTTCCATAACCTCCTTAATTATTCACCTGTATCCAGACCTCCAATTGACAACAGTCTCTTCAGGGAAGATTATCAATTTACCAATGCTATTAACTTAATTGATACACCTTCTCAGGAGGAGATTTGGGAGGCCTTAGCTCCATAGACAGTTCTAGAGCAGCTGGTCCTGATGGATTCAATGCTAATTTTTGTAAGAAGACCTGGGCCAGTTTTAAGGGTGAGGTCACTGCTGCAGTACAAAGTTTCTTTCAGGGCAATGATTTACCACAGTACTTCCATGCTTCTAATGTAGTGCTGATCCCCAAAACCAATGCTTCCAAGACTTGGAATCACTACAGGCCCATCAGCCTCACTACATTAAATAGCAAAATCATTAGTAAAATCATTGTGGGAAGATTGCAACCTCTTCTTGATAAAATAATCAGCCCAAACCAGTCAGCCTTTGTTAAGGGTAGATCCATTGCTGATAATGTTCTCCTTGCACAAGAGTTGTTGCTTGATTTAGACAGACCTTGTAGGGGGGAAACATTATTTACAAACTTGACATCAAGAAAGCTTATGAATCCATTGATTGGAACTTTATTCTACAGGTATTGCAGGCCAGAGGTTTTAATATTGGTTTCTGTCAGCTGATTAAAAGAAGACTCAAGCATAATCATCATTCCATTCTCATTAATGGAAACTGTTGGTGAGGTTTCCAAGCTACCATGGGACTCAAACAAGGGAATCCACTGTCACCCACTATTTTTATTATTGTTATGGATTATTTCTCTAGGCTGCTGGAATCCCAAGTCACCCCATTCCTTTATGCTAGATACCATCACAAGTCAAATTTGGTCATCTCTCATTTGATGTATGTTGATGATATAATGCTTTTCTCCAGGGCATCCAAACCTGCTGTTAAAAGAGTTATCAACTGTTTGAACCTATTTCAACAAATCTCTGGTCTCAAATTCAACCATGCTAAATGTGAGGTGATCTGCCCCAAATGTATCCCACCTAACACCACTCATTGGATCACTCAGTTTACTGGATTTACCAGAGCCCACCTTCCACTGAAATACTTAGGGGTGTTGCTTATCAAAGGAAGAACCAAGCAGGTGCAGTTTGATGAAATCATTGGGAAGCTCAATGCACAGTTATCCAACTGGGTAAACTCTTTCCTATCTACTGGAGGGAGAATCCCCCTCCTAAATAGTATCTTAAGTACATTCCCATCTTATGTCCTTCAGATGACATGCATGAAGAAGAGTTCCAGAATCCAGATAGAGAGAATTTTCAACAGGTTTCTTTGGTATGGGCAAAGAAAACAAATCCATTGGGCCAGCTGGCAAAAACTAGCCAAGCCACAGAAAGCTGGGGGACTGGGCTTCAAGGGGCTTAAGAACCTGCATAAAGTGAATTTTTGCAAGCTCTGGATTCTCTTCAAGCAGCAGAAGTCCCTTTGGGCTCAGTTCATGAAAGGAAAATATTGCAAGGACACTCACCCAACCTCAGCTCATCTGAAACCTGGTATCTCAAGAATATGGAAACACATGGTTATTAATAAAGAAATAGCTGAATAACTTTATTCATGGGAGCTGGGTAAAGGGAAAATACTATTTTGGCATGATCATTGGTGCCCTGGGGAAATGCTGATTGCTTTACTTAACACTGAGAAAACCCAATTTCCTGTGGCTAATTATTGGGATGATGGTAATTGGTCTATTCCTAAACTTCAGCAAATTATGGTGGAATCTTCTATTAATCAAGTAACAAACATTCAATTTGATAATTCTCTACCTGAAATAATTATTTGGAATTTTGGCAGGCAACATAGCCTTACCAAGCATATTTATCAAAATATTCATACCTGGACTCCTACTAGCTAGGGTAAGTTAATTTGGAACAGCTACCTCACCCCTTCCATGTCATTCATGATTTGGAGAGTGTTTCATAGATACATTCCTACTGATGACATCCTCAAGTTGAAAGGCCTGAGAGGACCTTCCAAATGTTATTTGTGTGGTTTGCATGCTGAGACAGTGCAACATCTTTTCTTCTCCTGCCTGTTTTCCCAGGAAGTTTGGACTGGAGTCATTAGCCTGCTAAATATCAGTACTTTAATGCTAGACTGACATGATCTATTAGTGTGCTGGTAATCCTGGCAGAAGACCAAGTTTGGTATTATCCCTTTCATAGTGGCTTGTTTATTTGGATGCATAGAAATGGAGTGAAATATGATGAGAAGGTATGCAGAGCTGCAACTGTGATTGATCACTGCCACTCTTTCCTATCCAAACTGATTATGCACAAGAAATTCCCTAGCATTCTTAAAGTCCCATCTCCTGACCAACCTAAACACTCTAAAATTACTCTTATCCACTGGAATGCTCCTACTCACCCTACACTCAAAGTGAACACTGATGGAGCCTCCAGGGATCAATGTGCTGGAATTGGTGGCATCTTCAGGAACCACATGGGAAATTGCATATGCTATTTTCAGGCCCCCACTATGGCAGCTGATCCTCTTGAGGCTGAGTTGGCAGCTGTCTACTGGGCTGTCTACATTGCTGCTCAGAACAAATGGTCTAACATTATTGTGGAGGGGGATTCCACCACTCTAATTCAGTACATGCAGAATGATCTTGCACCCCCCTGTCACCATTCTCAATGGATCAACAGAATTAAGGCTCTCTCTCAACAGCTATTTGCTCATTTTGTTTTCATACACAGGGAAGGTAACAGGCATGCTAACTGGCTTGCCAAAACTGCCCCCTCCTCCCAAGAAATTAAAGTCTCACACAGTCCACCTCCACAACTCAACTTTCTCTTTGAAGCAGATGTTTTCCAGGCCCCTCATTTCATAATAGTGGAGGATTGATGCTGATTTCTCTGATAGTTTGTTTTTTTTTGGATGGTTTCTTCTTTTCCCTTAATTGTGTATGTTGATGACTTCAGTTTTGGGGTTTTGTTTTTTATGGGTATACTTAGGTTTTTGATGAGATGTATACACCTTTTCTTTTGGTTGTGTAGAGTTGTATTGTGAGAGACTTGATCCCTATTAGGCATTTTGTAACTCCAATTTAGATTAACATGTAGGGAGCCATAGATTGCTCCTTCAACTAATATATATATATATATATATATATATATATATATATATATATATATATATATATATATATATATATTACTTTTAATTTGAAAAATTTCAAAATATTTCTTACATTTCTTACTTTTTATAAAAACACTATCCCTGTGGGATCGATAACCAGGACTCGACTAGAGCCCTGTATTAATTAAATGATACGTATACTTGCGTTTAAAATTGTGACTTTTACAATAATTATTATAAAATCTAAATATAAATTCATAAGTAAAAGTAAACATTGCACATCAAGTTTTTGAAGCCATTTGCCAGGAATTAAATATTCTAAATAGTGGTATCAAATTCTTGTATTTAAAAACATATATAAAGTCGCATTGCATCAAGTTTTTGGCGCTGTTGCCGGGGATAGAATAGAATAAAAAGTAAAAAGAAAGATAAGAAAAATAAAAAACATAAAAATAAAATAAAAACAAAACAAATATATTTTAAATTTTATGCGTAGTTCTGGATCTGAAGGATTACTACCTTTTGATTCTGAATTAGAAAGAACAATTAAAAGAATTAAAAAAGGAAAAAAAAATTTAAAACATCAAGAAATGGCTAACTTAACAATAATCAAAATCCAATCGAAATTAATGAACAAAATATTTATAAAACATTAAGGGATTATGCAAACCCTACAACTAATGAACTTCATGTTAGTATTTAAATGCCAGCTGTAGATGCTAATTATTTTGATCTTAAACCTTCTATTATTCAAATGGTTCAAAATAATCAATTTGGAGAAACACCTGATGAGGATCCAAATTTACACCTTGCTATTTTTTTAGAACTTTTTGCTACCTTTAACTATAATAATATTTCTGATGATGCTATTAGGCTTAGACTTTTTCCTTTTTCCTTAAAAGATAAAGCAAAGATGTGGCTTAATTCATTAGCAACTTATTCTATTAAAACTTGGTCAGATATGGCACAAAAATTCCTTGCTAAATATTTTCCTCCTTCTAAAACTGCTAAACTGAGAAATGATATTACTTCATTTACGTAATTTAATTAAGAAACAATTTATGAAGCATGGGAAAGATTTAAAGAATTATTAAGAAAATGTCCTCATCATGCTTTGCTAGATTGGTTAATTATTCAAACATTTTATAATGGACTTATTGGATCACTTAGATCTATTATTGATGCTGATGCTGGTGGTTCTTTAATGGCTAAGACATTTGAAGAAGCCTACACCTTAATTAAAGAAATGGCTAATAATAATTTTCAATGGTCTTTTGAAAGGGTTAATCCTAAAAGAATGGCAAGTATTCAAGATAATGAAGCCTTTTCTATTTTAGCTTCACAAGTGGCTGCGATATCTAAGAAATTAGATAATTTTGCTATTAACATATCGCATGTAAGTAGTGATAATTCTGTAAATTCTGATGATTTTCAAACAATGGAAACTTTGCAAGCTATTGCTAGTAAAACTAATAACCCTTATTCTAATTGTTATAAACCTGGTTGGAAAAATCATCCTAATTTTAATTGGAGTAATGGACATCAACAACGAAATAATAATCAAGTTAATCCAAATTGGAACAATCAAGGAAATTTAAACTATAGACCAAATTACCCTCCTCGTTATAACAATCAGCAGAAAAAATTATTTATAGAAGAATTAATCTTGCAACTAAGCAATCAGCTACAAAGTCAAAACACTGCTATTCGTAATATTAAGAATCAGATGGGTTAAATAGCTAATTTCATTAGATACAGACCTCAAGGAACACTGCCTAGAAATGTCAAAATTAATCCTAAAGAATCTGGAAAAGAATATGAATAAGCAAAAGCAATACAACTCAGAAGTGGAAAGGAATTAAAAGAGAAAACACAGAATGAGATTGAAAAGAGAAAGAAGTTGAAGAGATTGAAAAACCTAAAGATTCCCTTTCTCCAAGTAAAGATCAGACTGTAGTACCTATTGAAGTGGAAGTTGAAAAACCACCACCACCTTTTCCTCAAAGAATAAAACAATAGAAGCTTGACCATCAATTTTCTAAGTTCTTTGAAATTTTTAAGAAACTTACCATCAACATTCCTTTTGCTGAAGCTTTGGAGCAAATGCCAAGCTATGAAAAATTTATGAAGGATATTTTAAGCAAGAAGAGAAAATTTGAAGCTTATGAAACTATTGCTTTAAGTGAAGAATGTAGTGCAATAATTTAGAAGAAATTACCTCAAAAACTTAAAGATTGTGGAAGTTTTACTATACCATGTGCTATTGGAGAAAAATTATGTAGAAAAGCCTTGTGATGATATTAATACCTAATCTTAGTTTACTTTTTAAATTGGCCATTTAAATTGTTAAATCCCGTTGAAGAATTTTGAGACCTATCAGGAGATAAATTCTTAACTAGTAGATATCACATGAATATAAATTCTTAACTAGTAGATATCACATGAATCCTTGTGTAGTCGAAGGCTTTATGAGGGTTATTCAAGGTGAAGTGCAAATAAATAGGAAGATATTATTTATTGGGCGTAAAATTAATTAGTTTTTAGAGTGACAGACTAAATTCTAATAATTTGGTTTATAGAAAGGGAACGGGTCACTGGTAGGGCCGACCATAGCCACCCTTGGACATCTAGTAGTGTGAGCCTAGATTAACCCATTCTACTAATAAAATATTCTGAACCGATCTATAGATTAGTCAATATTCTTTGCACTTGGACCAAAGGGTAAAGAATAAGAATGCTTCTATTTGGCACAATACCATAATCTAAATTTCCCACAAAAGATAATTATTTTAAAAATCTTGGATTAGTTGAAAAGGAGAAAGTCGTTTTTATACTTGCATTGAATTTTAATTACTGCTTACTTTACTTTATTACTGCTTACTGCTTACTTGCCTATAGTAAAAATTGTTAGTAAATTAAATTTGAATATATATGTATGTATATATATATATATATATATATATATATATATATATATATACATACATATATATATATATTACTTTTAATTTGAAAAATTCCAAAATATTTCTTACATTTCTTACTTTTTATAAAAACACTATCCCTGTGGGATCGATAACCAGGACTCCACTAGAGCTCTGTATTACTTGAACGATACGTATACTTGCGTTTAAAATTGTGACTTTTACAATAACTATTATAAAATCTAAATATAATTTCATAAGTAAAAGTAAACATCGCACATCAAGTTTTTGAAGCCATTTGCCAGGAATTAAATATTCTAAAAAGTGGTAGCAAATTCTTGTATTTAAAAGCATATATAAAGTCGCATCACATAAGTAATATATATCCTGATATGGAATATCCGTATAAACCTATGAAAATTACAGTTGAAAGACCTCCACCGCTGTTTCAGATTGAAACAATAAAAGAGTCAAAAATAGTTTTCAAATTTTCTAAAAATACTTAAAAGATTAACTGTGAATGTCCCTTTTGTTGAAGCTTTAGAACAAATGCCCAATTATGTGATGTTTATGAAGGACATACTAAATGAAAAAAGAAGTTTATAGATAATGAGAGTGTAGCACTCAGTGAGAAGTGTAGTGTAATTATTTAGAAAAATCTCCCTGAAAATCTTAAAGATTCTGGTAGCTTCACTACACCTTGTGATATTGAAGAAATTTTTTTTGGAAGAGCACAATGTGATCTAAGAGCCAGAATTAATCTTTCTCCTCTAACAACTTTTAAAAAATTAGGAATAGGAGAATTATTACCTACTTCTGTAACTCTTCAGTTAGCTGATCATTCGATTACTTATCCTAAAGGAGTTGTTGAAGATGTTTTAGAGAAGATTATAGATTTATCTTCCCTGTGGATTTTATTGTTTTAGATATGGAGGAAGATAAGGAAATTCCCATAATATTAGGAAGACCATTCCTTACTACTAGAAGAGCCATGATAGATGTTCAAAAAGGAGAGTTAACTATGAGAGTTAATGATCAAGAAGTAACATTCAATATATCGAAAGCCATGAAATATCCTGTAACAGAAAAAGATGATGAATGCTTTCGAATGGACATTTGTGATTATTTGAAAAATGAGCATTTTAAAGAAAAGTTTAAAGAAAAATAGGAATAAGAAGATGAAATGAAAGATGAATATGATGAGATAGATAATGCAGAAGTGTGTTATGTTCATGAAAGATTTGAGATGTTAGATATTACAGAAAATGATAATAAAATTTTAATTCCATCTATCATAAAGCCTCATGAACTTGAGATGAAAATACTTCCAAATCATTTGAAGTATGTATTTTTTGGAGAAATATCTACATTATCAGTTATTGTATCCTTAGATTTGACTGATTTACAAGAGCATAAATTATTAAATACATTGAAAAGATATAAAAAAAGTTTTTAGTTGGAGTTTAGTTTATATTAAAGGAATCATCCATTCAATCTGCATGAATAGAATTTTGTTGGATGAACAACATAAACCTAGAGCAGATCCACAAAGGAAATTAAATCCATTAATGAAGGAAGTAGTAAAGAAAGAAATTTTAAAATGGCTAGATGCTGGGATTATATATCCAATTTCAGACAGTGCGTGGGTGAGTCCGATCCATTGTGTTCCTAAGAAAGGAGGAGTAACAGTTGTGACTAATGAAAAAAATAAACTAATCACCACGAGACAAGTCACTAGTTGGCAAATTTGTATTGATTATAGAAAATTAAATGATGTAACTAGGAAAGATCACTTTCCTTTACCTTTTCTAGATCAAATGCTGGATAGACTTGCTGGGGTCAAATAATTTTGCTTTTTAGATGGATATACCGGCTATCATCAAATGCTCATTGCTCCCGAGGACCAAGAAAATACTACATTTACTAGTCCTTATGGAACATTTGCTTTTCGAAGAATGTCCTTTGGATTATGTATTGCACCTGCAACATTTCAAAGAAGTATGATATCTATTTTTAGTAAAATGATTGACAATGGAATAAAAATTTTTATGGATAATTTCTCTATATTTGGAACTTCATTTGACGGTTACCTAAATAACTTGAAAAACGTTTTGGAGCTATGTGAAAAATAAATTTAGTTCTGAATTGGGAGAAATGCCAATTTATGGTTGCGGGGGAATTATATTTAAGCACAAGATTTCAGAAAATAACATGGAAGTAGACCCTACAAAGATTCAAATCATTGTGAAACTACCACCTCCAACTACAGTGAGAGGGGTAAGAAGTTTTTTAGGGCATGCTGGGTTTTATATGTGTTATATTAAAGATTTTTCAAAAATTACTAAACCTTTGTGCCGAAGTTTAGAAAAAAGATAAGAAATTTGATTTTATTGATGAATACGTAAATGCCTTTGAAGTATTGAAAGAAAAATTAGTCACCGCTCCTATAATTGTTTCACCTGACTGGAAGAAACCATTTGAAATTGTGTACGATGCTAGTGATTATGCGATTGGAGCTGTCTTAGGAAAACGATATGATAAAATTTTTAAAGTTATATACTACGCTAGTAAAACTCTTAATGAAGCTCAAATTAACTATACCACTACTGAATGAGAGTTATTATCGATAGTATTTGCATTTGAAAAGTTATACTTCTTTGAAATGTTGCAAGAATTTGACTTTATTATAATAGATAGAAAAGGGTCTGACAACCAAATAACTGATCATTTATCTAGATTGGAACAATATTAATTATCATATTTTGAAGATGAAATTATAACTTTTCCTAATGAACAACTTTGTAATATTAAGGAATGGAACTTACCGTGGTATGTTAATATAGTGAACTATATTGTAAGTGATGTTTTACCACCTAATTTACCAACACAACAATTGAAAAAATTTATCCATGATGCTAAATCTTATTTTTGGGATGTCCCATACTTATACAAACAATGTAAGGACCTAATTTTTGAAGATGTGTGCCTTATGAAGAAACCGAACCAATTATTCAGAGATGCCATGATTCTGAATTTGGGAGACATTTTTGTGTTGATAAAACACATAAAATTATGCAATATGGATTTTATTGGCCAACTCTTTTTAGAGATGTTAATATATACATTAAAACTTGTGATCGATGTCAGAGAAAAGGTAATATCTCTAGAAGAAATGAAATGCCCCTGAATTTTACATTGGAGTTGAAATCTTTGATGTTTGGGGATTAGATTTTATGGGACCGTTTATTCCTTCATTTGGAAATTTATATATATTAGTTGTTGTGGATTATGCATCAAAATGGATTGAAGCAATATCCTTATCCAAATGTGATGATCAAAGCGTTTCAAAATTTTTAATGAAGAATATTTTTACAAGATATGGAATTCCAAGAGTTATTATAACTGATGGTGAATCCCATTTTAGAAATAATATGATTAGAAATTGACTAGAAATTATAATATAATTGACACACGTTGACTTTAATTTAATATATTTATATGCAAGAATTTGTTACCACTGTAAAAAGATTTTAAGCTGCAGTAACGACACCAAAAACTTGATTGCAAGGGGCTTATATATGTGTAATAATTTATATACTCAATTTATATTTTTATAATGATTTTGTAAAGTCCGTGTACTCAACGCAACTTTACGTATCGTATCAAGTAATACAGGGCTCTAATGGAGTCCTGGTTAACGATCCCACAGGGAGGTTTTAAGTTGAAGTAAAGTAAAAAAAAGTTTCACAAGTTATAATTAAGCACCTAAATCTTATGCCCTAATCACGATTAAAGTTCAATTCTTACTTCTACTACTATGCAGAAAACAGTAATAACTAACTAAACTACAATTACTTCTAATTACTTGAAAACAGAATTATCTAACAGACACACTAAACTATGTATTTGAAAGGTTTTTGATATATATGAGAAAAGTATCTTTCTTCTTGCAATGAGAATATGATGTGCAGATTGATATGGATCAGTTATCTAATTTATTGTGCTAAATAGGAGCATAGATGATTCTTTACCTTTAGAAGAGTACCCCTCCTCTAAATATGAAAAGATCATTAACATATTCTAAGTTTAGTCATTAACTCTAAGGCTAGACTGGGAGGATACCAGCTCTCACTTCAAAGCTCCCACTCACCCTTCACCCGAGGCTAACCTTTCATATTAATTACTAATCTTAGAACCAATTTGGGGATTTCAGCCTGTCACCCTAAAATCTCCACTTTGAAGTCCTTCAGAACACATTTCCCTATTTATTTGCACGCAATTCCCATGAACTACCCAATTCATCCATGGAAATTGAATGGATCTTTCATTATTGTTGTAGGACATTAAATCCTTTCAAGCTTAATGTTCAACAACATATTTTAACATTTCAATTGGCCAAATAGAAAGTAAATTAAGTTCTAAATGGAAAACCATCACAATCTCTTCAATACATTAAAAGCACATTAAATCCACATCAAACCATCATCACATCTCTAAGCAAGAAGAAAGACAAAGAAGACTACTCAGAATTCATGGAGAAGATATAATAAAACATGGATTTTATATATAAAAGAAAAGTCATATAAGCCATAAAAGAAAATACAACTTTTCTCTTTCTCTTCCCCAATGCAATCCCTTTAAAGTTCCTTTGAATTCTCTTCTCTCTTCTTTACAACACTTGATTATCTCTTTAGAATGGAAAGGAAGAAGCAATCTCTCACTTTACTTCTTCTCCTTCACTCCTTAGAGAAGAATTCCTCTCAAATCCTCTCTTCTACACACTAGTCTACTAAAACCTAACACTTAACACACACTAAATCACTAAGAGAGAGCAATAGAATGCGAGAGAGCCCCCTTCTCTCGTCCAAAATCAGTTATTTAAGAGTTAGTGACGAAATCCCAAGAGATTCCATAGGCATCCCTTCAAAATTTCACCAAAGCTCTCAAATTTTGAATTCCACCAACTTTGGGCGCTAGCAGCGCTCTATCATGCCAATTAATTCTGGAGTCTCTGGATTTGGGCGCCGGTGGCGCCAGAATACTTTTTCACCATTTTGCTCCTTTTTGCTCTTTTTTGCTCCGAATTTTTTCCTTTTTGTATCTTTTCGTTCCAATCACCTAAAATCATCATACTTGCAACAAATCATGAAAAATACCTTTCTTTAAAGTGCAATATCACCAAAAATGAGTAAAATTAGATAGCAAAATCCGTATATATTTTTGGTGCATCAAAATCCCCAAACTTAAACTATTACTTGTCCTCAAGTAATCTTTTTACTACATAAAATATAACTCTAGGCAATGTACTTTTCAACTGTAAGACACTAAAATTTTCATTCAAAAGAATATATTGGTTAGATTTTCAAAAAAAGTTTAGTAACTCAGGTCAACATTACAGGTATAAGAATATTCAGTAATCAAGTCTAAGAGTTCTAGTCTTCTATTTATTTCAAGATAAACTATAATTTGTCATATTAAGAGTGCCTTAAAAGAATATGTGAAAAAGGAGTTCATGCAAAGTTTACTAGAATGTAGGCTGGTACTTTAAATATAAATTCAGAAATGAAATCAAGTTTTCCCTTTAGGATGATTTAAGTGAAGCCAATTTTTGATTAGGCGTCTCCTCAAGCTTCTCCTCATAAACATTTTTCTTTCTTTTTTTTTCTTTTCTCTTTTTTTAGGGATTGTTTTTCAATCCTTCTTTTCTTTTCTTTTCTTTTCTTGAGGATTACTATATCTAGATAGCCTTTAATGATTTTGAAATTCACTCTCCTCTTTCTAAAGTTTAAACTTGAAACACCACCTTTATTATTTTTCATAAAGTCACAATCTCTTCTTAATACACACTACTTTAAGTCCCTTAACATTTTAAAAATACAGTTTTCTTTACTTTAAATAGTTTACTATAATCAAATCCTTTCATACCAAATATCTTACTTCTATAAAATCAACTTTTATTACCAAAAATTTTCATCTTATCCTTCCATAATATTCAACTGAAATAAAAAGTTTTAGTTATCTTACAATGAAGTTCAACTGCCTGAAGTTATGCTAATAACTTTTGAAAATATATAATAGTTGAGAATAAGTAAGAGTTTAGTATTTCTTTACCCTCCCCCAAACTTAAGTTTTTCAATAAATTTAAAATAGTTGAGAGTATAAGAAAACTAACCTCTTTATGCTGGGATTCTGAAATCTTTAACAGCTATCTAGTATTAATCAAAATTTACAACTAGCAGGCATGAATAATTAGTAGCAGTGATATAACAATTTTAAATATTTGCATGGGTAAAGAGAAATTAACATTAAACATCCAAACATTCACCATAACACTACAACATGAAACAGACTATCACACTACTAACAGTGCAACTAACAGTTTTAAAATCTCATTACAACATAACAACACATCATGAAAAGTAAATAACACTACATCACACAGTACAACACAGGGTTACACATCACATGAAAAGTAAATATCCACTAAATCACATCAGTACAACACAACACAACAAGATCAACAGAAATAAAAACAAACAAACAAACTATCTACTAGTCTCCATCACCAGGATAAGCAACAGGGTCATCAGCGAGGTCGTCATCAGCAGGGTCAGGTCTATATGGTGTATAGCTGGGGCAAGTAAGAAAAATCACATCAGACTCCCCCCTTATAAATCTGACCTGAGCATCATAATAAGCAATATTAAACTCCACTCTCCTTTGCAGATAATCTTCATTCACATCACTCCTCGCCTCAAATACATCCATCCGACCATGGAGTCTATCCATACTAGTACTTTGTAGTCTCAGCTGCTCCATAATATCAGACAAGGTATGCTGCTCAGATGTAGATGGAACATCATAACTCGTAGTAGGAATATCAGTACTCCTACGCTCAACTCTGGCTCCTACATGAGACTCATAAGTATGAACTATATTCTTTGTAATAGGTCTCAATGGCATAGCCACTTCTTCAGAACTACTGAACTCCACTCCAGACTGAACACACAAGGCATGGATTAAAGCAGGATGTCCTAATCCTCCAGTCGTCTCGCCTTTCACAATCGTTTGAAAATTCTTGTAAATAATAGATCCAATATCAATGTTTTTCATCTTCTGTATACAGTACTTATGAATCGCTCCATCTCTAGTAACTTTGTTGTGGTGATAAGATGGTAATAGCCTTGTAGAAATGAAATAATGCCAGACTTTTGAAGCAACATTCAAAGTGGAAGTGGGGAAATTTATCAACTGTTTTTAACTTACTTTCCATTCTCCTCGCCCGTCAGTCAGAAAAGCAATAACTTCTCTCATATTCTCCCTTACAGTGTCAAAGTTTTCGTACTCACACATGAATGGTTCCCGAGTCTGATAAAAAGCATTGATGCGTTGAGGAGTAAACTCAACCATCTTTCCTCTAACAAGCACATACTCAGTCTCAGTCCAGGGTACGTTCGCATAGAATTCTCGAACAACTCCCATAACAACATTCACAGTGAAATAACAAAATCTTTCCCAGTTTTGCTCTACAATTAATTATTCTACAAATCCTCCAGGACTATCAAAAGCTCGATCCTGGACACACTTCTTGTTGTGAAGGATAGAGTTATAGTGAAATTGGGCTTTGATATTGACAAATCTCTCCTCATCAAAATCCAATTTTCTCTTTCCCCTTGGAGCCATGTGAATTTCTAAAATTTACAAAAATAATTTCAATAAATCCTAAATTCACCATGTATCAACTCCAAACACTATCTTAAATAAGTAAGAGCAAATTTCATCATGGAAATCTCAAAATCTCTCTAAAACTCTAAAAATTCCTACATAAGCAATGTGAGAGATTTCCATTGTGAAAATCCAAAAATTTTAACTTAAAGTGAAGCTCTTACCAAGAGAAGTGCAAACTCGGTGTCGAAAAGCCTTGAAAACTCCTTAAATCTGGGATCTAGCAAGCCCTAGATCTTTAAAATCGTGAAAATGGAGGAAGAAGACGAAGGAAATGGAAAAATTTGCGAGTACTAAGGAAAAAATCGTGAAATCGAGGGTTTAAAACCAATTTTTGGGTTTGGGCACCGGCGGCGCTCGATAGGGTGCCGACGACACTATTTAAAAATATTGGCTAACTCTCTGGATTTGGGTGCCCAAGGCACCAATTCTGGCGCCGGCGGCGCCAGTCCAAAATATTTTATGGGTTCGAAATTTTTTTCGTAATTTCAATCATTTAGAAGTCCACAATGATGTTTAACACTTCAATAAGCATTTACATCATCCCATAAGCAATAATTAACACATTTCTTCACACAAACAACACACAACAATCTTATATATATAAAATCTAAGTTACATCAAACACACCAAATAAGTTCATTCAAACCAACTATTTTTAGTTATTTAGTGCAGCAAGTACTCTACGATAGGGAAGCCCTAATATCTAAAAACACAATGAAAGCAAGCACATCTAAATCTAAGTTCAAAGCAAAGCAAACACTATACAAATCAAACATAACTTAAGCAAATCAAACTAAACACACAACATATATAAGTAGAATCCATCAAATTACTCCATGTCAGTTTCAGAACTATCCTCTCCTCTAATGTCTCCAATTGATTGCTGATGCACAAACAAGTTATAGAATAAACGAAATGGAAATTCATCAGATGATTCTTCAGCAATCATCACGTTCTTCTTCATCAGATTGATCAATCCCATCTCAATTCGACCAGTGTGATCAAATTGCTCTTTCATTCTCTAATCTATATGATCGAACAAATCAGAAATGTTATTGATCGCATTCATAACGTTTCGTACCTCTTTCTCCAATTGCTTGATCCTCTGCAATATAATTCTGGAACCTTCATAAAAGTAGGGTTGAATCGGCTGCGAAGTCTGCATCGATTGATCAGTAAGTAGATTCATGTCATATTCATCTCCAACTGTCTGGTAGTCGTAGAGATTGGTTGGATCAATAAGTCTCCATGGAAGAAGAACCTTTTCCCTACTTTCATATGGAACCTGTGACTGACTACATAACTGGAATATGGTGGATGGGTGTCCAAGCCCATATTTAGATCCATGCACAATTAATCCAAGTACTGATTTCACAATAAGATTACCAATGTCAACCGTCCTTCCAGTTTGAATGCAGAAATTCAAAATGGCGCTTTCCTTGGTCACCTTGCTTATCTTCAACGTCGGAAGCAATTTTACCGAAATGAAGTAATGCCACTGCTTCGATACCGGATTGAGAGATGCAGATGGGAAACTAATATATCCATTCTCCCTGATTTCCCATTCTTCATTATCATCTGTTAAATATCGATACACATCATTCATATTAACCGTTGTGGCATTAAAATTAGAATAATGACAAATAGGAATGTTTTCAATCATGAAGAGATCGTTGATTCGTGCAGGAGTGAATTGCACAAATCTACCACACACAAATACAAACCCTTGGTTGATCCCATGAAGATTCACATAGAATTCTTTCACGACAGGAACAACAACGGTGGCGGTAGTGAACCAAAGGACTTCTCAATGTCTCTCCTTAATAATTTCTTCAGTTCTAGTTGTAGGATTATCCATACCTCGATTTATGAAGCTCCTTTCCTTGATAATCCGACTTTTCATCATCACTTTGTTGAACAAACGCTGCGCTTTGAAACTTATGAACTTCCTTTTATTGCAAATGCGAGATCGAGAGGTTTCAATGGCATAGAAATCCATAGGAACCAAATTAGTATTGGTGGTTTTCGTTTTTCTTAAGTTAAGAAGTCAAAAATGGAGTTTGGGGAGTAATAAGGACGAAGATCCCGCCAAAAACCACCAAAACTCGTGTTCTGAAACTTAAAAACTGTCAGGCAGAATTTGGCCGAGCGCCGGCGGCTCTCAAATAGATAAGTTCAGTAGGGTAAAAACGATAGGGCGCCGGCGGCGCCAGTGTTTAAAAACTTTTACCAAACTTCGTTTGATCCAAAATATTCCAATATCTCGATTCGATCCATCATTTATCAATTTTTTAAATATTTAGGGGTAATTAAGATTCAGAAACAACTATCTTAAAAAGCATAACTACAACAGACAAGCAAACACACCACAAAGATACATATGAATTGTCTCCCATAAAGCACTCAGTTTAATGTCGTCAGCCCGACAAACCATTTGGTTAACCGAGATGACTCAGTATTAAAACCTCTTTGAAATCAGGTTGGAACCCGTCAAAGTAAGGCTTTAATCGATGCCCATTAACCTTGAAAATCTTTCCAGTATTAGGATCTTTAATATCAACAACAACAAAAGAGTGAACTTTTACAACTGTAAAAGGTCCTAACCATTTAGACTTGAGCTTTCCAAGAAATAACTTCAATCTTGTGTTGTATAATAAAACTTTTTGTCCAAATTTTAAGTTCTTTTTCAATATTTTTCGATCATGCCATAATTTCATTTTCTCTTTATAAATCATATCATTGTGATAAGATGCATTTCTAATCTCTTCCAATTCATTTAATTGCATAAATCTTTTCTCTCCAGCAATTTTCAAATTCAAAATTAACTCTTTATATCCCAATATGCTTTATGCTCCAATTCAACTGTAAATGGCAAGTTTTACCAAACACTAGTCTATAAGGAGACATTCCAATAGGGGTTTTAAAGCAGTTCTGTAAGCCCATAAAACAGTATCTAATCGAGCAGACTAATCTAATTTATGATTATCCACAATTTTCTCCAAAATTATCTTAATTTCACGATTAGATACTTCTGCTAAACCACTAGTCTGGGTATGATAAGCAGTAGAGATTCTATGAATAATATTATACTTCTCACTTAATCTCTTAATTTGATTATTCCTGAAATGGGATCCACCATCAGTTATGATCATTTTCGACATTCCATATCTTGTAAATATAATTTTCTTTAAAAATCTTGAAATACTCCGAGCATCACATCTTGGTAAAGCAACAGCTTTAATCCATTTCGAGACATAATCAACAACAACCAATATATATAGATTTCCAAATGAAGGAGTAAATGGTCCCATGAAATCTAATCCCCATACATCAAAAATTTCAACTTCCAAATTATAATTTAGAGGCATTTCATTTCTTCTAGATATATTACCTACTCTCTGACATCGATCACATGATTTAATATATCTATAAACATCTCTAAATAGAGTAGGCCAATAAAATCTAGATTGTAAAATTTTAAAAGCAGTTTTATCAACACCAAAATGACCTCCAAATTCGTAATCATGACATTGTTGAATAATCAAATTTGTTTCTTCTTGTGGCACACATTTCCTAATAATCAGATCCTTACACTATTTATATAGATATGGCTCATCCCAAAAATAGAATTTTGCATCATATTTAAACTTCTTTTGTTGTTGCCTTGTTAAATCAGGTGGTACAATATCACTTACAATATAATTCACAATATCAGCATACCAAGGCAATTTTTTTTCCATAATTGTATAAAGTTGCTCATCAGGGAAAGTTTCTATAACTTCTTTTTCAAATTCAGATAATTTATCATTTTCTATTTTGGACAAATGATCAGCTATTTGGTTATCAGTTCCCTTCCTATCAACTATCATAAAATCAAATTCTTGCAAAAGAAGTATCCATCTAATGAGTCTAGGTTTTGCATCCTTCTTTTGCATTAAATATTTGATAGCCAAATGGTCTGTATGCACAATACTTTTAGTTCCAATTAAATAAAGTCTAATTTTTTCAAAAGCAAATACTATAGCTAATAATTCTCTTTATATTGTGGTATAATTAATTTAAGCATCATTAAGAGTTTTACTAGCATAGTAAATAACTTTGAAAACTTTTTCATACCTTTGCCCCAATGCTACTCCGATTACATAATCACTAGCATCACACATCAGTTCAAATGGTTTCTCCCAATCGGGTGAAACAATTATAGGTGCAGTGATTAACTTTTCTTTTAATAATTAGAAAGCTCTTAACCATTCATCATTAAAATCAAACTTTCTATCATTTTCTAAAAGTTGGCACAAAGGTTTAGTAATTTTAGAAAAATCTTTAATATATCGTCTGTAAAATCCAGCGTGTCCTAAGAAACTCCTCACCTTTCTCACAGTAGTGGGTGGCGACAATCTCTCAATCACTCTAATTTTAGCAGGATCGACCTCCATACCATGTTCATAAATTTTATACCCAAACACAATTCCTTCTGCAACCATAAATTGACATTTCTCCAAATTCAGAACTAGATTTGTTTTCTCACAAAGCTCCAAAACTTTTGCTAAGTTTTCCAAACACATTTCAAATGAAGTCCCGAATACAGAGAAATCATCCATAAAAACTTCTATTCCATTATCTATCATACTACTGAAGATAGACTTATACATCTTTGAAATGTTGCAGGTGTATTACACAGTCCAAAACGCATTCTTCGAAAAGCAAAGGTTCCGTAAGGGCTAGTAAATGTTGTCTTTTCTTGATCCTCAGGAGCAATAGATATTTGGTGGTAACCAGTATATCCATCTAGAAAATAGTAGTACTTGTGTCCAGCAAGTCTATCTAGCATTTGATCGAGAAAAGGTAGAGGAAAGTGATATTTCTCATGGCGGCATTTAATTTCCTATATTCAATACAAATTCTCCATCCATTAATTTGTCTTGTGGTTATAATTTCATTACTTTCATTTACTTCAACAACCACTCCTCCCTTTTTACGTACACAATGTATTGGACTTACCTAAGCACTATCCGAAATAGGATAAATAATTTCAACATCCAGCCATTTTAAAATCTCTTTCTTAACTACTTCTTTCATTATAGGATTCAATCTCCTTTGCGGATCAACCCTTGGTTTATGTTCTTCATCTAATAAAATTCTATGCATACAAATCGAAGGACTAACTCCTTTAATATCTGCCAAAGTCCATCCAAAAGATTTCTTGTATCTTTTTAAAGTTTCCAACAGTTTTTGTTCTTGATAATCATTTAACTCCGAAGATACTATAACTGGCAAGGGTTTAACAAATTAAGGTTTAACAAACATAAACCCTAATTAGGTCTAACCCATTAGACCTAATTAAACCATTAGACCTTAACTAACTAAGGTTTAATCAAACATAAACCCTAATTAGGTCTAACCCATTGACACTAATTAAACCATTAGACCTTAACTAACTAAGGTTTAATCAAACTTAAACCCTAATTAGGTCTAACCCATTAGACCTAATTAAACTATTAGACCTTAACTAACTAAGGTTTAAAACAAACATAAACCCTGATTAGGTCTAACCCATTAGACCTAATTAAACCATTAGACCTTAACTAATTAAGGTTTAATTAAACATAAACCCTAATTAGGTCTAACCCATTAGACCTAATTAAACCATTAGACCTTAACTAACTAAGGTTTAAAACAAACTTAAACCCTAATTAGGTCTAACCCATTAGACCTAATTAAACCATTAGACCTTAACTAATTAAGGTTTAATCAAACATAAACCCTAATTAGGTCTAACCCATTAGACCTAATTAAACATTAGACCTTAACTAAGTAAGGTTTAACCAAACATAAACCCTAATTAGGTTTAACCCATTAGACCTAATTTAACCATTAGACCTTAACTAAGTAAGGTTTAATCAAACTTAAACCCTAATTAGGACTAACCCATTAGACCTAATTAAACCATTAGACCTTAACTAACTAAGGTTTAATCAAACTTAAACCCTAATTAGGTCTAACCCATTAGACCTAGTTAAACCATTAGACCTTAACTAACTAAGGTTTAATCAAACATAAACCTTAATTAAGTCTAACTCATTAGACTTAACTAAACTATTAAGTCTTAACTAAATAAGACTTAATCAAACACAAATCCTAATTAAGTCTACTACATTAGACTTAATTAATTATTAAACCTTAATCAACTAAGGTCTAATTAAATCTAAATCCAACCTTTTAGTCCAAGTCCAACATAACCTAAACCTAACCTAACTTGTGTCCAACCTAACTTGAACTCAAGTTAACCAAAACCTTAGGTTCAACCCACATTGAACCTAATTTAAACCTACCATAACTTGAGTCCAATCTAACTTGAACTCAAGTTAACCTAAACCTTAGGTTCAACCCACATTGAACCTAATTTAAACCTACCATAACTTGAGTCCAATCTAACTCGAACTCAAGTTAACCTAAACCTCAGGTTCAACCCACATCGAACCTAACCTAAACCTAACCTAACTCGAGTCCAACCTAACTCGAACTCAAGTTAACCTAAACCTTAGGTTCAACCCACATTGAACCTAACCTAAACCTAACCTAACTCGAGTCCAATCTAACTTAAACTCAAGTTAACTCTAAACCTAGGTTCAAACCACATCGAACCTAACCTAAACCTAACCTAACTCGAGTCCAACCTAACTCGAACTCAAGTTAACCTAAACCTCAAGTTCAACCCACATCGAACCTAACTTAACTAAAACCTTAGGTTCAACCCATATCGAACCTAACCTAAACTAAACTAAACTTGAGTTCAATCCAACTAGAACCTAATCTAATCCAAGTCAAACCTTAACTTAGGATCAACCCATATTGAACTTAAATCGACCTTAAGTCTAGGTTCAACCTGACTTGAACCTAGCTTAATCTAAATTCAAAATTTAACTTAAGTCTAACCCACATTAGATTCAAGTCAAACCAAACTTAGGTTTAACCTGACATGAACCTAACCCAAAAACCTAACTTAAGTCTAACCCATATTAGACTCAAGTCGAACCATACTTAGGTTTAACACGATATAAACCTAAGTCTAACCTAAGTCTTAGGCTCAACCTAACTTGAATCTAAACTAAAACCCAGCTTAAGTTCAATCCTAAGTCTAGGTCTAACTTTAAATAGACTTAATTAAAACTTAAGTCTTATCTAAAAGGGACTTAGATGGTCTGCAAATCTAATCGAGTCTAATTTATTAGACTTGATTAACCTTTAAGTCCTATTTAAACAAGAGTTAAAACTTAATTAAATCTATTCTAAACCAAACCTTTTAACTTAAGTTCAAACGAACATGAACTCAAGTTAAATAGATTCAATCAACATCGAATCTAACTTATGTTCAACCGGACATGAACCCAAGTCAATTTAATCAATATCGAATTTAATTTCAAACCTTTTAACTTAAGTTCAAACGGACATGAACTCAAGTTAAATGGATTCAATCAACATTGAATCTAACTTAGGTTCAACCAAACATGAACCCAAGTTAATTCAATCAATATTGAATCTAATTTCAAATCTTTTAACTTAAGTTCAGACAGACATGAACTCTCTCAAGTTAAATAGATTCAATCAACATTGAATCTTACTTAGGTTCAACCAGACATGAACCCAAGTTAATTCAATCAATATTGAATCTAATTCCAAACCTTTTTAAATTAGAGTTCGTACGTACATGAACTAAAGTTAATAAATTCAACATTTTAAAACCAAAACTGACATAATCAACAAAAAAATTGACATTTCAAAATAATTAGACATAAACTGACATCCAAGACATATCCAAATATTCTGTGATGTTATTTCTGACAATGTTTTCTTTGCAGGGTGAAAACGAGAAATTTCGCTTAGATTTTCTTTACATGTTATAGGGTGTACTAACTCTATTTTGCAGGACGACATTATATGCGAACAAAAACAAAACCAAAACTTTTAGGTTAGACATATAACCTGAAACTTTTGACAACAAAAACAAAACAAAAACTTTTAGGTTAGACATATAACCTGAAACTTTTGACAAAAAAAACAAAACCAAAACTTTTAGGTTAGACATATAACCTGAAACTTTTGACAACAAAAACAAAACAAAAACTTTTAGGTTAGACATATAACCTGAAGCTTTTGACAACAGAAATGAAACCAGAACCTTTAGGTTAGACATAACACCTAAAGTGTTCAATAACATGATATAACGATATTCGGGAGTGAAAGTGGGTACATCTCTCCTTTAAATAAATTCTTAGAAAACAAATGATTAACATTAATAAGAAGTTTTCTTAAACAATTGAAAATTGTTTAAGATGTAATTAACTATAGAGGCTTGCCTCTATAGGAGATCTAAAAGAACCCGAAATAGAAATCTCTGGTTTATCATGATTTTCTTAATATGAAAATTCAAGAATATGTTATTCTAGAATATCCTCATATAAGAATTATCATAAACATCCTTTTCTACTATTAGTCCTAAAAATTCTCTAAATCCTTCATACGATTTATATGAATAAAACTAGGCTAATATTAGATGGCGACTCCTTGACATTGACATGATACAGAAATGGATGACGATGACATGACCCCATCCAACAACGATATATCATATTGTTATTATTTTCATCGCCACCATTATATATTATGCTAGAAAAACTCTTAATGAAACTCAAATAAATTACACTACTACTGAGAAAGAGCTCTTAGCAATAGTATATGTCTTTGATAAATTTAGACCTTATCTTCTTGGGACCAAATGTATCGTGCATACTGATCATTCGCTATTAAGTATTTAATGTCTAAAAATGATGCTAAACCTAGATTGATAAGATGGGTTCTACTTTTACAAGAATTTGATTTTCAAATAGTAGACAGAAAAGGAGTTGATAACCAAATCGTCGATCATTTATCAAGAATTAAAAATGATTGCGAGAAGATTACCGAAGAAAACATAAATGAGAAATTCCCTGATGAACAGTTATATGTTATTCAAGGATTACAAACGCCTTGGTATGCAGATATAGTTAACTATTTGGTTAGCAATATTTTACCGTATGGGTTAAATATCAAATATATTCAGAAATTCAAGAATGATTCTAAATCATTTATTTGGAAAGATTCTCAATTATTTAAACAAGGAAGACATTCTGTGATTCGCAGATGTGTACCTTATGAAGAAACTTTTACAATTATTCAAAAATGTCACGATTCTGAATTTGGAGGACACATTGGAGTGGATAAAACTGCGTTTAAAATTTTAAATTCTGGATTTTATTGGCCTACATTATTCAAAGATGTTGGACATTATGTGAAAACTTATGATCGATGTCAAAGAATGGGGAATATATCTAGAGAAGATGAAATGCCTCTAAGCTATATATTAGAAATTGAGATTTTTGATGTATGGGGTTTAGATTTTATGGGACCTTTTATACCATCATCTGGAAAGATTTATATTTTATTAGCAGTTGATTATGTTTCAAAGTAGATTGAAGCTGTAGCTTTACCTAACTGTGATTCCAAAAATGTTTCGAAATTTTTAAAGAAAATGAATTTTACAAGATTTGGAATGCCGAGGGTAATTATCAGAGATGGGGGAAGTCATTTCAAAAATGTAAGAATTCAATCATTACTGGAAAAATTTGGAATTAAACATAGAATTGCAACTGCTTATCACCCACAAATAAGTAGAATGGCTGAAGTATCAAACAGAGAAATTAAAAGAATATTAGAGAAGACTGTTAATCCTAAATGAACTGACTGGGTTGATAGACTTGATTCTACATGATGGGCTTGTAGAACAGCTTATAAGACACCTATCGGAATGTCACCTTATCGGTTAGTTTATGGTAAACATTGTCACTTACCTGTTGTAATGGAATATAAAGCTTACTGGGCAATAAATGAGTTCAATTATGATTTGAATGCTGCAGGAGAGAAACGACTGTTACAACTGAATGAAATGGAAGAGATAAGAAATGAGTCATATGAAAATGCAAAGATTTATAAGGAAAAAATGAAGAAATTGCATGATAAATAGATTTCAAGAAAAATATTTGAGCCTGGACAAGAAGTATTATTATTTAATACTCGTTTAAGACATTTTCTTGAAAAATTAAGATCTAAATGGAGGAGACCATTTATAATTGAGAAAGTATACCCTTTATGGAGCTGTGGATATTAAAGATCCCAAGACGGGAAAAATATTTAAAGTTAACGGATTAAGACTGAAGCCTTATATGGGAGAAATGAAACTAATTTACAAGTAGGCTTACGAGCTGAGTCTACCCGATTAAAATAACTGATTAGTTCAGGCTAACGACGTTAAACCAAGCTCTTTATGGGAGGCAACCCATATATTATCATTGTGATTATTTGTGAATTGAATTTATCTCAATCGATATGTGTGTGTTGATCACACCTTTTTAATAGACCTATTTTAAGACTGAAACTTTATAAATTTGACGATAGGAGAAACGAAGTCGAACATGGTTCCGACGCCTAGGATCCCAAACTTGGAGCCTGAGCACCAGCATAACCTGTGCATTGATGGTTCGGAGCCTAGGCGCCAGATTTCGGTGCCTAAGCGCCTCAGTTACAAGTTCATGCAAAAACTAAAAATCTTCAGTTTTTCACACGAATTCTTCCTATAAACTACCCTATCTTCGTCCCCAATCCCTAAGCAACCCTAGTTTCGTCCAGCACAACTCATTTTGGAAGAGAAAAGAGAAGTTTAGAAGCAAAGGAGAGAGGAGATCATGGCAATGAGTTAAGAGATAAGTCTTCTAAAGATCCTCAACCTTATTTCAATGGTTATATTACAGTAAGTTTGGAGAAATTTTTCAGTCATATAGATAAGATTGAGGTGGAATTGCTAAGTGTTGGAAATCGTCTACATGAGATGTATCACCAAATCGAGCACTTGGAATGGCATACGAATCTTCAATTCGATCATATGGCAGCCTTTCAAGATTCTCAAGTGACGATGTATGCAAAGAACAAATGGATTGACGAGAAGACGACAATGTTAGTTTTCTACCCATGCGGGCCTAGTAATCTTCATTGCGAGAGGGATGGAAATTCAAAGTTTGGAGAAGAATAGATCGTTGGTGTGTTCTAGGTGTGATTGAGTCATGTTTTAGTGAGTCAAATATTTAGGTTGTGTGTTTGCTTTCAATGTTCAAAGTGTGTTGTTTGATTGTGAATTTGCTTTGAAATAATGATGTTTGTGTTGTTTATTAAGAGTTGAACCTTGTTATAGTACTTTTCTGTAATTGTTTTAGCTTGGAATGGAAAATTTTGAAATGAAATTGGATGAGTTTGATTATATCTTGTGTTTGAATGTTGGATCTATTTTATCATTTAAATTGTTTATGGAAATGTTTGGAAGTTAGAAATTGGAGTAATACTCTCATGTGAGTAATTAGAAGTCAAATTTGTTAAGTTTTGGCGGTTAGCCTGAACCCGTAATTCAAGCTTTTAAACTCACCAATGCCATTAACGACGCCTAGGCTCCTTCTTCCTCCATTTTTTACGAAATACATACCTAGAAGATACGATCGTTGCACTGAACTAACAACGATTCTACTACTTCACTGCTGTTACTGTGATCCCTGTCGTCTGGGAATTTTATGCTAATTTTATGGATGTCGAAGATTATGAGATCTTCGTGAGAGGAGTTGGAGTAGGATTTACTCCTGAAAGAATCAACATTTTCTACGGCCTGCCACCAATCATTAAGTGCTACTATTCTGGATTATCTCAATCTGAGGGAGATTTGGAGATGATTATTGCATATTTGATTGATGGTACTGGAGCTTGGAAGATCCGGAATGAGAAACGAGTAAATTTTTCATCTTCTAAGTTAAATGGTGTTTCTAAGGCCTGACATTACTTTATTTCTACTCGCCTCCTTCCATCCAACCATTTGAGTGAGGTCACAAAAGACAGAGCTATCCTCAACTACTGCATATAGGAGAGGAAGCCAGTTGATGTCGGGAGTATTATTTATGATTCTGTGGAGTCCACTACTCGTTCCAGCACTTCTGTGGGATTGGGATTCCCATGTCTGATTTATTCTCTGTGAGAAAGTGCTGGAGTTGTTGTCGAGCTTTCAGAGGAGAAGCTCAAGTCTACCAAGCCCATTGGACGGGACAGTGTTAGTATTTATGATCAACTTTGAGGTAAGAGTTCTACCACACCCTCTAGTTCATTACCTACTTCAGGTAGACCTTCTACTTCTTGACCCTCTACTTCTGTTGCTGAGCCACCATCTAGTTTTTGGAAAAATATGCATGATAAATTTATAGAGCACAAAATAAGTTACTTTTAACCCATCGTAGAGTGGATACAATAGATAAGAAAGTGGATCATCTTTCTGAGTACACCCAGAGGAAGAGTGATTTTGATGCAGAGCATTCTGAAACTCATGTTAGATTCCTTAAGGGTGATCATTCAGTTCAGTTCCCGAACTACCCTCGATTCTCACCATATGATGATCGCCAGAATAAGAATGTAGATTTTTCTTTTGATGATGATGAGGATGAGGAGACAGCTAGTGATGAATAGATTTCTAGGATTGAGTAGTTGTGTTATTTATATTATGTTTTGTTAGTGTGTTAGTTTTAGATGTATGTGATGATTTGTTTTATGTTTGATGCACTGTTGATGTTAGTGTACTTTTGATGTTTAGAGTGTATTGATTCTGAGACATTTATTGTTGTACTGATGATTGTTGGATTGTTAGAGTTTATTTTTGTAATGAGATGTTTTGTTTCTGTTTTAGCACAGTGATCAATATACTTATTTAGTTTAGTTATTTTTGTTTAAAATTATAAAAGATAAAAGAATTAAAAAAAAATTTGTATAAATTGATCCTGCTTACTAAAATTTTTTATATACGCTTAAACATTTCTTTTATATTCATAAAAAACATGTATATAAATAAAATTTTTCTTTTTAGATTATTTTTCATATACTTAGAAAAATTCCTGGTGGAAATATGCTATTCTTTCTCTCATGCTTTAGAAATTTTCATGATTCATGTTTATACCAAAACCGAAGTTTGGGGGAAGGGAAAATATTTTGGAATTTAAATATTATTTGTTTTTAATTACTAATATTTTCTTTAAAAATATTAACATAACATAAGGAATGAAAAATTTATTTAAGATTACTTAAATTTTTGAATTTATAAATAATTTAGTAAACTTAATTAAAATTTTAATAATTTTGATTGATTTTAAGAATAGAATTAATTAACTTAAAGAATAATAAGATTAAATTTTTTTCTATTTATAGTAAAGAGAATTGTATTTTTGAAATACTAAGGAATCAAGATTATTACTTGAAAAAGAAAATATTGAAATTATTTTTGAAAAATACTTATTAAGAATGTCATATTTATTAAGTGAAAATGTATAAGTTTTTAAATATAAGTTAAGGATAGTGAAGTTCAAAATCAATAACACGCTATCCAGATATAGTAATCCTCACAAATTGTGAAAAAAAGGGGGATTGAAAAATATCCTTAAAAAGAAAAAAAGAAAAAGAAAAAAAGAAGAAAAGAGCAAAAAAGAAATGTGAGGAGAAGCTTGAGGAGATGCTTAATAAAAAATTGGCTTCACTTGAATTATCTTATAGGAAGAAAACTAATTACATTTTTAACTTAATTTTTATGTACAAGCATCCTTACTAGAAAAGTTTTCATGAAAGTCTTTTTCTTGTAAATTATCTGTGTGACCTTAATATGATAAATTACAATTATTCTTGAAATAAATGAAAAAATTTAAGTCTTATGATTTGGTAGTTAAGTATTCTTTAAATTCTTAAAATTAACCTTAATTAGTGAAATTTGGTTAATGATTTACTAGAGAATTTATAAAACCAAAAATTACAAGAAATCTTAAATATTTAAACTTCATTCCAGATGTTATACATTTTATATAATAAAAAGGGTTACTTGAGGACAAGTAACATTTAAGTTTGGGGGAATTTGATCCACTTAAAAAGTACCTATTTTTATGCCTTATTTATGATTCAATTTTTAAGGATATTATGCTTTAATGAAAGGTATTTTTATGTTTTTGGATATAGGTGATGAAAAAAAGAGTTCAATAAGGAAAAAGGAGCAAAAAGAAGCAAAAATAATGCGAAAAAGCAAAGTTGCCAAAATTATAGGTCTGACGCCTAGGCTCCAGAATCCGGCGCCTAGGTGCCAGTTCGATACTGAAGCAATTAAGATTTTTGACAAGTTTGGGCAGTTTTTTTGATGGTGTTAAGCTGTTATTTGACCTTCTAGAAGACTGGAAGTTACTCCTGATACATAGGACACGTGATACAATGCATATGGACACAGGAAAAATGTTTTAATCGTGAAGAGGTGGGATCCAAAGTGAAGGGGTGCGAAGATCTGGTCACGGAGTCTGGCACCTAGGCGCCAGATCCCAGCGTCTAGGCGCCACAGTTACTTTCTAGAAGATTCATTGAATTTGGACTAATTTTGAAGAGGTGCCTTAAGCAACCCCTGGTCATTTTTGAAGCTCTATAAATATGAGACATTTCTACATAAAAAGGAGCTCTCCCGCGCCCGGAAATAGTTCTAGAGAGCCACCAAATACTTTTCTTAAGTATTTAGTGAGTTTATTTTAGTTTATTTTAGTTACTTTGAGTGTTACAACTCAATTCCTTGAGTGGTAAGTGAGAGTTTGTAAGATTTGGTGTTGTTGAAGTCTTGTACTTTGCATTGGAGTCAGTAGGAGTCAAAGGATCACTTAAAATAAGTATTTGTAACTTAGTTCAAAGTTTTATAAATATGTTTTGTTGTGTGAATTCAATGTGTTCTGAGTAGTTACTTTTCTTTCTCCTTTCAACCATGAAAAGATAATAAAGATAATTTGATTTCATTGGAGAACATAAACTTAATTTTAAAAATTATTGTGATGATATTCATACCTGATATTCATTTACTTTTTAAACTGGTCATTTGAATTGCTAAAATCTGTTGAAGAATTTTGAGACATATCCGGAGATGAGTTCTTAACTAGTAGATATCACATGAATCCTTGGGTAATGCCATGTGCGGGTTATTCAAGGTGAAGTGCAAATAAATAGGAAAATATTATTTATTAGGCGTAGATTTAATTAGTTTTTAGAGTAACAGACTAAATTCTATTAATTTGGTTTATAGAAAGGGAACGGGTCACTAGTAGGGCCGATCATAGCCACCCTTGGACATCTAGAAGTGTGATTCTAGATTAACCCATTCTACTAATAATACATATTGAACCAATTTATAGATTAGTCAATGTTCTTTATACTATCGAGTGAAGGTAAAGAATATGAATGCTTCTATTTGGCCCAATACCATAATTTCAAGTTCTCCACGAATGATAGTTTTTCTGAAAAATCTTGGATTATTTGAAAAGGAGAAAGTTGTTTTATTTATACTTGCATCAACCTTTACTTTATTGCTACTTTACTTACATATAGTAGAAATTTCATAAAACTTAAAATATGATTTTTAAAAAGAAGTAAAAATTATAATTAATTTTAATTTAAAAATCTATTAATTTCTAAAATTAATCTTCTCTGTGGGATCGATAACCAGGACTCTAATAGAGCCCTGTATTACTGGATACGATACGTATACTTGCGTAGTACCTCTGGTGTGCAAAATATTTTCTAAAATTATATATTTATTTTTGCATGCTACCCTTTAAAATATAAATCGAAGGATAAATTGTAGGCATAGTTACGGGTCGAGGTCATCAAGGATGAAAGAACAGTTTGATCATACAATTCATGAAGAAAATGGCTTGGATTGAAGAGGATTCGACGGATGAATTCCCGTATCGACCCCTCTACAATCTATTTGTGCACCACCAATGCATGGGTGATATCAGAGAGGATAGCACTAACATTGATGATGAGTAGTAACTCTATGTTTTATCTACTGTATATTTAGTATTTGGCCTTTATTTACTTGAGTTTGGTTTGTATTTGGTTTGCTTACGGTTTGATTTTAGACTTAGTTTGCTTGAGATTTGAATTTTTGTTAAGTTTTCAGCGTTAGAGTGTTGTGGTTTGATTATGACACTGAATTTATGATGTATTAGTTTGATTGATGTGTGAAAGTTTGTAACTTTGGATTATATATCTATATATATATATAAGTGATGTGATGTATTATTTAGGTAGTTTTTGTATTAGTTAATCATTTGATATTGATTATGATGCTTAAAAAGGCTAATTAGATGCCATAGAAACTTGGAAATGATCAAAATCGCGGAGTTGTAGAACGAGTGATTGCTGAGCGAAATTAGGAGAATTTCTATTATTTTTCTATAGATGTTGTTGCTGACATTGTCCATGAGTTCTATGCCAACTTACAGTACACTGAAAAAGAGTATGTGCTTGTTCGTGGGCAAATGGTAGAATTTACCCCTGCATTGATAAATGCCTTCTACCAGTTACATGACCATTTGTTCTGTGCTTACAAATCTTTTAGTATTGTGGATTCTGCCATGAATGAGGTAATTACTTTTCTTACTAATGGAAAAAGAGAGTGGAAAATGAAGCAGATGCAAAAGATAAATTTTCTTGCTTTCACTATCAATGTTGCATCTAAGGCCTGACATTACTTTATTTCTGCAAGATTACTACCTACCTACCATCGCAGTGAAGTCTCTAGAGATAGAGCAATTTAAAATTTTTGTATTAAAAACATGAGAGAAATTGATATTGGAAGAGTTATTTATAATAACATTCTAACCATTGCTAAGGGAGAAACCACTGGAGGATTGGGACATCCTGCCCTGATTTATGCTTAAATGTATGAGTTGCGGTTGATGTTGACAAAGAGTTGGTCCACCCTCTAAAGCCAATTAGTAAGGCCAACATTCGCACCTATGAGTCTCATGTTGGATGGAGATCAGGAGGAAAGAGTAGTGAGATTCCCTCCACCAGCCATGACATACCTTCTACCTCGGGGACCCCTACTATTTTTGATGTTATGGAGCGCTGATGCTGATGATTCAGCAAGATGATATTACTAGACTCCATAGCAGAATGGGTGGTTTGGAAGCAAGGAATAGCATCAAAGATGACTCTATAAGGAGAAGAGTGGATTATGATATTGCTTATCATGATGCTCAGATGAGATTCATGAGGGGAGAAACTGGTGTTATATTTCCTACTTGCCCCCGCTATAATCCATACCAGCCTAAAGAAAGAGCAGAAGAAGAAATTCTTATGTTTGTATTTGTTTTGTTGATTTCTATTTTGTAGTTGTGTGTTAATTGTTATTTTCTTTGTTGTAGCAGTTATGTGTAATGATTGTACTTTTAATTTGTTTAAGTTGTATTGAAACTTTTATAGTTTGTCATTGTTGTAGTAAAAAAATTGTTATGGATATTATAGAAATTGTTCAGAGTAGTATATTCAAATTTTATTTACCCTGCAATTTATATGAACAATGTTTCTAACTATTTTATGCATGTAGTTAATTTTTACTTAAATACATGCATGCTTCAGAAGAATCAAAAGTCCATCACAAAAAGGTTAATTACTTCTTTTTTGTTTTTCTCTTTCATTTGGTAATTCATTATACACTGCAAAATTTAAGTTTGGGGGAGGAAAATCTTAACTTTTATTTGTTCTCAATCAAAGTATATTTTTAAAAATTATCTTAACATGACTTGAAGTAGATGAGCTTAACTTTAGATCACTAAATATTATAGTATATTTAATTAAAATTTTTAGTAATGAAGATTAACTTTATGAATTAAGAAATTTAGTAAAAGAGGACTAGACTATAGTTAACTATTTAAAGTAAAGAAAATTGTATTTTTGAAATGTTAAGAGTCTTAGAGGTTTGTGTGAGAAGAAAGGATTGTGACTCTATGATGAATCATTAAAAAGCTAATATGTCTATAAAGTAAAGAAATGTTACAAATTCCAAACTTTAGGAAGAGAAGAGTGAAGTTCAAAATCATTAAAGGCTATTTAGATATAGTAATCCTCACATGAAAAAGTAAAAGTAAAAAAAAAACAAAAAAAGAGAGAGGATTGAAAAACAATACAAAAAAAAAGAAAAGTAAAAGAAAATATATGTGAGGAGAAGCTTGAGGAGATGCCTAATCAAAAATTGGCTTCACTTAAATCAACCTAAAGGGAGAACTTAATTTCATTTCTGAATTTATTGTAAAGTATTAGCATCCTTACTAAAAGAGTTTTCATGAACTTATTTTTCATATGATACTTCAAAGTACCCTTAATGTGACAAATTATGATTATTCTTGAAATAAATATGAGACTAGAATTCTTATACTTGATTACTAAATGTTCTTATATTCATAATTTTGACCAAAGTTATTGAAAAACTTTCTAAAAATCTTACCATTATATTTATTTAAATAAAAAATCATAGTAATAATTAAGTAAAGTTCACTACTAAGAGCTACATTTTTATGTAGTAAAAACATTAGTTAAGAACAAATAATCGTTAAGTTTGGGAGATTTTGATGCACCAAAAATATGCTTGAATATATATATATATATATATATATATATATATATATATATATTATACTCATTTTTTGTGATATTCCACTTTAATAGAAGGTATTTTTCATGCTTTGCTGCAGGTATGACAATTTTAGGAAATTGGAGCAAAAATAAGCGAAAAAGAATGAATTTGGAGCAAAAAAGGCAAAAACCAGATTTCTGAAGTTCTGGCGCTGACGGCGCCCAAGCTGGCGCCGACGGTGCGTTTTCCCAGAGAGTTCAGAATTAATTGGTGCGGTAGCTCGCCAACGGTGCCTTATTGCCCATCGACGGTGCCCAATGTCTATTTAAGTTAAATTCAATGTATTTGGTCTCTTTTTGAAGGGATTTTTGAGGAAACTCTTGGGGAATTTGTTCCTAGACAAATTTAACTTTTTTTGAGTGGCCAAAACAGGGGGTGTGTGTTATTTTGAGTGGAGAAAAAGTTCGTGTGAGTAGAGAGTAAGTGTTTAAAGATAGTTTTGAGTTTAGGGTTTAAGTTTTATTGTTGTTTTGTAAGGGGTTCTTCTCAAAAGAGTCGTAAGAGAAGAGGGAAAGTGAGAGATTTCTTATTCCTTACTATTTCAATAGAAAGTTTAGTGTTGTTGTAAAGAGAGAAGGATATTCAAAGGAACTTCAATGGATTTGCTTGGGGAAGAAATTGAGATAAGAGTTATTTACTTTTGTAGTTTGCATGAATCTGCTTTTATATATATAATCTTTATTTTGTTGTATCTTCTTCATGAATTCTGAGTAGATTTCTTTGTCATTCTCCTTGTAATGATAAATGATGAAGTGATAGTGTAGATTGTTTGTGTCATAATAAGGAATAAAATTTTTGATGATTTTCCACTTCATTCTTAATTTACTTTTCGATTTGGCCAATTGATTTAATAAAATATGTTGTGAAATATACGATCCGAAAGGGCTATGCTTTCTATAAAAAATGTGGAGATTACATTCAAACTCCATGAATGGTAAAGTTTATGGAGGTTGAGTGCAAATAAATAGGGAAATATGTTTTGTTGGGTGTAGAATTGGAGATTTTCGGGTGACAGACTAAAATCCCCAATTTGGTCCTAGTGTTTGTGAACTAAATCGAGAATTAGCCTTCAGACGCAGAGACGTGGGAGCTCTGGAGTGAGAGCCAGTATCCTCCCAGCCTAACCGCATATTTAAGGACTAAACCTAGGATTAGCCAATGTTCTTTATAGCACTCGGAAGAGGGTAAAGAATAGGTATGCTCCTATTTGGCACAATACAAATATTATACTAATCTACATTATTCACTCACCAAAATATCATTTTAAGGGAAAGGAAACTTTCTCTAAATTTGAAAACCTCACATTACAAACGTTAGTATAATATTAGTTACTTAATCTGAAGTTTAGATAATTCTGTTGTTATTTTATATACTCCTGGATCTTTCTATGTTAGTATTTCAAAAATTTAAACTTTGGTAAATTGCAAATTCGGATATTGGATTTCTGTGCTACGCTATAAAATTTGAACATTCCCTGTGGGATTGATAACCAGAACTCCACCAGAGTTCTGTGTTACTTGAGCGATACGTAAAATTGTGTAAAGCTTGGTTGCTATGAGATTAAACTGAATATCCTTAATAATTAAATTAAAAATAAATTTTGAATATCAACTTACGTTAGCAAGCCGTGCATCAATTCTCTCAAAGTTTTCTCCAAAAAGTTCAAAACTTCAGATTTCCAAAATGTAGGAGCAGTCCTTGGTAAAAATAAAAAATTTCTAGTTTAAAATAAAGCTCTTACCAAGAGAATATGAGATTCAAGTCCTTTTTCTCTTCAAATCACCTTAAATCCAAGTATAATCAAGCCCTAATCGAAGTTTTCAGCTTAGGCTAGAGGTAGAAGATAACTAAAAGGGTAAAAATGGCCTTAAACCAAGCCGTGTTTTTACGGTTTTTAAGAAAACCTAAGAGTTTTGGTCTTCGGGCACAGTCGGTGCCCATCCTGGCTCTGTCAGCGCCTAGACCAGATTTTTAGAATTTGATTTTTTTTGCGAATTCAATCATTTATTCATCACACCATCATCTAATTAGCCTTATTAAGCATCAATTATCATAATTAAGTGGTCTACTAACAATAATTTTCATAAAAAAATACAGTACTTCACATTCATATATAAAATCCAATACTTATAAGAAAATTTTCTAATAACACTAACACAAGTGATGCAATCCACACAACATAAAATTTTAGCGTCTAAATCAAACTACGACACCTTAACGTTGAAAACTAAACAACAAATACTGAATTAAAGCATAAATAGTCTTAAATTTAAAGCAAATACATCACAAACACACATAAACATATATAACTTCAAATACTAGAAATCCAGTCTTCAGAGTCACTACTCCTCGTAATCATTAGCACTATCTTCTCCTCGGATGTCTCCAATAATTTGGCGATGCACAGATAACTTATAAAAAGGTCGGAATGAAAATTCATCAGTCAAATTTTCTTCAATCCAAGCATTTTTCTTAAACATAAGTATCATACATTTTTCAATGTGTCCCGTGTGATCAAAATGCTCTTTCATCCTCCAATCAAGATGATCAAATAAATCAAAAATATTATTAATTGCATTCATAATATTCTGAACTTTTTTCTCCAGTTTCTTGAGCCTTTTCAAAATAACATGCGAACTATCAGGAATGCAGGGTCGTAAAGGCGTTGAACATTCATATGGTTGATCCCAAAAAATGCTCATATCATTTTCCACCCCATTCCATATGTAGTTATAATAATTATTTGAGTCCATGGGCTGATCTACCTAAAAAATACTCATTTTTATACCTTATTTATGATTCAATTCTTAAGAATATTATGCTTTAATGAATGGTATTTTCATGTTTTTGGATGTAGATGATTAAAAAAGAGTCCAAGAAAGAAAAAGAAGGAAAAAGGAGCAAAAAGGAGCAAAAATGGAGCATATGGAGCAAAATTTTGGAATTATTGGCCTGGCGCCTAAGCGCCAGAGTCCGACGCCTAAGTGCCAGTTCGATACAGACGCTGTTAAATTTTTTTTATGACTTTGGGCAGTTATTTTGACGGTGTTAAGCGGTTATTGGAGCTTCTAGAGGACTGGATGTTACTCCTAATATATAGGACATGTGATACAATGTATTTGGACACATGGAAACGGTCTGGATCGCGAAGAGGTGTGACCTAAAGTGAAGAGGTGCGAAAGACCTGGTCACGGAGTCCGGCGCCTAAGAGCCAGATCCCGGTGCCTAGGCGCGACGATTACCTTCTAGAAGATACATTGAATTTGGATGAATTTTGAAGAGGTGCCTTAAGCAACCCCTGATCAAATTCAGAGCTCTATAAATAGGAGCCCATTCTACAGAGAAAATCGCACCAAACCCCCCTTAGTACACATACCCATTTTAGCATCTTCTCTCTCATCTCTAGTTTTATTTAGTCTCTTCCATACTTAGGGTGCCACTTTATTTTGTATCTAGTGAGTTTATTTTGAGTGTTTATTGTTTGTTATTGTTGTTGGAGTCTTTCATCATTGCTTTGGAGTCAGTAGAAGTCAGCAGATCTCTTGAAGGAACACTTCAGATAAGTATTTGTACTTTGGTTCAAAGTTTTACAAATATGTTTTGTTGTGTTATTTCAATGAGTTCTGAGTAGTTAGTTATCTTTCTCCTTTCAACTATGAAAAGATTATAAATTAAATAAATTTTGCAGGAGAATTAAATATAAAATATTTTTAAATATTGTGATGATATTAATACATGATCTTAGTTTACTTTTTAAATTGGCCATTTAATTTGTTAAAACCTGTTGAAGAATTTTGAGACCTATCCAGAGATAAATTCTTAACTAGTAGATATCACATGAATCCTTAGGTAATTGCAGGCTATACGCGGATTGTTTAAGGTGAAGTGCAAATAAATAGGAAGATATTATTTATTAGGCGTAAAATTAATTAGTTTTTAGAGTAACAGACTAAATTCTAATAATTTGATTTATAGAAAGGTAACGGGTCACTGGTAGGGCCGACCATAGCCAACCTTGGACATCTAGTAGTGTGAGTCTAGATTAACCAATTCTACTAATAATACATCCTGAGCTCAACTATAGATTAGTCAATGTTCTTTGCACCTAGACCAAAGGGTAAAGAATAGGAATGCTTCTATTTGGCACAATACCATAATCTTAATTCCCTACAAAAGATAATTAATCTATAATTCTTGGATTAGTTGAAAAAGGAGAAAGTCGTTTTTATAATTGCATTGAATTTTAATTACTGCTTACTTTACTTTCCTGCTTATTACTTACTTTCTTTTAGTAAAAATTATTAGTTAATTAAATTTGAATATATATATATATATATATAAAAGAGAGTATATATAAATTTCTTTTGAAGATTTCAAAATATTATTAATATCTCTTACTTTTTTATTTCACTATCCCTGTGGGATCGATAACCAGGACTCCACTAGAGCCCTTTATTACTTGAACGATACTTATACTTGCATTTAAAATTGTGACTTTTTCAATAATACAATCTAAATATAAAATTATAAAAGTAAACCTCACACATCAAGTTTTTGAAGCCATTTGCTGGAAATTAAACATTCTTAAAAGTGGTATCAAATTCTTGTATTTTAAAGCATATTTAAAGTCGTATCGCATCAAGTTTTTGGCGTTGTTGCCGGGGATAGGATAAAATTAAAAGTAAAAGGATAGAATTAAAAAAAAAACAAACAAAAAAAAGTAAAAAAACAAAACAAACATAAAACAAAACAAAAATATTTTCTTTAAACTTTTATGCGTAGTTCTGGATCTGAATGATTACTACCTTTTGATTCTGAATTAGAAAGAACAATTAAAAGAATTAAAAAAGGAAAGCAAATTTCAAAACATCAAAAAATGGCTAACTTACATAAAAATAATCAAAATCCAATCGAAATTAATGAACAAAATATTTATAAACCATTAAGGGAATATGCAAACCCTACCGCTGATGAACTTCATGTTAGTATTCAAATTCCAGCTGTAGATTCTAATTCTTTTGAGCTTAAACTTTTTATTATTCAAACGGTTCAAAATAATGAATTTGGAGGAACACCTAATGAGGATCCAAATTTACACCTTGCTAGTTTTTTAGAACATTGTGCTACCATTAAATCTAATAATGTTTCTGATGATGCTATTAAGCTTAGACTCTTTCCTTTTTCCTTAAAAGATAAAGCAAAGATGTGGCTTAATTCATTAGCAACTTGTTCTATTAAAACATGGGCAGATATGACACAAAAATTCCTTGCTAAATATTTTTCTCCTTCTAAAACTGCTAAATTAAGAAATGATATTACTTCATTTACGCAATTTGATGGAGAAACAATTTATGAGGCTTGGGAAAGATTTAAGGAACTATTAAGAAAATGCCCTCCTCATGCTCTACCAGATTGGTTAATTATTCAAAGATTTTATAATGGACTTATTGGATCACTTAGATCTATTATTGATGATGCTGCTGGTGGTTCTTTGATGGCTAAGACATTTGAAGAAGCCTACACCTTAATTGAAGAAATGGCTAATAATAATTTTCAATGGCCTTCTGAAAGGGTTAATCCTAAAAGAATTGCCAGTATTCATGATAATGAAGTCTTTTATATTTTAGCTTCACAAGTGGCTACGATATCTAAGAAATTAGATAATTTTGCTATTAATATATCGCATGTAAGTAATGATAATTCTGTAAATTCTGATGATTCTCAAATAATGGAAACTTTGCAAGCTATTGCTAGTAAAACTAATAACCTTTATTCTAATTATTATAATCCTGGTTGAAAAAATCATCCTAATTTTAATTGGATTAATGGACATAAAGTTAATCCAAATTGGAGCAATCAAGGAAATTCAAACTATAGACCAACTTATCCTCCTGGTTATAACAATCAGCAGAAAAGGTTGTCTATAGAAGAATTGATCTTGCAACTAAGCAATCAGCTATAAAATCAAAACACTGCTATTCGTAATATTGAGAATCAGATGGGTCAAATTGCTAGTTTCATTAATTACAGACCTCAAGGAACACTGCCTAGCAATGTCGAAATTAATCCTAAAGGATCTGGAAAAGAACATGAACAAGCAAAAGCTGTACAACTCAGAAGTGGAAAGGAACTAAAAGAGAAAACACGGAATGAGATTGAAAAAGAGAAAGAAGTTGAAGAGATTAAAAAACCTAAAGATACCCTTTCTCCAAGTAAAGATCAGGCTGTTGTACCTATTGAAGTGGGAGTTGAAAGACCACCACCACCTTTTCCTCAAAGACTTAAACATCAGAAGCTTGACCATCAATTTTCTAAGTTCTTTGAAATTTTTAAGAAACTTATCATCAACATTCCTTTTGTTGAAGTTTTGGAGCAAATGCCAAGCTATGCAAAATTTATGAAGGATATTAAGCAAGAAGAGAAAATTTGAAGCTTATGAAACTGTTGCATTAAGTGAAGAATGTAGTGCAATTATTCTGAAGAAATTACCTCAGAAACTTAAAGATCCTAGAAGTTTCACTATACCATGTGCTATTGGAGAAAAATTCTGTGGAAAAGCCTTATGTGATTTAGGAGCTAGTATTAATCTCATGTCATTTTCAATCTTTTGAAGGTTAGATTTAGGAGAGATTTCTCCTACCACTGTAACTCTTCAGTTAGCTGATCGATTGATCACTTATCCTAAAGGAGTTATAGAGAATGTTCTTGTTAAGTTAGATAAATTTATCTTCCCTGTAGATTTCATTGTTCTAGATATGGAAGAAGATAAAGAAATACCTATCATTTTAGGGAGACCTTTTCTAGCTACCGGTCGAGCTATGATTGATGTGCAAAAAGGAGAATTAACGATGAGAGTTAATGATCAAGAGATAACATTCAATGTTCTGAAATCAATGAGGTATCTTGAAAAAGAAAAATGTTATCGAATGGATATTTTTTATTATATGATTGAAAAGCATTACCAAGAAAAATGTAAGGTCATTTCTGATGATAAAGATAAAGAATCTATGTTATATTATGAGTCATTAAATGAAGAAAATTTATCTGAAGAAGCTCATTATATTCATAAAAATTGGGAAATTTTAGACACAACTAAAAATGTTATACTTTTACCCTCAATTGAAAAAGCCCCTGAACTGAAATTAAAAATGTTACCTGCACATTTGAAGTATGCATTTCTTCGAGATTCATTAACGTTACATGTAATTCTATCTTCAGAATTAAGGCAAGATCAAGAAGAAAAATTAATAGGAGTTCTGAAGAATTATAAGAAAGCTTTTGGATGGACTATTGCAGATATAAAAGGAATAAGCCCTTCAATCTGTATGCATAGGATTTTAATAGAAGAAAATTGTAAACCCACTATTGAACCCCAAAGAAGATTAAATCCAATTATGAAAGAGGTTGTTAAGAAAGAGATTTTGAAATGGTTAGATGCTGGAATTATTTATCCTATTTCAGATAGCCAATAGGTAAGTCCTATTCATTGTGTTCCGAAGAAAGGAGGAGTAACTGTCATTGTTAATGAAAAGAATGAATTAATCCTAACAAGACAAGTTACTGGATGGTGAATTTGCATTGACTATCAAAAATTAAACAACTCCACTAGAAAGGATAATTTTCCTTTACCTTTCTTGGATCAAATGCTGGATAAACTAGCTTGACACTCATATTTATGTTTTCTGGATGGATATTCTGGCTATCATCAATTACCCGTTGCTCTTGAGGATAAAAAAAAGACAACATTTACAAGTCCTTATGGAACATTTGCCTTTAGAAGAATGTCTTTTGGTTTATGCAATGCACCTGCAACTTTTCAAAGATGTATGATGTCAATATTCTGTGATTTGATTGATAAAGGAATTGAAGTATTTATGGATGATTTTTCAGTTTTTGGAACTTCTTTTGAATCTTGCTTGGAAAATATAACAAAAGTTTTGAAGAGATGTAAAGAAACAAATTTAGTTCTAAACTGGGAAAATGTCAATTTATGCTCACAGAAGGCATTGTACTTAGACATAAAGTTTCACAAATAGGGATGGAAGTTGATCAAGCAAAAGTGAAAATTATTGCTGAACTGTAACTGACCCGACCCGCAATTACGCAGTAAATTAACTTCCAAAAGATGGCCAAAAACTTGACCAGATTTATAAATAGCGGCTAGTGTGCAAAATCTTAAATGATATAAAAATTAGAAAATATTTTACACACTAGGGGTACTACGCAAGTATACGTATCGTTTCAAGTAATATAGAGTATTCTTTAAAAACCCCAGTATCGATCCCACGAGGAAGTGAAGTAAGAGGTCTTTAGTCAAATTCTAGTATAATACTAATAGTCCTTAGTTTGGAATGTTGATTAAAATTGTGTTTTATCTAGCAACTACTCCTAAATACAAGAGTTAAATGTAATAGTAACTATAACTAAATGCAAATAATAATTCTAAAGATAACCATTTTTGGATGAATTGGTTTGGAGAATTTTCGAGATATTAAAAACTACTATTCTTATGTAATGAAATAGATAATGTATAGGAATGAGATGCATTTAATATTGTATGTGCAAAATAGGAGCAATCCTATTCTTTACCCTTTGGTCCAGGCATAAAGAACATTGACTAATCCTATGCTTGGTTACTGAATCTGCGGCTAGGCTAGGAGGATACCGGCTCTCACTTCGGAGCTCCCACGTTCCCCTCACCTGAGGGCTAACAATCTACACTTCAGCACCCAAACGATAGGACCGAATTGAAGATTTTAGCCTATCACTCTAAAATCTCCAATTCTACGCCCGATTAATATTATTTCCCTATTTATTTGCATTCAATCCCCATGATCTTCACCATCCATGGAATTTGAATGTGGTTCATACTTAGTTGTAGAAAGCATAACCCTCTCGGATCGTATGTTTTCACAACAAATTTTAACATTATAACAGGCCTTAATTGCAATGTAAATTAAGTGCAAGTAAAAACCATCACATTTATAATTAAATTTACTTCTACCATGCATCACAAAATCCTAAACATGATTTCTACTCATTACAAAAGAAAAGTAAAAGGAAAATAATGGCATAATCTTCTCATGCTGCTATAGCCAAAGAAGAAGAAAAAGTAAGAGAGATACGTCACAAAGGGCGAAGAAAACACAACAGAAACTTCATTTAACCAAAGCAAATCTACTAGGCAATTGTTTACAAAATCATAAGATAATGAAGAACGATACTTAGATTTTTCCCTTTGAAAGAAAGAAGAAGATCTCTCCCATAAAGTCTCCCGGCGATCCATGCAATGCTAGCAAAATCCCTTACAAATTCTCTCAAAATCTCCTCTCTAATCTCTCCAAAAGGGTAGAAATCTACATTTCTACTCCTATTCTAAAATCCCTAAACATTCTCCAAGTTTTTTTTCCACTTTTCTCCTCTAAATTCCTCTACTCATTTCTAACATAAATTCGCCATTTTAAAGAGAATGGACGATTTTTGAAGAGTTCCCTTAAGCACCCATTCGAAAAAGCGTCAAAATACGTCGAATTTAGGCCCAAAACCGCCAAAAGTCAGTCAAGAACCTTCCGAGTGCCGTCAGCGGGTTCGAGCTCGCTGTCGGAGAGTTTTTCGGGCACTTTTTGGTGTGTTCTGGAAAATCTCACCGTCAGCGAGATCGTGGCCGTCGTCGGCGAGCAGGCTCCGCACAGCTCCACCGTTTTGCTTCGCTTGGCTCCGTTTTAGCTCCAATTTGCCCCGTTTCAGTTGTGTTGCGTTCGTAACAGATAGCCCTATAAAATAAGCATAAAAACAACCTTTCTTTAAAGTGTAATCTCATCCAAAAATATGCAATAATTGTAAAATAGATTAAGCATCAAAAGACTTATCGAATGGTGTCAGGACAGAATTTCATTTCTTGCTCGTTTTTGCTCCAAATTGCACCGTTTTTGCTTCCTTTTGCTCCAATCACCATTTCTTATACCTTAAACCAAAAAATATAACAAATACCTTCCTTTAAAGTGTAATATCATAAAAAATGAGTAAAATGATATAGCAAAAAGCATATATATTTTAGGCGTGTCAAAATCCCCCAAACTTAATCACGTTACTTGTCATCAAGTAACCCTTTTACTACATAAAATTGTAACTCAAGGAAATGTACTTTTCACCCGTAAGAAACTAAAATTTTTCATTCAAAAGAATATATTGGTTAGACTTTTAGAAAGAAATTCAGTAACTCAGGTTAACACTACAAGTATAAGAATATTCAGCAATTAAATCTAAGGGTTCTAGTCTTCTCTTTATTTCAAGATAAACCATAATTTGTTACATTAAGAGTTCCTTAAAAGATTATGTGGAAAAGGAGTTCATGCAAACTTCATCAGAATGTAGGCCAATACTTTAAATATAAATTCAGAAATGAAATCAAGTTCTCTCTTTAGGGTGACTCAAGTGAAGCCAATTTTTTTATTAGGCATCTCCTCAAGTTTCTCCTCATAAATATTTTTCTTTCTTTTTTTTTTCTTTTCTTTCGGGATCATTTTCAATCCCCTTTTTTCACTCGTTTTTCTTTTTCTCTCTTTTTTTTCTCTTTTTTTTAATGAGGATTACTATATCTGGAGAGTCTGTAATGATTATGAACTTCACTCTCCTCTTTCTAAAGTTCAGACTTGAAACACATCCTTACTTTATAATTAGGTATGAGCTTTATTATTCATCATAAAGTCACAATCTCTTCTAAACACACAATACTTTAAGTCTCTTAACATTTCAAAAATACAGTTTTCTTTACTTTAAATAGTTAACTATAATCAGATTCTTTTATACCAAATATCTTATCCTTATAAAATTAACTTTTATTACTAAAAACTTTCATCCAATCCTTCCATAATATTCAACTAAAATAAAAAGTTTTAGTTATCTCAAGCGAGATTCAATTGCCAGAAGTTATGCTAATAATTTTTGAAAATATAATAATTGAGAACAAATAAGAGTTAATATTTTTCTTCCCCCCAAACTTAAATTTCAAAAATATTTTGTAATTTATTCCATAAAATACAGCAGGAAGAAAAGTAAAGGTTGAATCTACTTACTACTACAACATCCTATCAAATTCATATACATGCATAATCAGGATAGAAAGACTGTAGGAGAAAGTAAAACTAACCTAAAACATGCTTGTAATAAAATTACATTAAAAGGAAGTATTTTAACATTAAAATTTTATTTTTCTTCCTACCCCCAAACTTAATTTTTAACATATATAGCATTCAGTACAGAAAATATAAGTAGGAAGAAAACAATTTAGAAATTCTATCTACCACAAATGTCTATCAAAATCATTTACAAGTATTCATTAGGACAGAACAATATGCAGCAAAAAGTAAATCTAAACTAATCATGCCAGAATGAAATTAACTAAACCAAAGTCTAACTAGCATAGCATGTATTAGTAAGGGAATATAAAAATGTTCTTCAATTATTATATAAAATTGTAACACAAACATAAACACACATAAGATAAATGAGGTTAATTCATCCTGTAACTCATCACATCACACTGATTTACTTCAAATTTCTAACGGAATCACTACACTAATAAATTAGGTACATTTTAAAATGATTTTATAGATTATAATCCCAAAGATAAGATTATCTTTGATAAATTGGCTCCTAGGCACCAATCTCAGGCATCACCTAATCCTTATAATTAAGCACCTCTAACAGTTATAAAGATACTGTAAGATCATCCATATGGTGTTCATCAAATAGGTTCGCTACTCCTACCTAATGAAAATAAAGTTGTAGAAAGGAAGTAACAAATTAATATGGAACTATCAATGTTCGAATTTCATGATTTCTCTTGTAAAACTCAAGTCTGGGTGAGACCCAAGTCACAGTGGACTCGTTAATCCAACTACTACAAGAGATGAAGTCTAGCCATAACAAGAAGTTAAGGAATCACCTCCTTCAATACATAAACAGAGATCAGATCAAAGCACTAATAATCTAAACATCTACCCAATCAACAATCAAACTTATCAATCAATAATGACACATAAAGATCAAGTCTATCCACTCTAAATCAAACACAATACAACACTAAAATCCATGACTCTCAAGCACACTGATAACTATGGGTTACCTCCCATAAAGTGCTTGGTTTAACATCGTTAGCCCGACAAATGATTCCACCTGGATCAAAATTCCAATTAAGTAATCCTCGATCAATCACCCAATCATTTTCAGATCCAGGGATTCCTATAAAATCCTCAAATTTTAATTTTTCATTTAGCTCTTCATTTTCAGTTTGATTTATATTATAATTCCTCATATTTCTTTCTAGATCCAATATTCTTCTATTGATTTTTTCAATCCGCATATTAATATCATCCTTAAAATTTATAAGAAATGGGTCTTTATAAGATACTTCAATATCTCCCAAATTTTAGATTAGATTCTCTCTAGATAATTCAGATTCTGGAACAAATTCTTCTATGTCACTCTTATGATTCAAGTTATCTTCCATTCTTCCCCTTTATAATTATTAAATGATTGAGGATCTATCTTAGTTGAGGAAATAGGTTTTTCTAATTACCTAGGAATTTCTTCCATTGGTCTTCCAATATCCTTATCCTTTTTTCTTAACTCAAAGTTCTTTTGAAATTTATGCTCAAATTTTCTTCCAAGTCCTAATTCAATAATTTTATCTTGTTCATCATTTAATTCAGGTTTTTCTTGTGATTGAGTCATATCTAAAGATATAAAGACTGGTTGTGTAGATGAATTCCCTAAATAGATAGGCTTTAAAACAGTTTGGGGTACATCCATCTTAAGTTCATGAGATTTTTCAACAGATGGAATTAAAATTTTACTATTTTTGGTAGCGTCCATCATTTCAAACTTCTCTTGAACATGCATACAGTCTTCTTTACATAACATCTTTGACTCATCATGAAAATCTATTTCAATCTCATCTTTTAACTTACTCTCAAAACTTTCTTGGAAATGGTCTTTACTTAGATAATTAATTTCATCCATCCAAAAACAATCATCATCTTTTCTCTCAGCTGGATATTTCATAGTCTTTAATACATCAAAAGTGACTTCCTGATCATTAATATTCATAGTCAACTCTCCTTTTTGCACATCTATCATAGCTTGTCCAGTAACAAGGAAAGGTCTCCCTAAAATAATTGGAATTTCTTTGTCTTCCTCCATATCTAATACAATAAAGTCCAAAGGAAAGATAAATTTATCCACTTTAACAATCATGTCTTCTATAACTTCTTTTGGATAAATGATAGATCGATCAGTTAACAGAAGGGTTACAGTAGTGGGAGAAATATCGACTAAACCTAACCTTCTAAATATAGATAAAGCTTTTCCACATAATCTTTTTCCAATTGTACCAGGAATTGTAAAGCTACAAGGATCTTTAAGTTTCCAAGGAAAATTTTTCTGAAGTATAGCGCTGCACTCCTCACTTAGTGCAACTGTCTCGTAATCCCCAAATTTCCTTTTCTTGTTTAATATATCCTTCATAAACTTTACATAACTTAGCATCTATTTCAAAGCTGCAGTAAAAGGAATATTTATCGTTAACTTCTTAAGTACTTTCATGAACTTTGAAATTTTTTTATCCAACTTATGTTGTCTAAGTCTTTGAGAAAATGGAGTTGGTGGTCTTTCCAAACTAATTTTAGTTGGAGATATTAATATTTCCAGATCCTTAGAAACATGTTCTTCAGGTCTTTTAGTTTCCTTTGTTTCTCTCACAACATCTTTCTCTTTTCTAACAACATTCTCTATATCTCTTCCAGATTTTAATTGGACAGCTTCTATTTGTTCATTAGTGTTCTCCTTAGGGTTGATCTCATTGTTGCTAGGAAGTGTTCCTAGGGGTCTATTGCTAAGTGAATTAGTAATTTGTCCCAGTAGATTCACTATGTTTCTAATCGCAGTATTATGACTTTGCAACTGGTTTCCCATTTGCAATACCACTTCCTCCATAGACATTTTCTTGTCCTCAAATTGTTGATCAATATTAGAGTTCGGTGGATAAGAAGGTTTATAGTTTGTGTTCCCCTGATTATTCCAACTTCTATTAGGATTTGCATAATTATTTTCCTATTGTTGGTTTCCACCGTCAGTAGTAGGATTCCAATTAACTTTAGGATGGTGTTTTCGCCATTCTTTTTCTCTTTTTTTATTTTAAAAGGAGTCGCCAGTTTGTCGGTCGTCGTATACTTCCCTTATTCGAATAAATCTCCCTCCCGAATCAAATAAGTGATTCAAAGAGGAGAGGAACCGATTAAGAAGGGACATACGACAAAGTGACAAACAAAAGAAAAGAAAAACATGGAGAGTCTACGTGCGATAAACCTCGCAAGGATAAGTCAAGCATGTCCACCCAAACAAGATCGGGCAGAGGCACCTTGAACCAATATCCGCGAAAGAAGTATCTACGTAGACTACCCATAACCAGAGAGTCAGGTGTATGTACCTATTCTGGGGTCAAGAGCACTCCCAGAGGAACGTATTCCTACTGGTTAATTACATCTTGGGGGATACCCAAGAATACTCTCGATAAAAGGAGTTTCGCTTTATATTATCATAGACACTGGGTATAGGCAATCAAAGGGAGATTATTCCGTGTGGGAAAGTCTCGACGCTTCAAAGCTCTCGCTAAGCCATCAGGCAGAGAGTGAGTCTCTCACATCCTAAATGGGGTCGCGGCTCATCGGCATACGGAACCCACGGAATAACCTAAATCATCTTGACGGGGGTATCCCAACACGTCAAAGCACGTCCGGACCATAAGGGCAGAGGACAAATCGTCGTATCCCAAACGGGTGGCAGCTCATTGGCATCGGGCCGTCAAAATGATATCAACGAAGTCAAGGAGAGAAAGGGCTCAACAGGGGTAGTTAAAGGAAGGAGGGAGTAATCCTAAAGGGGTAGAGGTAGCCAAGTCGGGGTATCACAAACCCGTCATCCAAAGTAGTAGGACCCTAAGTCTACCCGGTCGTGAAGGTAGTCGACCCAACACGTCCTGAGATCCCCGGTCAGCAATCCAAGAATTGCGTTATCCACGGGGACCTTGGTAGCCCTAAGGTCAAAGGAAGGAAACTCTATCCTATGACTATAAGTCGGAGCTCCAAGAGGTGGGTCTCACACCCGCCAAAGTGGCAACGATGCCTCGGAAAGAAGAGAAAGGGAGGTTCGGCTACAAAGCCGCAAACGCTCCAAACAAAAGGACTTACACCCCGTCCGGGTCTGGGAGCCTTCTAACACCCTGTGCGCACTAGACAACCACCTATAAAGGTATGCTCGGGCCGGTCGGATTGGAGAAGCACGGGGACTCCTCCTCGGGACATGCAAATATGAATGCGGTTATCTAGAGCGGTCCTTAAGTAATGTGGAGGCCCTATTAGTATGACTTGGGTGATAGCCTATGCAATGCAACCCATTTAAAATCCGGCCCGAAGGCCATGCAAGAAAGTAAAAGTGCATATTTTAAAATATTGAATATTTTAATCCTAAAATTCATTTATCTTGAATATTTTATTAGATTTTTTTAACGTATAAAATTTACAATTTTAGGGTCCTTAAAGAGCCTAAATGATATCGTGAAATCCCGCATCTCGTAAAGAAACAAGGAAAACACATGCAGGCATGCAAATATGCAATAAAAGCAAGAAAGAAAGCACTCCATAATAAAATAAAAGAGGCCAAAATGCCGCTGGACCGGCAACATAATCCAGAAAAAGAAAAATGCGGCCAGACTCCGCATATACATGCCCGGTCCTAATTCTATACATCAATATGAAAATGCAGAATTAAGATACGGGGCGCGAGCATTAGCTCCTAGTCCCCTCCACGTGGTTCCTGCGCAAAACACCTCGGAACCCGTGCCCATATCTTATTTCTGCTACAGGACTCTCCTAGACTCTAAAAGTACAAAGGAAAATAAAAAGACTCAATCCTGCACGAAAACAAGTTTTAGCGGGAAAGCTCACATGCAAATGACGTATAATGAGCCATGCTTTATAAATGGGGAGCTAATAGCACCTGCAAGTAAAAGGATTAGAAATCATCACTTGCTCCCCCCATAGTGGTACCTGTGTGTGTGTATAAATAAGCATGGCTCCCTGCAAAAAAGCGCCCTAACACACTAACATACATATGCAGCATGCAATCACATCACAGGCAAAGAGCAGAAGAAAGATACCTGGCTAGGGCAACCAATCCATCAAAGAACAATAGCCAGGCATCAAAAAGACTACCTAGCAACCTAAGTCCTAGCCTAGCACACCATCAAACGAGAGTGCACAAACCTAGTGCCTAAGTGCAGGGTAAGTCTGGGTTTAGTATGACTTTGACGGGGTCGCCATACCGGCCCCAACCTAAAGATCCGAAGGATCTAAAGGGAGTCACGAAGAGTGGTGACACAAGTTAGATCCAATGGATCCTTAACACAATCATACTTGTGCGGCATCCCGATGACTTAATTCGCATTGCTCATCGGGATCAACCCAGCGAAGCAATGCTCGTTAAGGCATCGCGACCGACACATGGTCACTCTCCAACGAGTAGGACAAGTCATCGAAGAATGGGTAAGCAAACAAATATGCAAGAAGCTCACATTGTGATTGCTCGACCGAAGTACGGAACAATCACAACGGGCGCCCAAAGGGCAAGCATACACATCATGCAAAATGCAAGGATGCTACATGCAAAGAGGATGCACCAAAGTGGTGAAGGTGGAGTATACCGTGAAGGCAGTGACTCAGAAAGAGCGGGCATGTCGTAGTGGCAGCGGCCCAAAAGGATGGGTATGCCGGGGAGGCAGTGACCCGAAGGTGGAATAAATCTCACCGGGGAGAATCATAAAAGTGCGGTGCAGATGGAAATGCAAACACAGAATATGGTGCAACATGCAAACTGCACCAACATGCACAAACATACAAACATGCAATATAATGCAATAAGTGGTCACATGCAAAATGCAACAAGATGGAGCATGCACGTGCAACACAACCCCAACACTCGACGGCATGTCGAACTCGTCCTAAAGACCTCACATAGGTACCTAGGTTTGACGCTCTTGGATGTGCGGCATCGCCGCCTCCAGCTTTGGCGTGGCAATATGAAGGGTTTCCCGCTCCGATTTCTCGTAAGGGAAACTCTCCACCGTTCGTAGGGCGGACTAGCTACAAAGCTTTTCCCGCTCTACGAACGCCCCAATCTTATAGGACGGACTAGCTACAAAGCTTTTCCCGTCCTCTAAGATCGAACTCAACTAATCCCTCCAAGGGAGATTAGGAGCGCCAAAACCGTGGGAAATTGGGATTCCAACCCAGCAGGATTAAGATCTAAAGCTCACAGAAGGAAATCGCTCGGCTACGAATAAGACTGGCCAACACATAGGATTCCTAACCTACGGCTCACTCTAGGTAAATCAACGATCCATCACATAGGCACGTCGACACGCCAACTCACGCTGGCGCACGCACCCCGTGTGGGCGATCGAACCCACACGCCTAGACCGGACTAAACCTAGGGTCGGCTAAGGGACAGAGAAATCTCACCACCGTGACGGTTGAAGACGCGTTCTCTTTATGCTGAAGGAGAGCCCACGTTCCCGGCGAACCGCCGGTGTTCGGTCCACGTGCCGACACGCCTCGCAATATGTACCTCGTCGAGCATGCAGGGAACGAGAAAAAGACTCAATGAGGGCAAGAGACACACCTCGCAACAAAACCACGCAAACAAGGGAGGAATACGTGAGGTATGCAAAGTATCAAAATAAATAAATTCGAGCATAATAAAATGCATCGAAATATATACCTTAGCGGGAGGGGTCTCCCGACGACGGCAAAAGAGGGGAAACCACGAGGTGAAAGATGCTCGCACCTCCTCGAACAGCGACAACGTTCGCTGTCCCGCAATGCCGAGGTGCTTTGGCGGAGTATCCGGTCGCCGGGAGGATAGGACGGTGAGGTTGAGGGGTTAACTCGTCGACGGTGTACACCGGGAGCGAAGAAAAATGCGGAGAAGAGCCCAAAAATTCGACGCTCTCGTCGCTGATTTTTCTCCGGCATAAATGCAATGCCGGCGAGGAACTAGTGGTGGTGGCGGCCTTTGTTTTCCGGCGAGGAAGTGGCAGCGAGGAAGGAGGCGACGCAACACCCAAATAAGAGGCTCGCGGGTAGGTGCTCCGGTCGGAAAAGGGAGGCGGCGGGGAGACGGTCGGCTGGAGATTTGGACGGCCGACTGGGAGTGCAGGCGTCCGGCGAGGAGGGAAGGTGGTGGAGGGAGGAGGCTCGGCCGACCCGAAGGAGTAGCAGCGGCTGGAGCGGAGGAAGATCCGACCGCAAGCTTCGCCGGTGAAGGGAGAGATCCGGCGAGTAGGGAGACGGCCGACAAGCTAGGGCTCGCGAAGTCGTCGTGGCTGCTGGGTCGCGAGGGTTTCGCGATCGGGGGGTTTCGCGTGAGATGGGAATCGGGCTGGGAGAGGGAGAGATAGGGTATACGTAGGTTTTAGGATAATAATAATAATATATATTATATTATATAATAATAATATTATTATTATTATCATAATTATCCTCCGAGAATTTTTAACACGTACACGTCCTCGCAGCGAAGTGGATGTCCCTCCTAGCTAAAATTGACGTTCCGGATTCAATGGCGCAGTCCGTTTCGTCATCCGGGGTCATTCGGGGCGGCTCGAGCCACTTTTTGAGCAAATGGGACAAAAAGAATAATCAGTATATTTTAAGCCCGTTTGCGATGTCGTAGCAAAATGAACATCCTCCGCAGGTAAATTCGACGTCCCGAACACAATCGTGTGATCCATTTCGTCATCCGGAGTCGTTTGGATGATTTTTAACGATCGGGTTAAAAACGATAATTTGCACAACTTTTACCCCGCCCGCGAAGCCGTAGCAAAATGGATATCCTCCCTAGGTAATATTGATGTCCCAGGCGCACTCGCGTGGTCCGTTTCATCGTTCGAGGTCATCCGAACAAGTTCGCAGTGGATGAGCCAATTTGAGCTAATTTCCCGTGCGACGCTTCGAGTAACACCTGTCGACCCTGGTATGCTCGAATGGACATCCCATGCATGTAATATATAAAAAAAATGATGCCAACAGATGGTTCTCCCAACCTGGGTTATAAAAGTCAGAGTACAGGTTGTTTATGGTATTTAAAGTCTCATATGATAAGTTAGAATCAATTATATGCCCTAATGATCTTTCCTCACTTACAGGAGTAAATTGAGGTTGGTTCATTCCAAATTGGTCTAACTTCCTTGATATTGCAGCAACCTGAGATGCAAGATTGCAATTGCATCTGTATCATGAACACTAGCTACATTTTTATGATTTACCCTTGCAGAGGGCCATTGAAATTCATTTGTATCTATTTTTTCAATTAATGCATACACTTCATCAAATGATTTTGACATTAATGATCCACCACCGGCAGCATCAATTATAGACCTAAGATATTCTACTAACCCATTATAAAAAGTTTTAATGATTAACCAATCGAGCAGAGAATGGTGTGGACACTTTCGTAGGAGTTCCTTAAATCTTTCCCAGGCTTCGTATATTGATTCCCCTTCATACTGACAAAATGAGATAATATCGTTTCTAAGTTTAGTAGTCCTTGAAGGTGGAAAATACTTAGCTAAGAATTTCTGAGTTAACTCCTCCCAATTTTTAATAGAGCCAGGTGCTAATAAGAATAACCACAATTCAGCCTTATCCCTTAGTGAGAAAGGAAAAAGCCTTAGTCTAACAACATCGTCTGACATACCGTTATAACGAAATATAACACAAAGTTCTAGAAAATTTGATAAGTGTAAATAGGGATCCTCCGAAAGAGTTCCCTCAAACTGATTGTTCTGCACCAGTTGGATAATCTCAGGATTTATTTCAAACGAGTTAGATTCTACTACAGGGTTTTGTATACTTAAGTGAATTTCATCTGTCGTAGGATTTACAAAATCCCTCAAAGATTTATGATGATTTTCCAAATTATTATCATGAAAGTTTTCTATTTCCATTTCTAGTTTTTCGAGTCCTTTCTGTATTTTTATATCTTTACTTTTTTCAAACTTGGGATCATAAGACACAAGTCCTGCGGATCCTTTGTTTCTCATACGTAACACAACAAACAATACATTAACAATTAAACAAATAACAGATGAAATATATTCAACACAACAAAACATTTTCACGAACACCTTGTTTTTCACACAAACAATTTTTTCACAACACTTTTTCATATTAAAACACTTTTCACACAAAAATAGTTTTTACGACACTACAGTTTTCCAAGTCTAAGCCTAATTACTTCAACTAAAACTCTCCTAAAGTTCTTACCGAAGCTTTCCCGGCAACGACGCTAAAAACTTGACCCGACCCGCAATTACGCAGTAAATTAACTCCCAAAAGATGGCCAAAAACTTGACCCAATCTATAAATAGCGGCTAGTGTACAAAATCTTAAATGATATAAAAATTAGAAAATATTTTACACACTAGGGGTACTACACAAGTATACGTATCGTTTCAAGTAATATAGAGTTTTCTTTAAAAACCCCATTATCGATCCCACGAGGAAGTGAAGTAAGAGGTCTTTAGTCAAATTCTAGTATAATACTAATAGTCCTTAGTTTGGAATGTCGATTAAAATTGTATTTTATCTAGCAACTACTCCTAAATACAAGAGTTAAATGTAATAGTAACTATAACTAAATGTAAACAATAATTCTAAAGATAACCCTTTTTGGATGAATTGGTTTAGAGAATTTTGAGACATTAAAAACTATTATTTTTATGTAATGAAATAGATAATGTATAGGAATGAGATGCATTAATATTGTATGTGCCTAATAGGAGCAATCTTATTCTTTACCCTTTGGTCCAGACATAAAGAACATTGACTAATCCTATGCTTGGTTACTGAATCTGCGGCTAGGCTGGGAGGATACCGGCTCTCACTTCGGAGCTCCCACATTCCCCTCGCCTGAGAGCTAACAGTCTACACTTCAGCACCCAAATGATAGGACCGAATCGAGGATTTTAGCCTGTCACTCTAAAATCTCCAATTCTACGCCCGATTAATATTATTTCCCTATTTATTTGCATTCAATCCCCATGAACTTCACCATCCATGGAATTTGAATGTGGTTCGTACTTAGTTGTATAAAGCATAATCCTCTCGGAACATATGTTTTCACAACAAATTTTAACATTACAACAGGCCTTAATTGCAATGTAAATTAAGTTCAAGTAAAAACCATCACATTTATAATTAAATTTACTTCTACCATGCATCACAAAATCCTAAACATGATTTCTACTCATTACAAAAGAAAAGTAAAAGGAAAATAATGACATAATCTTCTCATGCCACTATTTCCAAAGAAGAAGAAAAAGTAAGAGAGATACGTCACAAAGCGCGAAGAAAACACAACGGAAACTTTATTTAACCAAAGCAAATCTACTAGGCAATTGTTTACAAAATCATAAGATAATAAAGAACGATACTTAGCTTTTTCCCTTTGAAAGAAAGATGAAGATCTCTCCCATAAAGTCTCCCGGCGATCCATGCAATGCTAGCAAAATCCCTTACAAATTCTCTCAAAATCTCCTCTTCATTCTCTCCAAAAGGGTAGAAATCTACATTTCTACTCCTATTCTAAAATCCCTAAACATTCTCCAAGTTTTTTTTCCACTTTTCTCCTCTAAATTCATCTACTCATTTCTAACATAAATTCGCCATTTTAAAGAGTATGGACGAAGTTTGAAGAGTTCCCTCAAGCACCCCTTCAAAAAAGCATCCAAATACGTCGAATTTAGGTCCAAAACTGCCAAAAGTAGGTCAAGAACCTTTCGGGCGCCGTCAGCGGGTTCGAGCTCACTGTTGGTGATCTTTTCAGGTACTTTTCGGTGTTTTCTAGAAAATCTCGCCGTCGGCGAGATCGTGGCCGCTGTCGGCGAGCAGGCTCTGCGTAGCTCCACCGTTTTGCTCCGTTTCGCTCCGTTTTAGCTTCGATTCGCCCCGTTTCAGTTGTGTTGCGTTCGTAACAGATAGCCCTACAAAATAAGAATAAAAACAACATTTATTTAAAGTGTAATTTCATCCAAAAATATGCAAGAAGTGTAAAAGAGATTAAGCATCAAAAGACTTATCGAAATGTGTCATGACAGAATTTCATTTCTTTCTCATTTTTGCTCCAAATTGCACCGTTTTTGCTTCATTTTGCTCCAATCACCATTTCTTGTACCTAAAATCAAAAAACTTACAAAATACCTTCCTTTAAAGTGTAATATCATAAAAAATGAGTAAAATTATATAGCAAAAAGCGTATATATTTTAGGTGTGTCAGCAACCACCTACTACTGTTACTGATGTAAGAAGTTTTCTGGGTCATGCTAGATTTTATAGGAGATATATAAAGGATTTTTCTAAAATTGATAAATCTCTTTGTCATTTATTGGAAAAAGAAGCTAAATTTGAATTTAATGAAGATTGTCTGAATGCGTTCAATATTTTGAAAGAAAAGTTAATCACTGCACCTATCATTATTGCACCTGATTGGAATAAATCTTTTGAATTAATGTGTGATGCAAGTGATTATGCAATCGAAGCTGTATTAGGACAAAAGTATGAGAAGATTTTCAAAGTTATATACTATGCTAGCAAAACTCTTAATGAAACTCAAGTAAATTACACTACTACTGAAAAAGAGCTTTTAGCAATAGTATATGCCTTTAATAAATTTAGACCATATCTTTTTGGAACAAAATGTATCATGCATACTGATCATTCTGCTATTAAGTATTTAATATCTAATAAGGATGCTAGACCTAGATTGATCAGATGGATTTTACCTTTGCAAGAATTTGATTTTGAAATTTTGAATAGAAGAGAGACTGACAACCAAATTGCTGAACATTTATCAAGAACAAAAAATAATAATGAGAAGATTTATGAAGAAAATATAAATGAGAAATTCCCAGATAAGCAATTATATGTCATTCAAGGATTATAAATGCCTTCGTATGCAGATATAGTTAACTTTTTGGTTAGCAATATTTTACCATATGTGATGAATAATAAATACATTAAGAAATTCAAAAATGATTGTAAATCATATATTTGGGAAGATTCTCATTCATTTAAATTAGGAAGAGATTTTGTGATTCGAAGATGTGTTATGAAGAAACTTTTGCAATTATTCAAAAATGTCACGATTCTGAATTTGGAGGACACTTTGGAGTGGATAAGACTGTATTTAAAATTTTAAATTCTGGATTTTATTGGCCTACTTTATTTAAAGATGTTGGACATTATGTGAAAACTTGTGATCGATGTCAAAGAATGGGAAATAAATATAAAAAAGATGAAATGCCTCTAAACTTTATATTAGAAATCGAAATTTTTGATGTATGGGGTTTAGACATTATGGGACCTTTCGTACCATCATCTGGAAAGATTTATATTTTATTAGCAGTTGATTATGTTTCAAAGTGGATCGAAGCTGTAGCTTTACCGAACTGTGATTTCAAAAGTGTTTTGAAATTTTTAAAGAAAGTGATTTTTACAATATTTGGAATGCCTAGGATAATTATCACAGATGGGGGAAGTCATTTCAGAAATATAAGAATTCAATCATTGCTGGAGAAATTCAGAATTAAGCATAGAATTGCAACTTCTTATCTTCCTCAAATAAGTGGAATGGTTAAAGTGTCAAATAAAGAAATTAAAAGAATATTGGAAAATACTGTTAATCCTAAAAGAACTGACTGGGTTGATAGACTTGATTTTGCATTATGGGCTTATAGAACAGCTTATAAGACACCTATCGGAATGTTACCTTATCGGTTAATTTATGGTAAACATTGTCACTTACCTGTTGAACTGGAGCATAAAGCTTATTGGGTGATAAATGAGTTCAATTATAATTTGAATACTACAGAAGAAAAACGATTATTACATCTGAATGAAATGGAGATTAGAAGTGAGTCTTATGAAAATGCAAGAATTTATAAGGAAAGAATGAAGAAATTGCATGAAAAAATGATTTCAAGGAAAATATTTGAGCATGGACAAGAAGTATTATTATTTAATGCTCGTTTAAAACTTTTCCCTAGAAAATTAAAATCTAAATGAATGGGACCATTTATAATTGAGAAAGTATACCCTTATGGAGTTGTGGATATTAAAGATCCCAAAACTGGAAAAGTATTTAAAGTTAACGAATTAAGACTGAGGCCTTATATGGGAGAAATGAAATTAAATTACAAAGTGGCTTATGAGCTGAGTCTACCCGATTAAGTCAATTAATTAGGTCGGGCTGACGACGTTAAACCAAGCGCTTTGTGGAAGGCAACCCATATTTATTAGTTTGAGTTTAATTATTGTCGTAAGGTTATGCCTTGGTCTTGACTGAATTTGTATATAAATTCTAGAAATAGAAGGCTAACGAGTCTTTATTGGCTTAAGCTAAACCTTTTCTTGAAGTATATAGAAATTGGACTTGGACCACTCCATGTCAAATGTGAGTAAAAAGGAGATCAAGTTAACCTTCGTTTGTGATTGTTTGTGATTTGAATTTTTTGTAATTGTGTTGGTGTGTTGATCATACTCATTTGTTAGACCTATTTTTACAACCGAAACTTTGTAAAATTTGACGACATGCGAATCAGAGTCGATCGAGGTTCCGGCACCTAGGAGCCAAAAGTTGGCGCCTAAGCGCTAGAATAACTAGCGTATCGATGATCCGGTGCCTAGGCGCCAGATTCCGGCGCCTAAGCGTCGCGGTTACAGATTGTGGAAAAACCAAAATTCTTCATTTTTTCACACAAAATCTCTTTATATATAGCCTATTTTTCGTCCTCAATCCCATAGAAACACTAATTTCGACCAGAGCAATCCATTTTAGAAGAGTTAGGAAGGATTTGGAGGCAATGGATAGAGGAAATCATGGAAATGAGGTAAGAGACAAATCTCCTAAAGATCCTCAGCCTTATTTTAATGGTTTTATTGCTGTTAGTCTGGAGAAAATGTTTAGTCGAATGGATAAGATTGAAGCGGAACTTCAAAGTATTTGTAATCGTCTCCATGAGATTTACCACCAATACGAACACTTGGAATGGCAAACTAAACTTCAACCTGATCATATGGCTGCCTATCATGATGCTCAAGTAGAAATGTACGTGAAGAACAAGTGGATTGACGAAAAGACGGCTTTGAAATTTCCAAGGGCGTTGGTGTTCTATCCCTTCGGTCCTAGCGAACTTCATTGCGAAAGAGATGGAAATTGAAGATCGGTGTTAAATAGATCTTATATGTGTTTTAGGTGTGATAGAGTCTTGTGATAATGTGTTGAATATCTAATTTGTGTATTTGCTTAAATTGTTCAATGTGTGTTGTGGATTTGAATTTTTGCTTTGAATATATTGTTGTTTGTGTTATTTATAAAATGATGAACCTTGATACAAGTCTTGTACTGAAAGTTATTGAATTTGGAATGAATATTGGGATTTAGAATTGAAGAATTTGGATACATTTATGTGGATCTATACTATCATTTTAAATTGATTGTGAAAATATTTGGAGGTTATAAAATGGATTAATACTCTCATAAGAGTAATTAGGAGTCAAGTCAAATTTGATAAAATTTGGTGGAAAATATTTAATTTAAATCGAATTTTTGGAAAGGCAAGTCTGACGCCTAGGCGCCAGAATTCGGCGCCTAGGTGCTGGTTCGGCCTGAACCCAAAAACTCATCTTATTAAACCCCCCCCCCCCACGTCATTTTTTACGCTTAAGCTTCTTTCTCCATAGTTTTTCGCGAAAATACCACCTAAAGAATCCCATATAGAGCCGGATTTTCAAGTTTTTGGGCTTGAAATCACCCGATTTCTTCATCTCGAGGTCAGATTTACATTCTAAACTCATTATTTTTTATTTTCATCATGGATTTTGCTCTCATTTAGAAAAACCAAAATTTTGAGAAATTTTTTGATTTTTTTATGATTAAATCCATGAATTTTTAAGTTTTTTCAAGCTTAAAAAGCTTAAATTAGTTTATTTTCCTAGATCCGTTGAATTTATTTTGCGTTTTTCTTTCACGTTTAGATGACACCCAAATCTAAGCGAGGAAAGGAACGAGAAAATTTTGATTGTAGCAAGTTCGTCATTGCTACTGCACACTTCTGATATAATGATTTTGCTACTACTCGGAAGTTTATCTCGGAGCGAAGTTTTTATAATCCTGGAGAAAGAATTGAGGAAACAATCGTTGCACTCAACTGGCAACGATTCTGCTATTTCACTGTTTTTGCCGTTATCCCGGTGGTTAGAGAATTTTATGCTAATTTCGTGGATGCGGAAGAATACGAGATTTTCGTTCGAGGAGTTGGAGTAGGATTCACTCCTGAACGCATCAACATTTTCTATGGCCTGCCGCCAAATATAGAGTGTTATTACTCAGGTTTATCTCCATCTGAGGGAGATTTGGACATGATCATTGCTTACCCGATCGATAAGTACTCGGAGCCCGGAAGATTCGGAACTGAAAAAGGTAAATTTTTCATCTTCTAAGCTTAATGGTGTTTCCGTGGCATGGCACTACTTTATTTATGCTCGTCTCCTTCCATCCAATCATCCGAGTGAAGTTACCGGAGATAGAGCTATTCTAAACTACTGCATTCAAGAGAGGAAGTCTATTGATGTAGGGAGCATTATTTATGATTCTGTAGAGGCTACTGCTCGTTCTAGCACATCTATTGGACTTAGTTTTCCATCTCTGATCTATTCTCTATGTCAAAGTGCTGGAGTAGTTGTTGAGCTTTCTGAGGAAAAGCTCAAATCGACGAAGCCTATAGGAAGAGAAAACGTTAGCATTTATGATCGACTGCGAGGTAAGAGTTCTACCGCACTCCGTCGGTTCATTACCTACTTCAGTAGAGCTTCTACTTCTAGACCCTCTACTTCGCCGAGCCATCATCTACTTTTTGGGAAACCATGCATGATCAGTTCATAGAGCAACAGCATGAGTTATTCTTAACTCACTGCAGAGTAGATACTATAGACAAGAAGATTGATCATCTTTCTGAGTATACACAAAGAAAGTGATTTCGAAGCTGAGTATTCAGAGTCTTTAGTGAGATTTATGAAGGGTGAGCATGCTGTTCAGTTCTCTACTTGTCCTAGATTTTCACCCTATGTTGATCCTAAGGATTTGGAGTTTTCTTTGGTGATGATGATGATGAAGCTACAGAAAGTGATTAGTAGCTTGACTTATCTCTAGAGATTGTTGATTCTGTTTTTAGAGTATTTTCTTATTTTTTTTGTTGTTTATTGTGATGTTTTTTGTTAGTATTGTAGTGAAATTTTTATGTTAAAACTATTTTTAGATTATCTAATGTGTGTTAAGACTGAGATGTGAATGAATTTCTATAAAAGTTTATTTTTGTTTCAGCCTACTGTTTAGTGTTCATGAATAGTTAGTAAATTTGCATGTTCTAAAATAAAATATTTTTTTTTAATTTTTAGAAATTAACTCTGCTCTGCAAAAACTTTTCTATATATGCTTAATCATTTCTGTTACATTCATATTGAAGCATGTGTAGAAGTAGAAGTTAGTTTTTCCTTACTACATCATTATTGTACTTAGATTGATTCCTGTTTATTTCTTTCTCTCATGCTTTAGAAAATTTCATAATTCATATTTATATTAAAGCTGAAGTTTGGGGGAAGGAAAAATATCTATCAAATTTAAATATTATTTGTCCTTAAAGAACTAATATTTTCTTTAAAAAATATATTAACATAACATAAGGAATGAATAATCTATTTAAAATTACCTAAATTTTTAAATTTATAAATAATTTAGTAAACTTAACTAAAATTTCAAAAATTTTGGTTGATTTTAGGAATAAAATTTTTTAGCTTAAAGAATAATAAGATGAAAATTTTTCTATTTATAGTAAAGAGAATTGTATTTTTTTAAATACTAAGGAATCAAGATTATTGCTTGAAAAAGAAAAGAATAAAATAAGTTTTGAAAATAATAAATTATTAATGTCATATTTATTAAGTAAGAATGTATAACTTTTTGAAAATAAGTTAAGGATAGTGAAGTTCAAAATCATTAACAAATTATCCAAAAATAGTAATCCTCACTTAAAAAAAAAAAGAAAGTGAGGAGAAGCTTGAGGAAATGCCTAATAAAAAATTGGCTTCACTTGAATTATCTTATAGTAAAAAAACTGATTACATTTTTAACTTAATTTCTATGTACTAATTTTTTATACTAGAAAAATATTTCTTGAAAATCTTTTTTTTGTAAATATTCTATGTGACCTTGATATGATAAACTACAATTATTCTTGAAATAAATGAAAAATTGGAAGTCTTATGATTTGGTAGTTAAATGTTGTTAAATTCTTAAAGTTAAACTTAATTAGTGAAATTTGGTTAATGATTTGCTAAAGAATTTATAAAACCAAAAATTATAAGGAATCTTAAATAATTTAACTTCATTCCAAATGTTATCTATTTTATGTAATTAAAAGGGTTACTTGAGGAAAAGTAACGTTTAAGTTTGGGAGAATTTGATCTACCTAAAAAATACCCATTTTTATGCCTTATTTATGATTCAATTCTTAAGGATATTATGCTTTAATGAAAGATATTTTCATGTTTTTGGATGTAGATGATTAAAAAAGAGTCCAAGAAAGAAAAAGAAGGAAAAAGGAGCAAAAAGGAGCAAAAATGGAGCTTATGGAGCAAAATTTTAGAATTATTGGCCTGGCGCCTAAGCGCCAGTTCGATACAGACGCTGTTAAGTTTTTTTGATGAATTTGGACAGTTATTTTGACGGTGTTAAGCAGTTATTGGAGCTTCTAGAGGACTGGAAGCTACTCCTAATATATAGGACATGTGATACAATGTATTTGTACACAAGGAAACGGTCTGGATCGCGAAGAGGTGTGACCCAAAGTGAAGAGGTGCGAAAGACCTGGTCACGGAGTCCGGCGCCAAGGCGCCAGATCCCGGCGCCTAGGCGCGACGGTTACCTTCTAGAAGATACATTGAATTAGATGAATTTTGAAGAGGTGTCTTAAGCAACCCTGGTCAAATTCAGAACTCTATAAATAGGAGCCCATTCTATAGAGAAAATCACACCACCCCCCCCCCCCCTTAGTACACATACCCATTTTAGCATCTTCTCTCTCATCTCTAGTTTTATTTAGTCTCTTTCATACTTAGGGTGTCACTTTATTTTGTATCTAGTGAGTTTATTTTGAGTGTTTATTGTGTGTTATTGTTGTTGGAGTCTTTCATCATTGCTTTGGAGTCAGAAGAAGTCAGCGGATCTCTTGAAGAAACACTTCAGATAAGTATTTGTACTTTGGTTCAAAGTTTTATAAATATGTTTTGTTGTGTTATTTCAATGAGTTCTGAGTACTTAGTTATCTTTCTCCTTTCAACTATGAAAAGATTATAAATTAAATAAATTTTGTAGGAGAATTAATATAAAATATTTTTAAATATTGTGATGATATTAATACCTTATCTTAGTTTACTTTTTAAATTGGTCATTTAATTTGTTAAAAACTGTTAAAGAATTTTGAGACCTATCCGGAGATAAATTCTTAACTAGTAGATATCACATGATTCCTTAGGTAATCACAGGCTATACACGAATTGTTTAAGGTGAAGTGCAAATAAATAGGAAGATATTATTTATTGGGCGTAAAATTAATTAGTTTTTAGAGTGACAGACTAAATTCTAATAAATTGGTTTATAGAAAGGTAACGGGTCACTGGTAGGGCCGACCATAGCCACCCTTGGACATCTAGTAATGTGAGCCTAGATTAACCCATTCTACTAATAAAACATCTTGAGCCTAACTATTGATTAGCCAATGTTCTTTGCACCTGGACTAAAGGATAAAGAATAGGAATGCTTCTATTTGGCACAATACCATAATCTTAATTCCCTACAAAAGATAATTAATCTATAATTCTTGGATTAGTTGAAAAAGGAGAAAGTTGTTTTTATAATTGCATTGAATTTTAATTACTGCTTATTTTACTTTCCTGCATATTACTTACTTTCTTTTAGTAAAAATTATTAGTTAGTTAAATTTAAATATATATATATATATATAAAAGAGAGTATATATAAATTACTTTCAAAAATTTTAAAATATTATTAATATCTCTTACTTTTTATTTTACTATCTCTGTGGGATCGATAACCAAGACTCCACTAGAGCCCTGTATTACTTGAACGATACGTATACTTGCGTTTAAAATTGTGACTTTTACAATAATACAATCTAAATATAAAATTTTAAAAGTAAACCTCGCACATCAAGTTTTTGAAGCCATTTGCCGGAAATTAAGCATTCTAGAAAGTGGTATCAAATTCTTGTATTTTAAAGCATATTTAAAGTCGCATCGCATCATGGGCTTCTAAGGTAGAAGCACTTTTTCCCAATGTTCATGTGACACTTGTGACTAACTACAAAGTAGGAATATGATAGAAGGATGTCCCCGCCCATAAGTAGATCATGCACAATCAAGCCCAAAACAAATTTCACAATTATAAAACCCACATCAATAGGCTTTCCCGTTTGAATGCAATAGTTCAAAATAACACCCTCCTTTGTTACTTTACTGATTTTCATGGTAGGGAGTAACTTTGCAGAAATAAAGAAATGTCATTGCTTCGACACAAGATTTAAGAGTGAAGAAGAAAAACTTACATTCCCGTCGTCTCTTGTCTCCCAATTTTCATTTTCATCAGTTAAGTATTGATAGACTTCATTCATGATATCTCTTGTAGGGACAAAATTTGTGTAATGACAATTTGGAACACTTTCAATCATAAACATATCATTTATCCTAGAAGGAGTAAATGGTACCCACCTCCCTCGAACATAGTCGACTCCTTGGTTGATTCCATGAAGATTTGTATAAAAATTATTTCACCATAGGAACGACTACCACGACAGTAGTGTAGCACAACACTTCCCAACGTCTTTGTACAATTATCTCTTCCACTTTAGTACTTGGATTGCTCAACCCACAATTCACAAAGCCTCTTTCCTTGATTAGTTTCTTCTTCACAAGAATTTTATCGTAATGTTTTTGTGCCTCAAAACTGATGAACTTTCTTCTATTTAAAATTACATATCTTGAAGTATTTTTGGAATTGGAAGCCATGGAATTCGTCAAATGATTAATCTATTGACGTTTTTTGTCCAAAGTGACTTTAAAAACAAGTTTAGGTAGTTATTTGGGCAAGAAATATGTCCAAAACCCCAAAAAAGAGCACTTTGAATGAACCAGCCCGTCCAAATAACTGCGGTGCCATCGGCGCCCACTCTTTGTAAGATGGCGCCGTCGACGCCCAGAGCAGTTTTGCTCGCCGCCTCGTTTCAGACCAAATATATTCCAGATCTTCCATCATATCGAATAATTGCAGTCATTTATGACATATAAGGATGTGTAGGACTCTAAATTAATACTAACTCATAATATCATCAACAATAACAACTTAAACAAGACAAAATAACAAAATTAACAAAAATAACAACTGGCTGCTGACAGGGGGGTGGATGCGTAACTATATAAGTGTTAACAACTGTAAAGATAATAATATTCAATAATAGCAAAGTTACCCATTTATCAAAGCAAGTATACGTATCGTTCAAGTAATACATGGCTCTAATGGAGTCCTAGATATCGATCCCACAGAGAAGTTAGAGATTATGAACTAATTACAGCAGTTGAAATTACTATCTAATAAACGTAAATAAAGAACACTTCTACTAAATTTTACTACTAGTTTTTGAATGGGAAATTGCAATATAGAAAAGTATTTTTCCTCTTGTTAAGAGAATTAAGTGAATGGATAATTAAATTAGTTAAAATTATATTGTGTCAAATATGAGCATTCTTATTATTTACTCTTTGGTCTAGGCATAAAGAATATTGACTAATCCTATGCTTGGTTACTAAATCTGCAGCTAGGCTGGGAGGATACCGGCTCTCACTTCAGAGCTCCCACGTTCCCCTAGCCTGAGGGCTAAGATCTACACTTCAGCACTCAAATGATAGGATCGAATTGAGGATTTTAGTCTGTCACTCTAAAATCTCCAATTATATGCCTGATAAATAATATTTCCCTATTTATTTGCACCCTTCTTTCAAGGACTTTGACCTCCCCAAATCTCAGATGTAATCTTTACTTTAGTTGTGAAATCAACATATTTTAACAGTTCAATTAGACAAATTAAAAGTAAATTAAGATTTAAGTAGAAAGATTATCACAATTTTTATTGAATATTTTAGGCACAACTAATTCAATTTTCCATTTCACAAAGTCTCAAAAACAAGGAGAAAGACAGAGAAAACTACCCAGAATGCATAGGAAGAATAACACAAAACATGAATTTCATATAAAATCAAAGTTATAAAATAATAAACACAACTTATCTCAATTTTTCTCGCCAAGCAGACTCCTTGAAGTTCCTCTGACTCTTCCTTCTTGTACAACACACTCAACTATACTCACTATTATACTCTCTAGAACACACTTACACACACTAATGACACTTTGGAGACACTAAAGACACTAAATAGACACTAAAAAAGGACACCTATTCAGCCTAAATTCGTCTCTTTTTAAAGAGGGAGAAATATTTTCAAAGGTTGCTTAAGCACCTCTTCAAAAGCATCCAGATTCAATGAACCTTGCCTGAACCGTCCTTCTCGCCATCGGTGGGCTTGTTAGCGCCGTCGGCGGGCTTCTAGAACATAGGCCAACTGCTTAGGCTCGCTGTCGGCGAGCTCCTTTATTATATATTTGAATGCTCTAGGGAAAAACATGTCGTCGGCGGTCTAGTTCAACCTTTGTCTCTTTTGGTCCTTTTTATTTCAGATTCGCTCCTTTTCTCATCTTTTTGCTACATTATCTATAAATCTTCATACCTGCAATAAAACATAGAAAATACATTTCTTTAAAGTGCAATATCATAAAAAATTAATATAAAATCGGTATGAATTTCTTAATACAATTTTCTTTGGTCAGTTGTCTCCTACAAAGCACTTGGTTTAATGTCGTCAATTTTTACTCAGGATGACTCAACAATAAAACCTCTTTAAAATGTGGTCTATGCCCTTCAAAATATGGTTTTAATCTGTGCCCATTAACTTTAAATATATTCCCAGTTTTAGGATCTTCAATATCAACAACTCCATATTGATAGACTTTAATAACAGTGAATGGTCCTAACCATCTAGACTTCAGTTTGCCTGGAAATACTCTCAGAATTGTATTATATAACAATACTTCTTATCCTAGTTCAAATTTCTTTCTTAATATCTTTCGATCATGTCATATTTTCATTTTCTCTTTATAAATTGTTGCATTATCATATGTTTTTTTTTCTAATCTCTTCAAGTTCATTAAGTTGCACAATCTTTTCTCCCCAGCATCCTTCAAATTGAAATTAAATTCCTTAACAATATGGTTGACAAATCTTTTCAAAAATTAGTCTATATGGGGACATTCCTATAGGAGCTTTATAAGCCGTCCTTTATGTCCATAATGCAGTATCTGATCTAGCAGACCGATCCAATTTGTAGAGATTCATAGTTTTTTTCTAAAATTCATTTAATTTCACGATTTGATACTTCTGCTAGACCACTAGTCCGGGGATGATAAGCAGTAGAGAATCTATGCATAATAATATATTTTCCAACTAGTTTCTCAATTCTTTTATTCCTAAAATGGGTTCCTCCATCAGTGATGATCTCTCTCGACATTTCATATCTTGTTAAAATATTTTTCATTAAAAATTTTGAAATGCTCCGAGCATCACATTTAGGTAAAGCTACTGCTTCAATTCACTTTGATACATAGTTTACAACAATTAATATATATAAGGAATAAATGGTCCCATAAAAGCAACTTCCCATACATAACAAATTTTAGCTTCCAATGTATAATTCAGAGACATCTCATTTCTTTTAGAAATATTTCCTACTCATCAACATCAATCACATATTTTAATATATTCATTAACATCTCTAAAAAGAGTAGGCCAATAAAATCCAGATTGTAAAATCTTATGTGCAATTCTATTAGTTCCAAATGTCCTTCAAATTTTGAATCTTGACATCTTTGAATAATTTTTTTAGTTTCTTCATAAGACACACATCTCCTCATAGTTAGATCTTTACACTGTTTATATAAATATGGGTCATCCCAAAAGTAAAATTTAGCATCATACATAAATTTCTTCTGTTGTTGCGTTGTTAATTAAAATGATAAAATATCACTCACAATATAATTAACAATGTTTGCATACCACAGTATATTCTTTCCATTAATACTATAGAATTGTTCATCAGGGAAAGTTTTTCGTAAATTCATTTGCAAAATCAATTAATTCTTTCATTTATAACCTAGATAAATGATCAGCTATTTGGTTATCAGTTTCTTTTCTATCCACTACCTCAAAATCAAAATTTTTCATTAGAAGTATCAATCAAATTAGTTTTGGTTTCACATCATTCTTTTGCATTAGATACTTAATCGCAAAATGGTATGTAGGTAATATAAATTACCTCCAATTAAATATAACTTAAATTTATCAAACGCATAAAAATAGCTAATAAATCTCTTTCAATAGTGGTATAATTAATTGGAACATCACTAAGAATTTTACTATCATAGTATATTACTTAAAAACCTTGTCATATCAAAATTTACTAAGTCCCAATGACATAATTACTAGCATCGCATATTAGCTCAAATGGTTTCTCCCAATAAAATTAAACTATTATCGGAGCAGTGATTGATTTTTCTTTTCATAATGCAAAGGCCTTTATGCAGTCTTCATTAAAAACAAATATCATGTCTTTTTCTAACAGTTGGCACGGAGGCTTAGTAATTTTTGAAAACTCTTTTATATAACGCAAGTAGAAACCAGCATGCCCTAAAAAACTTCTAAGCCCTCTCACGGTGGTAGAAGGTGGTAGTTTAGCAATAATTTGGATTTTTGTCGGATCTACTTTCATGTCATTTTCAAAAATTCTATGCCCAAACATAATTCTTCTTGCAACTATAAATTGACATTTCTCCCAATTTAATAATAAATTTATTTTTTCATAGAATTCTAAAACTTTTTCTAAATGAGTTAAACATAATTCAACTTCTATTATATTTTCAATTAAACTATAGAAAATTGATATCATACATCTTTGAAATGTTGCAGGTGCATTACATAATCCAAACGACATTCTTCGAAAAGCAAATGTTCAATAAGGACTAGTAAATATTGTCTTTTCTTAATCCTCGGGAGCAATTGGAATTTGATGATAACAGGTATATCCATAAAAAATCAATAATATTTGTGCCCAGCTAATCTATCCAACTATTGGTCTAGAAAAGGGAAAGAAAAGTGATCTTTCCTAGCGACGGCGTTTAATTTTGTATAATCAATACAAATTCGCTATCCAGCGACTTGTCTTATTGGTATTAATTTATTTTTCTCATTTACATATAAAGTCACTCCTGTTTTTTTTGGAACACAATGAATTGGACTCACTTAAGCACTACTTGAAATATGATATATTATTTCAGCATCTAACCATTTTAAAATTTCTTTCTTAACCACTTCTTTCATTATCTGGTTTAATCTCTTTTGAGGATCAAACTTTGGTTCATGACGTTCATCCAATAGAATTTTTTGCATACAAATCGAAGGACTGATTCCTTTAACATTAGCTTAAGTCCATTCGAAGGCTTTTTTGTATCGTTTTAAAGTTTCTAATAATTTATACTCTTGTGATTCAATTAAATATGAGAATATAATAACAGATAATGTAGATGAATCTCCTAAAAATATGTATTTTAAATGGGTAGGTAATATTTTCATTTCAAATTCATCAAATTTTATAATTGAAGGAATGAGATTTTTATTATCACTTTCTGTAGTATCCAACATCTCAAATCTTTCCTGAACATAATCTAACCTTTCATTTTCTACCTCAACATTATTATCTTTAATCTCATCCTTATTCTCATATTTCAAATCTTTTTGCTCTAAATTCTCTTCAAAATTTTTCTTAAAATTCTCATTACTCAGATAATCACAAACTTACATTCTGAAACATTCTTTATCTTTTTCTGTTGCAGGATATTTCATGGCTTTTGATATAATAAATGTTACCTCTTGATCATTAAATCTCATAGTTAATTCTTCTTTTCAAAAATCTATCATAGCTCTTCTAGTTGTAAGGAATGGTCTCCGTAAAATAATAGGAATTTATTTTTTTATCTTCATATCTAAAACAATAAAATCCACTGAAAAGATAAATTTATCAACCTTCACCAAAACATCTTCTATAACTCCTTTAAGATCTTACTGAAGTGTAACAGTAGTAGGGGAAATCTCTCATAATCCAAACCTTCTAAAAATTGATAGATGTATAAGGTTAATACTAGCTCCCAAATCACATAAGGCTCTTCCAAAAAATCGTTCACCAATAGCGCAAGGTATAGTAAAGCTACCAGGATCTTTTAGTTTTTTAGGAAGCTTTTTCTGAATAATTGCGCTACACTCTTCACTAAGTGCAACAATCTCGTTATCTGTAAACTTCCTATTCTTTTTAAGTATATCCTTCACAAACTTCACATAATTTGACATTTGTTCTAAGGCTTAAACGAAAGGAATATTTATAGTTAATTTTTTAAGGATTTATAAAATTTTGAAAATTGTTTATCTCTCTATTGTTGTTTCAATCTTTGAGGAAAATGAGGTGGATGTCTTTCTACAGTAATTTTCATTGGTTTAATTGGACATTTCAAATCCGTATATGTATCATCATTACCTTTTTCAATTTTCACCATTTCCTTTTCAGTTTCATTTTCTTATTGTACTCTTATTTACAATTCCTTTCCACTTCTTAGTTGAATAGCCTTAATTTGTTATTTATTTTGATCTTTTGGATTAATTTCAACATTATTAGGAAGAATTCATGAAGGTCTATTTCTAATCGCAGTTGCAATTTATCCTGATTGATTTTCAATTTTTCTAATAGCAGCTCATTGACTTTGTAATTGGTTACCTTGACTTTGTAATTGAATCTCCATGTTTAATAAAAATTCATCAAAAGGCAATTTGTTCTCCTTAACTTGTAAGCTACTGATAAAATCTGGAGGATAATAAGGTATATAGTTAATATTTTCTTTGTTGTTTGAATTTCCTAAAGGTTCACTGAATTGTTATTATTATTATTCCAATTTAAATTAGGGTGATTCATCTAATCAGGATTATCATAATTTAAATAGGTATTATTGGGTCCATTATTTATGACATTCAGAGTCTCATAAGGTGATTGAGATTCCATTATTTGTCCCAATGAATTTTCTTCTAACACCGTAGGCGTTTGAGAATAGTTCATTCCAATTTGATCATTTTTCTTTGATATAGCAGCAATTTGAGAAGCCAAAATAGTAATTGCATCAGAATCATGGATATTAGCTACTCTTTTTGGGTTTACCCGTTCAACGGGTCATTAAAAATTATTAATAGCCATCTCCTCTATTAAAGAATATGCTTCATCAAAAGCTTTTGACATTAATGATCCACCAGCAGCAGTATCGATAATAGATCTAAGAGATGTAATTAATCTATTATAAAAAGATTGAATTATTAATCAATATGATAAAGCATGACGTAGACACTTTCTAAGAAGATCTTTAAATCTTTCCTAAGCTTCGTATATTGATTCCCCTTCGATCTGACAAAAAGATGTAATATTGCTCCTAAGCTTAGCAGTTTTTGAAGGTGGAAAATATTTAACCAAAAATTTCTAAGATTGTTCTCCCCAAGTTCTTATAGATCCAGGTGCTAAAGAATTTAACCATGACTTAGCTGTATCTCTTAAGTCTGATAATGTCATTCAATACTCCGTCATATTTAAAAGTAGCACAAAATTCTAGAAAACTAGCAAGATGTAAATTAGGATCTTTAATAGGTGTTACCCAAACTGATTATTTTGTAACATCTGGATAATAGTAGGTTTAAGCTCAAATGAATTAGCAGCAACAACAGGATTAAAATAGTTAAGTACATTTCATCCTCTATAGGGTTAGAATAGTCTCTTAAAGGTCTATGTTGATGTTCATTTCCAATTCTTTGTTTATCTAAGTTGTTTGCCATTTTGTTCAAATTTTTATATTCATTTTGTTGTTTTCAAAATTTTCTAATAGTACGTTCCAATTCTGGGTCTTAAGTTTATAAACCTTCAGATCTAATACTATGCATAAAAATAAGCAATAACACAAATATAAGTTTAATAAATTAAACGAAAGTTTTTCAAATACTATTAAATTTACCGTTATCTTCTCCGGCAACGGCGCCAAAAACTTGATGCTTGTATTTCAATATATTTTCTTTTAGACATCATAATACAAACACAAGTATAAGTATCGCTCAAATAATACATGGCTCTAATGGAGTCCTGGTTATCAATTCCACAGGGAAGGTGTAAATTTATGATAGTAGCATTAAATCACAATGTTCAAACTATATAAAACTTAAAAGTGAAAAGCACAAGTTGACAATGTTTAATTATGGTAATAGAACTATGTTACCAAACTACTCTCTAAACTTCAAAGTAAAATTATTAATTTTATATAAAGTTTTACGATTCTGTAATGAAAGGTTCAAATTGGAGAATGTATCCTTCTCCTTGCTACGAGGTTATAGTTAATGAAAGATTTAGATTGTTAGAAATTGTATAGTGTCAAATAGGAGCATTCCTATTCTTTACCCTCTTCTGAGTGCATAAGAAACATTGGCTAATCCTAGGTTTAGTCCTTAAATCCGTGGTTAGGCTGGGAGGATACTGGCTCTCACTCCAGAGCTCCCACTTTCCCCTCGCCTGAGGGCTAACTCTCGCTTTAGTTTCCAAACACTAGGAACGAATTGGGGATTTTAGTCTTTCGCCCTTAAAATCTCCAATTTTACACCCAACAAAGTATATCTCTCTATTTATCTGCACTTAACCCCATGGACTACATTCTCATCCATGGAATTGAATATGATTCTCACTTTATTGTAGAACACATACTCCTCTCGAATCATATGTTTCACAATAAATTTTAACATTTCAATTGGTCATATCGAAAAGTAAATGAAGTACAAAATGTAAAATCATCACATGTATTTAACATTTAAATTGCATATCCAATTTTATTCAGTTCACCGAATCTCATTGCAAGGATAAATACAAAGAAATCTACTTATAATGCATGAGAAAGATACGACAAAACACGGATTTTATATATAAAATAAAGTTCATACAAACAATAATTAACAGACACAACTTATCTAAAACTCTTCCCCAAAGCAAATCCCTTGAAGTTTCTTTGAATCTCTTTCTCTGTTTACAATAACACTTAATTCTCTCTTAGAAAAGTAAGAAAGAAGAAATCTCTCACTTTCCTTCATCTCCTACAACTCTAGAGAAAACCCTCCTTTACTTCACACAAACAACTCTAGTGACTCCTACAACAAAACTCTCCAAACTCTTACACACACCCACGCCACACACACCACTTTTCTGGCATTCAAAACACTATAATATAATGTATGGACGAATTTCTCAAGATATGTCTTAAGTAACCTTCCGAAGTCGTCAAAATATATCGAATCTACAAAAAATTATGTGTAACTGTCTTGGGTGTCATCGGCGCCGGATTTGGGCGTCGTCGGTGCCAAGGTTTTGTCAAATGGCACCGTCAGCGCTAGAGCATGTTTTTGGATTCTGTTTTTCTGGATGTGGCCACCATCGGCACCCAGAGCAATGTTTCCAAAAATTGCCTCATTTGACTGCAAATTTTGCCATTTTTGCTTCATTTTGCTCCAAATGCCAAAAATCAACAAAGCTGCAACAAAATATGAAAATACTTTAAAGTGCAACATCACCAAAAATGAGTATAAAATATAGATGAAAAATCAAACATATTTTTGGTGCATCACCCTTCAAATTAAAACATACTAATGACCCATTGTAACTTAACCTACAGTAATACCCAATGCTTAAGGGAGTGAGCTTTGAACATTATGCTTAAAACCCTTTTGGCAACGGGGATATTTAAGGTATAGCCACATATGGATCATCGAGCTGGCGTGTAAGTTGGAGGTGTTGGTGGCATGAGCAATGATGTAAAAGACTTCTGATGCTAGAGTTGAGATAACAAAACTGTATTATATCTTCTAACCCATTGACTTTATGAGGGTATATGATTGACAATACTATCCTCCAATATTTGGTAAGAAGTTGCCCTCTCTTTAAGAAGCTGCTGGCGGCTCTAGCCCAACGATGTGACTAATTTGTGAAATAACTGATTTACAAAACATATAGTAAAACAATAAATAAAAAGTATATTTTTGGATGAAACCTATGTTTTGTCTGTTAAAAGAAAACTCTGAATTATTTATCTGTATGACAAATCAAACTTTTGAGTGTTACCTTTTGGTAAGTTTACTTGTCAGTCACATCGATTGGATTATGAGTTGTACTCTTCTGATTGCTTTTTTGGTAGCTCTATGCCTTATATTTGGTTTCATCAGGTCAGATTGATGTTAAATGTTTAAATGCATCCTTTGAGGGTTATTAGGGCCACTAGTCCTGAGGCTGTGCTCTACCATAACTTAAATGCTTACACCCAGCTCTGATCTTTCATATGTGTCATCTAACTTGTTATGCATGTTCATGCCCTTTTTTATGTTTGTTCTAAATTTATACACTTGAATACCTTGCTTATGATTTTAACTCTTTAGCAACAATACCAGAGGTGACAGGTACATGCACTGCTTTCTCTTTTACAACACTTTGCATTTACTATGCTTCTTTTACATATAACTTACTATACTCGTAAAAGACCTATAAGGTAGAGGGAAGTAGGCCACCCATTTAGGAGGAACCCAATAATCGATAATCACCAGCTTGAACACACTTTTTAAAATCTAAAACACTACAATGAAGAACCTGGAACGAGCTATGCATAGGACTAGAAACATTGATGCAAGCATGCAGTAGTCAATCTTCAGGAAATGAGCGAGAGCACAACATGGAACGAAGGATAATCCTCAACTAAAATTTTTGAAGTCTTAAACAGCATAAACTCTTAGGGCTTCGATGTTTGTTCGGAACAACGTAAATCTTCATGCTATATTTTAGGCATTCGTACGATCGTATGTCGTGTGACATAAGTTCTAACTCTTTTTAGGATCCCAAGGTTGTTGTTCGGTAAGACTTAAATCCTTCAATCTTCCTGGGTCGTTTGCATGATTGTATATCATACATATATAAGTCCTAATATTCTAATAAATGACAGGAGTAAAAATTAGATAAAAATACTTTCAAAATGCAAAGTCAAACCATATGTTAGTCTGAGATGTCACTGAGATTTCCTTAGTATCTTTGATATCTCCTACCTTTCGCTCCTTTGGATTCCAAAAACAACTGCATCTATGTGGTCCATTTCCACTTGACTCTTCTTATAAGCAATCGTGGAAACTTAACTTTGAATTCTTGAAGATAAAACCCCTGATCTTAAGTGATTTAGGTCATTTAAGATGTAATTAACTATGGGTACTTGCCCCTATAGTGAATTATGAATCCAGATAATATAAACCCTTTCTAATTCTAGTTTATTAATCAACACACTCCTCCTCATCAAGTGCCGTGTCTATCCTTGTGGATAAAGTACACCAAGCCAGGGTGCGGTGCTCGTTTATATAAACTATTTGGGATGTGAGACGGCGAATCTCATATCTTAAAACCTTCAAATTTAAAATTATTTTCAAAATCAAATACTACTTTTTCAAATTATTTATTTTAATTAAATTAAAAATTCGCCGACAGATTTCCTCGTTAGCGACCCCTCTTCAAAATAAAACACGACCTAAAAATAAGCCGCACAGATTTCGGCGACTACTGGGACGATTCCTCTTCCATTATAATCAAATACTCCCGTTTTCAAAATCGGTAGTGTATCCATGTCCCTAACATCAAACTACCCTTCTTTTCCGTCGGAATACTATGTTCATTTCATTCAACAAGTATAGCCACATTCTCTCGGATTTAGGAGCCACCGTTTAGACACCCCAGAGGTTCCGAGATCCTTTTACCTCATTTCCGAGGTGGGGTAATCGTCCGGTGTGTGTACTTAGGGAATGATCCTTCGAGTCGAGAAGTTTCGTTTTTAAGACTTTCTTTCCTTCAACTCGAATCGGATTCTTACCTTCTCTACACCTTTGAACGCCCCGTTCTAAATAAACAAACCCCACAAGTGATTCTTTAACAAATGATAAATACATGAACAAAGAATGAGTTCGACTTTTTCAATTCCTTTCTTTTCGTCCTAAAGAAAAGAAGCATAACTCGGGACCGACAACCGTAATCTACCTCGCGTAAATGGAAGCCCCGAAACCGATTTTCTCCTTCACCAACGGACTTCGCCGTCTATAAGGATGAGCCGCCCGACAATGGGGTCATCCGATTCGGGATGGGTGGATTCGAAAACACGAACGTCAAGGTCATCGGGATGTCTCCCTCTTTCGCACTCGACAAACAAGGCATTCCGAAGCCGAGGAACCACCGGCTCGAGTTCAACCTTAGGGTCGACCCGAAGAGCTCTCCCCCGCAAAGGGTCCCGACTAGGAGGAGTACCGCCGTCCCGCAGAGGACTGCCTCTCGCCACCCCACCGGTCTAGTTGTTTCCCGCACCTACCCCTACTCGCCAAATCAAAGGGGAAAGGAATCCGTAACTATGATAAACTCCGTTACCGTGGAGGGTACGGGATCTTCCCGCAAGACCTTCTCCGTCTTCCAAATCGGTCCAGCCGAAGATTCCTTCGCCGACAAAGACCCAAAGAAGAAATAGAAATAGAAGGATCGCCAGTGGAAGCCGCAGCCGCCGAGGCCGCCTTCCCGGAGGAAATTCCGCAGTTGCCGAATATACACCGTTACTGCATTGAGCACCACTGGCCGACTACATACCACTTTTGGGAGGAAGCAAGGCCCATCCTCTCCGCCGCAGAGGATGAAGAGAATGTTCGAAAGATTGCCGCCACATTACCACGCCCCGCATACTACAACGATAGCCGCAAGAAAAGAACTTTAACTACGCCGGTTGGGCTTCGACCGCAAACTTTGGTAGAAAAGCTAGCGAAGAAGGAAAATTGCCCCGTGTCGAAATTCTACGAAGGATGTGGCGGGAAGCGTCAAATCCCGTCTGGGCCCCGAGTAGAACCCGCCATGATAGAAAAGCCAAGCAAGAGAATGAAGGCTAGCCCGCCCGTCGTAGTATCGTGCTGGCGATTGGGGAGGGATACCACCTTCCAGCATTTGGCCGATGCACCATCCGGTCACAGACCTTCCGTCGCTAGAAGCGTGGTGTGGCGTCCCACTACGGGGCAAGCCGAGACCGAAACAAAGAGCGTCCGAGAAAGAAAGTCTCGCCAGAGGCCGGAATCCGAAGAAAGTGCTACCGCGATGAAGGACTCGTGAAAAAGGACCCGCAACCATCGCATGACAACCAAAGATACACAGAAAAGCCCGCTGAAGATGCCATGGAAAGCCGAGAACCGACATCCGACGGTCGGCAAAAGAAAGAGAAGAAAAGTTCGGAGATGAGATCGACTCATCGGAATTCATGGACAACGAATATGCAAAATCAACATGGCCGAGACACGAGCTTCATCATCTTCTCAAGGTGCTCCCCATAGCCGCAGTAGAAGAGAGGAGCCGTAACCGATGAAGAGACAAACAGAAAGGACGACACGATCGGCCAAATGGCGAAGATAAGAGATGGTCAGAAATTTCTCCAGCCACTCTCCAAAGTCAAGTACAAACTATTGCAGAGACACCCCTGCAAGTCATTCACATCGTGGTAGACGAGGAAAGGAGATTACATCCGTCAAATTTGGGGATGACCAAATTAAAAGGATACAACACAAAGTATGATCCCCGAAAAGGATATCAAGAACTCGCAATGTTGTGCGAGAAGCCCTAGCACAATCGAAGAACGGGAGATCTATTCGGACGGGCAGTATCTTACCCGAAGAATTCGACGCCGTCCAATACCCAAAGGGCTTCGTACCACCTCTCGTTTAAGACCTTCGACGGAATGTGAACCCCCGACAAGATGTTGCACACTTCGTGCCAGCTTGCCGTGCAATGCCGGCGGAGCGATGCGCTACTCTTCCGATGGGCTTGCTAGCGGGGCTCTGTCAGAATCGCCGACCTGTATGCGTGACTACCCAACAGCTTCCGTGAAGACATTCTCGAGCTAGAGAGCCTCTTCATTAAGCGTGTCACGGAAGCTCAAAGACCACATCACATGTGATTTAGTGGTAGAGAAACAAAGGCCGAATGAAACTTTGTGATTGGCATACTTCGACGAGAAATTTAAGTATGAAGTGTGAACCACAACCGCAAGAACAACATGCAACTTCGCATCTGCGAAGCATTCATCTTACTCGATAAAGACTTCTCCCAAGGGATTCACTATTAAGACTTTTGAGAAGTTGTTAAGCAAGGCCGGAAGCTTGCAAGAAGAGGCGAAGCAATTAAGTTTTGTCACAAGACGGACAAGCAGAAGCCGGTGAAGACTTTCGAAGTTAGGGTTCGGGGTCGTTATAAAGAATAATAAAGGCAAACAACCGATGCAAATACCACCGTAACGGCCGCAAGAACTACAACAAAATTGTTTCAAAGAATCTGTCCAGCCTATCGTCTCCGCAAAGATGAACAACCGTCCCGTCCGCAACGTACATCGAGGAAAGCTTCTGTCGAGAATATCCATTCAAAAATGAAGTAACACTAAAGATGTTCCGTGAAATTTTAATGAAAACTCCGTATTTCCAAATGCAGCCCAAAAGACCAGAGAAGTCAAATAAAGAAAGGGGATCCCAACTTTTGCCCCTACCATCGAATGCTTCTGGGCACAAGATAGAAGACGATTACCTTCAAAAGTTGGCTCAACGACAACCTTCTAAAGGAAATATAACAATCCCGAAGGAGTACATGAAGGGAACCCCAAAAGGAGGTTCCGTCAATGTTATCTCAACCGATCCCGTCATCTGACAGATCCCTATGCAACTGACGATGGATGGACTACCGCCTCGACGAGATCTTCGAAGAAGATTTTAGACAACATCCGAACCGCTTCGTACGAGCTTCGATTCGTAGCTGCAGACCTGCTTCGTACTATCACTTGCGATAGAAGAACCACCTCAACAGGAGACAATCAAGAGAAGAAGAAAATTGACGAAGAAGAGGGACCGAGATTCCTAAGGCGTAATTAGGGCCGGCTATCCTAGGATAGCCAAGCGCCGATCTCTGGGAGAAATCCCTCTAACCTCTGGATTTTGTATGATTATCTCGCTCACTTCGTGGGATCATATAAATGACAAGGGCAATGGCGCTCGCTACGTTTCGACCGTTTCTAACGATTACGTAACTAGCGACAATCCGGCGTCGATTTCATACCAACACCAAATCATGCTACGATCTCGACGATCACAATGACGAAGAAGGCATCCATCAAGGAGGCTACGAGAGCTCCTCAACAAGCAACCCGCTCTATCCGCGAGTTTCGAGGAGCTCCAGCTACGATGTGAGTTGGGGATTTCGCATTTCAAGATAATCCAAGAGCCAAATATTCCGATTCAGAGGAAACACCGACAAACTCAACACTAGATTCGAAGAAATTAAGTCAACCTAAGAAGTGGGGAAGTTCTCAACTTCAAGAATGGGTCCAAAAGACAAAGGAGCGGTGTGGTCGTTCAAGAAGAACCAACCCCACAGAAGACATACCCATTCGAAGAAGCCGAGACGCATGCAAACAAAGTGGACTACAACGTGCTAGCCCATCTAGAAACCACCGCCAAACCGAGCATTTACGATGCTCTCATCTTATCAAAGAGATTTATAGCTTCCGATCAAGGCTCACTTCGATCCGAAATCGCTAGCTCAAATGGCCGGGAGATTCCTTAGATGAGATTTGCTCGTTAAAGGAACAACAGGTGCCACCTTCAATTACGCCGACCAACTACTCGGGGATGCTGGTATCACAACCGACCGTTGTACATTTCGGCTTACAATCGGGAAGTTTACGCTCTCCCGCAGTATTGGTGGATCCGGGAGCATCAATCAATATAATGAGTCTTCGAACACTAGCATACTTGGAAATTGATGCTCGCGAGCTCGAGGCCGACAAAATGTTATTAAGAGGATTCAACCGTAAAGGAGAAAGAGCCCTCATGTCAATAACGCTACCGATGAAAAACCTAAGTGATTTAGCAAAGACAACCGCAAAATTTCATATAATCGATTCCGAAACATCGTTCAACGCTCTACCTGCCGACCATGGATACATGAAAACAGGATGGTACCATCATCTCTACACCGTTGGCATCAAGTACTACGATGAGGGGAACAAGGCATCAAAGGTGACTTACAACCATTCTCCGTACATGAAATCGAATCCATTTAAGATGCAAACTTTTATTATGCACCGCCAAAGAAAACAATCTTCTCCAAGAGATACCGTAACAAATAAAGCAAAGAAAGTTCGTGACAACGAAGAACCCTGAAGTTCTACCCCTCCAACAAATACTCACCACTCCCTTCCGGAGAGATGGTGAAGGTTTCTCCACAACTCGCATCCGAGGTCGAGGCCGGGACGAGCCGTGGTAGAGACACTAGGACACCGGGATTTAAGAAACCAACCATCACGTCGTATCAGATGATAGTTCAAGAAGAAAGAAATCAAGCAAGAAATGTGCCAACAATAAGTCGAAAGAAGCCGCAATACAAGATCTCCTCAAGATGAAAAGAATGAAGAATACAAATCAATGTACGAGAAGATTAACCACTACGTACATACTATGACCCTAACTCCGATCCATTCTAATAAGATCGAGGGTATGGAGGTCAAGAGGTACGTAAAGGACGGGCAAAGCCGATCACCCTACCGGTGCTTCTTCCTCCAAACCGAAAATAATGTACAATTCGAAGATGTCACTTCATCGAATTCAATGGAATTACCTGAGTGGTACTTCCCGTGTTCAAAATTTAATTCAACGTGGTTTCTTACCTCGACACCCGACAAAAGGCCAATCACAACATTTTGAAAAGTTAAGTAATAACTCCGTCGTCCACCCAATTCAAAGTATGACGGATTCAAGACAAGAAGGGGTTACTGACGATACCGAATTCGTTTGGTTGTCACTTGCAAGTCCAATGAAAACCGCATGGAAACTACGTACGAACTCGAAGATTTACAAATCGAGACGCTCCACCGTAATTCGAAGAAGAAATCAAATCTACAATGCATGAGCACCTGGCTAATCCTTGTACTGGCCAAGAGCTCGCACCTACCTTTTTGTTAGCCTTACTCACTAAAGACTCCGAAGAACAATCAACTATTACCAATTCTAAGGACTGCTTTGCCGGGAACTTACGATGAAATGCCGTGATCGGGCTCAGAGGTCAGTCATAAGCCAGAGTGGATCCTACTTCGTCCCGGGCCGACAAGGTCCCGAAGAATGCGTCTGGGAATCGAACAACAAGTAATAACGAAGTTAAAAGCTAATAGACGCTAAAATTTGTCCGCGAAGAACAATACCCGACCCGGTTACCCAATGTGGTGCCACGTGTTAAGAATGGTCAGATCGAATTTAAAAGGACTTCGCATTTAAATGCGGCATGTCCAAAAGATGAATTCTCTACCGATTCCGTGGAACCGATGATCGATATCGTCGACACATGAAATATTCTCATTCATGGATGGATCTTCAGATACAACCAGATAAAAACGGCTCCGTATGATGAAAAGCTTACAGCATTCGAACGCCGATCGGAGTATTTTGCTACGTTGATGCCATTCGGATCGAAGAACGTTAGAGCAACCTACCAAAGAGCAATGACAAGAATTTTTGATGATCTCATCCACAATCAAGTCGAATGCTACGTGGACGATGTCGTCATCAAAAGCAAAGTAAAGGAAAACCAATTCGTATGATTCGAGAATTGTTTTCGAACGATTAAGACAATTCTAACCTAAGATGAATCCCTTAAAGTCACTTCCCCTTCGGCGTCACCTCCGGAAATTTGTGGATTCGTTGTCCGACATCGTGGAATTGAAATCGATCCGAGAAGATTAAAGCCATCTTAGAAATGCCGCCTCCCAAAACCTTAGAACAACTACGATCTTTTCAAGGGAAGCCGGCATATCTTCGACGCTTTATCTCAAACCCGTCGTGTGTCAGCCTTTCTCGGCACTAGTTAAAAAGGACGCCAAATTTATTCTAGAAGAGAAATGCCAAGGCCTTCGAAGACATTAAACAATATTTAACGACACCTCCGTCTTAGCAGCCCTGGCCTGTGTAGACCGCCGATACTTTACACCGCGGCTCTAGACGACTTCTAGGGAGCCCTGTTAAATTTCAGCTCACGATGAGGGTAAAGAAAATGCTCTTTACTACTTAAGCCGTCGTTACTTCCGACGGCTAAGGTATCCCGCAATCGAAAAGCATTGTTTCGTCCCCCGATCTTCGCCGCTCAAAAGCTCAGTGCACTACATGCTTTCTCATAAGGTCAACTTCGATTTCCCGAAGCTTAATCCATTGCAATACTTCGATGACTTCATTCAACACTTTCCGCATTCGCGATGGTCAATGATATTAGATTGGCAATTCGATATAACTTTCGTGCCTCCGCGTGCCGTAAAAGGACAAGTCTTGCGTACCTCCCCGCAGCACACCCACGGCCGAATCTCCTCTCAATGACGATCTCGCCGTATGAACAAATAATGAGCCTAGAAGACCCGATGATCGACGTTGGGAATTGCATTTCGACTGAGCATCTTCGCACATAAAGACGAAGAATCGCAAGTGATGCGTCTTGAAGGGCAGAATCGGGCTAATCTTTATAACACCGTGAGCGGGGATGTTAAGATACTCCTACCACTGGACAGAATCCGGCAACAACGGCTAATACGAAGCCCTCATAACGGGATTGGAATTAACCATTCAAACTGGGATACCGTACATCAACATCTACTGGGATTCACAAGACCATTCAACAGACGTCGGACAATAATAATTTTTAAACCAAGACTCGAACAATACTTCCAAGATGCCATACAAATAAGTGGGAACGTATTCCAAATGTGACAATCTACAAAATTCCCTAGAAAAGAGAATGCTTTAACAGATGCTTTAGCCCGTCTCGCAAAAGAATTCGTTCGTTTGCAAGATGAATCGTTGAAGTGCCGCTCACGGACGTCAGTCCTATCACAAGCCGACATAGACACACACACAAATCAAGAAAAGAAAAAGAATCAAGCCAGAAGGAAGGACGTAAAACACAAGATCAAGGACAACCATCGATGACTACCCGCAAATGTGAGGCGCCGCACGATAGGGTCGCCGGCCCATCGTATCAAGAAAAGAACTCTGCCTTACGCATTAATAAACAACACATTATACGAAGGTCTTTTCGATCAAATGTAGGCTAAGGTGCCTAAGCGGGTCTCGAGGCCCGAAATTGTTAAAGAGGTGCATTCAGACTCGTGGCGCTCACCGCCGGGTCCAAAGATGAAAATGAAAATTAAAAGACTAGGGGTACTACCGGCCCTCGATGATGACCTCCACCGCATGAAAATCGCCAAGAGCCGTCACCAATGCCAAGTGCACTAGGTGTTTCACACCAACCTCCAAATGTGCTACACCCGACAATCGCGTCGCGCTTACTCGAATGTTGGGGCACGTATATAGTGGGTCCGATAGAACCACCATCTTCGAAAGGACATCGTTTCATTCTTGCGGCTGCTGCATTACTTTTCCGCGGGGCGTGCGTCCACCTCGTAGAAGTGAAAGCACACCACGGCTAGCGCTTTTTCAAGAACCAAGTTGCCTACCGTTTCGGAAAGTGCCGCGCAAAAGATCATCTCGTATAATGGGTCGCATTCGAAGCACACAAATCAACAATTTTGTCGCACATTTGAATCGACCGCTATACTCAACAATTTACTACCCAAGAGCAAACGGCCTCGCCGAGGTTTTTAATAAAACTCTCGCTCAAATCTTAAAGAAAACTCGGACGATAATAAGAGAAATTGGCACGAGAAATTGTTAAGCTCACGTCTACCTGGACAACCTTCGTAACTCCTACTCAAGCTACACCTACGCTCCGGGTGTATGGGTCCGTGCAAGTGGGTTACCTTTTAGAGGTTCAAATTTTCCTTCATCGAATTGCAGCATTGCAAACAAGATCACGATTAAGAAAAACGCCGATCACGACTCGAAGAATTAGAAAGCTTGGAAGGAAAAAGACTTGCAACAAGAATGCATCTCTAGAACTATACCAAGCTAAGATCGTTCAAGCCTACGTACAACCGGTCCGCCCAAGAACCTTCAAAGTTGGTGATTTAGTTCTCGTTCTCAAGAGACCTATTCCCGTACACCGCAAGATAAATGAGGAAAATTGGAACCACTGGGAAGGACCGCTCAGGTCACAAGATACCCGGGAGGTTCCTACCGCCTGAATCGCGTGAGAACGACATATGCTTCCAATCAACGGACGATACTTGAAAAAGTATTACGCTACCCGATGTTTCAAGAATGAATTCTTCATCCCTAAGAAACACGGTGAAGTAATTACTTATGATTGGGTCCGAACCCAAAAAATAATAAAATGTGCTAAGATAAATAAAATCATGATAATAAAGTTTCCTCGTTTTCTTCTCCAAATCAAGATCTCTTCCCTCATCTTATCCTACTTCATTCCTGTTAAATTTCAAAATATAAGAATAATAAAAAATGTATCTTTAATAAACATTTTCTTAATGTTCTTGTTCTGGGCATGTTCTGATCCTTCCTGTCTTTCGGCAGGAAATGTCGAACGGCGGTCGGTCTTGAACTTTAAGAATGGCGGGACACTCGATGAAAAGAGGGTGAAAGATGGAGCCGATAATCGAGATTGACTCGATTTCGCACCAAACAGCCTACGCACGAGGAAAGTGACCGGGTCCCGCTTAACCGAGAAGAACTACCTAAAAGACAAAGGATGAGTGGGTGGCCCAAGCCACCAATCCAACAACAAGAAAAGAAAGCAAACACCGAAGAAGACAAGAAAATGAAGTCCGTATCACAGCACGTGAGGGCAAAGCTGTCACCGCCGCGCCCGGGCAGAGATTCAAGAAGTTCGGAGAGCTACTCACAGCCCACGCAACGAAGAAATAAGAATCGCCGCATCCGTAAAATGTTAACAAAACTAGCCGCGGACCCGCGACGAGACAACACAATGCCAAAGACTCACATTTCAAGGACACCCTGGCTCACCAGAACTGAAAAAGGAGGCCGCCCTAGAATACCGTAAAAGAACTGTGGAAATCCCGTAAGATCGAAGAAAAGAAGGCTACCACGCCACCGCATAGAACCACCTGGGTTGTGCTGCATGACCTTAGCTGCGTAAGCAACCCCGGGGATGTCCCGATTGTGCATCATCCCCGAGGAGCCGAGGTATGGGGGAACGTGAAGGGATCAACCATATATCCCACAATATGCTACAGTATTCGCCATCCGCATCATTCCGGAATACGAGCCGGAGAGGATGCGTAATGTTGAAAACTTCGAATACTTCGAGAGAATTAAAGGAAGAAGAATCAACATACTAGAAGGCCCTCGAGCTACACACCGACGTATTCTCGTAGTATGAACAACAAAGAATCGAGTAATCGTATCCGGATCCGAAAAGAATGGCCGAGCAGCCGCCCGAGGGAAAATACATACCGAACCCTGAGATGGATGCCGTGAAAGGAAGAATCACAATACACGTGGATGTCGCTACAACTTTGCCGAAGACAGGAAGGAAACCCACCAGAATACTTCGTCATGGGCAAGATCCGATGCCATTAGTTATCAAGAGAACGGTGAAAAGATCGAGAATAATGAGTGGTAACGCGCGTATCGTATACCCAATAGCCGCATTATCAACATCTACAAACAGGGTGACCGCATACCCCCACATATCGATCACCACGACTTCGTCGACCTTTCCGCAGCGCTCTTTCGAATGAGTGCAACATCATGTTCGATCCGACCTCCCATGCTGCCAGGCCCGGTGAGTTCCCGGCGGCCGCAAAGATACCTTTACCTAAGTGGGTTCCGTCATGATACCGCAAGGTAACTGAGCGTATATCGCAAAGCATCGTACACCAGGAGCGCCAGCTGGAGCCGAATCCTCGCTACTTCGTGAGGATGGACGACGCAAAATACCTTACCATTTCCAACCAGATCCGCAGCCAGGAGAACCTCCGCCTTACGAGAATGGTTACATGGAAATATCACACCTCCAACGTACATCCAAATGCAAGATCCCCGCTAAGGATGGCTTGGAAGGCGTATGTTATCGACCATGTACCTCACTATTCAGATACATGGATTTTTCGACTTCGATGGATCAACAAAGATCATACACAGTCCGTTTCGAGTCTACATGGATTGTATGAAATATATTCAAGACGTAATACGACGTATTTTCAACATGATTTTAATGAAAGCGACCATGTCACGTTTTTGGCCTTCACCTCTTTTGTGCAAATTGATTAGGAAACGCCATTAAAGTTAAATGAACTTCAACAAAGAACAGAAAAAAAAAAAAAAAAGAGAATAAAAGAAAGCTTTCTAAAAAGAAATCTGAAAATGACAAACACCAAGTTCACATGAACATCAATAAACAAACAAAAAAATAAATGATGGAACTATTAAAAGATAAACGCAATCAACACAAATCTCAAATTCAATCTTTCCAAATTCCGAATCAAATTTCAATCTTTTCAAATCTCAAATCAAATCTCAATCAAATTCTAAATCCACTCCCGATCAAGTTTCAAATTCTCATCTTCCAAATTTCAAATCAAATCTTAAATCAAGTTTCAATCGAGTTCAAACTCATCCTTCCAAATTTCCAAATCTCAAATTCAACCTTGGGTCGAGGATTTTACATCCGAGATCGCGTTGCTTTAGGATCTTTCCCCTATCGCAATGAAATACATCACATCAAATCAAACTCTTTTGAGTCAAGGATTTTACATCCAAGACTGTGACTCAGATTCTCTTCACGCACCGAAATACATCAAAATTCAAACTTTTCGAGTCAAGGATTTTACATCCAAGACCGCACCGCTTAGGATTCTCTTCCTATCGTACTGAAATACATCAAAATTCAAACTTTTGGGTCGAGGATTTTACATCCAAGACCGCACCGCTTAGGATTCTCTTCCTATCGCACCGAAATACATCAAAATTCAAGCTTTTTGAAATGGAGTGATTTACATCCAAGCATCGCAGACCGCTTTTGTGATTCTCTTCCTATTGCACTGAAATACATCAAAATTCAAACCTTTTCGAGTCAAGTGATTTTACATCCAAGACCGCACTCGCTTTAGGATTCTCTTCCTATCAGACCGAAATACATCAAAATTCAAAACTCTCGAGGTCGAGGATTTTACATCCAAGACCGCACCGCTTTAGGATCCTTCTACCGCACCGAAATACATCAAAATCAAACTCTTCGAGTCGAGGATTTTACATCCAAGACCGCACCGCTTTAGGATTCTCTTCCTATCGTACCGAAATACATCAAAATTTAACCTTGGGTCGAGGATTTTACATCCAAGACCGTACGTTTTTAGATCATTTCCCTATCGCAATGAAATACATCACACCAAATCAAACTTCGAGGCCGAGGATTTTACATCCAACACCGCTTGCTCGAGATCTCTCTTCTCATCGCAACGATTCAATCTAATCAATTCAATTTTCTTTTCGAGGCTGGAGATGTTACATCTAAAACCTCAAAATTCCAATTTTCATTTCAAATCAAATCCTTCAAATTAATTTCGACAAAACTTCAATCTAAATTGAAACTCCAAACTAAAATTTAAACTCACACATCAAAATATAAATTGAAACAAAATAAAATCTAAATCGAAATTCCCTCAGATCATGTGATTTGGGATTTACCGCCTTTTCCTTTCCCCACGAGAGTTCAAAATCTCAGCTCCCGCAGATATACTCGACACTCCCGCCGTAAACTCTTCTACTTCGTCCTAAGTTCGTCACTGACATCCGTGTTGGTTTTGTTAATCGCCCGTCGAACACCACGCGCGGTGTGCTCCGTCACCACCACACCCATTTGGGGTCCATCATTGACCTCATTTTTGATGAGGTCTTCCTTTCTTCTTTAGTGCTTTGTGGATCTAGCCTTAGGCTTTTCCTTTCGACTATCTTAGAGGACTAGAATCGGGGACCCGCCTTTTGTGAAATTCCAAAGTCCCACTTCTAAACTCCCCGCAAACTCCAAACTCGACTATAGACCCCTAATCACCCAGAGGGGTCAAACTACTAAGTTTAAAGGATGAGTTCCCATAGACTCTCGCCTTAGATCGCCCCCAGCGGCCCGGTCCGACGGCGGGCCGACATACACTACACCTACACACTACATTTCCACACACTTCAAACCACACCCATACCCAACTTGACCTCCCGACTCATGTAGGTGATTCACATGGATGGTCCTTAACCCCTAAGCCTCGCGCAGGGTTAAAGAATAACATGTTGAATGCCTCAAATGAGTCCTTTCATGGCTCATATGGGCTTGAAATGGCTTCATGGCTCAACCAAAATGATTTCTTTCCACCCAAATTCACCCAATCTTCAATTTCCCAAATTTTCAATTTTCGACCGTGACCCTACACCTACTAAACCTACCCAAAACCTCAATTACCCAAATTTTCGCAAATTCCAAATTACCTAAAATTTTCCAAAATCAATCCCAAACACCTCCACATCACTCAAATTGATCATCCATACCCAAAAATACCAAAAATTCCAAAAATACCCCCCAATACCCTCCAAATACCCAAAATACCCTTCTTGGCCTAAAAATCCAAAAAATTCAGAAAATTCCCAGAAAATTCCAGAAAATCCCAAATATTCCCAATTTCATTTTGTCCAACTACACCATGGGCCAATTTTGTCAATTTACCCTACTTTTGTCAAAACCCCAAATCGACCCATTTTAACCCAGCGACCCAATGTCAAACCAAGCGATACCCAATTGACCCCAATTTTGGTCCAATTCAATTCTAAACTTCAATTCAACATTCCCAATACCAATTTAGACCAAATCCAAGTCCAATTTGATTGACATTTGGATCCACTTCACTTTCAAATCTTTGAAGCCCAAATTTCGGGACTCCATGACCCAAACATTAGCCCAAACTAACCCAATTCAACTCCAATTAACCCCCAAATCTTTCTAAACCTTCCTTAACATCCTCATAAACAAAACACTAACATGATTTGCCCAAGATTTTGACCCAAACCCCACTCAAATTCAACCCAAAATCAAAAAAGCCCAATTTTGACCTAAACCCAAATCTAACCCAAATAGGCCCAAACCTCAAAATTAAAACCCAACCAAAGCCAAAAACTCTTTGAAACACTCCCATAAACATTTCTTAATATTTATTTTACATCAATTTCAACCCTAGCCCAATATCGTCCAAGTTAGCCCAATTTCACCTACATTGGCCCATTCACCAAAAGAATTCAAATCCAACCCAATTCAAGTCCAAACTACCCCAAATTTGCTTCAAGTCACTCACATCCATGAGCTAAACCCAATAATTATTTGGCCCCAACCTCTTTACAAAATTTCATCCCAAAATCCATTTTTAAAATTCAAGAGCCCACTTTCCTAATCCATCTTAAAACCCATCTAAAACCCTTTCAAAAGCCCAAAATTCTTCCAAGGCCCATATGACATTTCCCCTCATCATACTTCTTCAATTAAAAATCATCCCTAAGTCCTAAATTCATCATCAAATAATTCCAAATCAAGCCTCATGCCAAATCACCCCTAAACCAAAATTTTCCAAATCCATTTCCATGAAATCGACTTTACTTTTCCCAAGCCAAATGGAGCCGATGGAGCCATGCATAACATATGCACAAGGAGAGCCTCTTTTACATGTCACCATGCCATTTCGTGGGCAAAAGGAGGAGGCTCTTCCCTAACTCCTAAAGGTGGTTAACCACTAAGATGATTCCACTAAACCATGCTTAAGCCTAATTGTACTGGGATCGCGACTCGACCCCAATTAATCAAGCTGATCCAAATCACTTTCTCCCCGGCCTAAACTGTGCTCAGCAGCACCTACCAAATGGGCGGGTCGACCCATTTATACCCAAATCTACCATGCCCCATTCCACTTTTGATCAAAGCCTTTACACATGTCCATGGCCAATTGATTGCAGACAAACCTCCAAACACCCACCGACCCCGAGGGTGACCCATGCCCGTCGTCGGCCACCAGCCGCCGGAAAACACCATGGCCGAGAGCTCACATGTGAGCCAACATCACTCACTTCACAGCCGCCCCATCCCTGCTGGTCACCATGGCCGATCTTCTCCTCACCAGAAAGCAAACATCCCAAGCCCTAATCCCCGGGAGGCCCCCACTCAAATTTCTATTTAAACTCCACTCTCTCGGCCATAAGGAGCCAAGCACAAACTCCCGCCGAAACTCGCCAAAATTGTTCCAAACCCTTCACCATCCTTAGAGCGCTGATCCCGCGTCAATTTGCCCTAATCCCCACCAACAGAGCCCATCTCAACCGAAATTCACCCAAAACCAAGTGACACTATTACGTCGAGCCAATTCCCAAATTGATTGGCTCTACACCTTCACTGTAATTCGCGGGAAGGTGTCCACCACCAAAAGCCCCATCTCCGTGCCACCCGCCTGCTCCACCTCTCCAAGCTTGTGATCAGTTTTGTCGAAATCATATCCGCACAATTCACTGCACGAGACTTCATCTGTGTTGCCGACCCAATCGAAGGTGCAACAACTCTCGCATTGAAGCCACACTTCTCTCGAGCTAAGGTATGAGCTAACTCTCCATCCCGAGCTTCTCCGGAGATTCTCCATTTCAAATGCCTTAGTTTCAATGCATGTTAGCCGTGAGGATGTGTTCGTCTCTTCAAGACGAATCCATGTGAGCATAAGAACATGAAAATCCATCGAGAATCGAGCGAGATCTTAAGGATTTAAAGGTGGACGCTCTCGTGCGAGAACACTTGGGACGATACCCAGATGCCGTCCATTCGATACACGCGCGCACGCACGGCCAGGATTGCGTCGACCGAGAGACTCGTACGAGAACCGCGGCCCGCCGCCGACTCGTGTGGCGGCGCTTCGAATGGGAGCGCGACGCGTGTGCGTTCGGAGCCGCCGAGGTTTCGCCGCGCTCGCGCGATAAATAAAATTATAGTATTTCTTATTTATTTAATTCCCTAAACTTCAAAAATCCATATCTTTGTGTAGAAAAATCACAAAAATAAAATAAAAATACCCCCTCTCGCTTTCACAAATAACGAGGAGAATAAAGGAAGTTAAATCATTTAATTTAATTAAGTATTTTATTTTTTATGATTTATTTACTCTCTCGCATACATTTAATTCTCCATGCATGTATACACCACCATGGTACGAGACCATGTGCTTTTAAAGCCTCCGAACTACTGGGAACATTCCCCGACCCTTCTGCCGAGACCATCTCAGAAAGTTATTTATTTTTCAAATGCATGTTGCCGTTTTGAGTATTTTAATTCCAAAATTAGCATGTTGTGAAATAAATTTAGAAATATTTGGTGATGTTCCTTACGACTGCAGAACCCTGTGAAAAATAGGTTTTGACTTAGTTCATTTTAAAATGTACCTAATCGCTTAAACACCCAAAATAGGTCTTTAATTAATTAGAGTTAACCAGGTATCAAATTGACGAAATCAATTCTCCACTGACCTTTAGATCAGAGAATCCACCATAAAAATTTGAGGTCAATTGGACTTGGTTAGCCCCACTAATTGGGTTGATTAAGCCACTTAGCCATTTTAAACTTTAAAATTCATAACTTTTTAAAATACTTTTTAAAAATTCACCAAATCGCTTTCGAGCCTCTCTGATATCAGGGAACCTAAGAAAATTAAAATTTCAATTTTCTAAAAAAGTTGATTTTTAATATTTTAATATTTTTAATAATTAAAAAATAATAAAAATCACAAAAATAATAAAATTCACCAAAATGTCACATTTTGAATTTTAATCACTTAGAACAAATCACATTTTTCCTAAGTCTATTTAGTGAGATATTAAATTTTAAAGTTCTCAGTAATTTTAAAAATTAAAAAAAACGTATTTTCTAAAGATTTTCACTAAAATAATATTATAAATCATAGAAAAATCAGAAAATTGCAAAATTTGATTCTCTGGTTTCTTTGATATCAGAGAGATTTTTGAAAAATATAAAATCCATTTTTCAACATTTATTTTATTTTTTAAATTAATTAACACTCCAAAACTCAAAATAATTATAATAAAAATAATATAATTCAAAAATCACCAAAATTGGTCCAAGTGCTTCTCTGGTCATTAGGAATGTCCCCTAATTTTCTATGATTTAAACTTTCCTCGTCATGCTATCAAATTTTCCTTGAAAATCTCTATTTTCCACCAAAAATAATTATATAAATAAATTAAATATGTAAAAATCACATTTTCTCCTCTCATGTCTTTATTGACATATGAGTGAAGTTTCATAAAATTTCAAAGCTTCATTTCCAGTTCAATTTAGTGAGTTATGAAATTATTAAGCTTAAAGGGTAAAATGGTAATTAAAATTCCTTTAATCCTTAATTAAAACTTTAGGTTTAATAAAAAGTCAACAAGTAAAATATTTGATTTTAACTGCTCGATGATTGAAATTTAAATAATTAAAGCGAAACCCATTAAATAATTTTAAAACGATTAAACTTTAATTAAATAATAGATTAAATTTGGAGGAATAATGAATTGGAATTATTAAAATAAGTGATCTTTATTAAAATGAAGAGATTTATTCTTTAATTTAAAAATCCCTAAATTAATTATATCAACTAATACTCAATTTTTAATTAAAATGATAACTCAAATTTAAAATATTTAAAGATTTAATTAAATTATTAAAATCTTTTGAAATTTCAATTAAATTAAAAATAAAGTAAATTAAAGATAAATTAAATTAAATTAAATTAAATTAAACAATTAAATTAAATTAAATTAAATAATTAAATTAAATTAAATTAAAATTAAATTAAATTAAATTAAACAATTAAATTAAATTAAATTAAATAATTAAATTAAATTAAATTAAATAATTAAATTAAATTAAATAATTAAATTAAATTAAATTAAATTAAATTAAATTAAATAATTAAATTAAATTAAATTAAAATTAAATTAAATTAAATTAAACAATTAAATTAAATTAAATTAAATAATTAAATTAAATTAAATTAAATAATTAAATTAAATTAAATAATTAAATTAAATTAAATTAAATTAAATTAAATTAAATAATTAAATTAAATTAAATTAAATCAAATTAATTAAACATCAAATCAAATTAAATTAAATTAAACTAAATATAAAGCAACTCAACACTATTCCAAATTTAAACCTCTTTTAACTTAAATCAAATCACTAATACTAATTTACCCTCAAAGCTTGATTATTATAACTCCCAAATAGAACATCAAAATGAAATGTTATCTCACTCATAGGATATTCAAACGTTCTAGTTCACCGAAAGCAAGTTAACAAGACTTCAAAACCCCTGGTTTATCCATTCATTTATATAATTAAATTCATTCGACTTAAACAATCCTAGAACATTTAAAAGATGTTTAAGATCCTTCTTAAGCACTTCCTCAATATGATGATATTTATAAGAACAATCGAGTTCGATTATTCTTCGATGAAGAAAATCGTCCTTAAACCAAAACCTGTAAAGAATCCTGGGACACATAGAGACATCAACATGTGATTTAAAGAATTTGGTAGAAAACCATAACCTTTCCTACCACCAAAGAACTCGCTAAATACGCTAATCGTGTTTTAAGTGCAAGCTAGATGACGGGAAGACCCTCCAGTACGCATTTTTGTATTATTGCAATTTACTTTCCCGCAATTCATTTTCCAAGAATTTACATTATTGCAATTTACTTTATCGCAAATGCATTTATTTTTCGCATGATAAACAACCGTTGCATTTAAAACCCACACCTTTAGGATAGACCCTAAACCGAAACCAAAATTAAGTTAAAAGTCATCGCAAGATAAAATTCACCGCCACAACATTTCAAAATATAAAACAACTAAAATTTAATCACAAATGTAGAACACAAAAACTACACTTACAACTAAATTAAACACCCTATTGGATGATCGGAATACCTCGGATGATGTAAATCACGTGTTGCTAAATCTGGATTTCCCACGTCTAAATGAAAGTGTGGAACTCATTCAAATAGCTTAGCAACCATCCGGACTAAGTGAATCCGATAAAAATAATGATGCCTAAGGATAAACTGATCTTAACCTGTCGTTATAATCAACTTTAAGATTTGTTTTAAATAAAACATAAAAAACACTGAAATTAAGATTTTCTCTAAACCAAAACACTTTTCTCATCTCCCGATTTATGATTTCTAAAACTAAACTTCCGCAATAACAAGGAGTCAGAGTACTACAAGACGACCATCGTCATCAAGAAACCCGAGTCTACTTCGGAAGAAACTTTCCTAGAATTAAAAACAACCAAGCCATAGGACTTCGAGGTAGCTTGCCTGCTGCAACATAAATCCTCAACTCTTTCGTTAGGCATTTGCATTGCAAATTAAGCCCTAACCGGTCTTAGATTCCGAGGTAGTCGTCCAATACGACAATAAACCCTCACATCTTCAGCATTTGCTTGATTTTATCATACAAATATAAGCCCTAATTAATTGAAATCGGCAAGATTGAAATATCAAATAAACATTAGGACTTTCCTAAATTCAAGCCAAACGCATGATAGTCGGGAAATTATCGAAGTTCACTTCGAATCGTTGATTTCTCCTACCTTTCTTCCTTTGGATTCACAAAACAAAATGTTCCAAAAATTTGATCCATTCCCTATCAAAACTCCAAATTCAATTCGAAAACCTTAACCAAATTTCGAGAGCAATCATTGATTATTATCAGAGTTTTCTTAGGTGATTCCCGCTCACTTAAGATGTAATTAACTATAAAATTCGCCCTTATAGGAATTTTAAGAACTCAGTAATATAAACCCCGTTTAATGTTTTCATATTGCTGGTGGGAAACTTGTCGCTTATAAAATTGGTTCGCAAAGACCAAACGGATGTCACTAATCTTCTAGTTTAATCAAGCCCCACCATCAAGCAAAGGTGTCTATCCTTAGATGTGCAATACCTGCTCAGGTGCGGTGCTCGTTTATATAAACTATTTGGGATGTGAGATCGGTTTAATCTCATATCTTAAAACCTTCAAATTTTAAAATTATTTTCAAAATCAAATACTACTTTTCAAATTATTTATTTTAATTAATTAAAAATTCACGATGATTGCTACAGCGACCCTCTTCAAAATAAAACACGACCTAAAAATAAGCCGCACAGATTTCGAAGCACTGCATTTTTGTGACTACTCCTCTCCATTATAATCAAATAATTCTCGTCAAAATCTAAGTAGTGTATCCATGTCCCTAATGGATCAAACTACTCCTTCTTTCCGTTGGAATACTATGCGTTCATTTCTATCCAACAAGTATACCCAACATTCTCTCGGATTTAGGAGCCATCGTTGTATACCCCTAAACGTAGAGGTTCCGAGATCCTTTTTACCTCATTTCCGAGGCGGGGTGGACCCTGGTCAGTGTTAGCTAGAATGATCCTTCGAGTCGAGAAGTCTTCGCTTAAGACTTTCTTTCCCTTTCCAACTCCTCGAATCGGATTCCTTACCTTCTACACACCTTTCGAACGTTCGTTCTAAATAAACAAACCCTCTAATAAGTGATTCTTTTTAACAAATGATAAATACATGAACAAAGAATGAGTTCGTGACTTTTCACCTCTTCTTTCGTCCTAAAGAAAGAAGCATAACTCTCTCGCACCGACAACCGTAATCTACCCCGCAGCGGAAGCCCCGAAAATCGATTTTCTCCTTCACTAACGGACTGACTGCCGTTCATAAGGATGAGCCGCCCGACAATGTAATGGGTCCGATTTGGACAGGGATTTGAAAACACGAACGTCAAGGTCACCGGAATGTCTCCCTCTTCACCGACAAACAAGCGTATCCGAAGCCGAGGAACCACCGCTCGAGTTCAACTCAGTCGGCCCCAAGGAGTTTCCTCCCCGCAAAGGGTCCCGACTAGGAAGAGTACCGCTGTCCGCAGGAGGACTCGTTCACTACCCCCACCGGTCTAGTTGTTTCCCGCACCTACCCCGTCTCGCCAAATCAAAGGGGAAAGGAATTCAGAACTAAGGATAAACTCCGTTACCGCGGAGGGTACGGATCTTCCCGTAAGACCTTCGTCTTCGAAATCGGGTCCGGGCCGAAGATTCCTTCGCCGACAAAGACCCAAAGAAGAAATAGAAATAGAAGGACGCTGTGCAGCTTCGTAGCCGCCGAGGTCAGCTCCCCGGAGGAAATCTCCGTAGCCGCTTTAATATACACCGCTACTGTATCATACACCACCGGCCTCACCATACCACTTTTGGAGGAAGCAGGTTCCATCCCCTCCGCCGGCGAGGATGAAGAGAATGTTCCAAAGATTGCCGCCACACACACACAAACTCGCATACTACAACGATAAATGCTCGCAAGAAAAGAATCGTAACTACGCCGTTTCGGCTTCGACCGCAAACTTTGGCAGGTGCTTAGCGAAGAAGGAAAATCGCCCCGTGTCGAAATTCTACGAAGGATAGGGCGGGTGCTGTCAAATCCCGTCTCGGGGCCCCGGTGCAGAACCCGCCGTCAAGGATAGAAAAGCCAAGCAAGAGAATGGAAGGCTACCGCCCGTCGTAGTATCGTGGTTACAGACAGGAGGATACCACCTTCCAAAGATTTCGCCGAGTTGCACCATCTCGGCCGCGACCTTCGCCGGCTAGAAGGATGGTGTGGCGTCCCACTACGGGGCAGCTGAGACCGAAATGCCACCCCGAGAAAGAAAGTCTCGCCAGAGGCCGGGAATCAAGAAAGTGCTACCGCGATGAAGGGGACCTGTGAAAAAGGACCCGCAACCATCGCACGACAACCACAAAGATACACAGAAAGCTCCGCTAAGATGCCATGGAAAAGTTGAGAACCGACATCCGACGGTTGGCAAAAGAAAGAGAAGAAAAGTTCCCGGGAGATGAGATCGACTCATCGGAATTCATGGACAACGAATATGCGTAAAATTCACATGGCCGAGACACGAGCTTCATCATCTTCTCAAGGTGCTCCCGCAGCTCGGCAGGCAGAGGAGCCAGAACCGATGAAGAGACAACAGGAAAAGGACGACACGATCGCTCGTCAAATGGCGAAGAGGATGGAAGAGATGGCCGTAGCTCTAGCCACTCTCCAAAGTCAAGTACAACCACATGTAGAGACACCCCGTGTCATTCACATCGTACCTGAGGAAAGGAGAGATTACATCCGTCACTTGTGACGACCACTCGAAAAAGGATACAACACAAAGTATGATCCCCGAAAAGGATATCAAGAACTGCAGAATTGCAGTGCGAGAAGCCCTAGCACAATCGAAGAATCCGGACATCTATTCGGACGGGTAGACCTTACCCGGAAGAATTCGACGCCGTCCAATACCCAAAGGGCTTCGTACCACCTCTCGTTTAAGACCTTCGACGGAACCGGAACCCCCGACAAGATGTTGCACACTCGTGCCAAGCTTGTTGCAATGCCGGCTGGAGCGATGCGCTACTCTTCCGACAACAGAAGGGGTCATCAGAATCGCCTTCGACCGGTATGCATCACTCAACGGCTCGTGAAGACATTCCTCGCAGCTAGAGAGCCTCTTCATTAAGCGGCTCGTCGAGTCAAAGACCACATCACTATATGTGATTTAGTGGTAGAGAAACAAAGGCCGAATGAAACTTTGGTGGAGCATACTTCGATGGAGAATTAAGCATGAAGTGTGAACCAATAACCGCAAGAACAACATGCGCCAGATTCAAGCAGCATTCACGGCCCGATAAAGACTTCTCCTGGCGGGGATTCAATTATTAAGACTTTCGAGAAGTTGTTAAGCAAGGCCGAAGTTGCAAGAAGAGGCGAAGTTAAGTTTTGCCGACAAGACTACGCGGTAGTTTCCGTGAAGACTTTCAAAAGAAATCGGGGGTCGTTGCGGCCAGCTTGACAAAGGCAAACAACCGATGCAACACTACCGCAACGGCCGCAAAGAACTACAACAAAATTACCAAGAACCCCGGTCCAACACGTCGTCTCCGCAAGATGAACAACCGTCTCGTCCGCAACGTACATCGAGGGAGCTTCGAGCGTAGAATATCCATTCAAAAATGAAGCAAGCATTCTCAAAGATGTTCCGTAGCTTAATGAAAACTCCGCATTTCCACCGCCGCAGCCCAAAAGACCGAGGAAGTCAACAAGAAAGGTGATCCCAACTTTGCCCCTACCATCGAATGTTTCTGGGCACAAGATAGAAGACCGCATTACCTTCAAAAGTTGGCTCAACGACAACCTTCTGAAGGAAATATAACAATCCCGAAGGAGTACATGAAGGAACCCCGAAAGGAGGTTCCGTCAATGTTATCTCAACCGATCCCGTCATCGATACATCCCTATGCACCACGATGGATGGACTACCGCTCGGATGAGATCTTCGAAGAAGATTTTAGACAACATCCGAACCGCTTTACGAGCCGATTCGTAGCGCCGAGACCCGTTAAGCCTAAACACTATCACTCGCGATGTAAGAACCACCTCACCAGAGACAATCGAAGAGAAGAAGAAATCGACGAAGAAGAGGGGACCGAGATTCCTAAGGCTGGGACTAGGGGCCGCTTATCCAGATAGCTGTTTCGATTCGGGGGAGAAATCCCTCGAACCTCTCGATTTTGTATGATTATCTCGCTCACTTGCACTCATATAATGATAAGGAAGAGCATCGGCATTACACAAGACCGTTTTAACGACACGAATTCAGCGACAATCCGGCGTCGATTTCGATACCAACAACAATTCTCAAATCATACATGATCTCGACGATCACAACGACGAAGAAGGCATCCATCAGAGGCTACGAGAGCTCAACAACAAGCAACGGCTCTATCCGTGAGTTTCGAGGAGCTCCAGCTTACGACGAGTTAGAGCCTTCGCATTTCAAGATAATCCGGGTTGTTTCGCCATTCGATTCAAAGAGGAAACACCGACAAACTCAACACTAGATTCGAAGAAATTATTTAAGTCAACCTAAGAAGTGGAAAAGTTTCATCTCCAAGAATGGGTCCAAAAGACAAAGGAAAGGTGGTTGAACAAGAAGAACCAACCTCAGCCACAGAAGACATACCCATTCGAGAAGAAGCCGAGACGCATGGAAACAAAGTACTACAACCATACCATCTTAGGAAACTACCGACAACCGAGCATTTCTACGATGCTCTCATCTTATCAAAGGAGATGAGAGAAGCTCGATCATACTACTTCGATCCGAAATTACAATTTCAAAAGTGGCCGAGATTCCTTAGATGAGATTTCCGTTTCGTTAAAGGAATAAAAGGAAGGTTTCACAAAGATAACTTACTTGGGATACAGATCATGTCCCACGTTGTAATACTTTTGGGCTTACAATCAAAGCGTACGCTCCGTAGGCATTGGTGGATCCGGGAGCATCAATCAATATAATGAGTCTTCGAACACTAGCATACTTGAAATGAGTGCCTATATCAGACACGCCCGCTGTGTTTATTGGAGGATTCAACCAAACAGCGTAGAAAGAGCTCCTGTCAATAACGCTACCGATGAAAACCGAAGCATTTAAGAAAGCATAACCGCAAAATTTCATATAATCGATTCAAACATCGTTCAACGCTCTACCGGGGCCGACCATGGATACATGAAAACAAAGATGGTACCATCATCTCTAAGACCAAAGGCATCAAGTACTACGATGGAGGGGAACAAGGCATCAAAGGTGACTTACAACCATTCTCCGTACATGAAATTGGAATCCATGAAGATGCAACATTTATTATGCACCGCCAAAGTTAAAACAATCTTCTCCGTAGATACCGTAACAAATAAAGCAAAGAAAGTTCAAAGACAACGAAGAACCTCGGAAGTTCTGGGCCCAATCAGCCACTCACCACTCCCCCCCCCCTTCCGGAGACAAGAAGGTTTCTCCGTCACCGTAGGATCCGAGGTCGAGGCCGGGACGAGGCCGCAGACACTAGACACCGGGACGTAAGAAACCAACCATCAATGTCGATCGGGATGAAGGCCTTCAAGAAGAAAAAGAAATCAAGCAAGAAACAAAAATAACAATAAGTCGAAAGAAGCCGCAATACAAGAGTCTCCTCGAAGATGAAAAAGAATGAAGAATACAACCAATACGAGAAGATTAACCACTACGTACATACTATGACCCTAACTCCGATCCATTCTAATAACATCGAGGGTATGGAGGTCAAAGAGGTACGTAGTGACGGTGCAAAGCCGATCAAATTCTACCGTGGTGCTTCTTCCTCCAAAATCAAAATAATGTACAATTCGAAGATGTCACTTCATCGAATTAATGGAATTACCTTGAGTGGTACTCGTGTTCAAAATTTAATTCAACGTTTCTTACCTCGACAATGGACAAAAGGCCAATCACAACATTTTGAAAAGTTATGGAATAACTCCGTCGTCCACCCAATTCAAAGTAATGGACTCGGATTCGGCACAAAAGAGGCCCACGATACTGAATTCGTTTGGTCATTACTCGCAAGTCCAAATGAAAACCGCATGGAAACTATGTGACGAACTCGAAGATTTACAAATCGGGAGACGCTCCACCGACTCCGAAGAAGAAATCAAATCTGATAATAGATGAGTTAACTAAGTTAACTCACTAGCGAAGAGCCTAGACCTACCTTATTAGCTCCTTACTCAATAAAGACTCCGAAGAAATAATCAAATTATTAATGGAATTTAAGGACCGGCTTTTGTTTCGAACTACGATGAAATGCCAGATCACCGCAGGCTGCAGCTCATAAGCTAGAGGATCCTACTTCGTCCCGCCGACAAGGTCCTTTAAGAATGCGTCTAGAAATCGAACAACAAGTAATAAATAAGTTAAAAGCTAATAGACGCTAAATTTGTCCGCGAAGAACAATACCCGACCAAGCTGTACTACAATGTGGTGCCGCCGTAAAGAAGAATGGTCGTATCGTAATTTGTGTTGACTTCGCAGATTTAAACAAGGCATGTCCAAAAAAGATGAATTCCCTTACCGATTCCAATCGATGATCGATATTGCTTCGACACATGAAATATTCTCATTCATGGATGGATCTTCAAAGATACAACCAGATAAAAATGGCTCCAGAAGATGAAAGCTTACAAAAGATTCGCAATCTTCGATCTATATTTTGCTACACAAAGGATGCCATTCGACCGAAGAAGCAGAGCAACCTACCAAAGAGCAATGACAAGAATTTTTGATGATCTCATCCACAATCAAGTCGAATGCTACGCGGACGATGTCGTCATCAAAAGCAAAGTAAAGGAAACCAATTGCATGATTCTGAGAATTGTTTTCGAACGATTAAGACAATTTAACCTTAAGATGAATCCTTTAAAATGCGCCTTCGGCGTCACCTCCGGGAAATTCTTAGGATTCGTTGTCCGACATCGTGGAATTGAAATCGATCCGAGAAGATTAAAGCCATCTTAGAAATGCCGCCTCCCAAAACCTTAAAACAACTACGATCTTTTCAAGGAAGCCGGCATATCTTCGACGCTTTATCTCAAACCCGTCGTAGGTGTCAGCCTTTTCGGCACTAGTTAAAAAGGACGCCAAATTTATTTTGGGAAGAGAAATGCCGTAAGGCCTTCGAAGACATTAAACAATATTTAATGACACCTCCCCCGTCTTACACTCTGGCCTGGGGCAGACCGCCGATACTTTACACCGCGGCTCTGACGACTCCCTCGGAGCCCCGTTAGCCCAGTCAATGATGAGGGTAAAGAAAATGCTCTTTACTACTTAAGCCGTCGTTTACTTCCGACGGAAGTAAGGTATCCCGCAATCGAAAGCATTGCTCAGTCTCGATCTTCGCCGCTCAAAAGCTCGGCACTGCTACGCTTTCTCATAAGGTCAACTTCGATTTCGAAGTTTAATCCATTGCAATACTATGACTCGTCCAACACTTTCCTACAGACTTGCCGATGGTCAATGATATTACCGCAATTCGATATAACTTTCGCGCTCGCGTGCCGTAAAAGGACAAGTCTTAGCGTACTTCCTCGCAAGACACCCTCTTTCACGGCCGAATTCCCTCTCAATGACGATCTCGTCGATGAACAAATAATGAGCCTAAGACCCCGATGATCGACGTTGGGAATTGTATTTCGACGGAGCATCTTCGCACATAAAGACGAAGAATCGCAAGGATAAAGGGGTTCTGCAAGGCAGGAATCGGCTAATCTTTATAACACCGTGAGCGGGGATGTTAAGATACTCCTACCACTTCGACGTAACCGTGTACAAACAACGGCGTAATACGAAGCCCTCATAACGGGATTGGAATTAACCATTCAAATGGGGATAATGACATCAACATCTACTAGATTCACAGCTAATCATTCAACAGACGATTTGACAATACGTAATTTTTAAACCAAGACTCGAACAATACTTCCGCATGCCATACAAATCGTTGAATCGCATTCCAAATGTGACAATCTACAAATTCTAGAAAAGAGAATGCTTCAGCGCATGCTTTAGCCCGTCTCGCAAAAAGAATTTGCTCGTTTGCAAGATTTAATCGGCAAAGTGTCGGCTCACGGACGTCGTCCTATCACAAATTACGTACACAATACACAAATCAAGAAAAGAAAAAGAATCAGCTTGCAAAGAAGTGACGTAAAACACAAGATTGGCGACGCCCATTGATGTGACTACCCGCAAACAGAAAGCTACTGTGACGTTGTGGTCGCCGGGCCCATCGTATCAAGAAAAGAACTCGTCTTACGCATTAATAAACAACACATTATACGTAAGGCCTGATCAAATGTGGCTAAGGTGCCTAAGCGTGTCCGAGGCCCGTGAAATTGTTAAAGAGGGTGCATTCAGACTCCGGGCAAGGCCACGGGCCGGTCCAAAGATGAAAATGAAAATTAAAAGACTAGTATATCACTGCCCTCGATGATGACCGATCGCATGAAAATCGCCAAGAGCCGTCACCAATGCCAAGTGCACGGAGAATTTCACACCAACCTCCAAATGTGCTACACCCGACAATTGCGTCGTGGCCATTCGAATGTCAATGACACAGCGGGTCCGATAACCACCATCTTCAAAGGACATCGTTTCATTCTTGCGGCCACAGACACTTTTCCAAGCAAGTACAGCTCCACTTTCAGAGAAGTGAAAGCACACCACGTGCCATGGCGCCAAGAACCAAGTTGTCTACCGTTTCGAGTGCCGCTGCAGATCATCTCGGACAATGGGTCGCATTCGAAGCACACAAATCAACAATTTTGTCAGAGACACGGAATCGGACGACATACTCACCTACTACCCAAGAGCAAACGTCTCGCCGTAGTTTTTAATAAAACTCTCGTTCAAATCTTAAAGAAAACCTTGGACGATAATAAGAGAAATTGGCACGAGAAATTGTTAGAAGCCTTATGGGCCTACCGACAACCTTCGTAACTCCTACTCAAGCTACACCTTACGCCCGGTGTATGGGTCCGAGGCAAAGGTTACCTTTAGAGGTTCCGGGCCTTCCTTCACTCGTAATTGCAGTTGCAAACAAGATCACGACAGAAGAAAACGCCAAAGACTACGACTCGAAGAATTAGAAAGCTTGAAGGAAAAGACTTGCAAATACAACGAATTTAGAACTATACCAAGCTAAGATCGTTCAAGCCCATGACAACCGGGTCCGCCTAACCTTCAGCCAGGATTTAGTTCGTTCTCAAGAGACCTATTCCCGCACACCGCAAGATAGGAGGAAAATTAACCCACTTGGGAAGGACTGCCAGGTTGAAGCAAGATACTCAGAGGTTCCTACCAAAGTAGTGAATTGCTGTGGAGAACGACATATGCTTCCAATCAACTAGACGATACTTGAAAAAGTATTACGCTACCCGATGTTTCGAAGGAATGAATTCTTCATCCCTAAGAAACACGGGTGAAGTAATTACTTAAGTGATCGGGGTCCGAACCCAAAAAATAATAAAATGTGCTAAGATAAATAAAATCATGATAATAAAGTTTCCTCGTTTTCTTCTCCAAATCAAGATCTCTTCCCTCATCTTATCCTACTTCATTCCTGTTAAATTTCAAAATATAAGAATAATAAAAAATGTATCTTTAATAAACATTTTCCACGTTCTTGTTCTTAGTACAGCCCCCGATCCTTCTCCTTGTCTTTTCGAAGCAGGAAATGTCGAACGGCGGCCGGGTCTTGAACTTAAGAATGGCGTAAGCCTCGCACTCGATGAAAGAGGGTGAAAGATGGAGCGATAATCGAGATCGACTCGTACTCGCACTGTGCCTACAAGAGCCGAGGAAAGTGACTGGTCCCAAGCAATCCGAGAAGAACTACCCGGCAGACAAGGATGAAAGTGGGTGGCCCAAGCCACCAATCCAACAACAAGAAAAGAAAAGCAAACACCGAAGAAGACAAGAAAATGAAGTCCGTGGCCAAGCATACGGGAGGGCAAGCGTTTGCCGCCGCGCCCGTTGCAGATTCAAGAAGTTCGGAGAGCTACTCTCACAGCCCACGCAACGAAGAAATAAGAATCGCCGCATCCGTAAAATGTTAACAAAACTAGCCGCGACCTCGCGACGAGACACTCGCTAATGCCGCACTCACATTTCAAGGACACCGGTTCACCAGAACTCGGAAAAAGGAGGCCAGCCTCCTAGAATAACAAAGAACTGTGGAAATCTCCGAAGATCGAAGAAAGAAGGCTACCATCGCCACGGATAGAACTGAATGGGCCAAAGGCATGACCTTGTCGTTAAGCAACCCTCGGGGGATGTCCCGACGTGCATCATCCCCGAGGAGCCGGCGGTATGCGGTGGGAACGTGAAGGATCAACCATATATCCCACAATATGTCACAAGGCCTCGCCATCCGCATCATTCCGAATACGAGCCGGAGAGGATGCAGAATGTCGAAAGAAAACTTTCGAATACTTCGAGAGAATTAAAGGAAGAAGAATCAACATACTAGAAGGCCTCGAGCCACACACCGACGTATTCGCAGGGTGAACAACAAGAAATCGTGGACCGTATCCGGGATCAGAAAAGAATGGCCGAGCAAACGCCCCGAGGGAAAATACATACTCGTAACCCCGAGATGGATGCCGTGGAAAGAAGAATCACAATACAATGCGGATGTCGCTACAACTTTTGCCGAAGACAGAAGGGAAACCCACCAGAATACTTCGTCGCTGTGCAAGTAGATCCGATGCCATTAGTTATCAAGAGAATGGTGAAAAGATTGATAACATGGAGGGTACCGCTGTGCTGCATTGCATACCCAATAGCCGCATTATCAACATCTACAAACAGGGTGACCGCATACCCCCACATATTGATCACCACGACTTCGTCGACCTTTCGCACAGCTTCTTTCTTGAATGAGTGCAACATCATGTTCGGATCTGACCTCCTGGATAGCAGCCCGGGTGAGTTCCGAGGGCCGCAAAGATACCTTACCTATGGGTTCCGTCATGATACCGCAAGGTAACGGAAAGGTATATCGCAGCATTGCATACCAGGAGTGCCAAAGGAGCGAATCTCAGTTACTTTCGGAGGATGGACGACAGCAAAATACCTTACCATTTCCAACCAAACATCCAGCTAGAGAACCTCCGGCCTTACGAGCCGTGAGTTACATGGGAAATATCACACCTCCAACGTACATCCAAATTCGCATCCTTGCCAAGGATGGCTTGGAAGGTGATGTTACTGACTATGTACCTCACTATTCGCATATTAGATTTTCGACTTTTCGATGGATCAACAAAGATCATACACCAACCGTTTCGAGTCTACATGGATCGTATGAAATATATTCCGCATCGAGTCAGACGACGTATTTTCAACATGATTTGAATGAAAGTGACCATGTCACGTTTTCGCCTTCACCTCTTTTGTGCAAATCGATTAGTAGGAAACGCCATTAAAGTTAAACGAACTTCGAACAAAGAAATTTAAAAAAAAAAAAGAGAATAAAAAGAAAGCTTTCAAAAGAAATCAAAATGACAAACACCAAGTTCACATGAACATTAAATAAACAACAAAATAAAATATGAACCATTAAAAGATAAACGAAATCAACACAAATCTCAAATTCAATCTTTCCAAATTCCGAATCAAATTTCAATCTTTTCAAATCTCAAATCAAACTTCAATCAAATTCTAAATCCACTCCCGATCAAGTTTCAAATTTCCGATCTTCCAAATTTCAAATCAAATCTAAATCAAGTTTCAATCGAGTTCAAACTCATCCTTCCAAATTTCCAAATCTCAAATTCAACCTTTGGGTCGAGGATTTTACATCCGAGATCGCGTTGCTTTAGGATCTTTTCCCCATCGCAATGAAATACATCACATCAAATCAAACTCTTTCGAGTCAAGGATTTTACATCCAAGACCGCACCGCTTTAGGATTCTCTTCCTATCGCACCGAAATACATCAAAATTCAAACTTTTCGAGTCAAGGATTTTACATCCAAGACTGCACCGCTTTAGGATTCTCTTCCTATCGCACCGAAATACATCAAAATTCAAACTTTTCGGGGTCGAGGATTTTACATCCAAGACCGCACCGCTTTAGGATTCTCTTCCTATCGCACCGAAATACATCAAAATTCAAGCTTTTTGAGTCGAGGATTTTACATAAAAGACACTAACCAAGTCCTGGACTCTGGGCCACTGCTCGGGATTCCTTCAAACTCCAAGTTCCCACATTGATTTTTTAATTCCTGAAACACAAACTCCCCCGGTACGTTCTCCTACGGGCTCGGGACTCAAGCTATAGCAATAGGAGAATCAATAATCTTTTAATACATAAGAAAGAGAATGGACAAGCCATAAGCCACCAAACTAGCATCAATTCCATCAAATAAAACCTCCAAGACATATTTCAAATATCGTGCTCGATTTATTCCCCACAAGTAAGCTAGGAAGCTCTCCCAAATTCATTAAATCAATTCCAGCTCACCACAAATACATAAGATTAAATTCACTAGGTAACCAAATAATTCAGCCCCTCTCTAGCCCACGAGAAGCACAAACCCGAGCCCCACATAGACCCAAGCTCAAGCCCAAATGCATTCTAAATTGAGCCCAACATACAACTTCAGCAAGCCTCAACCGCACCCAAAGCAGAACTCAAGCCCGGGCCACTATGGCTAAGAACATAGCCCAACTCCAAGGCCTAAATGATCATCTACCACAAAAACCGAATCCAGCTCACACAAAGCCAAACCCGAGCCACTACATGGCTGAAGGAATCATCCCAGCCTCAAGGCAAAACAACCCCAATATCAGACTCACTCAGAAAACTCCAGGGACCAAAAAAAACGAGCAACAGCAGGGCTCAAACCAGCCCAAATTTAAATTAAAACAGTCCCAGCGTAAGATTAAAACCGGAAGTGCCAAAAGAGCCAAAACCCCGCCACAGTGAGGCTGAAACAAACCCAGCTCTAAATCACAACAGCCCCCAACGTGAAGCCAAAGCTAGAGAAAGCTAAAGTAGCCAACCTGAACCATAGCTAAGTTAGGGGCAAATCCAGCTTTGAATTAAACAAGAAAAACAGCAAGACTAACAGAGAGCTGAGCCATATGAGGCTACAACCAAATCCCAAATTGAGCTTAAAATAGAGAGTACAGCAGAGCTCAACAAAACCTAGCCACAACAGGGCTCAAAATAAGTCCAACTCCAAATTATGGCAATCCCAACATAAAATCAAATCAAAGGCCTGCTGCAGGAATAAAATCGAGCCTGCATAGGGCTCAAACCCGAACCAACTGTTGACCTCATTTTTGATGAGGTCTTCTCTACTTCTTTTTAGTACTTAGGATCTAGCCTTAGGCTTTTCCTTTGACTATCTTAGAGGACTAGAATTGGGATCCACCACCTTTTAGAAATTCAAACCACTTCTTAACTCCATGCAAACTCCACAAACTTGACTGTAGTCTCCTAATCACCTAGAGGGTTGAAATCAAATGTGGAAGTTTAAAGGATGAGTTCCTATAGGACTCTTTGGCCTTAGGACTGCCCTGGGTGGCCTGGTCTGGTGAAGGGGCTGGCTTACACACACACTACACTTATACACTACACTTTCACATACCTCCTAAAACCACACCCATACCTAACTTGACCTCCTGACTCATGTAGGTGATTCACATGGATGGTCCTTAACCCCTAAGCCCTTGCTAAGAGGGTTAGGAACAACATAAGTGAATGCCTCGAATGAGTCCCTTCATGGCTCATGTGGGCTTGATGTGGCTTCATGGCTCAACCAAAATGATTTCATTCCACTCAAATTTACCCAATCTTCAATTTTTCAAATTTTCAATTTTGGACCCCCGGGACCCTACACCCGCCTAACCTACCCAAAACCCTTGAAACTACCCAAATTTCTCAAAAATTTCAAAATCACCCAAAATTCTCCAAAATCATTCCTAAACATTTCTCTCCACTCAAATTGATCATCCATAACCAAAAATACTAAAAATTCCAAGAAAACCTCCCAATACCCTCCAAATACCCAAAATACCCCTCTTGACCCAAAAATCCAAAAATCCAGAAAATTCCCAGAAAATTCCAGAAAATCCCAAATATTCCCAATTTCATTTTGTTCAACTACACCATGGGCCAATTTTGTCAATTTACCCTACTTTTGTCAAAACCCCCAATTTGACCCATTTTAACCCTAAGTGAACCTAATGTCAAACCAAACCTAACCCAAACTCACCCAATTCAACTCCAATTAACCCCAAATCTTTTCTAAATCCTCCTTAGCACCCCCAAAAGCAAAACACTAACATTATTTGCCCAAAATTTGGACCCAAACCCCACTCAAATTCAACCCAAAGCTAAAAGGCCCAATTTCGACCTAAACCCAAACCTAACCCAAATGAACCCAAACCCCAAAATCAAAGCCCAACCAAAGTCAAAACCTCTTTGAAACACTCCCATAAACATTTCTCAACATTAATTTTACATCAATTTCAACCCTAGCCCAACATTGGCCCAACTTGGCCCACTTGGACCTATATTGGCCCATTCACCAAAAGAGCCCAAATTCAACCCAATTCAAATCCAAATCACCCCCAATTTGCTTCAAGTCACTCATGACACATCCATGAGCTAAACCCAACAATTATTTGGCCCAACCTCTTTACAAAATTCCCATCCATAAATTCATTTTTAAACTTAAAGGCCCATTCCTTAAACCATTTTAAAAGCCCACTTCCACCAAATCCAAAACCCCAAAAATTCATCCAAAGCCCATATGACATTTCCCCTCATCATACTTTCAATTAAAATCATCCCTAAGTCCTAAACCAATGATCAAATAATTATAAATGAAGCTTCATCCAAATTTCCACCAAATTATCCAAAATCCTTAAAATCCATTTTTATGAAATTGACTAAACTTTTTGCCAAGCCAAAGGTGAGCCATGAAGCCATGCATGAGCCACATGTGAGCCATGAGAGCTTTGGACACTCCACCATGCCATATTGGGTAAGAAGAGGGGGGGCTTTCCTTAATCCCTAAAGCTCATTAGCCTTAATCATGTTTCACCTAAACTTAAATTTAATCCAAATATATTTGGATGGAGACTCTCCATGCCAAACCAGCTGATCCCTTTGATCTCCCACAGCATCCAAAGCCACCTTGAAGGGTGCACCAAGCCCAAATGGGTGGATTGACCCATTTAGACTCAAAACTAGCCATGCCCCATTCTACTTTGAATCAAAGCCTTTACACATGGCAATTGCTAATTGCTTGCACCAAGTCCCAGCCCTGACCCACCTGACCTTGAGGGTGACCCATGCCTGGCCGGCCGGCCACCAGGCCGCCGGAAAACACCATGGCCAAGAGCTCACATGTGAGCCAACTTTGAAATTCTCACCTGCTGAGCCGCCCCATCCCCGATGGCCATCGTAGGCTGTTCTTCTCTTGCCAAGAGCAGCTGATCCCAAGCCCTAACTCTCCCTGGGAGGCCCTCCACCCTCTCCTATTTAAGCACAACCCCTCTCGACCATGAGAGGTGCTGAAACAAACCTTAAAGAAACTCTGCCAAAATTATTCTAGACTACTCCCCATACATAGAGCATTTGATCCCCACTGAAATCCCCCTGCCATTTCCTCTCTGTGAGCTCAATTTCAGAGTTGAAATCCAAGCCCAAAACCAGGACACTTCTCCACAAGTGAGCCAATCCCCAAATTGATTGGTTCTACACCTTCACCGTACCAAGAGAAGGTGTCCACCAGCAAAAGCCCCATCTCCAGAGCCACCCGGCTTGCTCCAGCCTCCAAGCTTTGTGATCGAGCTGTGGTCGAAATCCTACCTAGACAATTCACCGGACTAGAGACTTCATCCTGGAGCTTGCCGGGATCCAATCGAAGGTGAAACAACCCTCGCATCGAAGCCACACTTCTCCGAGCAAAGGTATGGCCTCACTCTTCTTCCCGAGCTTCCGAACATTCTCCATTTTTATTGAGTAAATTTCATCCCACATAAACCGTATGGATGTGTTCGTCTTCTCAAGACGAATCCATAGAAGCATAAGAACATGAAAATCCATCGAGTATCGAGTGAGATATTAGGGATTTAGTGTGGACGGCTCTCGGGTGAGGACGCTCGGGGACGATGAACGGATGCGCGTCCATTTAATACACGCGCGGACGGACGGCTCGGCTGGCGTCGGACCGGGAGATGGTACGTGAACTCGCGGGACCCGAGCGCCGAGTCGGATGGCGGCGTCGAATGGGGGCGCGACACGCGGCGTTTCGGAGCTGCCGAGGTTGACGCGGCGCCGCGTGGATAAATAGAAAATTAGGGATTTTTCTAATTTATTTAATTCCCTAAACTTCAAAAATTCATAACTTTGTGTAGGAAAATCATAAAAATAAAATAAAAATACCCTCTTGCTCAGTGAACAGAGGAGAATAATGTGAAAAAGAAATCATTTAATTTCATCAAGTATTTTATTTTTAATAATTTATTACTGTTTGCATTCTTTTAATTCTCCATGCATATAGGAAATTCACCATGGCATGAGACCATAGTGGCTTTTGAAGCCTCCGAATTTGGGAACATTCCCCGAATTTTCCAAAGTCGGAGGCCATCCCTATGAGAAGTTATTGATTTTTCAAATTCACGTTACTGTTTTGAGTATTTTAATTCCAATATTTAGCATGTTGTGAAATAAATTCTAGGAAAATTTGGTGATGTTCCTTATGACCAGAGCACCCTAGGAAAAATAGGTTTTGAGTTAGTTCATTTAAAATAACCCTAATTGGCTTAAACACCCAAAATAGATCCCTAATTAATTAGAGCTAACCATACATCAAATGGACTTGAAATCAATTCTCCACTGACCTTTAGGATAAGAGGAACCCACCATAAAAATTTGAAGTCAATTGGACTTGGTTAGCCCCACTAATTGGGTTGATTAAGCCATTTAGTCATTTTTAACTTTAAAAATTCATAACTTTCAAAATACTTTTTAAAAATTCACCAAATTGGTTTTGGAGCCTCTCTGATATTAGAGGAATTTAAGAAAATTAAAATTTCAATTTTCTAAAAAAGTTGATTTTTAATATTATTTTAATATTTTTGATAATTAAAAAATAATAAAAATCACAAAAATAATAAAATTCACCAAAATGTCACATTTTGAATTTTAATCACTTAGGAACAAACCCCATATTTTTCTAAGGTCTATTTAATGAGATATTAAATTTTAAAGCCCTAAGGTAATTTTTAAAATTAAAAAAATGTATTTTCTAGCATTTTCACTAAAAATAATTATAATAAATCATAGAAAAATCAGAAAATTGCAAAAATTAATTCTCTGATTTCCTTGATATCAGAGAGATTTTTAAAAAATATAAAATTCATTTTTCAACCTTTATTTTATTTTTAAATTAATTAACACTCCAAAACTTAAAATAATTATAATAAAAATAATATAATTCAAAAAATCACCAAAATTGGTCCAAGTGGTCCTCTGGTCATTAGGAATGCCCCCTAATTTTCTTAAGGATATAAACTTTCACTTGGTTGTGTTATTAAACTTTCCTTGGAAATTCCTATTTTCTACCAAAAAATAATTATATAAATAAATTAAATACAGAAAAATCACATTTTCTCTGCTCGTGTCTTTATTGATATATGAGTGAAGTCACATAAAAATTTCAAGTTCATTTGAGCTCAATTTAGTGAGTTATGAAATTATTAAGCTTAAAGGGCAAAATGGTAATTAAAATTTTAACCCTTAATTAAAACTTTAGGTTTAATAAAATTAACAAGTAAAATATTTGATCTTAATCTGATTTGGATGATTGAAATTTAAATAATCAAAGGGTAGAAACCCATTAAACAATTTAAAATAATTGAAATAAACTTTAATTGAATAATTGATTAAATTTGGGAAGAATAATAAAATTAGAATTATTAAAATAGGAATATTGTTGGGAAGAGATTTATTATTTAATTCAAAAATCCTAAATTAATCATCTCATTAATATTCAATTCTTAATTAAAATGATAACTCAAATTTAAAATATCAAAAGACTTAATCATTAAACTAAAGTTAAATTATTAAACTCTTTTAAAAATTTCAATTAAAGTTAAAAATAAAATTAAATTAAATAAATTAAATTGAATTAAATTAAATTAAATTAAATTAAATTAAATTAAAGATTAATTAAATTAAATTAAATTAAATTAAATTAAAGATTAATTAAATTAAATTAAATTAAATTAAATTAAATTAAAATTAAATCAAATTAAATTAAATTAAAGGAAATTAAATCAAATCAAATTAAATTAATTGAATTAAATTGAATTAAACTAAATTAAAATTAAATTAAATTAAATTTAATTTAAAATTAAATTGAATTAAATAACATCACCTAAAACAGAAAGAAATTAAATATAAAGCAACTTGAACACTATTCCAAATTTAAACCCATTAATTGAAATTAAACTAAATCACAAACCATTTGAACACCAATTTGCCCTCGAAATCTTTAGTTGTTATAACTCCTAAACAGAATATTAAATGAAATGTTACTTCACTTATAGGACATTCAAACATCCTAGTTCACTGAGTAAGATAACAACAAAACTTAACTAAACCACAGACGATTAATTCATTTGTGTAATTGAATTCATTTGGACTTAAAATAATCCTAGAAATATTGAAAAGATGTTTAAGATTCTTCTTAAGCACTTCCTCAATATGATAGGATATTTATAAGAACAATTGAACTTAATTGTTCTTTGATGAAGAAAATTGTCCTCAAACCAAAACACAAAACCTAGACGTCATAGAAAATGACTAGCTATAGGATTAGGAATTTGGTAGAAAACAATGATGCCGGAAGGATGGAACCGTGGGATCTTAACCGGTGTCGTTATAATCAACTTTAAGATTTGTTTTAATTAAAATATTGAAAACACTTGGAAATTAAGATTTTCTCTAAACCAAAACACTTTTCTCATCCCCTTATTTATGATTTCTAAAACTAAACCTCTGCAACAACAAGGAGCTCGGAGCATGGTGGGCAGCACGGCCATCGTCATCAATGAAAACTTGAATCTACATCAAGCAAAACTTTCTTAGAATTAAACAACAAAGCCACAGGACTTCGAGGTAGTTTGCCTAGTGCAACAGAAATCCTCAACCTTTTTTTAGACATTTGCATTGCAAATTAAGCCCTAACCGGTCTTAGGATTCCGAGGTAGTCGTCCGATACGACATAAACCCTCACATCTTCCAGGCCATTTGTATGATCATGTCATACGGATATAAGACCTAATTAATTAAAATTGACAAAATTAAAACATTAAATAGACATTAGGACTTTCCTAAATTCAAGCCAAACAATAGGATAGTCGGGAAATTACCGAAGTTCACTTCGAATCTGTGATTTCTCCTACCTTTCTTCCTTTGAATTCTCAAAACAAAATGTTCTAAACTTGATCCATTCCCTATTGAAATTCCAAAATTCAATCCTTTGAAAACTTAAACTTTGAAATTCTTGAGAGCAGATTATTGATTATTATCGAGAGTTTTCTTAGGTGATTCCCGTCACTTAAGATGTAATTAACTATAGGGGCTTGCCCTTATAGGGAATTTTAAAGAACCCGTGTAATATAAACCCCGTTTAATGCTTTCACATTAAGCGGGGAATTTGTCGGCTTATAAAATTGGTTCGCGGACCAAACGGATGTCACAAATCTTCTAGTTTATTTAATCGAGCCCCACCGTCAGCGGTTGTCTATCCTTAGGGATAGATATACGGTTTGTGGTGCGGTGCTCGTTCATATAAACTATTTGGGATGTGAGATCGGTTTCATCTCATATCTTAAAATCTTCAAGTTTAAAATTATTTTCAAAATCAAATACTATTTTTCAAATTATTTATTTAAACTAAATTAAAAAATTCGCCGACAACTTCTGTTAGGCGACCCCTTTTCAAAATACAACACACAACCTAAAAATATGCCGACACCAACTGTAAAGCCAAAACACGATTTTCAAAGCATTAAAACAGGGGCAGCAATTATACATCCAACAATAGGCTCACAAGTAAAGGCTAAAGCAAGCCAACCAAGCCCCTAAATGAGTTTGAAATAAGCCATGAAAAGGGCTGAAATTAAACTAAGCATGAAGCTAAGATAAACATTCCCATACATCCAACATATCAAAGTATAGAACATTAGTGTATTTCAAATGAAAATGAGCATAGAGTTCTTTTTAAATCAACTTAAATCTTTCCCTGACATGCTCTTTTAGTGAAGAAGAAGTAAGAAGAGCAAGAAGTACACCTCACATGCATGTAATACTAAACAAACTCTCCATGCTTCACATCAAGCTAAAATGAGTAAAGAAGAGAGGGGAGCAATAACATGCCACTTTAACCATGGAGCCATGTCCATCTTTAAGGAAAACGACATGTATATAACCTCAAATATAAAAGCTAGAGCTAGGGGAATTCATACCTCAGCGAGAACTCAAGCAAACCCACACCACAGTTCAACAAAAGTAAACAAACGGCGCAACCCAGGCTCAAAACCGAGCAGCCCAGCTCCACGGGTTTCAGAGAGCAAGACAACAGCTCCCCTCACCTCACTCACACACAAGCTCAAGAAGAACCGTGAGCAGCAGGGAAGAAGAAAAGAGAAATGAGAGAAAGGGAGCCTTCAAAACCAGGGTATCCAACCTTTAAATTCTCCCCAAAATGGGGTTTAAATAGCTGCAGGGGAAGAAGACCAGCTAAACTCACCCAAGCCATCCTAACTCACCCAAGAACTCACCCGGAGCCAACGGCTACAAAGGGACGAACCCTACCTGGCGCCAGAACCCACGCACGCAGGAGGAAGCCTCGAGAGAGCAGAGAAGGGAAACAGAGGGAAGCCATTAGGAAGGGAAGAGACTTCCCGAATTGCGTCAAGCCACTGTTGACCTCATTTTTGATGAGGTCTTCTCTTCTTCTTTTTAGTACTTAGGATCTAGCCTTAGGCTTTTCCTTTGACTATCTTAGAGGACTAGAATCGGGATCCACCATCTAGAATTTCAAACCACTTCTTAACTCCCCGCAAACTCCACAAACTTGACCGTAGACCCCTAATCACCTAGAGGGTTGAAATCAAATGTGGAAGTTTAAAGGATGAGTTCCTATAGGACTCTTTGGCCTTAGGACCGCCTCAGGTGGCCCGGTCCAGTGAAGGGGCTGACTTGCACACACACTACACTCATACACTACACTTTCACACACCTCCTAAAACCACACCCATACCTAACTCGACCTCCTGACTCATGTAGGTGATTCACATGGATGGTCATTAACCCCTAAACCCTTGGCTAAGAGGGTTAGGAACAACATAGTGAATGCCTCAAATGAGTCCCTTCATGGCTCATGTGGGCTTGATGTGGCTTCATGGCTCAAACAAAATGATTTCATTCCACTCAAATTTACCCAATCTTCAATTTTCCAAATTTTCAATTTTTGACCCCCAGGACCCTACACCCGCTTAACCTACCCAAAACCCTTGAAACTACCCAAATTTCTCAAAAATTTCCAAATCACCCAAAATTCCCCAAAATCAATCCCAAACATTTCCACATCACTCAAATTGATCATCCATACCCAAAAATACCAAAAATTCCAAAAATACCTCCCAATACCCTCCAAATACCCAAAATACCCCTCTTGACCCAAAAAAAACCCAAAAATTCAGAAAATTCCCAGAAAATTCCAGAAAATTCCAAATATTCTCAATTTCATTTTGTTCTACTACACCATGGGCCAATTTTGTCAACTTACCCTACTTTTGTCAAAACCCCCAATTTGACCCATTTTAACCCTAAGTGAACCCAATGTCAAACCAAACCTACCCAATTGACCCAAATTCTGGTCCAATTAAATTCTAAACTTCAATTCAACATTCCCAACACCAATCTAGACCAAATCCAAGTCCAATTTGATTGACATTTGGATCCAATTTCACTTTTGGCCTTAAAGCCCAATTTGGACCCATGACCCAAACCTAACCCAAACTCACCCAATTCAACTCCAATTAACCCCAAATCTTTTCTAAATCTTCCTTAGCATCCCCACAAGCAAAACACTACCATGATTTGCCAAAAATTTAGACCCAAACCCCACTCAAATTCAACCCAAAGCTAAAAGGCCCAATTTTGACCTAAACCCAAACCTAATCCAAATGAGCCCAAACCCCAAAATCAAAGCCCAACCAAAGTCAAAACCTCTTTGAAACACTCCCATAAACATTTCTCAACATTAATTTTACATCAATTTCAACCCTAGCCCAACATTGGCCCAACTTGGCCCATTTTGACCTATATTGACCCATTCACCAAAAGAGCCCAAATTCAACCCAATTCAAACCCAAATCACCCCCAATTTGCTTCAAGTCACTCATGACACATCCATGAGCTAAACCCAACAATTATTTGGCCCAACCTCTTTACAAAATTCCCATCCATAAATTCATTTTTAAACTTAAAGGCCCATTCCTTAAACCATTTTAAAAGCCCATCTTTTACCACATCCAAAGGCCCAAAATTGGTCCCAAAGCCCATATGACATTTCCCCTCATCATACTTTCAATTAAACTCAATACCTAAGTCCTAAATTCATCATCAAATCATCCCAAATCAAGCCATATGCCAATTCCCATTAAAATACCAAAATTCACAAAACCCTTTTTCATGAAATCGACTTAACTTTCCCAAGCCAAAGGTGAGCCATGAAGCCATGCATGAGCCACATGTGAGCCATGAAAGCCTTGGACACTCCACCATGCCATATTGGGTAAGAAGAGGGAGGGCTTTCCTTAATCCCTAAAGCTCATTAGCCTTAATCATGATTCACCTAAACTTAAATTTAATCCAAATATATTTGGATGGAGACTTCTCCATGCCAAACCAGCTGATCCCTTTGATCCCCCACAGCATCCAAAGCCACCTTGAAGGGTGCACCAAGCCCAAATGGGTGGATTGACCCATTTAGACTCAAAACTAGCCATGCCCCATTCTACTTTGGATCAAAGCCTTTACACATGGCAATTCCCGATTGCTTGCACCAAGTCTCGCCCCGACCCACCCGACCTTGAGGGTGACCCATGCCTGGCCGGCCAGCCACCAGGTCGCCGGAAAATACCATGGCCGAGAGCTCACATGTGAGCCAACTTTGGAATTCTCCCTCGCTGAGCTGCCCCATCCCCAGTGGCCATTGTAGTTGTTCTTCTCTTGCCAAGAGCAGCTGATCCCAAGCCCTAACTCTCCCTGGGAGGCCCTCCACCCTCTCCTATTTAAACACCACCCCTTCTCGGCCATGAGAGGTGCTGAAACAAACCTTAAGGAAACTCCGCCAAAATTGTTCCAGACTACTCCCCATACATAGAGCATTTGATCCCCACTGAATTCCAGCCCCAATTCCCCCCAGCTGAGCTCAATTTTGAGTTCAAACTTTAGCCTAAAAACCAGGACACTTCTTCACAGTGGATCAATCTTCAAATTGATTGGTCCTACACCTTCACCAGACCAAGAGAAGGTGTCCACCAGCAAAAGCCCCATCTCCAGGCCACCCATTTGCTCCAGCCTCCAAGCTTTGTGATCAGCTGTGGTCGAAATCCTACCTAGGTAATTCACCAGACCAGGAGACTTCATCTGGAGCTTGCTGGGATCCAATCGAAGGTGCAACAACCCTCGGATCGAAGCCACACTTCTCCGAGCAAAGGTATGGCCTCACTCTTCTTCCCGAGCTTCGAACACTCTCCATTTTTATTGAGTAAATTTCATCCCACATAAACCGTATGGATGTGTTCGTCTTCTCGAGACGAATCCATAGAGCATAAGAACGTTAAATTTGGTCAAGTATCGAGTGAGATCTTAGGCCTAGAAGATGGACGGTTCTCGGGTTAGAAGGCTTGGGGACGATGAACGGATGTCGTTCATTCAATACACGCGCGGACGGACGGCTCAGATGGCTTCGGACCAGGAGATGGTAAGTGAACCGCGGGACCCGGGCTGCTGAATCAAGCGGCGGCGTCGAATGAGAGCGCGCCGCGTGGCCGTTCGGAGATGCCGAGGATGACGCGGCGCCGACTCGGATAAATAGAAAATTAGGGTTTTTTTCTATTTATTTAATTCCTTGAACTTGGAAAATTCATAACTTTGTGTAGGAAAATCATAAAAATAAAATAAAAATACATTCTTGCTCAGTGAACAGAGGAGAATAATGTGAAAAAGAAATCATTTAATTTCATCAAGTATTTTATTTTTAATAATTTATTTACTGTTTGCATTCTTTTAATTCTTCATGCATATAGGAAATTCACCATGGCATGAGACCATAGGGCTTTTGAAGCCTCTGAATTTGGGAACATTCTCTGAATTTTTCAAAGTCAGAGGCCATCCCTATGAGAAGTTATTGATTTTTCAAATTCTTGTTACTGTTTTAAGTATTTTAATTCCAATAATTAGCATGTTGTGAAATAAATTCTAGGAAAATTTGGTAATGTCCCTTATGACCAGAGGACCCTAGGAAAAATAGGTTTTGAGTTAGTTCATTTAAAATAACCCTAATTGGCTTAAACACCCAAAATAGATCTCTAATTAATTAGAGCTAACCATACATCAAATTGACTTGAAATTAATTCTACACTGACCTTTAGGATCAGAGGAACCCACCATAAAAATTTAAAGTCAATTGGACTTGGTTAGCCCTACTAAATGGGTTGATTAAGCCATTTAGTCAATTTGAACTTTAAAAATTCATAACTTTCAAAATACCTTTCAAAAATTCACCAAATTGGTTTTGGAGCCTCTCTGATATTAGGGGAATTTAATAAAATTAAAATTTCAATTTTCTAAAAAAGTTGATTTTTAATATTATTTTAATATTTTTGATAATTAAAAAATAATAAAAATCAAAGAAATAATAAAATTCACCAAAATGTCACATTTTGAATTTTAATCACTTAGGAACAAACCCCATATTTTTATTAGGTCTATTTAATGAGATATAAATTTTAAAGCCCTAGGGTAATTTTAAAATTAAAAAAAATGTATTTTCGAGCATTTTCACTAAAATAATTATAATAAATCATAGAAAAATCAGAAAATTGCAAAAATTGATTCTCTGATTTCCATGATATCAGAGAGATTTTTAAAAAATATAAAATTCATTTTTCAACCTTTATTTTATTTTTAAATTAATTAATACTCCAAAACTTAAAATAATTATAATAAAAATAATATAATTCAAAAAATCACCAAAATTGGTCCAAATGGTCCTCTGGTCATTAGGAATGTCCCCTAATTTTCTTAAGGACAGAAACTTTCCCTTGGTCATGTTATTAAATTTTCCTTGGAAATCTCTATTTTCTACCAAAAATAATTATATAAATAAATTAAATACAGAAAAATCACATTTTTTCCTCTCATGTCTTTATTGATATATGAGTGAAGTCACATAAAATTTCAAGTTCATTTGAGCTCAATTTAGTGAGTTATGGAATTACTAAGCTTGAAGGGCAAAATGGTAATTAAAAAATTTTAACCCTTAATTAAAACTTTAGGTTTAATAAAATTAACAAATAAAATATTTGATCTTAATCTGAATTGGATTATTGAAATTTAAATAATTAAAGGGTAGAAACCCATTAAACAATTTAAAATAATTGAAATAAACCTTAATCAAATAATTAATTAAGTTTGGGAAGAATAATAAAATTGGAACTATTAAAATAGGGATATTGTTAGGAAGAGATTTATTCTTTAATTTAAAAATCCCTAAATTAATCATCTCATTAATATTTAATTCTTAATTAAAATGATAACTCAAATTTAAAATATTAAAGGACTTAATCATTAAACTAAAGTTAAATTATTAAACTCTTTTAAAATTTCAATTAAAGTTAAAAAATTAAATTAAATTAAAAATTAAATTAAATTAAATAAATAAAATAATTAAATTAAATTAAATCAAATTAAATTAAATTAAAGATTAATTAAGTTAAATTAAATTAAATTAAATTAAATTAAATTAAATAAACAAATTAAATAAATTAAATTAAATTAAATAAATTAATTAAATTAAATTAAATAAATAAATTAATTAAATTAAATTAAATTAAATTAAATTAAATCAAATAAATTAATTAAATTAAATCAAATTAAATTAAATTAAATCAAATTAAATTAAATTAAAGGAAATTAAATCAAATTAAACTAAATTAATTTAACATCAAATCAAACTAAATTGAATTAAATTAAATTAAATTAAAATTAAAATTAAATTAAATTAAATTAAAGTTAAATTAAATTGAATTAAATAACATCACCTAAAACGAAAGAAATTAAATATAAAGCAACTTAAACACTATTCCAAATTTAAACCCATTAATCGAAATTAAACTAAATCACAAATCATTCGAACACCAATTTACCCTCGAAAGCTTTAGTTGTCGAACTCCTAAACGAATATTAAATGAAATGTTACTTCACTTATAGGACATTCAAATATCCTAGTTCACTGAGTAAGATAACAACAAAACTTAACTAAACCTCGGACGATTAATTCATTTGTGTAATTGAATTCATTTGGACTTAAAATAATCCTAGAAATATTGAAAAGATGTTTAAGATTTGCCTTAAGCACTTCCTCGATATGATAGGATGTTCATAAGAACAATTGAACTTAATTGTTCTTTGATGAAGAAAATCGTCTTCAAACCAAAACACAAGGAACCTAGACGTCATAGGAAATGACTAGCTATAGGATTAGGAACTTGGTAGAAAACCATAACCCTTCCCTTAGCTTTACCTAGGAACTTGCTTAAATATTCTAATTGTGTTTTAAGTGCGGCTTGGGATGACAGGAAGACCCTCCAGGTACGTTTTTATTTTATTGCAATTTATCTTATTGCAATTTATTTAATCGCATCGCACTTACTTTTCTTGCATGATAAACAACTGTTGCATGAAAACCCACACCTCTAGGGTAGCCCCTAAAACTGAAACTAAAACTAAACTAAAAGTCATCGCAAGATAAAATTCACCGCCACAACATTTCAAAATATAAAACAACTCAAAATTTAATCACAAACAGAACACAAAACTACAATTACAACTAAATTAAAACGTCCTGTTGGATGATCGGGAATACCTCGGATGATGTAACCTACGTGTTGCTAACGGGATTTCCCACGGTCTAAATGAAAGTGTGGAACTCATTTAGTTGAGTTTAGCAAATTCATCCGGACTAAGTGAATCCGATAAAAATAATGATGCCGGAAGGATGGAACCGTGGGATCTTAACCGGTGTCGTTATAATCAACTTTAAGATTTGTTTTAATTAAAACACAGAAAACACTTGGAAATTAAGATTTTCTCTAAACCAAAACACTTTTCTCATCCCCTGATGTATGACTTCTAAAACTAAACCTCTGCAACAACAAGGAGCTTGGGGCATGGTGGGCAGCACGACCATCGTCATCAAGAAACTTGAATCTACATCAGCAAAACCATTCTTAGAATTAAATAACCAATCCATAGGATTTCGAGGTAGTTTTCCTAGTGCAACATAAACCCTCAACCTTTGTTAGGCATTTGCATGATCAGGTCATGAAAATTAAGCCCTAACCGGTTTTAGGATTCCGAGGTAGTCGTCCGATACGACATAAACCCTCACATCTTCCAGGCTATTTGTATGATTTTATCATACAAATATAAGTCCAAATTAATCAAAATTGGCAAGATCAAAACATTAAACAAACATTAGGACTTTCCTAAATCCAAGCCAAACAATAAGATAGTTGGGAAATTATCGAAGTTCGCTTCGGATCTGTGATTTCTCCTACTTTTCTTCCTTTGAATTCCCAAAACAAAAAATGTTCCAAACTTGATTCATTCCCTGTTGAAATTCCAAAATTCAATCCTTTGAAAACTTAAACTTTGAAATTCTTGAGAGCAGAACTACTGATTATTATCGAGAGTTTTCTTAGGTGATTCCCGTCACTTAAGATATAATTAACTATAGGGGCTTGCCCTTATTGGGAATTCTAAAGAACCCAGGTAATATAAATCCTGTTTAATGTTTTCATTTTAGGCAGGGGAATTTGTCGGCACATAAAATTGGTTCGCAGACCAAACGGATGTCACAAATCTTCTAGTTTATTTAATCGAGCCCCATCGTCGAGCGGTGTGCCTATTCTTCGGGATAGATACACGGTTTGTGGTACGGTGCTCGTTTATATAAACTATTTGGGATGTGAGATCGGTTTGATTTCATATCTTAAAATCTTCAAATTTAAAAATTATTTTTAAAATTAAATACTACTTTTCAAATTATTTATTTAAATTAAATTAAAAAATTCGCAGACAATTTCTGTAGGCGACCCCTTTTCAAAATACAACACAACCTAAAAATATGCCGACATATTTCTGGCAACTCCGCTGGGGAAAATTCCTCTCTCCATTATAATCAGATAATTCTGCTTTCAAAAATCGGTAGTGCATCCATGTCCCTAATGGATCAAACTACCCTTCTTTCCGTTGGGGTACTATGTTCATTTCTACCTCGAACAAGTATAGCCAACATTCTCTCGGATATAGGAGCCATCTGTTTAGACACCCCTAAACGAGAGAGGTTTCGAGATCCTTTTACCTCATTTACGAGGTGGGGTGGACCCCCAATAGGTGTTAGTTAGGAGTGATCCTTCGAGTCGAGAAGTCTTGCATAAGACTTTCTTTTCCTTTCCAACTCTGAATCGGATTCATTACCTTCTCTACACCTTTGAACATTCCGTTCTAAATAAACAAACCCTCTAATGAATAACTCTTTTAACAAATAACCCCTTCTTATAAATACATGAACAAGAATGAGTTCGGACTCTTTTCGATTCCTTTCTTTTCGTCCTGATGAGAAGAAGCATAACTTGAGACCGAAAATCGGGATCCGCCCTGCGAAAATGGAAGCCCCAAAGCTGATTTTCTCCTTCACCAATGGACTGGACTTCGTTGTTTACAAGGATGAGCTGCCCGACAATGGGATCATCCGGTTTGGACAAGGATTCGAGAACACAAATGTCAAGATTACCGACGTTTCCCTTTTCGCGCTGACGAACAAAGTATCTGAAACTGAGAAGCCGTTGCTCGAGTTCAACCTTAGGTCGACTCGAGAGTTTCCTCCCCTGCAAAAGATCCTGACTGAGAGGAGTACCGCTCGTCCGCAGGAGGACCGTTGTTGCTACCCCCGCCGGTCCGGTTGTCTCGCACCTACCCCGACTTCCGCCAAATTAAAGGGGAAGGAGATCCATAACTATGGTGAAACTGCTACAGTGGAGGGTACAGACTTTCCTGTGAGATCTTCCGTTTTCGAAATCGGGTCCAGCTCAAGAATTCCATCACTAACACGGACCCAGAGAAGGAACAGAAGCAGGAAGATTGCCAGGAAGGCCGGAGCTGCCGAAGTCGCTTTCTGGAGGAAATCCCGAAATCCCCGAGTACACACCACTACCCGAATACATACCATTGCTTGAAGATACACCCTTTTTGGAAGGAAGTAGATTCCATCCCCTTGCCGCCGCAAGTCGATGAGGAAAACGTCCGCGGGATTGTTTCTACATTACCTCGACCAAGCATACTACGACGACAGCAGAAAGAAAAGGGCTAGGATTACGCCATTTACCCGACTACAGACTGTGATCGAGAAGCTAGCGAAGAAAGAGAAATGCCCCGTATCGGAGATTCTAAGAAGGATAGGGCGGGTGCCAGTCAAATCCCATCTTGGGCCACGAGTAGAACCTGACGTCGTTACGGAAAAGCAAAATAAAAGGATGAAGGCTAGTCCGCCTGTCGTCGTTTCAGGATTACAGATTAGGGAGGATACCACCTTCCAGAGCATTTGGGCCGACGGACCATCCGGTCCTAGACCTTCTGTTGCTAGAAGGATGGTATGGCGTCCCACTACCGGACAGTTAAGATTGAAACAACAGCCCAAAAAGGAAAGTCTCGTCAGGAGACTTGAATCCGAAGAAAGTGCTACTGCAATGAAGGGGACTCGTGAGAAGGGGACCCGGCAGTTATCGCACGACAACCGCGAGGAAGCACAGAAAGGCCCGCTAGAAGATGCTATGAAAAAGTTGAGGACTGATATTCGACGGCTAGCAAAAGAAAGGGAAGGGAAATTCGGAGACGAGATTGATTCGTCAGAATTCATGGACGATGAGTATGCAGAAATCGACATGGTCAAAACACGAGCTTCGTCAGCTTCACAAGGTGCTCCTGCAACCGCAGAAAGAGAGGAGCCGGAAGTGATGAGAAGACAGCTTCAAGAGAGAGACGATACGATCGCCCAAATGGCGAAGAGGATGGAAGAGATGGCTATAGCTCTAGCCACTCTCCAAAGTCAAGTGCAACCCCAAAGAGAAACACCCCCAGAGGTCATTCACATTGCAGACGAAGGAAAGGAGATTACATCCGTCAACGGGGATGATCAGCTAAAGAAGGATACAACACAAAGTATGATTCCAGAAAAAGATATCAAGAGCTTGGTGGAACAACGAGTGCGAGAAGCCTTAGCACAATCAAAGAGCGGGACATCCATTCGGACGGGTAGACCTTACCCGGAAGAATTCGACACTGTCCAATACCCAAAAGGCTTCGTACCACCTCTGTTCAAGACCTTTGATGGAACCGGGAACCCCCGACAGCATGTTGCACACTTTCGTGCCAGTTGTTGCAATGCCGGCGGGAGCGATGCATTACTCTTCCGACAATTTGTCAGCAGCCTGTCAGGGATCGCCTTTGATTGGTATGCAGAATTACCGAATGGTTCAGTGAAGACGTTCTCAGAACTAGAAAACCTCTTCATCAAGCGATTCGCCGGAGCTCATCACCACATCACTATAGGTGATTTAGTGGTAGAGAAGCAGAAGCCGAACCAAACTTTGGTGGATTACATACTTCGATGGAGAAATCTAAGTATGAAGTGTGAACCACAATTACAAGAACAACATGCAATCGGCATCTTACTTAAAAGCATTCACGGCCCGATAGCACTTCTCCTCAAAGGATTCACTATTAAGACTTTCGAGAAGTTGTTAAGCAAGGCCGGAAGCTTGCAAGAGGAGGCAAAGCAATTAAGTTTCGCCGATAAGACGGACAAGCAAAAGCCCGTGAAGACTTTTGAAAAGAAATCCGGGATCGTTACAGCAGTCGACAAAGGCAAGCAACCGATACAAATATCGTCTGAACGGCCACAACAACCTCAATTGAATTACCAGCAACCCCGACCCATCTATCAGTCATCCCCACAGTATGAACAACCGCCTCGCCCGCAACGTACATTAAGGGAGCTTCTGAGCAGGGAATATCCATTCAAGAATGAAGCAGTGCTAAAAATGTTCCGTAGTCCGATGAAAACTCCGCATTTCCAGCTGCCGAGCCTAAGAGACCGGCAGAAGTCAACAAGAAAGGTGATCCCAACTTTTGCCCTTATCACCGGATGCTTGGACACAAAATAGAAGATTGCATTACCTTCAAAAGTTGGCTCAACGACAACCTTCGGAAATGGAATATAACAATCCCGAAGGAGTACATGAAGGAACCCCAGAAAGGAGGTTCCGTCAATGTTGTCTCGACTGATCCCATCATTCGATAGATCCCTATACAACTGACGATGGATGGACTACCGCTTGGATGAGGTCTTCAAAAAGGATTTTAGACAGCATCCAAACTGCTTCGGTGCGAGCTTCAATTCAGAGTTCGAAACCTGTCGAGTCGGCACTATCACTTGCGATAGAAGAACCACCTCAACAGGAGACGATTGAAGAGAAGAAGAAAATCAACGAAGAAGAGAAGACCGAGGCTCCTAAGGCTAGACTAGGGGCTGCTTATCCTAGGATAGTTGTTTCGGATTCGGGGGAGAAATCCCTCGAACCTCTGACTCTGTATGATTATCTGCTCACTTCGGTGGGATCATATAATGATAAGGGTGATGGCGTTGGCTACGTTTTGACTGTTTCTAACGATTACGTAACTAGCGACAATCCGAATATCGATTTCGATACCAACGACAATTCTCAAATCATACACAATCTCGACGATCAAAATGACAAAGAAGACATCCATCAAGGAGGCTACGAGAGTTCAACAAGCAATGAATCTATCTGCGAGTTTCGAGGAGCTCCAGTCACAATAGAGTTAGAGACTTCAGACTTTGAAGCTAATCCGGAAGAGCCTATCATTCCGATTCAGGAAGAAACACCAGCAAGCTCAACACTAGATTCAGAAGAAATTACATAAGTCAACTTAAGAAGTGGAAGAGTTCTACCTCCGAGAATGGGTCCAAAGGACAAAGGAAGCGGTGTGGTTGCTCAAGAAGAACCAACCCCAAGCGGAAGAAATACCCATTCGAGAAGAAGCCGAGACACATGAAAATAAAGTGGACTACAATGTGCTAGCCCATCTTAGGAAACTACCAGACAACCGAGCATCTACGACGCTCTCATCTTATCAAAGGAGATGAGAGAAGCTTTGATCAAGGCCTTACTTCGATCCGGAAATTTGCTTAGCTCAAATGGCCGGAGATTCCTTAGATGAGGTTTGCTCGTTAAAGGAACGACGAGGTGTTACCTTCACGGACAATGACCTACTACTTGGGACGGCGGATCACAACCGACCGTTGTACATTTCGAGTTACAATTGGGAAGTTTACGCTCTCCGGAGTATTGGTGGATCCGGGAGCATCAATCAATATAATGAGTCTTCGAACACTAGCATATTTGGAAATTGATGCTCGTGAGCTCGAAGCAGACAAAATGTTATTAAGAGGATTCAACCAGAAAGGAGAAAGAGCCCTCGGATCAATAACGCTACTAATGAAGACCGGTGACTTAGCAAAGACAACCGCAAAATTTCACATAATTGATTCGGAAACGTCGTTCAACGCTCTACTGGGCCGACCATGGATACATGAAAATAGGATGGTACTATCATCTCTACATCAATGCATCAAATACTATGATGGAGGGGAACAGTGTATCAAAGGTGACTTACAACCATTCTCCGTACATGAGATTGGAATCCATGAAGACGCAGCTTATTATGCACCACCGAAGAAAACAATCTTCTCCAGAGATACCATAACAAATTAAGCAAAGAAAGTTCGGGACAACGAAGAACCTCAAGTTCTAGTCCAACAGTCACTCACCACTCCCTTTCGGCGAGATGGTGAAGGTTTCTCCACAACTCGCATCCGAGGTCGAGGCCGGGGACGAGGCCGTGGTAGAGACGTTAGGACGAGTTGGACGGAGGAAACCAACCATCAATGTTGATTGGGAAGATAGTTCCGAAGAAGAAAAAGAAATCAAGCAAGAAGCGACAACAATAAGTCGGAAGAAGCCGCAATTCAAGATCTCCTCGAAGATGAAAAGAATGAAGAATACAAATCAATGTACGAGAAGATTAACCACTACGTACATACTATGACCCTAACCTCGATCCATTCTAATAAGATCGAGGGTATGGTGGTCAAAGAGGTACCTAGCGGCGGTGCAAAGCCAATCAAATTCTACCGTGGTGCTTCTTCCTCCAAAACTGAAAATAATGTACAATTTGAAGATGTCACTTCATCAGAATTAATGGAATTACCTTTTGAGTGGTACTCTCCCTGTGTTCAAAGTTTAATTCAACGTGGTTTCTTACCTCGACAATGAACAAAAGGTCAATCACAACATTTTGAAAAATTATGGAATAACTCCGGTCGTCCACCCAATTCAAAGCATGGACTCGGATTTGGCACAGTAGGATCAGTTGACGATACCGAATTTTGCTTGGTTGTCACTTGCGAATCTAATGAAAACTGCATGGAAACTACAGACGAACTCGAAGATTTACAAATTGGAGACGCTCCCACAGAATTCGAAGAAGAGATTAAATCTACAATAGATGAGCTAACGGAAGTTAACTTAGGTACTAGCAAAGAGCCTAGACCTACCTTTGTTAGCTCCTTACTCAATAAAGAAGACTCCGAAGAAATAATCAAGTTATTAATAGAATTTAAAGACTTTTTTGCTTGGAACTATGACGAGATGCCAGGATTAGCTCCAGAGGTTGCAGTCCATAAGCTAGGAGTGGATCCTACTTCTGTGCCAGTCAGATAAGGTCCCAGAAGAATGCGTCTAGAAATTGAACAACAAGTCATAGCCGAAGTTAAAAAGCTAATAGACGCCAAATTTGTCCGTGAAGAACAATACCCGACTTGGTTAGCCAATGTGGTGCCAATCAGAAAGAAGAATGGTCGGATCGGAATTTGTGTGGATTTCGGAGATTTAAACAAGGCATGTCCAAAAGATGAATTCCCCTGCGATCCCGGAATTAATGATCGACATTGCTTCGACACATGAAATATTCTCATTCATGGATGGATCTTCAGGATACAACCAGATAAAAATGGCTCCAGAAGATGAAAAGCTTACAGCATTCAAAACGCCGATCGGAGTATATTGCTACACAGTGATGTCATTTGGACTGAAGAACACAGGAGCAACATACCAGAGAGCGATGACAAGAATTTTTTATGATCTCATTCACAATCAAGTCGAATTCTACGTGGACGATGTGGTCGTCAAAAGCAAAGTAAAGGAAAACCACCTGTATGATTTGAGAATTGTTTTCGAACGATTAAGGCAATTTAACCTTAAGATGAATCCCTTAAAATGTGCCTTCGGCGTCACCTCCGGGAAATTCTTAGGATTAGTTGTCCGACATCGTGGAATTGAAATCGACCCGGAAAAGATTAAAGCTATCTTAGAAATGTCGCCTCCCAAAACCTTAAAACAACTACGATCTTTTCAAGGGAAGTTGGCATATCTTCGACGCTTTATCTCAAACTTGTCGAGTAGGTGTTAGCCTTTCTCGGCACTAGTTAAAAAGGACGCCAAATTTATTTGGGAAGAGAAATGCCGGAAGGCCTTCGAGGACATTAAACAATATTTAATGACACCTCCTGTCTTAGCGGCCCCGATCTCGGGTAGACCGGCGATACTTTACACCGCGGCTTTAGACGACTCTCTCGGAGCCACGTTAGCCGGAGTCGATGATGGGGGTAAAGAAAATGCTCTTTACTACTTAAGCCGTCGTTTACTTCCGACGGAAATAAAGTATCCCGCAATTGAAAAGCACTGTTTCGCCCTGATCTTCGCCTCTCGAAAGCTCAGCAACTACATGCTTTCTCATAAGGTCAACCTGATCTCGAAATTTAATCCATTGCAATACTTGATGACTCGTCCAACACTTTCCGGCAGACTTGCCAGATGATCAATGATATTATTGCAATTCGATATAACTTTCGTGCCTCTTTGTGCCGTAAAGGGACAAGTCTTAGCAGACTTTCTCGCAAGCACACCCTTTGCGGCGAGAATCTCCTCTCGATGACGATTTGCCAGATGAAAAAATAATGAGCCTAGAAGACCCTGATGATCGACGTTGGGAATTATATTTCGACGGAGCATCTTTAGCACACAAAGACGAAGAATCGCAAGTGATAGTGCCCGGTAAGGCAGGAATCGGACTAATCTTTATAACACCGGAGCGGGGGATGTTAAGATACTCCTACCACTTGACAGAACCGTGTACAAACAATGAAGCAGAATACGAAGCCCTCATAATAGGACTAGAATTAACTATTCAAATGGGGATAACAGACATCAACATCTACGGGGATTCGCAATTGATCATTCAACAGATCACCGGACAGTACAGAATTTTAAAGCCAAGACTCGAGCAATATTTCCAGTATATCATACGGTTGTTGGAACAAATTCCAAATGTGACGATCTACAAAATTCCCGAAAAGAAAATGCTTTAGCGAGATGCTTTAGCCCGTCTCGCAAAAGAATTTGCCTCGTTTGCAAGATGAATCGGTGGAAGTGTCGGTTCACGGACGTCGGGTCCTATCATAGCTCGACATAGACACAATACACAAATCGAGAGAAAGAAAAAGAATCGGTTGCAACGATGACGAGAAAACACGGAAGATTGGCGACAACCATTAATAGACTACCTGCAAACAGGAAAACTACCAGACGATAGGTCATTGGCCCATCAGATCAAGAAAAGAACTCTGCCCTACGCATTAATAAACAACACGTTATACAGAAGGTCTTTCGATCAAATGTGACTAAGGTGCCTAAGCGGGTCCGAGGCCCATGAAATTGTTAAAGAGGTACATTCAGGACTCTGTGGCGCTCACCAGTCGGGTCCGAAGATGAAAATGAAAATTAAAAGACTAGGGTACTACTAGCCCTCGATGATGACCGATCGCATGAAAATCGCCAAGAGCCGTCACCAATGCCGAGTGCACGGAGTGGTTCTACACCAACCTCCAAATGTGCTACATCCGACAATTTCGTCGTGGCCATTTGAATGTTGGGGCACAGATATAGTGGGACCAATAGAACCACCATCTTCAAAAGGACATCGCTTCATTCTTGTGGCTACAGATTACTTTTCCAAGTGGGCAGAGGCAGTTCCGCTCAGAGAAGTGAAAGCACACCACGTGCTTCGGTTTTCAAGAACCAAGTTGTCTACCATTTCGGAGTGCCGCGCAGGATTATCTCGGATAATGGGTCAGCATTCAGAAGCACGCAAATCAACAATTTTGTCAGGAGACACGGAATCGACTGGTGATACTCAACAATTTACTACCCAAGAGCAAACGGCCTCGCTGAGGCTTTTAATAAAACTCTCGTTCAAATCTTAAAGAAAACTTTGGACGATAATAAGAGAAATTGGCACGAGAAGTTGTTAGAAGCCTTATGGGCCTACCGGACAACCTTCGAACTCCTACTCGAAGCTACACCTTACGCTCCGGTGTATGGGTCTGAGGCGGTGTTACCTTTAGAGGTTCGGCTTCCTTCACTCAGAATCGCAGTTGCAAATAAGATCATGACGAAGAGAACGCCAAATTACGACTAGAAGAATTAGAAAGCCTGGAAGGGAAAAGACTCGCAACAGAATTTAGAACTATACCAAGCTAAGATGGTTCGAAGCCCATGACAAGCCGGTCCGCCCAAGAACCTTCAAAGTTTGTGACTTAGTTCTCGTTCTCAAGAGACCTATTCTTGCACACCGCAAGATGGGAGGAAAATTTGAACCCACTTGGGAAGGGCCGTTTGTGGTTGAAGCAGGTATACTCGGGAGGTTCCTACCGGCTAGTGAATTGTCGGGGAGAACGACATATGCTTCCGATCAGTCGACGATACTTGAAAAAGTATTACGCTACTTGATGTTTCGAAGGAATGAATTCTTCATCCCTAAGAAACACGGGCGAAGTAATTACTTATGATTGGGTCCGAACCCAAAAATAATAAAATGTGCTAAGATAAATAAAATCATGATAATAAAGTTTTCCTTGTTTTATTTTCCAAATCAAGATCTTTTTCCTGATTTTTTCCCACTTCATTCCTGTTAAATTTGAAAATACAAAAAAAATATAATATAAAAAAATGTCTTTAATAAACATTTTCTTAATGTTCTTGTTCTTAGTACAGCCCCTGATCCTTTTCCTTGTCTTTTCGCAGGGAAATGTCGAACGGGCGGTTGGTCCTGAACTTTAGAAATGGCGTAAGCCTTGCACTCGATGAAAAGAGGGTGAAAAATGGAGCGATAATCGAGATTGACTCGGATTTCGCACCGGCGAGCCTACGGTACGAGGAAATTGACGCGGGTCCCGGTTGATCGAGAAGAAGCTGCCGAGCGACACGGTGATGAAAATGGGTGGCCCAAGCCACCAATCCAGCAGACGAAGAAAAGAAAGGCAAGCACTAAAGAAGATAAGAAAATGAAGTCCGTAGTCGCTACGGCAGAGGGCGAGCTTGTCGGCGCCGCGCCCACGGAGATTCAAGAAGTTCGAAGAGCTACTCTCACGGCAACGCAACGAAGAAATAAGAATCGCCGTATCCGTAAGATGTTAACAAAACTAGCTGCGGACCAACGCGACGAGACAGTTGCTACTGCCAGTACGTACACTTCAAGGACACCGGTTCACCAGGAACCTAAAGAAAGGAGGCCATCTCCTAGGATAACAGAAAGGACCAGGGAAATCTCACAAAGACCAGAAGAAAGAAGGCTACCACGCCACCAGATAGAACCACCAGTAATGCATGACCTTGTTGCAGAAGCAACCCCGGGGGATGTCCCGACAGACATCATCCCCGAGGAGCCGAGGTATGCAGGAGAGCGTGAAGGGATTGAACCGTATATCCCACAATATGTCACCAGGCCTCGCCATCTGCAGATTATTCCGGAATATGAGCTGGAGAGAATGCAGAATGTCGAAAAGAAAACCTTTGAATACTTCGAGAGAATTCGAGGCAGAAGGATCAATATACTTAGAGGGCCTCGAGCTACATACGGACGTATTCTCGGAGTATGAACAACGACGAATCATGGATTGCATCCGGGATTTGAAAAGAATGGGCCGAGCGAGCCGCCTAAGGGAAAACACATACTCGGAACCCCGGAGATGGATGCCGGGGAAAGGAAGAATCACAATACAATGTGGATGCTCGTTACAACTTTGCGGAAGACGGGAAGGAAACCCTCCGGGAATACTCCGTCATGGCCGAGCGGATCCGATGCCACTAGTCATCAAGAGAATGGTAAAGAGATTGATAACATGGAGAGTACCGCCGACAGATTGCATACCCAATAGCTGCATTATTAACATCTACAAGTAGGGTGACCGCATACCCCCACACATAGATCACCACGACTTTGTCGGACCTTACTGCACGATCTCTTTCCCGAACGAGTGTAACATCATGTTCGGATCCGACCTCCGGATAGCGGAGCCCGAGTGAGTTCCGAGGGCCGGTAAAGATACCATTACCGGTAGGTTCCGTCATGATGCGAAGGGCAACGGAGCGAGATATCGCTAAGCATTGCATACCGGGAGTACCGGTGAAGCGGATCTCGGTTACTTTCGGAAGGATGGACGACGGAAGACACCTTACCATTTCCGACCGGACCGGAGCCGAGAGCCTCCGGCCTTACGAGCTCGTGAGTTACATGGAAAATATCACACCTCCAATGTACATCCATACGGCATCCTAGCCAAGGATGGCTTCGAAGGTGATGTTATTGACCATGTACCCCACTATTCAGACATGGATTTTTGACAGATGCTTGTCGGCACTATTTTTAGGTTGTATTGTATTTTAAAAGGGGAGGTCGCCTAACAGAAGTTGTCGGCGAATTTAAATTTTAAATTTGATTTAAATATATATATAATTTAGAAAGTAGTATTTGGCTTTGAAAATAATTTTTAAATTTGAAAGTTTTAAGATATGAGATTAAACCGATCTCACATCCCAAATAGTTTATATAAACGAGCACCGCACCACAAATCGTGTATCTATCCCTAAGGATAGACACATCGCTTGATGGTGGGGCTTGATCAAATAAACTAGAAGTTTTGTGACATCCGTTTGGTCCGCGAACCAATTTTATAAGCCGAACAAATTCCCTCGCTTAATATGAAAGTATTAAACGGGGTTTATATTACTCAGGTTCTTTAAATTCCTATAAGGGCAAGCCCCTATAGTTAATTACATCTTAAGTGACGGGAATCACCTAAGAAAACTCTCGATAATAACCAATAATTTCGCTCTCAAGAATTTCAAAGTTTAAGGTTTTCAAAGATTGAATTTTGGAATTTCAATAGGGAATGGATCAAATTTTGGAACATTTTGTTTTATGAATCCAAAGGAAGAGAGGTAGGAGAAATTACCGATTCGAAGTGAACTTCGGTAATTTCCCGACTATCCTATTGTTTGGCTTGAATTTAGGAAAGTCCTAATGTTTATTTAGTATTTCAATCTTGCCAATTTTAATTAATTAGGACTTATATTTGTATGATAAAATCAAACAAATAGCCTAAAAAATGTGAGGGTTTATGTCGTATCGGACGACTACCCCGGAATCCTAAGACCGGTTAGGGCTTAATTTGTAATGCAAATGCCTAACGAAGAGTTGAGGATTTATGTTGCACTAAGCAAGCTACCTCAAAGTCCTATGGCTTGGTTATTTAATTCTAGAAAAGTTTTGTTGAAGTAGGTTCAAGTTTTGTCGACGACGATGGCCGTGCTTGCCCACGCATGCTCCAAGTTCCTTGTTGTTGCAGAGGTTTAGTTTTAGAAATCATAAATCGGGGATGAGAGAAGTGTTTTGGTTTAGAGAAGTCTTAATTTCCAAGTGTTTTTTTTTATTTTGATTAAAACAAATCTTAAAGTTGATTATAACGACACCGGTTAAGATCCCACGGTTCCATCCTTCCGGCATCATTATTTTTATCGGATTCACTTAGTCCAGATGAATTTGCTAAACTCAACTGAATGAGTTCCACACTTTCATTTAGACCGTGGGAAATCCCGTTAGCAACACGTAGGTTACATCATCCGAGGTATTCCCGATCATCCAACAGGACGTTTTAATTTAGTTGTAATTGTAGTTTTGTGTTACTGTTTGTGATTAAATTTTGAGTTGTTTTATATTTTGAAATGTTGTGGCGGTGAATTTTATCTTGCAATGACTTTTAACTTAATTTGGTTTCAGTTTTAGGCACTATCCTAAAGGTGTGGGTTTTCATGCAAGCTGTTGTTTTATCATGCGAGAAAAATAAAGTACAATGCGATTAAATAAATTGCAATAATGTAAATTGCTTGGAAAATAAATTGCGGGAAAGCAAATTGCAATAATACAAATGCGTACTCGGAGGGTCTTCCAGTCATCCCAAGCTGCACTTAAAACACAATTAGCATACTTAAGCGAAGTTCCTAGGTAAGGCTAAGGGAAAGGTTATGGTTTTCTACCAAATCCCTAATCCTATAGCTAGTCATTTCCTATGACGTCTAGGTTCTTTGTGTTTTGGTTTGAGGACGATTTTCTTCATCAAAGAATAATCAAATTCAATTGTTCTTATAAATGTCCTATCATATTGAGGAAGTGCTTAAGAAGGATCTTAAACATCTTTTCAATATTTTTAGGATTGTTTTAAGTCCAAATGAATTTAATTATATAAATGAATCGATCGTCCGAGGTTTTCGAGTTTTGTTAACTTGCTCGGTGAACTAGGACATTTGAATATCCTATGAGTGAAGTGACACTTCATTTAATGTTTTATTTAGGAGTTATAATAACTAAAGCTTTCGAGGGTAGATTAGTATTCAAATGATTTGGTTTAAGTTAAAGAGTTTAAATTTGGAATAGTGTTCGAGTTGCTTTAAATTTATTTTCTTTCCGTTTTAGGTGATGTTATATTTAATTCAATTTAATTTAATTTTAATTGAGTTTTAATTTAATTTAATTTGATTGAGTTTGATTTAATTTGATTTGATGTTTAATTAATTTGATTTGATTTAATTTTAATTTGATTATTTAATTTAATTTAATTCAATTATTTAATTTAATTTATTTAATTTAATTTAATTTGATTTAATTCAATTTTATTTAATTAATTTAATTTATTTAATTTAATTTAATTTAATTTAATTTAATTTAATTTAATTTAATTTAATTTAATTTAATTTTTAATTTAATTTAATTGTTAATTTAATTTGATTTAACTTAATTTAATTTTTAATTTTAATTGAAATTTTAAAAGAGTTTAATAATTCAATTAAGTCTTTTAATGTTTCAAATTTGAGTTATCATTTTAATTAAGAGTTGAATATTAATGAGATAATTAATTTAGGGACTTTTTAAATTAAAGAATAAATCTCTTCCTAATAAATATCTCTTATTTTAATAATTCCAATTTATTATTCCTCCAAATTTAATCTATTATTTAATTAAAGTTTAATCATTTTAAAATTATTTAATGGGTTTCTACCCTTTAATTATTTAAATTTCAATCATCCAAATCAGATTAAGATTAAATGTGTTACTTGTTGATTTTTTTATTAAACCTAAAGTTTTAATTAAGGGTTGAAAGTTTAATTACCATTTTACCCTTTAAGCTTAATAATTTCATAACTCACTAAATTGAACTCAAATGAACTTGAAATTTTTATGTGACTTCACTCATATGTCAATAAAGACATGAGAGGAGAAAATGTGATTTTTCTGTATTTAATTTATTTATATAATTATTTTTGGTGGAAAATAGAGATTTTCAAGGAAAATTTAATAATATGACCAAGGGAAAGTTTCTGTCCTTAAGAAAATTAGGGGACATTCCTAATGACCAGAGAAGCACTTGGACCAATTTTGGTGATTTTTTTGAATTATATTATTTTTATTATAATTATTTTGAGTTTTGGAGTGTTAATTAATTTAAAAATAAAATAAATGTTGAAAAATGGATTTTATATTTTTCAAAAATCTCTCTGATATCAAGGAAACCAGAGAAGCAAATTTTGCAATTTTCTAATTTTTCTATGATTTATTGTAATTATTTTAGTGAAAATGCTAGAAAATACATTTTTTTAATTTTAAAATTACCCTAGGGCTTTAAAATTTAATATCTCACTAAATAGACTTAGGAAAAATATGGGGTTTGTTCCTAAGTGATTAAAATTCAAAATATGACATTTTGGTGAATTTTATTATTTTTGTGATTTTTATTATTTTTTAATTATTAAAATATTAAAATATTATTAAAAATCAACTTTTTTAGAAAATTGAAATTTTAATTTTCCCAGGTTTCCCTAATATCAGAGAGGCTCCAAAACCAATTTGGTGAATTTTTGAAAAGTATTTTAAAAGTTATGAATTTTTAAAATTTAAAATGGCTAAGTGGCTTAATCAACCCAATTAGTGGGGTTAACCAAGTCCAATTGACCTCAAATTTTTATGATGGATTCCTCTGATCATAAAGGTCAGTGGAGAATTGATTTCAAGTCAATTTGATGCATGGTTAACTCTAATTAATTGAAGACCTATTTTGAGTGTTTAAGCCAATTAGAGTTGTTTTAAATGAACTAAGTCAAAACCTATTTTTCCTAGGGTTCTCTGGTCATAAGGAACATCACCAAATTTTCCTAGAATTTATTTCACAACATGCTATTTTTTGGAATTAAAATACTCAAAACAGCAACATGCATTTGAAAAATAAATAACTTTTCACAGAGATGGCCTCGACCTTGGAAAATTCGGGGAATGTTCTCGAGTTCAGAGGCTTCAAAAGCCCTATGGTCTCATGCCATGGTGAATTGTATACATGCATGGAGAATTAAATGTATGCAGAGAGTAAATAAATTATAAAAAATAAAATACTTGATGAAATTAAATGATTTCTTTTCCACATTATTCTCCTCCGTTCACTGAGACGAGAGGTATTTTTATTTTATTTTTGTGATTTTTCTACACAAAGATATGGATTTTTAAAGTTTCGATATTTAATAAATACATTAAATACCCTATTTATCTACTTATCCACGCGGCGCCGGCGAAACATCGGCAGCTCCGAAGGGGTACGTGTCGCGCTCGTGATTGGGCGCCGCCATCCGAGTCATCCGTCCCGGGCCCCGCGGTTCTCGCACCGTTTCTCGGTCCGACGCCATCCGAGCCGTTCGTCCGCGCGTGTATCGAATGGACGGCATCCGTTCATCGTCCCCAAGTGTTCTCACCCGAGAGCCGTCCACACTAAATCCCTAAGATCTCACTCGATTCTCAATGGATTTTTACGTTCTTATACTCTATGGATTCGTCTTGAAGAGACGAACACATCTATACGGCTAACATGCATTGAAACTAAGGCATTTAAAATGGAGAATCTCCAGAAGCTCGGGATGGAGAGTTAGCTCATACCTTGGCTCAGAGAAGTGTGGCTTCAATCTGAGAGTTGTTGCACCTTCGATTGGGTCCCATAAGCTCCGGATGAAGTCTCCGGTCCGGGAATTGTCCGGATATGATTTCGACCAAGCCCGATCACAAAGCTTGGAGGCTGGAGCAAGCTGGGTGGCTTTGGAGATGGGGCTTTCTTGGTGGACACCTTCCCTTGGTCCAGTGAAGGTGTAGAGCCAATCAATTTGAGAATTGGCTCACTGTGGAGAAGTGTCCTGGTTTTGGGTGGAATTTCGACTCGAAATTGAGCTTACGGAGGAGAAATGGCGGGGGGATTTCACCGGGGATCAAGTGTTCTAAGAGTGGAGAAGGGTCCGGAACAATTTTGGCGAGTTTTGGCAAGGTTTGTGCTTAGCTCCCCCATGGCCGAGAGGGGTGGAGTTTAAATAGGAGAGGGTGGAGGGCCTCCCGGGGGAGTTGAGGCATGGGATCGAGCCGCTGCGAGTGAGGAGAAGAACGACCATGGTGGCCATTGGGCATGGGGCAATTCAGCGGTGAGAATTCCAAGCTTGGGCTCACATGATGCTCTCGGGTGTGGTGTTTTCCGGCGATCCAGGCGGCTGGCCGGCGAGCATGGGTCACCATCTTGACCGGGGAGGTCGGGGCTTGGCAATGGTGAAGTCGATTGGGCTTGGACATGTGTAAAGTGTTTGGATTAAAATGGAATGGGGGAGAGGCCATTTTGGCTTGAAATTGGTCAACCCATTGGTTTGGGTTGGGTTCACCTCCCCATGGCTGGTCTTGGGCTGAGAAGATCGGTTAGGCTAGCTGGTCAAGAGGTGGTGATGTCCTTATCCAAGAATATTTGGATTAAATCTTGGTTAAGGGGAGACATGCTTAAGGCTAATGACTTTTAGGAGATGGTTAAAGGACCTCCTCCTTTTGCCATTAATGGCATGGTCACATGCCAAACTTTCATGGCTTCATATGGCTTGTGAATGGCTCATCCTTGGCTCCATTTGGCTTGGGAAAAGGTTTGGTCAATTTCATGAAAATGGGTTTTAAGAATTTTGGATGTTTTGATGGAAATTTGTATGAAACTTGATTTGGAATAATTTGATGGTGAATTTAGGACTTAGGTAATGGATTTAATTAAGTGGATGACAAATGGAGATGTCATGTGGGCTTTAGGGTAGATTTGGGCTTTTGAATGTGGTGAAGTGGGCTTTTAGGAAAGTTTAAGGGAAATGGGCTTTTGATTTTAGGATGGGCATTTGGATAAAAATTTTGTGAAGAACTTTGTCAAATAAATGTCATAATTGGTTTAGGGATGTTCTATGAAGGGCTTGGAATCAGTTTGATGTGATTTGGAGTTGAATTGGTTTGAATTTGGGTTTATTTGGTAAGTGGGCCTATGTAGGTCCAAGTGGGCCAAATTGAGCTAATGTTGGGCTAGAGTTGAAATTGATGTAAAATAAATGTTGAGAAATGTTTATGGGGGTGTTAAGGAAGGTTTAGAAAAGATTTGGGGTTAATTGGAGTTGAATTGGGTGAGTTTGGGCTAAGTTTGGGTCATGGGTCCAAATTTGGGCTTTAAGGCCCAAAGTGAAATTGGATCCAAATGTCAATCAAATTGGACTTGGGTTTGGTCTAAATTGGTATTGGGAATGTTGAATTGAAGTTTAGAATTGAATTGGACCAGAATTTGGGTCAATTGGATAGGTTTGGTTTAACATTGGGTTCACTTTGGGTTAAAATGGGTCAATTTGGGGGTTTTGACAAAAGTAGGGTAAATTGACAAAATTGGCCCATGGTGTAGTTGGACAAAATGAAATTGGGAATATTTAGGATTTTCTGGAATTTTCTGGGAATTTTCTGAATTTTTGGATTTTTAGGCCAAGAAGGGTATTTTGGGTATTTGGAGGGTATTTTTGGAATCTTTGGTATTTTTGGGTATGGATGATCAATTTGAGTGATGTGGAGATGTTTGGGATTGATTTTGGAAAATTTTGGGTAATTTGGAAATTTTGCAAAAATTTGGGTAATTTCAAGGGTTTTGGGTAGGTTTAGTAGGTGCAGGGTCTGGGGGTCAAAAATTGAAAATTTGGGAAATTGAAGATTGGGTGGATGTAAGTGGAAAGAAGTCATTTTGGTTGAGCCATGAAGCCATTTCAAGCCCATATGAGCCATGAAAGGACTCATTTGAGGCATTCACTACGTTGTTCCTAACCCTCTTAGCCGAGGGCTTAGGGGAATTATCCATGCGAATCACCTACGAGTCGGAGGTTAAGCTTGGTATGGGTGGTTTTGTGGGAAGTGTGTGGAAATTTAGTGTAAGTGTAGTGTGTATGTAAGTGTATGTGTGTCGCCTTCACTGCATCAGTTACCTGTGGCACTTGAAGCCAAAGAGTCCTACATAGTGAACTCATCCTTTAAACTTCTACATTCGATTTCAACCCCAGTGCGAAGGGGGTCTATAATGGGTGCTCAGGAGTTTGCAGGAGTTTATAAGTGGTTTAAATTTCTAAAATGTGGGTCCCAATTCTAGTCCTCTAAGATACTAAAGAAAAGCCTAAGGCTAGATCCTAAGCACTAAAAAGAAGAAGGGAAGACCTCATCAAAAATGAGGTCAACATGTGGGTACTACGCAAGTATACGTATCGTTTCAAGTAATATAGGTTTTTTAAACAAATACCCCAAACATCGATCCCACAGGGAAGATTTATAGAAATAAATTTTCTATGAAGTGAAAGCGAGATAAAATAAGAAAATATTTTTATTTTATCCGTAATTCGATTATAAATTACTATTAATTTACTAGACGCAATTAATGAAAACAATAATAATAAGAAAATGATTTTATGAATTTATGTAAAATAAACAACTTTCTTTCCTTCAATTAATCTAAGATTTTTAAGATAATTTAATATTCGTTGGAGAATTTGATTTATGGTATTGTGCCAAATAAAAGCATTTCTATTCTTTACCTTTTCGATCCATGTGCAAAGAACATCGCTAATTTACACAGTCCGATGTGTATTGTTAAGAGAATGGGTTAATTCCAGCTCACACTTCTAGATGTCCAAGGCGGCTATGGTCGGCCCTACTAGTGACCCTTTCCTAGTTTATAAATCAAATTATAAGAATTTAGTTTGTCACTCTAAAAACTTATTAATTCTACGCCCTTTTAAATATTATCTTTCTATTTATTCGCACTTCACCATGAATAACCCGCACATGACCTTCGACTACCCAAGGATTCATGTGACATTTACAAGTTAAGAGTTCTTCTCTCCTTCAAGGTTTCTAAACTCTTCAAATGTGTTTTATCAATTCAAACTACTAATTTAAAAAGTAAAGTAAGATCGCCTATTAATGTCATCACAATATTTTGAAAATATTTTGAATTTAAATTCTCCATCGAATCTTTATATTATCTTATCTATCTCTTCATAATTGAAGTAAGAAAGTAACTACCTACTCGTAACACATTGAAATTAAATAAAAAAACATGATAATTAAACTTTGAATCAAATGTAAAAATATACTTATCTCAAATATTTCTTCTACATCTTCTCACATTCTCATCGACTCCTCGTTGTAATGAACTCCAAATGCAATAATTGAAAATAAACTCACTAAACTAAACAAAAGTGGCCCTAAATTTCTCTTTCTAATTCTCTTTAAGAATGAGAGATCCTAAAGTGTATAAGAGAAAAGGGGTACAATGGGAAGGGCACGTTTTTCCGAAGAAATGGACCTATATTTATAAAGCCAAGGTGGCCGCTCGTGGGCACCTCTTCATAACATGTCCACATTCAATGAATCTTCTAGAAGGTCGGGTCTGCGCCTAGGCACCGGAATCCGGCGCCAGGGGCCGGACACCGCATCCAGCTTCTTCGCACCTCTTCACTTCGGCTTGCACCTCTTCGCGATTAAAACCATTTTGGAGCGTCCAAAATGCAATGTATTACATGTCCTATTATCAAGGAACAACTCGCAAGCCTTCTTAATGTTCAATAACTGCTCACTCCGTCAAAATAACTCGATCAAACATTGTCAAAAACTTGCTCATTTTCGTATTAAGTCCGGCAAGTTAGCGACACTTCTCTGCGCCAGCGCCAGCCTTATTTTATACTTTTGGCATTTTGCTCCATTTTGCTCTCGCTTTTCCTCCTTTTTCCTTCTTACCTTTTTACATTACATACATCAAAAAACACAAAAAATACCTTTCATTAAAGCATAATATCCTTAGAAATTAATAAGAATTAGGACATAATGAAATAGATATTTTTTTACAGATCAATAATCCAAGTCTCGGATAAATCTGCTTCGAACCATTTTCAATTTTACCTTCTCATTTTCTATTTTACTTCTTTTCGCACTTTAGTTTCTAATTCTTTTCCACTCCTTAATTGAATAACCTTAAATTGCTTTTTTTGATCTTTTCGGATTGATCTCCACATTACTTGGAAGTATTCCAAAAGATCTATTATTAAGTGTAAAGGGAAAATATGTCCTAATCGATTTTCAATATTCTTCATAAAGAACACCTCGAGCCTTGTAATCGATTTCCCAAATTCTGAATCATTTCTTCGCAAAACAACTTCTTATCCTTAAATTGTGGTTACTATTAAATCCAGGGGGATAAGATGGTTTAAAATTAGAATTTCCCGATTGTTTGAATTTCCAATTGATTCATAGAATTGTTACCTAATGCGGGTTAACATTAGCATTATTATTATTCCAATCGTTTCCGTGATTCTTCAACTGTAGATTATAATAAATCGATCATGATTGTTAGGTCTATTAATAGAATTTAAGATCTTATAAGGTGTTTAAAATTCTCATATTCGTCCAAATGAATTTTCCAACACTTCGAGGTGGTCGAGATAATTCATTCCATAACATCTATTTTCCTCGAAAGGGCCGCAATTGAGAAAAATACCATAATCATCATATCCGAATCATGAACACTAGCTACTCTCTTAGGATTTACCCGTTCAGAGGGTCATTATTAGCCATTTCTTCAATTAATGTGTATGCTTCATCAAAAAGTTAGTTTTAACATTAATGATCCACCAAGAAGAAGATTCACAATAGATCTTAATTATCCCACTAATCCATTATAAAATGTTTAAATTATTAACTAACTGAAAAGCATGATGAGCACTTCCTAAGAAGATCTTTAAATCTCTCCCAAGCTTCATATATTGACTCTCCTTCAAACTTACAAAAAGATGTAATATCATTCCTTACGAATAAATTTTTAACGGAGGGAAATATTTTCGATGTAAACTTTGAGATAATTCTCCCCAAGTTCTAGTCAGATCTAGGTGCTAATGCACTTAACTACGCCTTTACCTTTTATCCCTTAATGAAAAGGAAAATCTCTAAGTCTAATAACCGTCACTAGACACTCCATCATATTTAAAAGTCAACACAGCTTCTAAAAACTACGTATGTAAATTGATCCGTCAGTGTTCTAGCAAACTCATTATTTTGTACCATTTCGATAATATCGTGTTTAAGTTCAAATGAATTAGTAGCAACATTAAGATTTTCGAATAGTTATGTGAATTTCATATGTTGTTTGGTTAGCATAATCTCTTAAAATCTCGTAAATTTCCAATTTCATATCTCCGATTATCTTCGAATATTCACCATTTTCGCAATGATTTTTCAATTTATTTTCGTTGTTTTCCAATTTTTCTAACAATACACTCTAACTCGAATCGTAAGGCACTAAACCTATTGATCCGCTACTACACATATACAAACACAAATACTTTAATAAATATAAACAAACACATAATTATACACTACGAAATAAAGGTTAGTCGACCTCACTTTGTCGAGGTTTTAGTGTTCCCTCCTAGATTTAGGATTCTAGCCTCGTGCTTCCCCGACGATCCTAGATTCCTAGTGATGGGACCCACCTCGATTTAAAGTGTCCGGAAACCACTTCGTTACTCTTCGAAATCCCGTACGAGATTCCATATCGCTAGTCTATACCGGTCGAAATTCGACGTCGTAGCTCAAATTAAGCCCCTATACACCTCTCGACACAGATGCCCTCGTGCACGTCTTACACACCACACCATTCCCCCGATCGCATCGAGCCGAGTTAAAATTTTGCGATGATACTAAATTTCAAATTTCTAATTTTGATGCCAGATCGACCCACAATTTTATATTATGATATTTTTAATTTATTTTCAACGACGCCAAAAACTCGACCCCGCTATAATATACGAATAGAATCGTAATCGTTTACGTCATGATGCTACGCAAAAGATAATGACGATTTTAGGCACACAGGCTCTAGCGAGTCCCGTTTATCGATCCTACGTTGTTATAAAATTAAATAACAACTAATTTTAAAATAATAATAATAATAATAAGATATTTAAAAATTGAATTCTAAATTTCTCTTAAGTGCAATAAAGAACTAAGTATTTCAATTGTGTAACTTAACTAAGTAGAAAATTAATACGTATCAAAGCTGCTATAAATTAAACTAATTTGCCAACAAGTTCTTAACTATTTAAAAAGCATCTTCCCTCGTTTTCGTAAATTTAAGAGATCGATGAATTTAAATCAGATAATTTTAAGGTATTTTGACAAATAGAGCATTCATATTTTTTAATCTTTTGTCCGTGTGTAAAGAATATCGACTAATCCTATGTTTGATTACCGAATCCATGGCTAGCCGGGAGGATACCGACCGCCACTTCGTAGCTCCCACGTTCCCTCGCCTAAGGGCTAACATCTACACTTCACTAAACACAGACCGAATTGAATATTTTAGTCCGTCACACTAAAATGCTCAATTCTACGCCCAAGATATTATTTCCCTATTTATTTTTACCCTCCTTCCAAGGCTTTTAATTCTATGTAACTTTTACTATACCCTTCGATAATCAACACATTTTAACAAATCAAATCACAAATAGCAAATTAAGTTTTAAGTAAAAATTATCACAATTTATTAATATATAAAAGTACTTTTATTTTTAGTTCATCCAAATACTTAATTTCATAAACAGAGAAAGACGAATAAACTACCGTAATGCATGTTGACTAAATCCAAGATGATTTCATTTAAAGTTAAAAACAATAAATACAAATACTTATCTCAATTTAACCCCAAGCAAACTCCTAGCAATTCCTTTCGACTCTTCCTTCAAGACAAAGAAGACTCACAAAACTCACTAACTCACTAAAGACTCACTAAAGACTCGTATCACACACAACACAAAATAACACACTTATAACACTTAACACCCAATAACACCAATTAACACACACTTATAAGTCAATTTCTCGACTTACATGTATATGAGCAAAGGACCAAGAGTAAGCATCTCTTCAAAAAGTGTCCAAAGTTCAATGTATCTGCGCCATTTCAACTAGCTCGCCATCTAGCGACGAACGCCCCGCCGTCGGCGAGGCTTCTAGAAGGTCTTCGAACCGCGCTAGCTTCGCTCGTCACGGCTCGGCCGCCGTCGCCGAGACAGTTTATAAATCCTTCGAAATGTCTCCTTGTAACCTCGCTCGTCGGCAGTTCGATCTCGCCGTCGGCGCACTAAAGACAAATTTCATTATTTTCTTTCCTTTTCGCTCCAAATTAAACTCTCCTTTTTACGATTTTTGCTTTTATCACCTAAATTTCTATTCGTAACAAAATAAAGAAAATACCTTTCTTTAAAGTGCAACATCAAAAAATAGTATAAATTTCTTAATAAATTTTCAAAGGATCAAACCTAAACTTACTTATTACTTGTCCTCAAGTAATTTTTAGTACTACATAAAAATAATGAGTTTTATAATAAGATTTTTCAATTTAAATAAACTATGAATTAGATTAATTAATATCATAATAAAGTTAAATAAAAAATAATTCATGTAATTTAATTAATCTTATGTAAATAAATTATTTAAGTTTATCGCTTCATGATTTCTACTACTATTCATTTCGTAACGACTATATTTAAAAGAATAACTACTTAAGATATTCATATGATAAGAAATTCAAGAAAACACTATTGCAGAAAATTCTAATCCATAAACATAAAGGAATATCTAAGTTTTTCTCTTTGCGTTAATTCAACAAGTCGACTTAAGGCGTATCTCCTCAAGCTTCTCCTCATTTTTCTTTTTCATTTTCTTTTTTTTTTCTTTTTTATTTTTTTTTCTAATGAGGATTACCGTATCCGGAGAGCTTGTTAATAATTTTCAACTTCATTTTCACTTTCCTAAATTCAAACTTAAATATTTCTTAAATTTTATATATACTTCATAGTTTTTACTTCATCGATTTTCAATCTTTACTTTTTCTCACTCGAATACTTTAAGAATTTTAATTTTAGAATATAGTTTTCCTTACTAAAAATAGTTTACTATATTCTTATTCCCTTTAACCAAATATTTTATTCTATTTAATTAATTAAAGCACTTAAATATTTCATTTAACCTTTTATAATAATTAAATAAAATAATTCATATTAATTAAATTGAAAAATTTGCTATAAAAATCATTTTATAATAATTTGAAAATAGAAATCGAGAACAAGTTAATAACCAAATTTGTATTTTACCCCCCCCAAACTTAAATTTTATATCTACTCTAAATAATGAAAAGTGGAAAGTAAAATAAATCATACCTTCAAGTTTAGGTATTTCTTTTTCTTTGAAATTTTTATGTGCTTTTTCATTTTTCATTGAACCCGTACCGTTAGTATTCTCCATATATATATAACAATTTAAAGAAAATATATGGATAAAATCTAAGATAAGTATTAAACACAACAATTAAAATAACTCTACACTACACATATGAATTACTAACATATTAAAAAATAATTTAAATAACATATTAACAATTTTAAAAAACTTAAAACAATAAAATAAAATAAAATAAAAACATACTAAAGAAAACTAATATCTTATTTAACATAAAAACAAAATGTAATTAACTAACACAAAAACAAAAACTAAACTATTATCACAATTCAAGCAAATTAATCTAACTAACATCCAATGTCTCAAAATAAAGTACTAAATATTAAACATATAAAGTCCTCAAAATAACTTAACACCAAACAAACAAAACAAATAAAGCCCTAATCTTCGCATCAGCCCCAAACTATATTATCATCCCCTCCTCGACCAGAAGCCGAGAAGACTGAGCAGATGATACCGAGTATACCTCGAGCAATCCGGAAATACAACATCTAAATCTCCACTCCTATAACGACGTTCACTCTTCATATATGCAATTTCGTATTCCGAATGTCGCCGGAGGTACTCACTATCAGTAACCATGTCTCCTCTCCACATTTCTCAATCCTTCGATCAAAATGATCAAATCTTCTCCCCATTGTCTCTCCAACCGCTCAAAACTCCCTCCTATGTGGTTAATTCATCTATCGATTCGTAGGGTAGGGGTGGTAGCTCGTGAGGTTCATGGCTAGTAGAGGGTATATCTCACTGACCGAGCGAAATAACTTCTCTCTCTCTCACTCCCGATCTCCACCTTCTTCATGGTATCTCATACTCTTAATATCGTACTGCGCAGTGGTTTCATAGGTTCCACCCATTCTTCATCATCTCTGCCTCAACCCGCAGAGTCAAGTAGCAAAATTAATCCAGTAGTCCCATCCAAATACCTACTCATTTCGAGGAGCGCGTATGTTTCGATAAATATTCTCCCAATGTTAATACTTCGTTTTTCCGAATACGAAATTCGAATTTCTCTATCTCGTGTTAACTCAATCGTGGTGATATGTAGTAACAGAGAAAGAACAAATAAAGTAATGCCAAGCTGAGATCGCATTTAATTTAAAAAAGAGGAAAATTCACTCTTTCCTCGTCGCTAATTTTCCAAACTCCGGTTCCATCAGCCGAGAAAGCTAATGACTTCCTCCAAAGGGTCCTTCCATCGTTTCAAAAAGTTTCATACTCGGCGAAAGTGCGAGTCATGAACTTCATAACGAGTTAATTCGCAAAGATTGTAAATCTACAAAAAACCTCGTACCTTAATGGGTGCATCTTCACGCAATCAAATCGTACAAAATTCTTTAACCACTTCTACAAATGCTTCATATTGAACGTAACAGAATTTTCCAACCTGCCTTTAATAATCAGTTTACTTCTCCTCCCGATTTTTGAAAAACCCGATCCGCAATGCACTTTCTTCCTTGTATGTTTTCAAAATATTTAAATTATGGTTTCGCGTATCGATGAATCGATCTTCATCGAATTCTACTCGACGTTTTTGTCATGGAGCCATACAATCGATCTCAGAAAATCGTGAAAATTTTCACTAAACTTAAAAAAAAATAATACTAAAAAGGCTTCCTACAACATTTATAAGCAATTTAAATCAAATTCCATGGATTTTCACACTTCGATCATTCTCGAGTGAAGCTCTACCCGCGGGGAAGATGAAATCCGGTGTCAAAAAGTGTTGAAATCGCTTCAAATCCAAGATCTCTAGCCCTAGGTCGTTTTGCGAAAATGAGAGGTCGGGGATGATGACAGTGTTTTCGATCGGTCAAAATATATCTTTTTCCGACCTCGCGCCGCCGAGATTTTTCGCCGTGGCGAGCTAATATTTTTCGTAACAAAAAAACCCTAGAAAAACTGCCTACGAGAAATTCTTCAATCGTCGCCGATATCGATCTCAATCGTCGGCGGGATTTTTCTCACCGTCGGCGAGATTCCAAAAATTTTAAATTTCCGAAATTCTTCACTCATTTTCATCCTCGATTTGCCTTATATTATATTTTCGATCACATCATTTATTAATTTAATATGAAGATTAGCTACTTATACACAAACAAATTCACACAACACAACAAATTAACTTTAATATCAAATCCATTTGCATTGACAAACTAACATAATTTTAAACTCTATAATCAAACTTCAATTCTCCAATCCTTACTACTAATCAAAGACGCAAACCAATCCACGACACACTAAACGTCGATACAAAACTATGACGCATATCTCAATTAAGTTTGAGATATTCAAATCATCACTCCATACATAATAAAATCTAAATTAAATCAAATAACATAAATACAAACATACCATGGAAATCTTTACTACTACTCTTCAAGGTCAGAATCTTCATCTTCTCGATATTTCCGATATGACGATGATGCACAAATAAGTTATAGAAAGGCCTAAAGGGAAACTCCGGCTGCATTCTTCAGTTGATCTAACCCTTCGTTCCCGCAAATGAAGAAAGCTGGGGCCTTCCGTACGTCCGTAATGATCAAAGTGTTCCTTCATCCTCTACCAATGCGATCAAATAAATCGTATATATTGTCGATCGAATCTCTCACTTCGCAGTTCTTTTCTCCATTCCTTTAATTTTCTTCATAAGTAACTCCGTTTTATCTAAAATAGGCCTTGCTATGTGTTTATTCCCGTGAAGCTCTACGTAGATAAATGTAATATCATCATTATCATTCAAAGTGTGGAACATATCCGTGATCAAGCGTCTAAGGTGTACGAACTTTTCCCAAGCTTCATAAGAAACTCCGGCATTGATCGCATAATGCAAAAATAGTAGATGGGTGTCCTAGTCCGAACCGACCCATGCACAATTAAACCCACGTACTTAACAATTATTGATCCAACATCAATAAAGTAATCCATTTCAATACAATAATTCAATATACCGCATTCCTTCGAAACCTTGTTTACCCTCATAAGAAAATACCTACGAGATGAAAAGGCCGCGTTTCGAGACAAAAGATTCAAAAAGTGATGCAGAAACTAACATACCCGTCTTCATGATTTAATCTTCCTGCTTCATCGCCGTATATCGAAATATCTCATTCATATTATATCGAGAAGGCACAAAATTTGAATAGTAAACATCACCCATCTTCCTCGTACGTGTATTATTCCCATTTTTGAACGCATGTGTTGGGAACGAACTCTTTCACAACCGGAATGCCAGACGTAGTGTAACAAAATACCTCCCAATGCCGCCGCGCGATCGTTTCTTCATCTTCGTAGCCGAATTTCTCTAACTCGGGACACAAATCCCCGTTCCTTGATAACTCTTCTTTACCAAAACCTTGTCAAGATTCGCCGCGCTTCCGCACTCGTCAAATTTCGTCGTGTTAAACACCTGCATCGAGGAATCTAAGAATTCGAGGCCATTATGGTGAAATTCGAATAAATTCTAAAGGAAGGCGAAGATTTTAATGATTTAAGAATGGGTTTTCACTAAGGAATCGTGTCAAAACCGTCCAAATCGCATTTAAATTAAAATAACTTCATCTTTAACTTCCTCGCCGTCGCCGAGAAGTTTCTCACCGTCGGCCACTCGCCTATAAACCGCTCATGTTCTCGCCGGCTTGGCGTGGACGTCGCCGTCGTCAGCTAGATCGATAAATAACCGAATTTAATTTAGAACGAACCTCGCCGTCGGCGAGTATCGACTCGCCGTCGCCGAGATTCCAAAATAATGTCCAATTTCAGCCTTAAATCAATAATTTCATTTCTCATCATAATGGTTCGAATACGATGATTCTTAATAATAATTTGAAAGAAAGTTTCAATAATATGTATCAACTATTAAGATACAATAAAATAGATAACTAATACGGGCTGCCTCCCATAAAGCGCTCGTTTAATTCAAGCCGTCACTCGACCTAATTTCAATTATTAATCGTGTCGACTAAGCATTAAAAACCTTTATAGTTAGGTCTTATACCTTCGAAATATGGTTTTAATCTATGTTCATTAACTTTAAATTTATGTCCAAGCTTTTAGATCTTCGATTTCTATAGTTCCGTATGAAAATATTTGAGTTATGTGAAAGGTCCTAACCATCGAGACTTCAATTTTCCAGAAATAATTTCAATCTAAACATTAGCATGTAAAACTTCCCGTCCCGGTTCAAAATTTCTCTCGATTAATCTTCCGATCATGCCATAATTTCATCTTTTCTTTATAAATTCGATCATTATCATATGATTCATTTCTTAATTCTTCCAATTCATTTAATTTGAAAGAATCTTCTTCTCACCAAATTTCTTCCTTCATACTATAATTAAATTCTTTAATCGCCCATTACGCTTTATGTTCTAATTCAACTCGGTAAGTGGCATGTTTTTCCATATATAAGCCTTCGTAAGGCGTCATTCCAATCGAGTTTTATAAGCAAATTTATGTTTCATAATGCAAGAATATCTAATCTAATGTACCAATCTAACTTATTCGTTTCACAGATTTTTCTAAAAATATCACGTTTAATCTCACGAGACAGATACTTCAAATTAATCCGCTGGGCCCGTTGATGATAAGCAAGGATATCTTATGAGTAATATTGTATTTTTCTACTATTTTGTGAATGTATTTATTTCTAAAATGAGTTCCTCCGTCGCTGATAATCACTCTCTGCATTCCAAATCTAAGAAAAATATTTTTCAACAAAATTTCAAAACACACTTAACATCACACCTAGGTAAAGCTTATGCTTCAATCCATTCGAAACATAATCACCAAATTACCAATATATATGAGTTTCAAACGAAGGAATAAAAAGGTCCCATAAAATCTAATCCCCAAACATCAAAAATTTCAACTTCTAATATAAAAAATTTAAGAGGCATTTCGTTTCTTCTAAATATATATTTCCTACTCTTGCGCATTTATCGCAAGTTTAGTTATATGTCTGTATACATCTTTTAAATAGAGAGGTCAGTAAAATCCAGATTAGAATCTTATACAGCTTTATCATCCTGAAATGTCCTCCAAAATCGAATCATGACATTTTTGAATAATTTGTTCGCCTTCATAAGGTACACATCTTCTAATAATTAAACTTTACAATGCTCGTATAAATATGGTTCATCCCAAAAATAAGCCGTATCATGGATGAATTTTTTCTCGTTGTTGCAAAGTTAAGATGTGGTAAAATATTACTAACTATATAGTTTACTATATCAAGATACCATTAAGATATTTTCCACTCATTGAGTTATTATATAGCTGTTTCACGTAAACCTGCCTATAATTTCATTTTCAATATCGATAATTCATGATTTTCTAATCTTCGATAAATGATCCGTAATTCGATTATCGCTCCTTCTTATTAACGATCTCAAAATCGAATTCGCATTAATAGCATCCATCTAATTAATCTGCTCGGAATCTTTCTTTTGCATTAAATATTCGATAGCCAGAATGATCAAGATGTGCACGATACATTTTGTTCCAATCGTATAAGGTCTAAATTTATTAAAACCATATACTACCGCTAATAATTCTTCTCGTAACTTATAATTTATTTCAAGATCATTTTTAGGTTTTACTAAGATAGTATATAACTTTAAAAATCTTTCATTCGCCCAAGAACCGCTCCCACAAGATAATCACTAGCATCACACATAAGCTTCAAATTCCGTTTCTCCAAGCAGCTGAACTATTATGTGTGCCGTAATTAATTTTTCTTTTAAGAGTTCAAAAGCATTCAGCATTCGATCAGAATTTAAATTTCGTCCTTTTGAGAAGTCGTACGAGGTTTAGTAATTTTTGAAAAATCTTTTATAAAGCTTCGTAACTAAGATGTGCCCAAGTAAAAACTTCTTACCCCTTTTACCGCTTGAGGTGGTAATTTAAATTATAACTTGAATTTTTAAGGTGGTCCACTTCCTACGCTTTTTCCAAAATTTTATGCCCTAATACAATGCCGCCCGCAACCATAAATCGACATTTCTCCCAATTTAACTAAATTCGTTTTTCTCACATACTTCTAATACTATTTCAAGACGATATATGTGTCAAATGACGTTCCAAATATTTAAATCATCCATAAATACTTCTATTCCATCGTCAATTACTAACATGTATTGATCATACATCTCCCTAATGTCACTGTGCATTACGTAATCCAAAAGGCATTCTTTTTCGAAAAGCGAAAGTTCCATGCTTACCAAGAAACGTAGTTTTCTCGATCCTCGGGTGAGCAATTTGTATTTCCGATGATAACCGGTGTATCCATCTAGAAAACAAAATACGCACGTTCGGCTAATCTATCAACGCAATAACATCTGGTTCAGAATCTGCAGAAGGAAGCGGTCTTCCCCGCCATGTATTTAATTTCCTATAATCAATACATATACGCCAACCAAAGAATCCCCGTCTTACAGAATAAGATCATTATTTTCATTGCGTGACTCGTCACTCCTCCTTTCTTAAAGAACACAAAGAATTGGGCTTACCCAAGCACCGTCGAAATAGGATATAATATCACATTCAACCATTTTAAAATTTCTTTCTAACTACTTCTTTCATTATCTAAGGTTTAATCTCCTTTCGTGGATCCGCTTAGGTTTATGTTTATCATCTAAAATAATTCTATGCATACAGATTGAAGGACTAATTCCTTTAATATCTGCGAAAGTCCAACCAAAAGTTTTCTTATATTTTTTTAAAGTTTCTAAAAGTTTTTTGTTTCGAGATTCGCTAATGCATTTAAATAATAACTAGTAAAGTCAAGAATTACCTAAATAAGCATATTTCAAAATGATTGCGTAATATTTTTAGTCAAGTTCAGAGGTTTAATAATTGGATAACTATATTCTTGTCGCTGTTTTCGTATTATCCAAAAATTCAAATCTTTCCCGAATATAATCTAGTTCTTCATTATTATCTTCAATTAATTCAAGATTCTCTTTTTCTAATTTATCTTCGTAATATTCCTTAAAATGTTCTTGTTGTAAATGTTCAAGTATTTCCATCCGAAAAACATTCATCATCTTTTTCAGCGTTGCATTATTTCATTGATTTTGCAATATTAAAGGTAACTTTTTGGTCATTTACTCTCATGCTTAATTCTTCCGAACATCAATCATGCTTCAAAAGAAATACTAAAAATGGTCTTCTCCTAAAATGATAGGAATTTCTTCATCTTCCTCCATATCTAAAACAATAAAATCTACCGGGAAGATAAATTTATCCACTTTTACTAACACATCTTCAATAACTCCTTTAGGACAGTAACCGAACGACGCCTAATTAAAGGGTTACCGAAGCAGGCAGTAATTTTTCCTAACTTACCCTCTTAAAATCGACAGAGGCATTAGATCGATGCTTGCTCCTAAGTCACACAAAGCTTTTCCATAAATTTTTCCCCTATAAATATGGCATAAGAAACTACCAGATCTTTCAATTTTTCGTAAAGCTTCTTCGAATAATACTACACTCTTCACTAAGTGCGACCGTTTCATTATCGTTGAATTTTTCTTTTCTTATTTAATATCTTTCATAAATTTTACATAATTTGGTATCCGCAATTTAAAGCTTCAATAAAGTGTATATTGATTGTTAATTTCTTCGTATTTCAAGGAATTTAAGAAATTGCTTATCTTTTTTTATGTCGAGCTACTATCGAGGAAATTGCATGAGGTTTTTCACCGTAAATTTTCGTATTAAAGGATGTTCTAAGCTCAATCTTGCCAATTGTTTCCTTTTCAATTTCCACTTCCTCTTTTCGCATTCAAGTTCTTTTAATTCGAGGTTCTAATTCTTTCCACTCCTTAACAGATTGCCTTTAATTTGTTTTTTTCGATCTTTAGGATTTATTTCCACATTACTAGGAAAAGTTCCAGTATTCTATTATTTATCGTTAGTTGTTAACATGCTCCAAGTTGAGTTTCTATATTTTTAATAGATGTTCCTTGAATTTGTAATCGATTCCTCGAATTTGTAATCGATTTCCCTCGATTCTCGTAGTCGATGACCCATATTCAAAATTAATTCATCCATGTATAATTTCTTATCTTTAATCAGGTTATTGTTATTAAATCCAGGGTAATTTTCAGTTATAGTTCGATTTGTTTTCCATTTGTGTCATTCATCCATCAGCGATTAGATGTGTTATTCCAATTAAAATTGGGATTTAGTTTTCCAACTGTGGATTATAATAATAAGGGTTATTAAGCTCTATTATTAATAAAGATTTAAAGCTCATAATTATATCGAGATTCTATGATTTGTCCAGATGAGTTTTCTTCAAAGTATGAGAGTAGTTCATTCCAAAATGATCTAATTTCTGTATATAGAACCACCTGAAGCTACATGAGACAGACGTTTTCATAAATGCTGCCATCTTTTCGGATTTACTCTATCAAATTGTGCCATCGGAAATTATTTATTGCCATTTCTTCGATTAGTGCATAAGCTTCATCAAATGGTTTAGACATTAATTAACCTCCAAAGAAATAAAGACGATGATCATCTTAAAGATCCTACTAATCCATTATAAAAGGTTCACACCGCAACTGCAACATACGATGCGGGCATTTCCTAAGAAGTTCCTTAAATCTCTCCCAAGATTCATATATCGATTCTCCATCTATCCGACAAAAGAAGTTATATCATTTCTAAACTTAGCAAATTTTTTATGGTGGAAAATATTTTGATAGAAATTTCAGGATAATTCTCCCGTTTTAATGTATCCAAAGCAATCGCAATTAACTATTTTAGCCTATCCCTTAATGAAAAAGGAAAAGTTCAAGTCTTACAAAGATCGTCGGATACTCCTCGATATTTAGTAGCACAAAGTTCTAGAAAACTAGCAAGATGTAAGTTAGGATTCGCACAACCACTAAATCGAGTGTTTTGTACCATTCGATAATCGTGTGTTTAAGTTCAAACGACTCACAGCCTACATCGTATTTCGAATGCTTAAATGAATCTCATCCGATGTAGGGTTGGCATAATCTCTTAATGGTCTTTCGTTGGTTCATATTTTGAATTTCGTGAATATTCGCCATTCGTTAAATTAATAATTTTTTTCTTTCGTTTTCTAATTCTTTTAATCGTACGCTCTAATTCAATCGTAAGGTATTAAATGTTTCTAAATTTGCGCATACAATTTTAGAATACGTATATTAATTTATTTATTATGATTATTTTAAAATAGTCCGTTTACTCTAAGAAATTTTCCTTACTTTCCCTAAACGTCGCCAAAAACTCGACCCACAATTTTATTATGATATTTTTAATTTAATCGCAACGATGCCAAAAACTTGACCCCGCTATATTATATGTATAGAATTGTAATTGTTTAGTTGTGATGCTACGAAGTATACGTATCGTATCGTTGAATACGTGTACTTGTGCCGTATCCCGTTATCGATCCCACAGGAAAGAGAATATTAAATAACAACTAATTTAAAATAATAATAATAATAATAGTGTACAAAAATTTGGAATTCTAAATTTAACAATAAAGCAACTAAGTATTTCAATTAGGTAACTTAATCCAAGTAGGTAAAATTAATACGTATCAGCGCAGAAATTAAACTAATCGCTAACAAGTCTTAACTATCTTAAAAGTATCTTTTCCCCTTGTTTAGAAATTTAAGTATTCGATGAATTTAAATAGATAATTTTAAGGTATTGTGACAAATAGAGCATTCTTATTCTTTACCTTTCGTCCGTGTAAAGAATATCGATCAATCCTATGGTTTGACATCGAATTTGCGTCAGCTTCGAGGATACCGACCGCCACTTCGCAGCTCCCACGTTCCCCCCGCCCGAAGTGCCAACATCTACACTTCACTTCTCAAACAATGATCGAATTGAATATTTTAGTCTCGTCACACTAAAATGCTCAATTCTACGCCTGCTGATATTATTTCCCTATTTATTCGCACCTCCTTCCAAGGCTTTTTAATTCCCGAATATCGACGTAATTTTTACTATAGCCGATAATCAACACATTTTAACAAAATGAAATGGCCATTGGAAGTAAATTAAGTTTTAAGTAAAAATTATCACAATTTATTAATATATAAAAGCACTTTTATTTTTAGTTCATCCAAATACTTAATTTCATAACAAGTGGAGAAAGACGACAAACTACTCTAATGCATGTTGACTAAACTAAGTACGCATTTCATTTAAAGTTAAAAACAATAAATACAAATACTTATCTCAATTTATCCCTGCGTACTCCTACAGCCTCTTCGACTCTTCCTTCAAAGATGCCAGAAGACTCACTAAAACTCACTAACTCACTAAAGACCTACTAAAGACTCAAATTGACACACACAACACAAAATAACACACTTATAAAACTTAACACCTAATAACACCAATTAACACACACTTATAAGTCAATTTCGGCCTCTATATATGTAGGTATAAAGACCAAGAGGTGTGTAAGTGATTCTTTCAAAAAGTGTCTGTGTTCAATGTATTTGCGCCATTCAACTAAATTTCGTCGTCGGCGACGACCTACTCGGTTTACGAGGCTTCTAAAAGGTCTTCGAACATCGCTAGCCGGCTGCCAGCGTTCTTAAGTCATTGGGTTGCCGAGAGATGCTTATAAATCCTTCGTAAATGTCTCCTCATAATCTCGCCGTCGGCGGCTTCACCCGCTGCTGGCGACTAAGACAAATTTCATTATTTTCTTCCTTTTGCTCCAAATTCGCTCATTTTTATAATTTTTGCTTTTATCACCTAAATTTTCCATTCCCGGAACAAAATAAAAGAAAATACCTTTCTTTAAAGTGCAATTTCATCAAAAAATAAAATTTAATTTCTTAATAAATTTTTCAAGATCAGCCGACCGTCGACGAGGCCGCCAGACACCGTGGAGGGTGAAATTTCCACTGTGCCGATGCGTCCGTAATCGCCGATTTCACTTAAAATCAATGTTAAGTTTGCTACGATAGCCCGTCGGGAGCGAGAGATATGACTAGCGTATTTTTCAAACAAATTAATTTTAAATCTTTAAATTAAAATTTAAGCCCCAAAATTTATTCTCACTCAACCCGCCGGGTCGCCGTTCTAGTGTTTGGCTCCGTAGGAGTCACTCCTCTCCCGCGCTCGATCGTTCTCTTTTCTCGATCGGCGATCCCTCGAGCCTTCGCGATCACTCCCATGTCCGTTCGCGCGAGCAGACGCCCCGCGCATCCCGGCTCCGTGCGAACATTATCCCTCGCGCACGCGCGCGGCCCGAGGCTCCTTGCGACATTTTCCCCCATTCTCGCGCTCACCCGAGCTTACTCCTCGACCCCAGGCAGAGAACGGCACTCCTCCCTCCCCTCGCTTCCATAAGCCCCATTTCGGAATGGCTTGTGGTCGTCCCGATTCGTCTTGGGTGAGGCGGGGGAGGTGCCGCTGTGCGGTCTTCACATTCTCCGTTTTGTGCGCTCGTACCTTCTCGTATTTCTCCTCTCCCTTCTTCTTTCTTCGCCTGGGCCCAAGGAAGCCGTGATTCACAGGTAGTCAGAGTTTGGGCTTTTACTTGTTTTTCTTATGTTTCGATACGTCCTTTGCATGCTGTAGAGGATCGCTTTATCACATATTCATTCTCTTCGGAAATTTCTTGCAAGTTTCGTCGATGAAGAAGATGGAAGGTTTCATTTAGCTTGTATATACGTGGAGTTTGTTTCCTTTACTACCTCTCTTGTTAGAAAGCATGCTGTGGAAGTGTTAAAGCGACTTAGAAATGTTTATGTTTCCCTACGTAAAGTATTCTATGACAAATAAAGTCGCGAATGTCAGTTTAGTTCCCGGGCTTTTGTGATTTTGCCCTTTGCTAAGTATGAAAAGTTTCTTGGCTCAAGGTTATATACATGTGGAGTTTTATTCCTTACTTCTCATATCTCTTTATCAAACCAAAATGCATGTTGTGAAGGTTCAAGTCGATTTAAACTTTTCATGCTTATCTAGTATTGGAAATATTTTTTGCTTTACACTTTGATACGTTAGATGCATGGAAATGTTTATCTTAGCTTCATTTTTAGTTTGATCGTAACCTTGTTACGCCTCATTTTAACCTCATACCCAGAGGCTTCGTTCTATTGTTTTAGCTCATACCCGTGAAATGGTTTTGACATATATAGTCGTCGCTTCGTTCTAATGTTTTAAAGAATTTGTCTTGGCTTTATCAGTTTGGGCTCGAGACCAGTGTCGGCTCGCCTGGTTTTGTGGTGAGCCTTCCATAGCCTTGTGCCGGATTTGTCTCTTCATATCTAGTTCAGCTTTTCGCCCTTGCCATGGGCCAATTTTCTGGATTAGGTTGAATTACTGCTGGGTTTGTCCCGGATTCATATTCTGCTCGGCTTTAATTTGAGTGCTGGCGCCAGCTTTATTCCCCGAGTGAGTCCTTGCTTGATTGTGAGCTAGAATTGCCGCGGTCGATTCTCGGACTTGTTTTCGATGGCTCCTCGATTTCGAGCTCGTCGCATTTTTTTTATTTTAACATTCGTAGATACTTATTTAGGCCTTGAGCCGGGTTGTCTTCTAGTCATGGTATTCGGTGAGGCTTTGTTTTGGGTATTGTCAAAATGGGTTGATGTCGGGCCTTGCTGAAAACATACGGGAGCTTCGGCATTATCTTTATACTGGCGAATTTTACTTCGTCCATCAACTCGATTTAATTGTCGAAATGGCGGTGTTTGGCAAGGTCCCAATTTGATTTTCGGAATGTTTGGTGAGCTCTTTGATTGTCTTGTCAAATTGAGTTGGGTTAGAATGTTCTGCAGAGCTTGTATATTCACTTTCTTATGTATCGAAATTCGTTAGATTCTCCGTTGCGGTAGGCTTGGTCCCGAGCCTGTGGGTGGTTTCGTTGAGGGAATTTGTGTTTCAAAAGATAAAGAATTAATTTAATTTGGAAAGTCATTTTAACAGAGCCTCAGAGTTTTGTGCGGGTTTTCCCTAGCCATTTTCTTTTCCGTTTCGATTTACGGGATTTAAACGATTTTTCGACTCTCGTTTTCTTCTTTTTATATTCTCAACGAAAAGGACACCCTCTTCGGGTCAATCCAATTGTACCTAAGCGAGAAAGTGACACCCCTGTGGTCGATTCAAGGAGAGTTTCCTTGGGCTTTGTTTTCTGTTTTATTATTACATGTCTTATGAATTTTTAGATTAACCCATCTGTCGCTTTAACCCTTTAAATTCAAAAAGGTGGTTTAGTCTTCTTTTCCCCATTCTTGTCGTTTGACACGTCTTCCCGCTCCACTCGTGAGTTTGGTTTTGTTTAGTTTTTCAGGCAATGACGGCGATGATGCTAAAGGCACGCGTTGATGCAGTAGAATGATATCCCATCCTACGACATCGTGACTCGCTCCAGGCCCTGCGCAAAGGAACCATGTGACGACGAGATCATTCACCGCCGCAAGGCATGCTAGGCACTGTACCTTCTTAGGATCGCTAGGGACCCTATACTCCGTTGAAATGATCAACTCGTGGACAATCCCAATTTTCAAAATATGATATGAATGGATACTATTTCACTACAAACAAATATCGATAAACTCTCTTTTCGTATGCCCGAAATCCACGCGCATGCTAAAAATATAAATTTCAAAAACTATATTATAAAATCCGGTTGTCCACTTGTTGATTATCGCCTTGAAGCCGAGGAACACTTCGAGTCGTGCTTGCCAGACACTTTGCCGAGTGGCGGGCTTTATACACCTCGCGACCGAGCAGCTTTCTCTTCGACGACCTCTTCGAGCAAGATCGCATGCTTCAGCCTACCACCCGAGTGCTTGTGCTTTCTTCGGATTTTCGTATGATTTCGATGAAACACTCGTGTTCTTTTCCAGACTTTCCCCGAGGTTTTGATGATTTAATTTTGATTTTTGTTTATTTTCCGGCTTTCGTTGTGAGTCATTCGCCGTCTTTTCGAGCTTTCTAGACGACACTTCGTTTTCCGCCCGGCTTTCACTCGTGTGACACACTCCGCCTTTGCCGATTCAAGGAAAGGAACGGACCTCCTGTGTATACAGTGCTCGCTTACATTCATAGCACATTACCTTTCTATTGCACCTCGCTACTTCGCTCTTTCCTTACATGCGCATGTCACCATACTCGCCGCATGTTTCATCGTTTTCCCGTGCTACATACCCTGCTATACACTCGTACAACATTTAAACATATCAGTATAGGATGTTTAGAAGAACTCAACCACAAAAAATACCCTCGATTTGATATTTTGACTTGCCACCTTAGAAAACTCAACCTCTTCATCAAGAAGGAGCTTGGAGCTACGTGTGGGCAAAGACGGCCATCATCAACAACAAAACATGTCTTCACCAACTAAACCATTCTTTAGTGATTAAACAACACCCATAAGATTCTCTCCTTCTCTTCTTCGAGGTCGGTCGCCTAGCACGACATAAATCCTCAACCTCCTTTTGGGGCCTTTGCATAGCACTCGTTGTACAATATAAGCCCCAATTCGCTCAGATTCCGAGGCTGCCCTTCGTTACGACCTAAATCCTCACATCTTCTAGGCTGCTCGTGTGATCGTTTCACACAAATGTAATCCCTAATAAATAAAATTGATAGGATGAAACCTTTAAATAATATCTCCTAAATCAAAGCCAAATCATGATACTGGGAAGTCACCGAGGTTCGCCCTGGATTTTCGACATCCCCTAGTTCTTCCTCCTTCGATTCTACAAATAAAATGTTCACCAGCCAACTTCACACCTCTTTGTCCTATTACATTGAAAAGTCTTATCCTTTGACCTCTCAAGATAATATTTCCCGATTTTTATCGAGAGTTTTCTTAAGTGATTTCGGTCAATTACATGTAATTAACCATGTGGTCAGCCTTGCCAGAAGCATTTTCGAACCCAGCTTTAAAATAAACCATATTTAATTCCTTATATTAAATAGGGAACTTGTCTACAACTAAAATGGCTTTGCGTACCAAACGTACGTCATATATTTCTTAGTTTATCTGACGAGCTTCACCTCAATTCTCGTGTTTGCCTTTCGAGATAAATGCATGACTTGAGGTGTAGCGCCTTTTCATTTAAACTATGGAAAATATGTGGCCGAATTTTATTTCATATTTTTCTAAAAATTATATATATATGTAAATTAAAACGTCCTTCCGAAGCGGGCGACGAGATTTCAATTCCGGCGATCGACAACCTTCTACGGCACTTCACACCCAAAACAACGCCGATAGCCCCGGCGACTCACGGATTTGTTTCTCTCTCCATTCAAATCGTGAAATCTTATCTTTATACATCTGCATTGTGCAACCATATCCCTTATGGACCGTATTACCCTTCTTCCGTTGGCATGCTTCACTCATTTCTTTCTCTGGGTGAGCACGGTCAACTCTTTTGGACTTCAAAATCGTTCCATTGACCTCACCTTTTCGAACAGTGAGGTTCGTGAAGCCATTAAGGACTTTTTATCTTTTGTGTGGGGCCTTGACTCCCCAATAGGTGTGCTGTGGACTAGTTCCAGTCTCAGCATTGTGCGTTGTGGGAGTTGGTCTCGCACCGGGTCCCGAACTTCGCACTTTCTTCGTTCCTTCAAAGTCATTTTTCTTCTTGTGAATCAAGCCATCTCGCATCCTTTCACACTTGTTTAATTTGCTAATTGCAACTCTTCGATGCTTTAATCATGAATAAATAATAAAAATTTGAAATCAAAATAATAAAGGATGCCCAAATTCGTAAGATAAGTGCGTCAACCCGAGTACTTCGTCTAAACTCGCAAGGCACGGACATCGCCGACTTTCAAAAATTCTTCAAATGGATGTGGACAATGTCTTCGCCAAAGTTGATCTTTTTGCCTCTAGAATGGAGTTCGCTCGTCAATGGGGATGAAACTACTTCGAATTCGGCAATTATTAAGTTTGGACAAGGGTTCGATGATATTGGTGTTAAGTTCGCAGTTGTCGTCACGGTACGCAGTTCGAAACGTATGCTCTCGCGCAACGCATCGTGCAGCTCGACTGAATCGCCAAAGAGTTCTCCCCCTTCAAAAGTGTTGGTTGAAAAGAGCTCTACTAATGCCGAAAATACCGTTGGATTTCTCCGAGAACTATTTTCTCCCTACTGGATCCATGCTCACCGCACCAACTCGTTTTGCCGAGTAAGTGGAAAAGAGATTCTGCTACGAGGAAAAAGTTAGCGGATGCTTATACCCCACTATTTTCTCGGGATTCGAAATCGTGGGTCCAATTCAAGGATCGTACAACCGATGAAGGCACAGAAAGGAGGCGCAACAGAAATTTTGAAAACCAAAACAACCTCGACAATTCCACCAACAAGAGACTCAACGATACGGCCAATCTAGCCAACAACTACACGCCCAGATCACACCAAACAAGGAATAAACAGATGTCCATTGCAGAATCCACGAAAGGTGTATTCCTTCAAAGAGGAAACCTTGTCGAAGATGTTCCACGACTCGCCGTCGAGACCATAATTCGACTTCTAAAGCCGAAAAACCCGAAGAGGTCGCATGAAAGATCATCCTCATCGCCCATACCACCAAGCCACACGATGTAAAATTGCTTTGTTTTCAAGGATTGGTTTCGAAAAGAATTTTTAAGTGGAAATGTGATACTCCCGAAAGAATATTTAAAAGAACTCCGAAGAAGATTCTCAGAAATACAGCTTCACAAAGATTCAATCGACTTCTACACGACGTCAAGTGTTTCTGGGAATAATTGATGTTTCTCGAAAAGTTTCAAATTTCTGATCTTAAAATCCTCGCAGGAAATTCGATTGAGTCTACCTCTGAAAAGCTTCGAGTCGACATCGTACAACCGTTCCGAAGATCGAAAGGGAGATATCGAAGACGAAGATTACAACATAAATAGACATACGGAAAGTGAATTCGTAAATCAATGCCGTCGAGACCCGAGCCTTGTTAATCGCGAGTGATACTCCTCTTCGCGAGAGAACGCCGCATGAGTGGCAGAGGGCCATCCAAATAGAGGGACCACCGTATCACTTGTCTCGAAAAGAAATCAAGAATCGATAACCGCCATGATTGCGATGCAAAGACAATTACAATTACCACGTAAGACACTTCCGCAAACAAACCAACTAAAACCATTAATGATGTAGATGAAAGAAGAGAGTTCGCCTTCGATGAACAATCGAAAGATTCTACTCGTATCAATATACCATAAAGGAAATTTAAACAAACCTACGAATAAGTTCGGGAGGCCATAGCCCAGTTTCAAGAGTGGTGCATTAATTTGTGCGGTAGACCCTACCCAAAGAAATTCGATGTCGTACCTTACCCTAAAGGTTTTGTGTCACCAAACTTTAAGATATTTCGATGGACCTGGAAACTTGTGACAACACATAAGACATTTCCGAGCTACTGCGGCAACACCGGAGGTAACGAAGCACGTCATTGGCCATTATTGCCATTGTCAAGAATAAAGATTTCCGATTGGTACGCCGAATAACATAACAGACGTTGAAGACATTCAATGAGTTAGAGCAAATGCTCGTGCAAAGATTTGCCGGAGCACAAGATCATGTTTCTAGTCGGAGATCTCTATGATCAAAACAAAAGCCTAACGAGACTTTAGTGCATTATATCTTCGAGGTGGAGAAACCTTAGCAGAAATGAACCTCAACATGTGAACATCATGCGATCGAGATCTTTCTGTAGCATCCATGGACCGATAGCTTTATGCTCAAGGGACTCACTATCAAGTCTTTTCTGTGGTTACTAGTAAAGCCAATAATTCGTAAGAAGAAATCAAACATATGAATTCTTATGAGAAGGTCGAGAAGTCTAGGACAACCAAGACAGATGAAAAGAGATCCGGGAATGGTTGCAGCAGAATATATGGGAAGCTTACAACAAAATATTAAATGGGAATAACCTGGCATGGATCTCCAACAGCCCTCGTAATATCAAGAATTTGTTTCAAGATAAGACTTTGCCAAGATATACAAGTGACAATTAACAATACCACAGAATGTATTTTTGTGATGATGCGCAGGAGTTCACAGTCTGATCAGAATCCCAGCTCAGCTGCTTAAACCAAAGAAGCTCGACGAGGCCGGGGTCAGAAAGGACATCCCAGATATCGCCCATACCACGTGTTCACCGGGACACATCATAAGATCACAGAAGTTTAAAGATTGTCAAGAAAATTTTAAGAACGGGAACGTAACAATCCTGTAAGAATATCTGCCGAACCCGAAAAGCGTCCTATTAATACGATTTTGGCCGATTTGTTTGTTTCAAATTATTCCTACGTTAAAATGCTTAACGAATGAAATGCCACTGGCTACCATTGTACTACTTTGTCGCTAACAAGGATTGCGCATTAATCCGTACCATCTCCCGTCGCAATGAATGAAAGAAAAAGCAGTTTGCTTTTCGTCCATAATTGTTCATTATTTGAAAGCTCAAATTGGATATTTTGCTGGGCATTACGACTTCAGTGGAAGAATGAAATTAATGCCCTAATAACCGAGTCATTTGCTTTAAGGAACTCCGACCGGGTCCTAAGTGGATCTCAAATGAAGCAATATGCTTCGAAATACGTGTAATCGATTTCGATATCATGAGCCTTTTAATTTCCCGCAATGCGGCTGTCCCACTTTCAAATAAGTTATAATATTCTAGGATTCATATTAAGGGACATTTCCCTGCACTATTAATCGGGAGTTTCGACATTCAAAATCTTTAAATGAAATATGCACTCGCCGTATACAAGACTCTCGTAAAACAAAATACAAAAAATCTATTATAGTTTTCGAAAGTAGCACACAATCAAAAATCGTGTCCCAATTCGGCATTCAAAATCTTTAACGTATGTGCTCCTACCCGTATATAGTAATCCTCAATAAAAGAGAGTGAAAAGCTCAATAAAAAGGAAAGAAAAGAAAAGAAAAAGAAAAAGAATGCCCCCCGAGGAGAAGCTCGAGGTAAGCATATAATCAAAAATCGTGTCTTAATCCTCTCATGATTAATGAAACTCTGAAAGGCAAGCTAAGAAGTTTCCCTCCGATATTATGCTTCAGAGAGAGTCATGATTCCATGCCTTTGCAATGGGGTCAATAATCGTCTTAAATACCTTCGTACAATGAAAATATTTTGATCACATGAGCTTTAAATTCGAAATCGTTTAAAGCGAAAGAAAGAATTAAAGGAATGATGATGATATTAGTACTTAATGGAATGACTCCCCGAAGTTGTATACTTTAGTATCCAACAATTAACACTTCAATGTTAATTCCAAGAATGTCGAAAGATTTCTCAAATACAACTCCAACTTCAACTCGAAGAACGCGAAAGATTTCTCAAGACAACTTCAACAACCTCTATAGAATCCGCAACAAATCAAATGATGACTACTACAAACAAAGCCGCGAAATTACGACCACTTCAACAGATGTTCTTATAACATAATACACCTTTATAAATTAAAGAATATATAATTCCGATAAGACCTTAAAGAGTGAGTTATTTTCAAGACCGGTCCTGCCGTTGAACGACACTTCAGAAACACTATGCCTTGTGTTTCAAAGAAAAAGACTCGTTCTTAGGGAGCTCGCATGTCGTGACTTGCCTACAACTCGGTTCAAATCCCAAAACAAATGAAACAAAATAAAAATCAACATTCAAAAATTCTCGTCGGAAATTTTTTTCAAAAAATCTCTTCATGTACCCCCCGCAAACTTCGCACTCGCACAAGTTGCACAAATTTCTCCCAAATTCAAATATCAAATTCCAAATCTAATTCTCCATTCCGAGATCGCGATCGATATCCATTCAATTCTCTCGTCATTCGAGAAAGGATCACTCGATTCTATTGACACGAAGCGTCGAGTTTCGATTGGTTCTATCGCGTGAATCACATCCTTTCCCAAAAAAGATCCTTTTCGATCAACTCTCCGAGTGAGATATGAAACACTCTCATATTCTCTCCCGATATATTTTTGTGAGGTAGAGATCCCAACATCCGATACAAACATCGTTTCGCAATGATCTCCTTCGATATATTTTAGGTAGAGGATCTCAAAGATCCGACAATCGTATTACTCGTAATGATTTCCCGATATATTTTAAGAGGTAGAGGATCGCAACATCCGATACCTCATTGCTTTGCAACGATCTCTTTCTATATTTTAGAGGCAGAGGATCTCAAACATCCGATACCGCATTGCTTCGCAATGATCTCCCCGATATATTTGCAGGTGGAGGATCTCGCATTCGATACCTCACGTTCCGCAATGATTCTCCCGATATGTTTTAGAGGCAGAGGATCCCGTGACTGATACCGCACTGCTTCCGCAATGATCTCCTTATATTTTGCAGGCCGAGGATCCCGCATCCGAGACCGCATTGCGCTGCAATGATCACCCGTCGATTTTAGAGGCCGAGGATCCCAAGATTCGATACCGTGATTGCCGCAACAGCCTTCTATAAAGTTTTAGAGGCCGAGGATCCCAAGATCCGATACCGCATTATTTTCGCAATGATCTCCCGTTCGCGGGGAAGGAGGATCCCGCATTCGATACCACATCGTTTTCGCATAGATCTCCTTCGATACTTTAGAGGTAGAGGATTCCAAAGATTGACACCGCATCGTTTTCGCAATGATCACCTCGTCGATTTTAGAGGCAAGAGATCCCGCATCCGATATCGCATTGCTCGTAATGATTCTCCCGATATGTTTTTGCAGGTAGAGGATCCCGCATTCGATACCGCATTGCTTCGCAATGATCTCCTAATATATTTGCAGGTAGAGGATCGCAACATCGTATACCGCATTTGCTTGGTGAATGATCTCCTTCGATATTTTAGAGCTAGAGGATCTCAAAGATTCGATACCGCATCGTTTCGCAATGATCTTCTCGATATATTTTATAAGAGGATCTCAACATCCGATACCGCATTACTATGCAATGATCTCCTTCAATATTTTAGGGAGGTAGAGGATCCCGTATTCGATACAAAGATTGCTTCGCAATGATCTCCCGATATATTTGCAGGCAGAGGATCGTAACACCGATACCAATATCGCTTTCGCAATGATCTCCTTCGATATTTGAGGTAGAGATCGCAACATCCGATACCGCATTGCTTTGCAATGATCTCCTTCGATGTTTTAGAGGTAGAGGATCCTGAAGATTCGATACCGTATCGTTTCGCAATGATCTCCTTCGATACTTTAGAGGCCGAGGATCCCGCATCCCCGATACCGCATTGCTTTGTAATGATCTCCCGATATATTTTAAAGGTAGAGGATCTCAAGATTCAATACCGCATTGCCTCGCAATGACTCTTATATTTTAGAGGTAGAGGATCCCAAAGATTCGATACCGCATTGCTTCGCAATGATTTCCCGATATCTTTTAGAGGTGGAGGATCCCAAGATTCGATACCGCATTGCTTTCGCAATGATCTCCCCGATATATTTTAGAGGTAGAGGATCTCGCATTCAATACCGCATTGCTCGCAATGACTCTTATATTTTAGAGGTAGAGGATCCCGGCATTCGATACCGTATCGTTTGGCAATGATTTCCCGATATCTTTTAGAGGCGGAGGATCTCATCATTCGATACCGCATCGTTTCGTTAAATTATTTCCCGATATATTTTAGAGGTGAGGATCCCAAGATCCGATATCGTATCGTTTTGCAATGATTCTTACGATATTTTAGAGGTGTATGATCTCGCATTCGATACCGTATCGTTTCGCAATGATTCTCCATGATATTCGTAGGATGAGGATTTTATATTCGATCCGCATTGCTTAAGAATGATTCATACTCATATTTTCCTACGATATTCTAGAGGTTGAGAATTTCGTATTCGATACCGTTGCTTTAGATCTCCTCCTATCGCAATCTTTTCAAATTAAATCCTACGATATTCCTGGTGAGGGACGAGGATTTTATATCTCGATTCTCGTTGCTTTTTTTAGAGCCTCTCCTATTACAATCTTTCAAACAATAGCTTCGAGGTCGAGGAATAAGCCTCTTCGATTAATTGAGGCATCCTATCCTCAATCTTTCGAGTTTGGTATAAGACCCCTTAAGTGTAATACGGCATCCTTTCTCTTCCTTCCACCATAAATTTTACCTATACTTCGATCCACACCTCGTGATCAATACTCGATATTATTTCCCATTCTCGATACACATTTCCGAAATTGATAACTCCAATTCCACTCTCCAATCCTCGCCGAGAGTTTCTACTCATCGATTTCGATCGAATATCCACTCGTTCTTTCCCCAACGAGAGTTCCGGAATCTTCGCCTTCAAAGAGCTACTCTCCGACATTCCCGCAGGAAACCTTCGTCACTCTTTCTCTTTATTTTTGCTCTAAGTGTGTTGGCTTGGAACGTTTGTGTTGGTTTTGCCGATCTTGTTCGTCAACGCCAATACGCGGCTCGCCCAAGACACCACTCCTATCGGGGTCCATTTCCGTCGACCTCACTTTTCGCCGAGGTTTAAGGTTCCTCCCGGGGACAAGGATTCTAGCCCGTAGAGCTTCCCTTGCCGATCCTGGGGACACCTCATGATGGACTCCAACTCGTTTTAGAGTGTTCGGAAACCACTTCGTTACTTCGAACTCGCATGAGATTCCGTACCGCTAGTCTATAGCCCGTCGAAATCGACTTCGGAGTTCAAATTCGAGTCCCTATAAGACCTCTCGGACATTAGGACGTACCCTCGTGTACCTTCGGTATTTCTCCCTCCCTTCTTCTTTTGGTTCGCCCAAGGAAGTCGTGATTCATGCCGTAGCCGTAGGCCTAGCCTTTCCTCTTGTTTTTCTTATGTTTCGCCTCGGCTCCGGCATGCTGTAGACCGCTTATCACATATTCATCTTCGGGAAATTTCTCGTACGTTTTGGCTCGATGAAGAAGATGGAAGGTTTCATTTAGGTTTTTATATACGTGGAGTTTGTTTCTTTACTACCTCTCTTTGTTAAAGCATGTTGTGAGGTGTTAGGCTTAATTTGGAAATGTTTATGTTTCCCTCATGCAAAGTATCTTATGATAGCAAAGCCGTGAATGTTCGGGGGCTTAGTTCCCCGGGCTTTTTGCATTTTGTCCTTTATGGAAGTATGAAAAGTTTTATTCAAGGCTATATACATGTGGAGTTTATTCCTTACTTCTCCTATCTCTTCTTTTATCAAACCAAAAATGCATGTTAGTAGAAGGTTCAAGTGCCGACGAAAGAAACTTTTCATGCTTATCTACATCGGGAAATATATTGTGGCTCTACAAATATTGATACGTTGGGATGCATGGAAATGTTTATCTTAGCTTCATCTATGGTAGATACTTATTTAGGCCTCGTGAGTCGGGTTATTCCTCTAGTCATGGTGGCTCGGTGAGGCTTTGTTTTGGGTAATAATTTCCAGGTTGTGTCAAGTTGATGTCGGGCTCTGCTGAAATATACGAGCCGAGGCATTATCTTTATACTCTCGCTTTAAGTTCAATTTGTCTAACAACTCGATTTAATCGTCGAAATGGCGTTGCCTGCAAGGTCCCAATTTGATTTCGAATGTTTGTGAGCTCTTCGATTGTCTTGCCTTCGCAAATTTTCGAGTCAGTTAGAATTGCCTCGGGAGCTTGTACATTCACTTTCTTATGTATTGAAATTAAGATTCTCCCGTTGTCGCGAGCTTGGTTCTAGGCCTGGGGTGGTTTCGTCGAGGGAATTTGTGTTTCAAAAGATAAAGAATTAATTTGGAATTGGAAAGCCGGGTTTTAACAAGAGCCTCGGGAGTGCTTTGCGTGGGTTTTCCCCGAGCTCGCTTTTCCGTTCGATTTACGAGGATTTAAACGATTTTCGAATTTCGTTTTCTTTTATATTTCGAACGGAAAGGACACCCTTTCGGGTCGATCCAATTGTACCTAAGCGAGAAAGTGACACCCTCATGGTCGATTCAAGGAGTTGGCTGAGCTGCATGTTTATTACATGTCTTAGGGGAATTTTGATTAACCCATCTCGTCATCAAAACTTTAAATTCGAAGGTGGTTTAGTCTTCTTTTCCCCCTTCTTGCTTGCTGACACGTCTTCCCCGCTCCACTGAGTTTGGTTTTGTTTAGTTTTCGGGGCAATGACGGCGATGATGCTAAAGGCACGCCAAAGGATGTATAGAACATATCCCATCCTATGACACCAGACTCGCTCTGCAGCTCCCCGTGAACCGTAGCATGACGCATCATTCACCGCTCGCAAGGCAAGCGGGGCACCCGTACCTTCTTATGATTGCTAGTGACCCTATACCCGATGAAATGATCAATTCCGTGGAAAATCCCAATTTTCAAAATCTAATATGAATGGATACTATTTCACTACAAAAAATATCGATAAAACTCTTTTGTATGCCTCGAAATCCACGTGCATGCTAAAATATAAATTTCAAAAATCATATTATAAAATCAGTTGTCCACTTGTCGATTATCACTTTCGAGTCGAGGAACACTCTCCCCGAGTCGTGGGCTTAGTTGACACCCTTCGCCGAGCTGGCGGGCTTTATACACTCGCGCGACCGAGCAGCCTTCGACGACCCTTCGAGCAAGACGAGCTTCGAGCCTAGCCCCCGACCCGAGTGCTTGCGGTTTTCTTCAGATTTTCGTATGATTTCGATGAAGCACTTGTGGTCTTTTTCCGGACTTTCCCGAGGTTTTGATGATTTAATTTTAATTTTACTTATTTTCTCCGGCTTTCTGCTGCTGTGAGTCATTCGCCGTCTTTTCTCGAGCTTTCTAGAAGACACTTCTATTTTTGCCCGTTTACACTGTGACACACCTGTACCGCTACATTCAAGGAAATAACGGACCTCCCAAGTATACAACATTTTCTTTACATTTATAAGATATTACCTTTCTATCGCACCTCGCTACTTCGTTTCTTCCTTACATAACATGTTGCATCATACTCGCCGCATGTTTTACTTTTTCCCCGTGCTACATACCCTCGCTATACACTCTAGATAACATTTAAACATACCGGCATGTGATGTTTAGAAGAACTCAACCATGTGGTCACCCGATCTGATATTTCGACTCGCCACCTGTGAAAAACTCAACCCTTCGCCAAGAAGGAGCTTCGGAGCTACGGTGGCAACACGACCATCATCAACAACAAACATGTCTTCACCAACTAAACCATTCCTTAGTTGATTAAACAACAATCCACAGATTTCGAGGCTCTGCCGCCTAGCGCGACATAAATCCTCAACCTCCCAAAGTTCTATGGCTTGTTGTTTAATTCTAAGGAGTTTTGCTATTGAAGATAGCTGTGCTGCCCACCGTACATGCTCCAAGCACCTCATCATAGCAGGTTCAGTTTAAAAAAGTGTTAATTGTAAAAGATGAGAGAAGTTTAATGTTTCAGAAAAGTTTAAATTGCGGTGTGTTAATGTCTTATTAAGGGAAATGTTAAAGTTGATTATAGCGACACCGGTTAGGATCTCACAGTTCCATCGTTCTGGCACCACTATTTTCTTCGGATTCACTTAGTCTAGATGAATTTACTAAACCCAACTGAATGAGTTCCTTACTATCATCTAGACCGTGGAAAATCTCGTTAGCAACCATAGGTTGCCTCCTCCGAGGTATTCCCAATCATCCGATAGAGTCGTTTTAATTTAGTTGCAATTGTGATTTTGTTTTGTTTGTGATTAAATTTTGAGTTGTCTTATATTTTAATTGTTGTGGGGTGAATTTGATTTTTTTTGTTTTGGTTTTAATTTTAATTTTAGTTTTGGTTTTAATTTTGTGGCTATCCTAAAAGTTTCAGTTTTCATGCAGGGTAACATTGTTGTTTAACATGCAAGCTCATAAGCAAGAAAAGTACAGTAAAGAAAGTACATAAAAGAAGGTACTGTAAACTTATAAAAGCATACATGGCGAGTCTTCTCGTTCCTCCACCTGAAACTTTAGTATCTTTTGCAATAAACATTTATAATTTGCAGGAAAGTAAAGCCTATAGATAGGTTCATCACAAGCCTACCAAATCCTATGTCATAACTTGGTGGGTCATATTTATCCATTTGGGAGATGTCTTCACTTAATAAGTATAATAAGTTTAGCTGTTCTATATGGTGTCTAGAAGACTTGTGAGAAGGTCTAGGAAATACCTAGATATTTCATAATCCTTTTGAACTTTCTTGAGTTCATTTGAACCTATCATAGTAATTAAATGATTCAACTATTTCATACCCTTATTCTTAGTGAGCTAATGTTTTGATCATCCCAAAAAGTGGGGTAAATATCACTTAATAATTCATTTATGAATAATGTAAGTGGGGCCCTCAGAGGCAATTTAATTTATGAAGAAATTTAACTTATTTTAAGGGAGGGGGCTTGTAGTGTTTCAAATGTGTTTTAAAATTAATTATGTTCTGTTTTCTAAACCTCATTAGTCAAATTTGATTGAGCCTAGTCTCACCAAGCTTTTAAGACTTAGTGGGTCATTTGTAACTTCAATAAAAATTAACTTATGTGATTATGATTCTTATTAAAGTATCAAATTATCATTTGAACACCACTTAGAGGTATTAAATTAGTGGATTATTAGCTTCCAAAGTCAACCCCTAACCTTAAGGATCTTTCAATCTTGATTATCTCCCAAATTGAAATAATTAAAGAAATTGCAAATTTATCTTTTCTGTGACAAAGGTGAAGTTAGTTTCTACCACTTATCCCCTTATGTTTCAATCATTTAATCATGTTAATTAAGATCATTCATTGCCCATTTCCCACTTTAATTAATCCTAAATATTGATTAAGGCTAAGTTCTTAAAATTTACAATTTTTCCCTTGAGGACCTTATACTTCATAATTTCATCAAATTCAATATAAATGACTTTGAAATTTTTATGTTACCCCACTCATTGGTCAATTAAAATATCACAGGAGAAAATGTGATTTTTCCAATTTTAATTTTGTTTATATAATTATTTTAATGCAAAAATAGGGATTTACAAAAAAATTCAATAACTTAATCAGAACACATCATTTATTGTTGAAAAAATTACTGGAGGTTCACTTGGACCAGAGAACCACTTGGGACAATTTTTATTTTTTAATCTTATTTTAATTATTATAATTATTTCAAATTTTGGAGTATTAATTAAATATAAAATATTATTTAATTTAAAAATTAAGTTTTATATTTTTCAAAAATCACTTTAAGGTCAAGGAACTCAAAGAACCAATTTATTATTTTTGTGATTTATATTTTAATTATTAGAATTATTTTAATGAGAAATAGGGGAAAAACCATTTTTGCCTTTAAAAATAATTTTAGCCCTTTAAAATTTATTATCTTTATTTAAAGAGTTAGGAAAATTGTCCCAAATGTTCCCAAGTGATCAGGAGGCAATTTGGAACATTTCCATCAATTTTATTAATTTTGTGATTTTTATTAATTTTAATTATTTAAATATTAAAATAATGTTTAAAAATGAAAATTTTATTTTTATTTTTTAATCAATTTTAATGAAAAATAATTTTAATTATTTACTTTATTAAAATTAATTTGGTGATTTTTTTAATTGTATTTTAATTATTATAATCATTTTAATATTAAAAATGTCATTTTACTTAGAAAACTCCATTTAGTGGTAAAATCATCTCCAATTGACTTGAAATTTTTATGGGTAGTTCCTCTGACTTTGAGTTACTGTGAAGAATAATTTTTCAATTATTTTCAATTATATATAATCCAATTTATTTTTCTTTAGGATTTTTGGTTTAATTACCGCTAGGGTTATATTTAATGATGTTAAACCAAGTTTACATTTTTCCTATGTTCCACTAGTCACAATGAACCTGTCAAAATTTATTTTGTATTTTTATGATCAATATTTAAATTATTATAATTTTTATACCAAAATGGACACAATAACTTAAAAAATAGATATCTCCTCATAGAGATCTCCCCTGACCTTGGAAAAATTAAGGAAGATACCCCATGACAGAGAGAAAAGAAGCCCTAAGTTTCATTCCATGATGAAATGTCTATGCAAATGGATAATTAGAATGCTCAAAATAGTATTTAATTAATTAAAAATAAAATATACATCAAATAAAATTAAAACCAATTCCACATTGTTCTCCTCTGTTCACTGCGCAAGTGGGTATTTTTATTTTATTTTTCTAATTTTTTTTACAGTAAGTTATGATTTTTTATAGTTCAGGGAATTAAATAAATAAAAAATCCCCTAATTTCTTACTTCAACCACGCGGCGCCACCTCATCCTCGGCAGCTCTGAAGTGCTATGTGTCGCTCTGCCATTTGACGCCGCCTTCTGACTCAGCTGCCATGCAACCGCGCTTTATATTAGGATCTTCTATCCGGCGCAATCTCAGCTGTCCAACCATTACACGCTTGATCCAACGATGCTCTTCCTTCATCCCCAACTGGTGTGCACAAAGTACCGTCCACCTGCTAGTCCTAAGATCTCACTTTCTATGGACTCATCTGACCTAGAAGAACCTATCTATACGGCTAACCTAACCTGAAATCAACCCAATATGCATGGAGAATCAAAATAAGCTCGGGAGGGGAGAGAGTTCAATACCTCTGTTTGAGAAGGGAGGCCTCAATCAGATGGTTGTAGTAACTTCGATTAGTCCCAACGAACCTCCAGATAGAGCCTCTTACCCTGGTGAAATGTCTGGATCTGAATTCGACTAAGGCCGATTTCAGGTGTTGATCAAAGTCTGGTATAGAGGCTCTCTATGATGGGGCTTTTTATGGGGAAACTTCTTTTAGTGTTATGAAGGTGTGGGTGCAATTAATTTGGATTTGGTGCACTGTGGATCTGTGGTGGAAAGTGTCCTGGTTTCGGCTAGAATTTCAGTGGGGAAATTTGCCCTGGATAGTGGGATTTAATGGCTAAGGATGATGGGCTTGCACTCAGGAGATCTAAGGGAAGCTTTGGGAGCAATTTGGTAGATTTTCCTTTAGAAATTTTCAGCATCCTCTCTTGGCTGTGGAGAGCCCTATTTATGGCCATGGCTGCCTAGTGGAAATCAGGGGGCCAATGTGGGTGCATTTGGTCGCTTAGGTGGAACGCAGATCAGCCCCAGAGAGCAATCAGGGCCTAACAACTTGGATAGGTCAATTGGGTTTAATTTGGCTTGGGGTTCCAATAGATTTTGGCTCCTCCGGCGACTAGGCCAGCCGGACAGGTTAGGGGAGGTGGCCAGTGGTCAGGTGGTCAGGTGGGCAGGCCATAAGTGCAATAAGTTTTAATGGTTATGTGTTAATTGCAAATCTCCTTAGGTTTTATCCATTTAAAGAAGGTGATCCTCTAATTTACGAGACCCTTGGTCCATGGCTCCACTATAGCGGGCTAAGTGGATCTAGCTCAGTCCTAGGGTCAACTTGGTGGCTGTGGTGAGCTTGGTTTGGCCACATTTGACTTAATTTGGCTACATTGGGTCATGAGTTCGATTTGAGCTATTTGGGTTCAAGTTGGGCTAGGTTGGGTTTGAGCTTGGATTGGGTTAAATTGATTGATCAATATTGTGTGTATGATAGTTATGGAGAGTTTATAAAAGGATTTGAGTGTTTTTTAATTGGTTTGTGGGATCAGTTTGGCTTGATTTGGATATTTGGTTAATTTTGGGCATGTTCTGTTAGCTTGGGTTTCATTTAGGCTAGAGTAGGGTTAAGACTCATTTGAAGGTTCCAAATAGACTATGGTGATGTTATGAAGAGTTTTCAACATTAATTGGGTGGAAATTTTAGGGTTAGGGCATTCAATTTGATGGATTTTGGACATGTAACATATTTGGGGCAAATTTGGGGATTTTAGGTTTGGGTGGACATGAGTGAGGTTTGGGCTCAAATTAAGAGCCATTGATGGTTCAATTGGGTGTAGGTGAATGTTATGAAGGGTTTTGGATTTTAATTTGGGGAATTGGCTTGGTCATGAGGTTCAATTTGGGGAATTGGGCCATAAGGTTAAAATTGGGGCTTTTTGGTTTGGAATCAAATTGAGCTCAAATGTGGATCAAATTGAACTTGGATTTGGTTTGGAATGAGATTGAGCATTGTTAATTTGAGTTTAGAATTGAAGTTTTGGAGAATTGAGGTCAATTTGGTGGACATTGGAGGTAATTTAGGCATTTTGGGCCTTAAGGGGCAATTTGGGGCTTTTGGTCAAATTGGGCTAATTAGGTCAAACTGGGTCAATGTGGTGGTTCAAAATTGAAATTGGGAATATTTGGAGGGTTTTGGAAATTTTTGGAATATTTGGGCTAGGAGGGCAATTTGGTAATTTTTTGTATTTGTGGGGGGGTGTATTTTGGGAAATTTTGGTAATTTTGGGGTGTTTCCGGTGTATTGGATATTTTGGGTGGTGAGGAATGTTTTAGGATGATTTTTTGGAGATTTTGGTAACTTTGGTTGAATTTGAGAATTTTGGGCAAAATTAGGGTTTTTATGGGTAGTTTGGTCATTTGGTAGAGTTTAGGGCTAAAGGGTCAAACGTTGAGATTTTTTGGTAAAATTTGAAGTTGAGTGAAATCAATAACCCATTTGAGCCATGAACCATGGGAATCTTTATTTGGATCCTCCATGTGTTGGTACTAGCCAAACCCTAGCTTGGGGCTAAGAACTCGGGGAAACCACCCACATGAGTTTCCAAAAAGTAGGGGATCAAGTGTAGGTAGTTTGGTGTGAGAGTGTAATATATAAGTGTGTGTGCCAGCTCCAGAACAAACAAGGTCAGTCCTAAGGCTTAGCCATCCTTTAGGGTACTCCCCTTGAGCTCTCTTCTGCTTGGTCTCATCCTCCTAAGTACTTAGAGGTTAGCCTTTAAACATTTGGAAACTCCAAGTGAAGCAAAAAGGTGTTTTGATTTTCTATGGGGTAAGGGTTCCATTGCTAGTCCTCTAAGATAATATCATCGGTCCTATGATCTCCCCTCGTTGAAGGTCTTTGATGTAGGAGATATTATTCTAATAATCTCACACTTAACACACATAAGCATTATCGTCATTACCCTAGCCACCTAGACCTCAGACTTAAACAATTTTGATGATCCATATGTCGCACAAACAAATATTTCCATTTTCCAATATGGATTTAAATACCTTAGAGAAGACTTAAACCCATAAGCATTGGGTCATAAATGTAGGATAAGTAGTTTAAGGCATTTTTATTGATTTATGTGTATTACTGGGTTCTTAGCCATAACTTGTGGGTCCCTAAAGGTTTCAAGGATGATTTTCTTTAGCAAAGCATAATAGGTTCAATTGTCTTTCAAAATATCCAAAAAACTGTAAAATTGTTCGATGTATGACCCTAAATAACTTTTAAAATCCTTTGAATCGTTTCAAGTTCATTTGGACTTATTATGTTGTTAAATCATTCATCCGTAGTTAAATTAGGATTTAGTGGTGATATTTTAACATGTGCTCAATGAACCTTGATACTTTAATTATCCCATGAATGAGGTAATGATCCCCGAATATTTATACTCATGTTTTACACTTTATATTTCTTCTCAATGATAATATCTCTTTCTTTGCAACAGCGCCAAAAACTTGATTCCGAAGCAAATAAGAAATATCTTTTAATTGATTTATAATGTGAGATTCTACGCAAGTATACGTATCGTTTATCAAGTAATATAGGACTTTCTAATTTAGCCCCGAGATATCGAACCCACAGGGAAATGTCTAAAATTTTAAAGAAAGCAGAAAAACAACTTTTTACTTTTCAAAATGATTTTGTAAAGTATGTTTTAAGATAGAAAATTTTAATTTGTTTTTATATTTTCTTTTAAGAAAAAGTAAAGCAAGCAACTAAAATTAACAAGACTATAAAATAATTTGAAAGCAAATAATAATAAATTATCTTTTTCCTCTTTCAATGAATTAGTACTAATTATGGAATTTCATTGTGGAAGTATCTAAATGTTTTGTGCTAAATAGAAGCAGTTATATTCTCCTTACTTGGTTCTATAAAGAACATTGGTTAATTTAAAGTTTTGAAATCTTGTAGATGGGTTAGGCAGGAAAGATACTAGATCTCACTCTAGAGTTCCCTCTTCTCCCTCCACTTGAGAGCTAACATCTCATAACAAAATTTAAAACATCAAACCAAATTAGGGGATTTAGCATGCACTCTAAAGTCCTCTAATTTTACTCCTCATTAAAAAGCATATCTCTCTATTTATTTGCACTCAAATATATGGACTACAATTCTCACCCATATAAATTCATGTGATTCACTCCAATTGTTGATTGAGACAATACCGCATTAGTTTTGACATGTTCTCACAACAAATTTTAACATCTCAATTGGCCAAATCAAGACGTAAATGAAGTACAAGGTAGCATAATCATCACAACTTCTTCCAACATTAAACACCTATACTTCACACAACTTCCTTCTATAATTTAATTACTTCATCATTTTAAAAGAAAAAGATAAAGAAAACTACTCATATCTCATGGAGAACACACACACACAATTTGATTTGAAAGAAGAAAACATAATGAAAACACAACAAGTCTATCTTTAAAACCAAATGTAAAAACAATTATAAAAACTTATCTGAAAATCCTCTCCACATGACTCTTGAAGTTCCTCTGAAACTTTTGCTTTCCACTAGATAACTCCTTAGACGTTGGCACCCAACTCTAAGGATTGATTCTCCTAAATTCTAATACAAACTATGATAAAGTAAAGTGGAGAAGTAATGAAAATAAGGCGAGAAGAATGCTCTCTTTCTTGCTCTTTCCCTTGAACCACTTCAAGCTTTTCTCCAACTTCTCCCTCCAAAATTTTTCTTCAAAACTCTTCTCTTTTTCTGATCTTAAGTATTCATTTTAATAATTCACCAAAAGGTTCTTTGGTGTCTCTTCAAATTATGTCCAAATTCAATGAATCTACTAAGAGATGCATTCATCAATTTGAATTTTAAATGAATTTTGGCTCTAATGGGAAGTTACTAAAGTTTAAATCAAATGGTGCTTCAAAGACCCCTTCAAATTTGCGCCAAAATTAATTTATATTTGTCACTATAACGTAGCGCCTATGTGCCAGCCATCTAGCGCTTAGGCACCAGAGGCTAATTTTGCACACCTTTCAATTTTTGCTCCAAATTTGATCCTTTTTTGCTCCTTTCATCACAATCACTCATTTTCATCATACCTGCAAGAAAAAATGAAAACACCTTTCATTAAAGTGCAATATCATCAAAAATAAGTATAAAAATGTGCTTAAAAATACTATATATTTTAGGTGTTTTAAAATCCCTCAAACTTAAAATGTTACTTGTACACTATAATCATTTAAAAATCAAGCATGCAAATTATGTAAATGATTTTCTTTAGGAACGTTTCAAAATTTTGTTCTAGAAATAAAATAGTCCAATTTAGAAAAAATTTTAGTAAATGAGACCAACTTAAAGTTTAGAAAGTTCTTAAGTAAAGGATCATGAAAAATATAAGTTCCTATCTAATTCAGAAATACTTATAGATTTTTCAAAATATAGGATTAAACATTTAGTTTTCCTCACTTAAAAATTTTTATTTAAAAATAATTTTACTCACTATATTATAATCTTAAGCTTTAGATTTTTTCAAAACTTATATTTTAAACTTTAGGTATGGAACCAATTTTTGATTAAGCCCTTAAATCCTCGAGCTTCTTCTTCCTTTTCACATACTCTTCTTTTTTTTTACTTTTCTTTTCTTTTCTTTTCTTTTTTTAAAATTTTTTATAAGACAAGGATTACTATATCTGGATAGGTCTTTAATGATTTTGAATTCCACCCTTCCATTTAAAATAAATGTCTGATATATATCTTTCACTTAAAAGTCATAATAATAGTTTTGAAAATTATTTTTCAATAAAGGAAATTTAAGTTTTGAAAAATAAAAGTTAAATCTTCTATTTTTCCAAAAATACAACATTTTCCACTAAAGATAGTTTAACTATATTTAACATTTCTTTACCATGAAAATTTTAACTTTAAATTTTCATCATTACTATAAATTTTAACTAAATTCTCTTATTCATTTCTATATTCAAAATTTTATTTCGCTATTATAACTTCATATACATAATTATTTTTAATCAAAAATCAAATTTTATTTATAGTATTCTTGAGAATAAATAAAATTTTAGTTTTTAAAAATTTGTTTTTAATTTCCCCCAAACTTTAAAATTTTTATTAGGATAAAACATTTAAGCATAAGAAATGATACATGGGTAAGAATTAAAAACTAAAATAACATGCTATCAGGAATTTTCATAACCTAAACATGCAAGTATAACAATTTAAAAACAAAATATATGAGTAAAAATAAATCAAATTCAATTTTTTTAATTTTTTTATAAAATAAAAATTAAACGGACTTCTACAGTAGTGGAGGTTTTCAAAGCAAACACACACCAACACAACATAACACAAATAACAATAATACTAGAAAATATATGGTAGCAAATTTTGAAAAGTTTAAACATGCAATTTAAATAGTGGTTTCTAATAGTGCTTTAAATTTCCTAACAGTTTTTGGAATTAAATAGTACACTATTAAAAAAACAATACACTATAAACATCAAAACATTTACTACCACAAACACATCATAATAAAACATCACATATATCTTAACTATCACAAAACATCAAACCAACTCAGATATATTTGAATATGCATAACAGAAACTATTCAACTTCAAACCACATATATCAGAGTTCACATCAAAATACAACATACAATAAAAAGTCTAAACATAACAAAACATAAAAAGAAACATTACAGACTCTGCAAACAAAAAAAAAATCCTAATCATCATCATCTCTCTCATTCCAATCTCTGGAAGGCACATAAGGAATATAAAAAGGATGAGGAGGCATCTCAGCACTGTGATCTCCTCTAACTAGTCTATCCATATATTTCTGATAGTTCTCCTCATTCTCATCATGTTTCACAATATATCTCTCAATATTTTCTACCTTTCCATCAATATCCTTAACATGTTCTTTGGTTAGACTTACCTTCTTCAAGTTTTTCTGTAACAAACTAGTCTGTGAACCAGAAAACACATCTCTAGAGAATGATGCATATGAAGTACAAGCACGAGAAGTAGAAGTAGCAGAACTAGGAGCTATAACAAATCCTCCCTTCCAACCAAATTCTGAATGCATAGTGTAAGTGTTCACATTTACACTGGTAATAGGTCTAGGTGGGTGAAGGACTTCTTCCCAAGTTTCAAACTTAACACCAGACTGCTCACAAATAGAATGGATTAGGGAAGGAAATCTCATAACTCTAGTAGTAATAGCTCTGGCACAGTTAAGAATATAATAAAAAATAATAGCTCCAATGTCTATAGGCTTTCCTTGCTGAATACAATAATTCAGAACAGCTCTTTCTCTCGTAACATCACTAACATGATTTGTCGGTATTAACTTAGATGAGATAAAATAATGCCAAGCCTTGGAGGTGGCATTTAACTTGGAGGCTGGAAAATTCACTCTCATGTCATTAGTGATTTTCCACATAACTCATCCATCAGTCAGAAAAGACATAATCTGATCAAGTTCCCCTTTCGTAGGATGATAATTCGCATGATAACAAAATATTTCAGGAGGCAGTAGGTAAAAAGTATTGATTACCATGGCAGAAAAATAAACTTGTTGTTCTTGAACCATCACCAAATTTTCTTCTGCTGCTGTCAAGTTTGCATAGAACTCTCTCACCACATAAACAATAGCAACAGCGGAGAAGCAACAATAATTTTTTCAATTCCTTCGATCAATCATTTCCCCAATATCTCCTCCCAGTTTACTAAACACTCTCTCTGGAATCAATTTACGTGACGACAGTGCATTCACGTATCGATCCTTAGCTCTAGAACTCACGAACTTGTCTGAACTGAATCATCTTTCCCTTTCAAGCGCTTCAATTTTGGAGCCATTTCTAAAAATTGCAAAAATTTTCACCATAAATTCCAAATTCAAACTAAACTTGCTAAACTCAACTTCTAAAGGTATAATCTACTTAATCCAAGCTATTTCTCAAGCTTAATCTCAAATTTTCACCATGAATAGTGATTTTCGGATTTTCATAAATGTACTCAAAATACATGGTGAAAATAAAAATTTTTTGCTTTGGATAAGTGCTTGTACCTTAGGGAGTTTAAATCTAACAAATTTCGTTGAAACCAGCTCTAAAATGATCCCAATCAGTGATGTCATAGGCTCTTATTTTGCGAAATCGAGAAGTTAAAGGTGGTGGGGGGGTAAAAAATATCAATTTTCAGGATTTTAACGCCTGTAAACAGATTTTTGCGAACCGACGCCTATGCGTGAGATTACGGCGCATTGTCGTGAGTGCTGGCGCTTGTGCGCCGAGGGTTTGGCGCTTAGGTGCCACTTAGCAGATTTTGATGATTAATCAAATCGCACTAATACGCCTAGTTAAACACCCTTAAATGATTTAAATAATTAATTTCATTCCCAAACACACTCTAATACTCCAAATTTTCACTTAAATATCTATCGATTCACACAAACTTCACACACAAATAATCATATATTTCATTAAATTCAAAACACTTAATACAAACTAAAAATTTTGATCCAAAATCATTGGATGAAATTCTTCAAACACAAGTTCCTTACACATATAATTAAACACAAAAACCATATAATTAAAATGCAACACACTTTAAAACACAAACATTAAAACAAACATAACAACAATACAAACACTAAACACTAAACAAAGATAACTAGATCACAAGACCACACTTAATTTAATTCCATTCTCCGTTAGGTGGGATATATCCTGAACCACCATTAGTTCCATTTGAACCATCTAGAATGTAAATTTTATAAAATGGGCGATTAAAAACTCTTACATCTTCTTCTTATATCCATTTGCTCTTCAAAAATATCGCTCTATCAGCTTCTTCCACATGACTTGTATGACTGAATTGCGCTTTGAGTTGTCATCCAATGTGTGCTAAATGAGTGTTAGTTTCATTTACCTTTACATCGATTGAAGCCATGTCAGCCTCGATTTTTGAAATCCTTTCTGCAATCCCTTGAATATTAACTGCTAGGAACCCATTGTATAACTCTTGCGCATTCTGACAAATAAACTTCTTCTTGTTGGCTTCCTCTTTCTTCTTCGCTCTCCCAATAAGACATTTTTGCTCTCAAAATACTCTTTCAAAAGACTCAGCAATGAAAATAAGAATTGGGGCAAGTATCTCTTAATTTTGGGCCATTTTATAGATTTTGGAAGTTTTAAAACCGACCCAAGTCATGTCTTAACTCCTAAATAACTCCCAAAACTTCTCACCCATGATTTAGGCTTCTAGAACCACATTTATCATGATTTTTAAATGTGGCACCTATGCGCCAACTTCTGGCGCATAAGCGCCAGTGCTTAATTTAGCACATGTCTGCTAAACGTCCAAATCTTCATTCTAACTCCTTTAAGTCATCAATTAAGGTCCAAATAACACCACTATAGCATATAAACTTCAAAATACTACCACATTTCTCAAATCAAACAAAAAAAAGCACACAAAGTAAACTTAAAGCAAAGCACACTGATAACTATGGGTTGCCTCCCACAAAGCGCTTGGTTTAACGTCTTTAGCCTGACATACCTAGAGCTTATTCTGAGTGACCCAAAATTAAATTATCATCAAGTTTAGGTTGATCGACTAAAAAATAAATTTTAAGTCTATGACCGTTAACTTTAAATATTTTTCCAGTCTTAGGATCTTTAATATCCACAACTCCATAGGAATAAACTTTCATCACAATAAATGGGCTCATCCACTTGGACTTAAGTTTTCCAACAAATATTTTCAATCTAGCATTATATAACAAAACTTGTTGTCCATGCTTAAGATTTTTAGTAAGAATCTTCCGATCATGCCATAACTTCATCTTTTCTTTATAAATCTTAGCATTTTGATAAGATTCATTCCTTATCTCTTCAAGCTCATTTAATTGCAACAATCTATTTTTACCATCATCTTTCAAATTATAATTAAACTTTTTAATAGCCCAATATGCTTTGTGCTCAAGTTCAACTTGTAAATGACAAGCTTTTCCAAAAATTAGCCTATATGGGGACATTTTTATAGGAGTTCTGTATGCAGTCCTATAGGCCCACAAAGCATAATCCAGTTTAATTGACCAATCCCTTCTATTTGGATTAATGGACTTTTCCAATATTCTTTTAGTTTCATGATTGGATAATTCAACCAAACCACTAGTTTGCGGATGATAAGCAGTGGCAAGGCAATGGTTAATATGATATTTCTTTACTAGCTTTTCTATAATCACATTTCTAAAATGACTTCCCTCATCAGTTATGATAACTCTTGGTATTCTAAATCTACAAAATATATTCTTTCTTAAAAATTTTGCAACACTTTGAGCATCACATCGAGGTAAAACAACAACTTTTATCCATTTGGATACATAGTCTACTGCTATCAAAATGTAAGTACTTCCAAAAGATGGTATAAATGGTCCCAAGAAATCTAATCCCCAAACGTCAAATATTTCAACTTCCAACATATAATTGAGAGGCATCCCATTTCTTCTAGAAATATTTCCTACACGGTGACATCGATCACAATTTTTACTATAAGCATTAACATCCTTAAATATTGTAGGCTAATAAAATCTAGATTGTAAGGTTTTATATGTTGTTTTATCAACACCAAAATGTCCCCCATAATCAAAATTATGACATTTTTGAATAATTTCATAAGTTTCTTCTAAAGGCACACATCTTCGAATGATCAGATTCTTTCCTTTTTTATATAAAAACGGATCATGCCAAAAATAAGTCTTAGCTTCAGATAAAAATTTGTTCCTCTCTTGGTATGTCAAACCATAGGGTAAAAGATCACTGACCATAAAGTTTCAATGTCGGCATACCATGGAACAAGCCACTCATTAATAGTGAATAATTTTTCATCAGGAAAATGTTCATTGATTTCATCATAAAAAAGAGAGGTTTTTCAAAGTCAAGCCTGGATAGATGATCAACAATTTGATTATTAGCACCATTCATATCTACTATTTTAAAATCAAACTCTTGCAAAAAAAGAATCCATCTTATAAGTCTCGGTTCTGCATCCTCCTTCTTCAGTAGATACTTAATAGCAGAATGGTCAGTATGCACCACACATTTAGTTCCAATTAAATAAGATCTGAATTTATCAAAGGCAAATACTATAGCTAGTAACTCTTTCTCAGTTGTGGTATAATTACTTTGAGTTTCATTCAGTGTTCTACTAGCATAGTAGATTACTTTGAAAATATTATTATATTTCTGACTTAAAACAGCTCCAATAGCATAATCACTAGCATCACACATTAATTCAAAAGGTTTTTCCTAGTTTGGTGAAACTATAACAAGTGCAGTGATTAATTTTTCTTTCAATGATTTAAAAGCTTTTAAGCATTCTTCATCAAAATCAAAAACCATATCTTTTTTCAGTAAACGGCATAAAGGCTTTGAGATTTTTGAAAAGTTTTTAATATAACTTCTGTAAAATCCAGCATGTCCCAGAAAACATCTAATTCCCCTTACATTAGTCGGATAAGGTAAATTAGCGATCACTTGAATTTTTGCAAGATCTACCTCCATACCTTTTTTCTGATATACGATGTCCCAAAACAATTCCTCCTGCTACCATAAATTGACATTTTTCCTAATTAAGGACTAAATTAGTTTCTTCACAGCGCTTAAGAACTCTTGATAGATGTTCTAAACATGATTCAAATGAAATTCCAAACACTGAAAAGTCATCCATGAAAACTTCAATTCCTTTTTCAATTAAATTACAAAAAAAATGTCATCATACATCTCTAGAATGTAGCCGGGGCATTAAATAAACCAAAGGGCATTCTTCTAAAAGTAAATGTACCATAAGGACTGGTAAACATTATTTTCTCTTGATCCTCAGGAGCAATTTGTATTTGGTGGTACCCAGTATATCCATCTAGAAAAAAAAAGTATTTATGCACAACCAGTTTATCCAACATCTGATCTAGAAATGGTAGTGGAAAATGGTCTTTCCTGGTGGCAAGATTTAATTTTCTATAATCAATGCATATTCTTCACGTTATAACCTGTCTTGTTGGTATTAATTCATTCTTTTCATTAGCAGTCACAGTAACTCCTTTCTTAGGAACACAGTGAATAGGACTAACCCATGCATTATCTGAAATACGGTAGATAATTCAAGTATCCAACCACTTTAAAATTTCTTTCTTCACAACATCTTTCATGATAGGATTTAATCTCCTTTGAAGATCAGCCCGAGGTTTGCAATTCTCTTCCAAAAGGATTTTATGCATACAAATTGAAGGACTAATTCCTTTAATATCAGCTACTATCCATCCAAAGGCTTTCTTATATTTCTTCAGAATTTTAATCAGACTCTCTTCTTCTTTTTCAGTCAATTGAGAGGAAATTATAACTGGAAAAGATGAGGAATCACCTAAAAAGGCATATTTTAAATGAGTAGCAAGCATCTTTAAATCAAGTTCAGGAGGTTTTTCCAATTATGGACTAAAAGATTCATCTTTTTCAATCATGTCTAACTATTCGAAATTTTCATGAACATAAATTAAATCTTTCTCATGAAAATCTTGATAATGTTGTAATTCCTCTTCTTGCTCGTGTTCCAATTTTTTACTTTCATATTTTTCTTCAAAAGTTGATTTGAAATAGCATTCACTTTGATATCTGATAACATCCATCATTAAGCATTCATCATCTTTACCTTCTGCAGGATATTTCATTGATTTTGGGATATTGAATGTAACAGTATGATCATTGACTCATGACCCAAGGAAAAAATGTTAAGATTTTCATGTCTATTTTATATTGATTTTGATGATATTGCACTTTAAAGAAGGTTATTTTTGGTGTTTTTCTGCAGGTATGTTGATTTATAGACAATGAAGTGAAAATATGCAAAAAGGAGTGAATTTCGAGCAAAAAGGACCAAAATTGTGAAAACTTGATCTAGGGCGCCGATGGCAAGGTCGATGGTGCCGACGACATATTTTTCCCGAGAGTTCAGAATATATTACAAGGAAACCTGTCGAAGGCGAGATCGAGGCCGCCGATAGCAGGGCTCATTCAGAAGGGGTTCAAGGCTAAGTATTCTAGAAGGCCGCCGACGACGGGATCGGCGGTTCTTTCACGAGGTGCATTGAATGTGGATGATTTTCGAAGGGATGCTTAGAAAACTCTTGGAGACTCTTCATTTACTTTAAAAGGATTAATTTGGGGCTGAAAAAAGGGGTCCACTAGAATCCAATTAGTTCCATTAGCGTCCATTTGTGTTCACCACATGTCATTCTAATCCATTAGAGAGTCAAGTGTGTGAGTCTAGTGAGTCCATATAGAGTTTAGATTGTTAGTCAGTGAGTTCAGATAGTGAATTATTCCTTCGATTTGTATGCACAGAATTTTGTTAAATGATGAACATAAACCAAGAATTGATCCACAAAGGAGACTGAACCTTATTATGAAAGAAGCAGTTAAAAAAGATATTTTAAAATGGTTAGATGCTGGAATTATATATCATATTTCATATACTACTTAGGTAAGTCGAATTCATTGTGTTCCTAAGAACGGAGGAGTAACTGTTAAAGCAAATGAAAATAATGAATTAATATCTATCAGACAAGTTTTTAGTTGCCGTATTTTTATTGATTATAGAAAATTAAATGCTGCCACGAGAAAAGATCACTTTCATTTTCCTTTTCTATACCAAATTTTGGATAAACTTGCTGGACAAAAGTACTACTACTTTCTGGATGGATATACCGGTTACCACCAAATACCTGTTGCTCTTAAGGATCAAGAGAAAACAACATTCACTAGTCCTTATGGAACTTCTTTCTTTTCGAAGAATGCCTTTCAGACTATGTAATGCACCTACAACATTCCAAAGATGTATTATGTCTATTTTTAGTAAGTTAATTGATAATGGAACAGAAGTATTTAAGGATGATTTCTCTGTGTTTGGAACATCATTTAACGCATGCTTAAATCATCTTGAAAAAGTTTTGGAGCTATGCGAAAGAAAAAGCTTTGGAGCTATGCGAAAGAAAAAGTTTTGGAGCTATGTGAAAAAGTTTTTAGTAAGTTTTGGAGTATTTATGGGTTTTTCCTGAGAGCCCTAGAATTTAATTGCACAAGGCTCGCCGATGGTGCCATCGAGGCCGCCGACAGCTGGATCGACGAGTAGGCAATTTTTCGAGTTTGAAATGATGTTTTTTGGCGGTTTTTAGCGAATTCATTCCTTATAAACTCCTATGGACGGTTCCTAAACACTCCAAACTCCCAAAAATGACTGGAAACCCCTTTTAATTCCTCTATAATGGCCTCTAATTCAGTAGATTACCCTAGATTTCAAGTGTACAATCAGAGAAAGTTCGTCAGTGTCGAGGCGCAGTGACTTTTCAACAAGGTGATTTCACAGAGAAGGATAATCAAGGAAAGAGGATTTGTCATCAAGGATTAAGTAATTCTTCATCTGCAATTGAAGAAATGATCGTGTGGCGAGGATGGGAAGTATATTGCTATACTACTGCCGCAGTAGTCATTTCAGTGGTGAAGGAATTCTACGCCAATCTGCATGGAATCAACCAAGGAAGCTTCTATGTGCAAGATAGGTGGATAACATTTAATTATGGAAGGATTAATGAATTATACATGCTTGAAAACGTTCCTGTCTGCCACTATTCTAATTTCGTGCCGACGAGAGAAAAGATGAATGAAATTTACCAATATTTGACGGACGAAACTAAAGACTGGGAAGTTAGAGAGAACGAGTACGTCAATTTTTCTGCAACACTTTTAAATCTCGTTTTGAAGAATTGGCACTTTTTCATATCTGTAAAGTTATTATCGACAATGAAAATCTGTAAAGTTATGAAGGAGAGTGCTATTTTGAACTACTGCATTCAAATGGGATGGCCCATTGCTATTGGATCAATTATTGTGAAGTCTGTGTTTGAATTGATCGTTCAAGGATCATCTCAAGGGCTTGGACATCCTTTAAAAATTTTCTCAATATGCAGTCTGTTTTAAGTTTCGTACGAGATTTGGGAAAAGGTACTGCTACCTTGGAAACCATTAGACCCAACCCGTATGTTCCCAGCCAATGATGAAGAGACTGATATGGGCGTGATTATGGATCAAGCATCGCAAAATTCTGTTCCTATTCAACCTCTTGTAGCAGACAAGACACCGATGATCTTATACCGAATCAAGAATCTGGAGAAGCAGGTACAAAATTTAATGAATACAGTTAACAATATGTCTGATTTCTTTGATAATGTCGATTGGAGGATGAAAGAACATTTTGATCATACTGGGCAATTTGAAACGAGTTTGATATGCTTAATGAAGAGGATGGGATGGATTGAAGAAGATTCAACTGAAGAATTCCCATTTTGACCTTTTTATAACATGTTCCTCCATGTTCAAGCAATGGGAGATATCAGAGGAGAAACCAGCACTGATTCGGAAGAGTAGTAGAATTGCTTTATTATATTTGTTTCTTTATGTTGGATTTGATTTGAACTATGTTTGTGTGTTTGCTTTCTTAGTTTGCTTTCTAATCTCAATATAGTTGAGATCGTGATTGAATTGTTTGTTTTTAGTGTTTTGAGTGTTATGGCTTGGATTGCGACGCTGATTAGATGGAATTAGGTTGAGAAAATACATACTTATGTGTATTATGTAAAGTGTATGGTAAACACTTGGATTTAATATATAATTGTGAAGTTTTGTTGTGTGTATATTTATTTATGTTAATACATCACTTAATCACTTAAAATACATGATTAAAATGATTGAACGGATGACGACGAGGCTTAAAATTGATCGAAATTGCAAAAATTTGAAAAATTATCAATATTTGAGAATGTCGCCGACGGTGCCATTGAGGCCGCCGAAGGCATGATTTTCCCGAGGATATTGGAATTTAATTCAATTGAGCCCGTTGATTGCGCGAACGACCCCGCTGACGGTGAGATACCAAAATTTAACTTTTAACCACAATTTTGACCGGTCAACCACCACTATTCATTGTCTTCTTCCCCGATTTACCGAAAAACCCGTCGTAGGCTGCGTAGAGCGCGTCGTCGGCGCCTTAGACAAATTTTTGTACAAAAATGCCGTGGTCCAATATATTCCAAATTTTCTCTATGGATTCAAATTCTATGATAATCAAAGGGTAAATATAAGTAGTAGAACTTAATATTACTACAAATTAACAAAAAACTCAAACAAACACACAACTATTAAAGATAACCATGGGTTGCCTCCCATAAAGTGCTTGGTTTAACGTCGTCAGTCCGATCCATTCAGGTGTTATTCAGGTTGACTGAGCATTAAAACCTCTTTAAAATTTGTTCTTTTACCCTCAAAATATGGTTTTTATCTATGTCCATTTACTTTAAATCTATTCCCAGCCTTCGGATCTTCAATTTCAACAGCTCCATAAGTATAAACTTGAGTTACAGTAAAGGATCCTAACCAACGAGACTTCAATTTCCCAGGAAATAATTTTAGCCTTGTATTGTAAAGTAAAACTTCTTGCCCTAGTTCGAAGTTCTTTCAGTTAATCTTCTGATCATGTCTTAACTTCAGTTTTTCCTTCTAAATTCTGTTGTTATTGTAAGATTCATTTCCTAATTCTTCTAATTCATTCAATTTCAGCATTCTCTTCTCACCAGTATTTTTCAAATTATAATTAAATTCTTTAATCGCCCAATATGCTTTATGCTCCAATTCTACTAGTAAGTGACAAGTTTTTCCATATATAAGCCTGTAAGAAGTCATACCAATAGGAGTTTTATAAGCAGTTTTCTATGTCCATAATGTAGTATCCAGTCTTATAGACCAATCTAATCTATCAGGATTTACAGTCATTTCTAGAATTTGTTTAATCTCACGATTAGAAACTTCAGCTAAACCACCAGTTTGAGGATGATAGACAGTAGAGAATTTATGAACAATATTAAATTTTTCTGCCAATCTTTTAATGTATTTATTCCTAAATTGGGATCCTCCGTTAGTGATAATCACTCTCGGCATTCCGTATCTTGTGAAAATGTTTTTCTTTAAGAATTTTGAAACACTTTTAGCATCAGAACGAGCTAAAGCTTGTGCTTCAATCCACTTTGATACATAATCAACCGCAATTAAAATATATAAGTTCCCAAATGAAGGAAAAAATGGTCCCATAAAATCTAATCCCCATACATCAACGATCTCAACTTATAATATGAAATTCAGAGGCATTTCATTTCGTCTAAATATATTGCCTACTCGTTGACATCTATCACACATTTTGATATATCTATAAACATCTCTAAAAAGAGAAGGCCAATAAAATGCAGCATGTAAAATTTTATATGCAGTTTTGTCAATGCCAAAATGTCCTCTAAAACCAGAATCATGACATTTCTGAATGATATGTTAAGTTTCTTCATAAGGTACACATCTCCTAATAATAAGGTCATTATATTGTTTATATAAATATGGTTCATCCCAAAAATATGATTTTGAATCATGAACAAATTTTTTCTGTTTCTGCAATGTTAGCGTAGGTGGCAAAATATCGCTTACTAAATAATTTACTATATCAGCATACCAAGGTATTTTCCACTCATTTATATTATAAAGTTGTTCATCAAGGAAACTGTTTATCAATTCATTGTTGGTGTCAGATAATTCATGATATTCTAGTCTCAACAAATGATCACCAATTTGATTTTTAGTTCCCTTTCTATCAATCATCACAAAATCAAATTCTTGCATTAAAAGTATCCATCTAATTAATCTTGGTTTAGTATCCTTCTTTTGCATCAGATATTTAATAGCAGAATGATCAGTATGCACAATACATTTAGTTCCAATTAAATATGATCTAAATTTTTCAAAAGCATACACAATAGCCAGTAACTCTTTTTTAGTAACCGTATAGTTAATTTGAGCATCATTGGGAGTTCTACTAGCATAGTATATTACTTTAAAAATTTTGTCATATCTTTGACCAAGAACAACTCCAATAGCATAATCACTAGCATCACAGATTAGTTCGAAAGGTTTCTCCCAGCCAGGTGAAACATTTACAGGTGTTGTGATTAGTTTTCCTTTAATAACTCAAAGGCATTTGAGCAGTCTTCAGTAAATTCAAATTTCTTATCTTTTTCTAAAAGTTGGCATAGAGATTTTGTAATTTTTGAAAAAATTTTAATATAGCGTCGTAGAAACCAGCATGTCCAAGAAAACTTCTTACCCCTCTCACTGTAGTAGGAGGTGGTAATTTAGTTATTACTTGAATTTTTGCAGGGTCTACTTCCATGCCATTTTCTGAAATTTTATGCCCTAATACAATTCCTCCTGCAACCATAAATTGACATTTCTCCCAATTTATAACTAAATTAGTCTTTTCGCATAACTCCAAAAAATTTTCAAGATGATTTAAGCATGCGTCAAATGATGTTTCAAACACAGAGAAATCATCCATAAATACTTCTATTCCATTGTCTATTAATTTACTAAAAATAGATATCATACATCTCTGGAATGTTGCAGGTGCATTACATAGTCCGAAAGGCATTCTTCTAAAAGCAAAAGTTCCATAAGGACTAGTAAAAGTTGTTTTCTCTTGATCCTCGGGAGCAATAGGTATTTAATGGTAACCAGTATATCCATCCAAAAAACAGTAGTACTTATGTCCAGCAAGACTATTCAACATATGGTCTAGGAAAGGAAGAGGAAAATGATCTTTCTGGGTAGCGGCATTTAATTTTCTATAGTCAATACTAATTCACCATCCAGAAACTTTTCTGATAGGTATTAATTCATTTTTTTTATTTTCTTCAACAGTTATCCCTCCTTTCTTGGGAACACAATGAATTGGACTTACCCAAGCACTATCCGAAATATGATATATAATTCTAACATCTAACCATTTTAAAATCTCTTTTTTAACTACTTCTTTCATAATAGGGTTTAGTCTCCTTTGAGGGTCAATTCAAGGTTTATGTTATTCATTTAATAAAATTCTGTGCATACAAATCGAATGATTGATTCCTTTAATATCAACTAAAGTGCAACCAAAATCTCTTTTGTATTTTTTTAATGTATCCATTAATTTTTGTTCTTGAATTTCATTTAAGTCTGAGGATACAATTACTGGTAATGTTGAAAACTCTCCTAGAAATACATACTTCAAATGATTTGGAAGATTCTTTAATTCAAGTTTAGGGGGTTTTACAACTGATGGAATTAATATTTCATTTTCTGGTGCTGTTGAATTGAGCGTTTCATATTTTTTCTGAATATAATCAGCTTCTTCACTTTCTATTTTATCATAATTATCTTTTACTTTATCTTCTTTTTCTTCGTAACTTAGATAATCACATATATCCATTCTAAAACATTCATCATCTTTTTCTATTAATGGATATTTCATTGACTTTGAGATGTTAAAAGTTACTTCTTGATCATTTACTCTCATAGTCAATTCTCCTTTTTGAACATCTATCATGGCTCTTCCTGTAGCTAGGAATGGTCTTCCTAAAATGATTGGAATTTCTTTATCTTCTTCCATATCTAGAATGATAAAATCCACAAGAAAAATAAACTTATCAACCTTGACCAGAACATCTACAACTCCCTTAGGATGAGTAATGGATTGATCAGCTAACTGTAGAGTTACAGAAGTTGGTTAAATCTCTCAAATTTCTAACCTTTTAAAAGTTGATAGAGGCATCAAATTTATGCTAGCTCCCAAATCACATAATGCTCATCCATAAAAAATTTCACCAATAGCACACAGGATAGTGAAACTACCAGGATCTTTAAGTTTTTCAGGAAGTTTTTTCTGAATTATAACACTACACTCTTCACTGAGTGCAACAGTCTCATGATCTAGTAACTTCCTCTTTTTGTTGAGTATATCCTTCATAAATTTAACATAATCAGGCATTTGTTCTAAAGCTTCAACAAAAGGAATATTTATTGACAATTTTTTCAAAATGTCTAAGAATTTAGCAAATCTTTTTCCTTTATCTTATTGCTTTAGTCTTTGAGGAAATGGTGGAGGTGGTTTTTCAACAGTAATTTTCATAGGTTTCAGAGGAAAATCAGGATATAAACTTTTTTTTTTCTCCTTCAGTTTCTTCTTTTTCCTTTTCAACTACAGTTTCTTTTTGAACTCTTGTTTCCAACTCTTTTCCACTTCTCAATTGAATAGCTTTGATTTGTTCTTTTTCTTGATCTTTAGGATTTACTTCAACATTGTTAGGTAAAGTTCCAACAGTGTCTATTGCTTAGTGTAGAAGCAATTTGCCTCTAATTGGTTTTCTATGTTTTTAATAGCATTTCCTTAATTTTGTAATTGATTACCCATATTCAAAACTAATTCTTCCATAGACAACTTCTTCTCATTGAATTGTGAATTATTATAAAAACCTGGTGGATTAGAAAGTCTATAATTGGAATTACCTTGATTATTTAAATTTCCTAATGGGTTTATAGGATTGTTCCCCCACTGAGGATTAACATTATTATTTTGGTTATTCCAATTAAAGTTTGGATGATTCTTCCAACCTGGATTATAATAGTATGAATAAGGATTATTTTGTCTATTATTTATTACATTTATAGTTTCATATAAAGATTGAGCATCTACGATTTGTCCTAATGAATTTTCTTCTAACACTGAAGGTGTTTGAGAACGATTCATTCTGTATTGATCTATTTTCTTTAAAAGAGCAGCAATTTGAGAGACTATCATAGTTAAAGCATCGGAATCATGAATACTTGCTACTCTCTTAGGATTTACCCTTTCAGCAGGCCATTAAAAATTAGTGGTAGCCATTTCTTCTATAAACACATAGGCTTCTTCAAAAGGTTTAGACATTAGTGATCCGCCAGCAGTAGCATCAATTATAGATCTAAGAGATCCTACTAATCCATTATAAAATGTTTTAATAATTAGCCAATCTGGTAAAGCATGATGTGGACATTTCCTAAGAAGTTCTAAGCTTAGAAGTATTAGATGGTGGAAAATATTTTGATAAGAATTTTTGTAAAAGTTCTCCCCAAGTTCTAATAGATCCAGGTGCTAATGAATTTAACCAAACCTTAGCCTTATCCCTTAGTGAAAAAGGAAAGAGTCTAAGTCTGACAGCCTCATCAGACACTCTGTCGTACTTAATAGTAGCACAAAGTTCTAAGAAACTTGCAAGATATAAATTAGGATCTTCATTTGAAGTTCCAAAAAATTGATTGTTTTGTACCAATTGCAGGTTTAAGCTCAAATGAATTAGCAACAACATCAGGATTTTGGATGGTTGTGAATTTCATCTAATGTAGGCTTAGCGTAATCTCTTAATGGCCTAGATTGATGTTCATTTTCTATTCTTTGGTTTTTTACGTTGTTTTCCATTGTTTCAGAATTTCTAGGTTCTTTTCTTAGTTTTCTAATTCTCCTAACTGTGCGTTCTAATTTTGAGTCGTAAGGTATAAGATTTTCAGAACCAAATTTACGCATACAATTGAAATCAGTACACAGCAAAACAGTTAACTAAATAAGTTGCAATTCTATTAAAAAAGGTTTTCTAACAGTCCTAAATTGTCTGTTACTCTAATTATGTTATAAAATATTCCTATATTCCTATAACAAATAAAATATTCCCCGGCAACGGTGCCAAAAACTTGAACCGCGATTCTAAATATACTTATAAATATAAGAATTTGACACCACTGCTAGAAGATATAAATCTTCAGCAACGGAGCTAAAAACTTGGCTTGGAGCGTAATTTTAATTTTAGTAACAATTAAATATTATAATCTTTTAATCGCAGTGTTACCTTTAAACGCAAGTATATGTATTGCTCAAGTAATACAGGGCTCTAATGGAGTCCTGGTTATCGATCCCATAAGGAACATGTTAAAGTCTACGGACTATGATTATATAAACCAATTCAGAATCACAACTAAATCGAAATTGCCTATCTGTCACTAATACGCAACCGATAATAATATAAAATTTATATCTAAACTAGTTTTACTAACAATTTTCTAATACTACTAAATATAAGTTCAAATATATAATAGCAAGAATCTTTCTCCTTTGTTAAGATATTTAAGTGAAGCAACAATTAGATTTAGTTTTATATGTGTTGTTCCAAATAGGAGCATACCTATCCTTTACCCTTTGGTCCAAACATAAAGTGCATTGACTAATCCTATGCTTTGTTACTAAATTTGCGGCTACGCTGGGAGTATACCAGCTCTCACTTTGGAGCTCCTACGTTTCCCTCGCCTGAGGGCTAACAATCTACACCTCAGCGCCCAAACGATAGGACCTGTCGGCATATCTTTAAGTTGTGTTGTATTTTTAAAAAAAGGGTCGCCTACAGAAATTGTCGGTGAATTTTAAATTTTAAATTTAACTTAAATATATATATATATATATATATATATATATATAATTTGGAAAGTAGTATTTGATTTTGAAAATAATTTTAAGTTTGAAAATTTCAAGATATGAAATCAAACCGATCTCACATCCCACATAGTTTATATAAACGAGCACCGCACCACAAACCGTGTATCTATCCCGAAGAATAGACACACTGCTTGATGATGGGGCTCGATTAAATAAACTAGAAGATTTGTGACATCCGTTTGGTCTGCGAACCAATTTTATAAACTGACAAGTTCCCCTGCTTAATATAAATGAATTAAGCAGGGTTTGTATTACCTGGGTTCTTAAAGTTCCCTATAAGGGCAAGCCCCTATAGTTAATTACATCATAAATGTCCAAAGACACTTAAGAAAACTCTCGATAATGATCAGTGGTTTTGCTCTCAAGAATTTCAAAGTTTAAGATTTTCAAAGGATTGAATTTTGGAAATTTCAATAGGGAATAGCTCAAAATAGGAACAGTTATTTTAAGAGTCTAAAGGAACGAAAGGTAGGGGATGTCACGGATTCAAGACAAGTCTCGGTGACTTCCCAACTATCCTATTGTTTGGCTTCAATTTGAGAAAATTATTTAATGTTTCAATCCTGCCAATTTTAATTAATTAGGGGTTATATTTGTATGACACAATCATGCAAATAGCCTCGAAGATGTGAGGGTTTGTGTCGTACCAAACGACTATCTCGGAGTCCTAAGACCGGTTAGGGCTTAATTTGCAAAAATATGATTATGCAAATGCCTAACAAAAATTAAGGATTTATGTTGCACTAGGCAAACTACCTCGAAATCCTATGGTTTGGTTGCTTAGACTAAAGAATGGTTTTGCTGAAGTAGACACAAGTTTTGCTGACGAAGATGGGCGTGTTGCCCACTATGCTCCAAGCTCTTTGTTGTTACAGAGGTTTAGTTTTAGAAGGTGAAAATCAAGAGATGAGAAAAGTGTTCTGGTTTAGAAATCTTAAAATCCATATATTTTTGGTGTTTTAATTAAAACAAATCTTAAAGTTGATTAAACAGAACCGATTAAGATCCCACAGTTCTGTCATCCCGGCACCGTTATTTTCATCGGATTCACTTAGTTCAGATGAATTTACTAAACTCAACTAAATGAGTTTCACACTTTCATTTAGACCATGGGAAATCCCGTTAGCAACACGTGGGTTACATCATCCGATGTATTCCCGATCATCCAACGAGACATTTTAATTTTAGTTATAATTATAATTTTGTTGTTCTGTTTGTGATTAAATTTTGAGTTGTTTTATCTTTTAAATGTTGTGGCGGTGAATTTTATCTTGTTGTGACTTTTAATTTAGTTTTGGGTTTCAGTTTTGTGGCTATCCTAAAAGTTTTAGTTTTCATGCAGGGTGACATTCTTGTTTAACATGCAAGAAAAGTAAAGTGCAGTACAGGTAAGTAAATTACAATAAAATAAAAGCGTACCTGGAGGGTCTTCCCGTCATTCCAAGCTACACTTAAAATACATGTTAGAGCATTTATATATTTGCAAGAAATACCTAGGTAAAGCTAAGGGAAGGTTCTGGTTGTCTACCAAAATCCTAATCCTATTGCTAGTCATTTCTTATGATGTCTAGGTTCTTGTGTTTTTGTGGATGATTTTCTTCACCAAAGAACAATTAAGTTCGATTGTTCTTCTAAAACACCCCATCATACTGAGGAAGTGTTTAGGACGAGTCCTAAACATCTTTTCAATATTTTTGGGATTATTTTGAGTCCAAATAAGTTTCATTGTACATGTGAATTAATCATCCAAAAATTTAGTTAAGTTTTGTCTCTTGCTCAGTGAACTTGGACATTTGATTGTCCGATGAGTAAAGTGACATTTCACTTAATGCTTCATTTAAGAGTTAAGATAATGATGGCCTTTAGTGGGCAAATCAGTTCGTTAAAGATTCTAACAATTCTTAATTAAACATTGGAATTGATGATTTAGATGATTTGATTTAGTTATAAAATTTTAATTAATAATTTTAAGTTTGGAATAGTGTTCAAGTTGTTTTAATTTAATTAAGTCTTCATACTTAAATGATCTTAATATTTCAAATTAGTTTTAATGTTTTAAATTTGCTTAGGTTGAAAGAGGTGTTTTAAATTATCTATTCTTATTGAGTTTTGATGACTTGATTTGGATTAATTATAATACTTTAGGTTGATTTTAATTAGTTTGATTTTTATATATTTTTTTAATTATGAATTGTTTTAAGATTACTTAAGATCTTAAATTTGTTTTAAGTCTGTTTTTAAATGATTTCAAATTAATTTTAAATGTTTGAAGGTTATTTAAATTTAATTATTGAATGTTTAAAATTTATTTTAATTTGATTATTAAATCATTTAATGTTTTAAGCTTTAATTTAATTAAGGGTTATCTTCTCCTTTAATCATTAATTTATTAATTCCAATTATTACTTTTTTAGGTTTAATGAAGGGTTGAAATATTATTGAAATGATTCATTTAGGGATTTTAAATTAAAGAATTGATATCTTCCTAAGTTACATCCCCAACTTTAATAATCCAAATTTTAATTTATTTTTCAAAATTCAAATCACTTAATTAATTAAGGTTTACTTTAAATATTTTCAAGGTGATTAATAGGTTTCTACCTCTTAGTTATTTAAGTTTCAATCTCCCAAGAGAAAATTAAGATCAAATATTTTACCCTCCCTTTGATTAGACCTAAATATTAATTAGGGTTAAAATCCTTTAATTACATTTATGCCCTTTTAAGCATGTTCATTTCATAACTTACTAAATTGAGCTCAAATGAACTTGAAATTTTTATGTCACTCTACTCACATGTCAATTAATATAATAGAGGAGAAAATACGATTTTTTTAAATTTAATTTAATTTATATATGTATTTTAATAAAAAAATAAGGGTTTTCAATGAAAATTTAACAACATGACCAAGGTAAAGTTTCTGTCCTGAGAAAAATTATGGGATGTTTCTACTGACTAGAGGACCACTTGGACCAACTTTGGTGATTTTTTGAATTATATTTTATTTATTAAAATTATTTTGATTTTTGGGGTATTAATTAATTATAAAATAAAATTGAAGTTAAAAAATGGATTTTATATTTTTCTTAAGTCCCTCTGACCTCAAGGAAGTCAAAGAAGTAAATTTTATATTTTTTTGATTTTTATTTGATTTATTAGATTTATTTTAGTGGGAAAGATTAAAAATTCATTTTTTTTAATATTAAAATTTGTCTTAAGCTTTTAAAATTCAATATCTTAACCTAGAGACTTGAGAAAAATATTTGGTCAGTTCCTAAGTGATTAGTGGACAAAATATAACATTTTTGTGATTTTTAATATTTTTGTGATTTTTATTATTTTTTAATTATTAAAATATTAAAAATATGATTAAAAATGAAAATTTTTAAAAAATTCCAATTTGAATTTTCTTAGACTCCTCTAATATCAGAGAGCCCTCAAAATCAATTTGGTGAATTTTTTAAATATATTTTGGGTTTTATGAATTTTTGAAGTTTAAAAATGACCATATAGCTTAAATGATCCATTTAGTGGGTCAAATCATTTCTAATTGACTTAAAATTTTTATGTGAGGTTCTCTATATCCTAAATGACAATGGAGAATTGATTTCAAGTAATTTTGATGTGTGGTTATTCCTAATTAATTAAAACTCAGTTTTAGGTGTTTGGCCAATTAGGGTTATTCTTAAGGAATTAAACCAAGACATAATTTTCCTATGATCCTCTAGTCCTAAGATACTTCCCCTAATTTTCCTAGAATTTTCCAAGCAACATGCTAATTACTGGAATTAAAATGGCAAAATAGACGCATCAATTTGGAAAATCAATATCTTTCCATAGAAATGGTCTCTGGTCTTGGAAAATTCAGGGAATGTTTCCAAGAACAGAGGCTACAAAAGCCTTATAGTCTCATACCATGGTGAATTGTATAAATGCATGGAGAATTAAAGTATTGAAATTAGTAAATAATTAATTAAAAATAAAATACTCATCAAAATGACTTAATTCTTTTTTCACATTGTTCTCCTCTGTTCACTGAGCAAGAGTGTATTTTTATTTTATTTTTGTGATTTTTCTACACAAAGATATGGATTTTTGAAGTTTCAGGTATTTTAATAAAATAGCAAATATCCTATTTATCTACTTAACCCAGTCAGCGCTGCATCAACCTCGACAGCTCCGAAAGCCTACGCGGCGCGCTCCTATTCGACGCCGCCACCTGAGTCAGCATCCACGCGTCCCGCGATTTCGTTCCATCTCCTCGTCCGGCTCGATCTAGATCGTTCATTCAATACACGCGCGATCCGACGGTTCCTAATCATCGTCTACGACTGGAGTGTGCCGAGAGCCGTCCACACTAGAACCCTAATATCCCCCTCATTTCTTAACCAATTTACATGAAATTTTATCCTACGTGTTCGTCTAAACGAGAGCTACAAATCCATACGGCTAACATGCATTGAAATTAACTCAAATGAAATGGAGAATCGCTGGAAGCTCTTGGGAAGGAGGAGTTCCATATCTTGGCTCTGAGAAGTGAAGCTTCAATCAGAGGTTGTGGCACCTTCGATTGAACCTAAGGAAGCTCTAGATGAAGTCTCTGGCTTTGAGGAATTGTCTAGGTATGAAAGTGACTAAGGCCAATTTCAAGCTTTGGACTCTAGAACAATTGGGTGGCCTGGTGAGGGGGCTTTTGCTGGAAAACTTCTCCTCTTGGTCTGGTGAAGGTGTAGGGTCAGTCAATTTAATGATTGACTCACTGTGGTGAAGTGTCCTGGTTTTGGGCTTGAAATTCAACTCTGAAATTGAGCTCACAGAGAGGAAATTAGGGCTAGATTTAAGTGGGGATCAAGTGTTCTATGCTAGGAGGAGGGACTGGAGCAATTTTGGCAGAGTTTCTGTATGGTTTTTTTGTTCAACTCCTCTTTGGCTTAGAGGGGGTGGAGTTTAAATAGAGCTGGCTGGAGGGCTTCCCAGGAGAAATTGAGGGTTGGGGTTTGCTGCCTAGGTCAAGAGAAGAACAGCCATGGTGTCCATTTGGCATGGGACAGCTCAGCAAGGAAGAATTCAAAATTTTGGCTCACATGGAGCTCTCGGCCATGGGGTTTTCTGGCGGCTGTGGTGGCTGGCCGGCCAGGGTCAGGTCACCATCCTGATCAGGAGGGTCAGGGTTTGAATTTGGTGAAGTCAATTGGAGTTAGCCAAGTGTAAAGGGGCTGAATTGAAATGGAATGGGGGGAGGCTTATTTTGGGTTCAATTTGGTCAACCCATGGTTTTAGGCTTGGTGCACCACCCAATGCCTAGTTTTGGACTGAAAAGAATCACTTTGGTCAGCCTCACATGTGTGGTGAAGTCCTCATCAAGATTGTTTAAGTTAATTTTGGGTTAGGGTGTGACATCAAAGGGGTTAAAAAAAGCTTAAGGGGAAGCTTAGAAAGGGATTTCCCTCCTTTGCCATAAATGGATTGGTGATGTGGAAAGTGTCTTCCATGGCTTGCATGTGACTTATACATGGCTTCATGGCTCCATTTGGCTTGGGAAAAGGTTTGGTCAATTTCATAAAAATGTTATTTGGAATTTTTTAAAACTTTGGATTTTTTTGATTGGTTTTGTCATGATGCTATTTTGGTTTAATCAAAATGATGGGTTTTGGACTTAGGGGATGATTTTAATTAAGTGGGCATGATGAGACAATATCACATGGGATTTGGAATAAGTCTTGGGCTTTTTTGAAATCATTTTGGATGAGCTTTAAAATGGTTTAAGGAAGTGGGCTTTTGGATTTTAAAATAAATTTTAGGATGAAAATTTTGTAAAGGATTGTGCCAAATAAATGTTGCAATTGGTTTAGAAATGTGCCATGAGTAATTTGGAACAAATTTGGGGTGATTTTGAGTTGAATTGGGTTTAATTTTGGCCTTTTTGGTAATGGGGCCAAAGTGGGTCAAATTGGGCTAACTTGGGCTAAGGTTGGGCTTGTGTTGGTTTTGATGTAAAATTAATGTTGAGAAATGTTTATGGGAATGTTACAAAGAGTTTTCAACTTTGGTTGGGCTTTGGTTTTGGGATTTGGGCTTATTTGGGTTCATGATTAGTTTAGGCTGAATTGGGGATTTTTTATTTGGGTTAGGTTTGGGTGAAGCATGGGTTCAAATTTTTGGCAAATAAAGTTAGTGTTTTGTTTGTGGGGATGTTAGGAAAGTTTTAGAAAAGATTTTGGGTTAATTGGAGTTAAGTTGGGTTAGTTTGGGCTAAGTTTAGGTTATGAGCCAAAATTGGGCTTTAAGCTTCAAATTGAAATTGGATTCACATGTTGATCAAATTGGGTTTGGATTTGGTTTAAATTGATATTGGGGATATTTAATTGAAGTTTAAAATTCAATTGGATCAAATTTGAGGTCAATTGGGTTGGTTTGGTGGGACATTGGGTCCATTTTAGGTTAAAAATAGGGTAAATTTGGGGTTTTGGTAAAAGTGGGCTAAATTGACAAAATTGGCCTATGGTGTAGTTGAACAAAATAAAATTGGGAATATTTGGGATTTTTTAAAATTCCCTAGGAATTTTTGGAATTTTTGGATTTTTGGGTCAAAAAGGGTATTTTGGGTATTTGGAAGGTATTGGGGGTAATTTTTGGAAATTTTGGTGTATTTGGCTATGGGTGATCAATTTGAGTGGTGGAAAATGTTTAGGATTGATTTTGAGGAATTTTGGGAAATTTAGGCAATTTTAGAATTTTTGGGCAATTTCAAGGGCATTTGGTAGGTTTGGTGGGTTTAGAGCCCCGGGGGTCAAAAATTGAAATTTTGGGAAAATGAAGATTGATTAAGTGTGAGTGAAATTAAATTGTTTTGGTTGAGCCATGAAGCCATGTTAAGCTCACAAGAGCCATGAGATGACTCATTTTAGGCATTCACTATGTTGTTCCTAAACCTCTTAGCCAGGGGCTTAGGGGTTAAGGTCCATCCATATGAGTTACCTAGATGAGTCAGGGAGTCAAATTGGGTATAGGTGTGGTTTCAGGGTTGAAATGTGTGTGAGAGTGTGGTGTTTGCAAGCTAGACATCACCAGACCAGACCATCCAGGGTACCCCTAAGGCCAAAGAGTCCTATAGGAAACTCATCCTTTAAACCTCCACATAATGGTCTTAACCCTCCAAGTGGTCTGGGGGTTTACAATCAAACATGTGGGGTTTGAAGGGAGTCAAGAAGTGTTTTGAATTTTTAAGTGGTGGATCCCATTTCTAGTCCTCTAGGATAGTAAAAGGGAAAACCTATGGCTAGATCCTAAGCATTAAGGAGAGAGAGAGAGATTAGACCTCACCAAAAATGAGGTCAACAAATGGACCCCTAATAGGTGTGGTCTGCTAACCAAGCACACCGCGTGTATTGGCGTTGACCGAAGAGATCAACAAAACCAACACAGATGTCTAAGTGACACACTTAGAACAAAGTGTAGAAAATTTCCACTGGGAAGTATCAAGTAAATCTCCAAGACTGAAGATTTCAGAACTCTCGCTGGGGAAAAAAAAAGAGGTGAATTCCAAATCACAAGATCTGGGGAGATTTGATTTTAGATTCGTTTTTTTTTTCAATTTTCAATTTCAAGTTTTAACTTTGGAGTTTGATTTTTGTTTTAATCAGAGTTTCGATTCTGATTGAAGTTCGATTTATGATTAATTTTAAGGTGGATCTTATTGAAATTCAGAATTTAGAATGTGAATTGGAACCTAGGTTCCAACCTCAGGATTGCAAAGGGGATTGGAAATTTATGCTCCAGTCCCGCAAGTTTGAAAGAGAACTAGAATTTAGGCTCTAGCCTCAGAAAGATAACTAGAAGTTAGGCTCCAGCCTTGGAAATTTGAAAGAGGACTAGAAGTTAGGTTCTAGCCTCGAAGAGAGCTGGAAGTTAGGCTCCAGCCTCGAAAATTTGAAAGAGAACTAGAAGTTAGGCTCTAGCCTCGAAGAGAACACGAAGTTAGGCTCCAGCCTCGGAAATTTGAGAGAGGACTAGAAGTTAGGCTCTAGCCATGAAAAGAACTGGAAGTTAGGCTCCAGCCTCGAAAATTTGAATGAGAACTAGAAGTTAGGCTCTAGCCTCTAAGAGAACTGGAAGTTAGGCTCCAGCCTCGAAAATTTGAAAGAGGACTAGAAGTTAGGCTCTAGCCTCGAAGAGAACTGGAAGTTAGGCTCCAGCCTCAAAAATTTGAAAGAGAACTAGAAGTTAGGCTATAGCCTCGAAGTGAACTGGAAGTTAGGCTCTAGCCTCGGGAATTTGAATAAGAACTAGAAGTTAGGCTCTAGCCTCGAAGAGAACTGGAAGTTAGGCTCCAACCTTGAAAATTTGACTGAGGACTAGAAGTTAGGCTCTAACCTCGAAGAGAACTGGAAGTTAGGCTCCAGCCTCGAAAATTTGAATGAGAACTAGAAGTTAGGCTCTAGCCTCGAAGAGAACTAGAACTTAAGCTCCAGCCTCAGAAATTTGAGAGAGGACTAGAAGTTAGGCTTTAACCTCGAAGAGAACTGGAAGTTAGGCTCCAGCCTCGAAAATCTGAATGAGAACTAGAAGTTAGGCTCTAGCCTCAAAGAGAACTAGAAGTTAGGCTCCAGCCTCGAAAATTTGAAAGAGACCTAGAAGTTAGGCTCTAGCCTCGAAGAGAACTGGAAGTTAGGCTCCAGCCTCAGAAAATTGAAAGAGGACTAGAAGTTAGGCTCTAGCCTCAAAGAGAACTGGAAGTTAGGCTCCAGCCTCGAAAATTTGAAAGAGAACTAGAAATTAGGCTCTAGCCTCAAAGAGAACTGGAAGTTAGGCTCCAGTCTCGAAAATTTGAAAGAGGACTAGAAGTTAGGCTGTAGCCTCAAAGAGAACTGGAAGTTAGGCTCCAACCTCGAAGGTTTGAAAGAGAACTAGAAGTTAGGCTCTAGCCTCGAAGAGAGCTGGAAGTTAGGCTCCAGCCTCAGAAATTTGAAAGAGGACTAGAAGTTAGGCTCTAGCCTCGAAGAGAGCTGGAAGTTAGGCTCCAGCCTCGGAAATTTGAAAGAGGATTAGAAGTTAGGCTCTAGCCTCGAAGAGAACTAGAAGTTAGGCTCTAGCCTCAGAAATTATCTATATGGAGAGGGACCCAGTCCCATGCTATCAGAACCAAACCGAACGAAGTTCGTGACTCCGTGTCAATAGTACTAGTCGATCCCCTAACACACAGAAGCAAGAGAATTGAGGGAAGCAGGTAAGTGTATCAAGCTGAAAAGACTCAACCTAGTAAAAAGAAAGTCGAGGAGGGGATTCAGGTTTCATAAGACTTTCAAATAGATTTCAATTTTAAGGAGAGTTGAAAGATTCAAATTAATGGGTTCAGATTGGAATTTAATTCGAGATTTAGGTTTGTTTCATTTGTTTTGGTGATTCAATTTCATTTTTGTTGTTTATTTAAAGTTCGTGTCAATTTAGAGTTTATTTTGACATTCAGATTCTTAAAAGAGTTCTCATTTATTTTCATTTCTTTTCGTTCTTTGTTCGAAGTTCGTTTAACTTAATGGCGTTTCCCAGTTAATTTGCACAAAAGAGATGAAGGCAAAACACGACATGGTCGTTTCCATTCCAATTTGTTGAAAATACATCATATAGCTCGATCCAAAACATGATGATATATTCCTTGAGAATTGAGCATCTCATACAATCCACATAAATCCAAAACGGATTGTGTAAGATTCTTGCAAGTTTCTTCCAAAACTATCTGTCAAAATCCATGTCTGAATAGTGAGTTACATGTACAATAACATCACCTTCCAAGCTACCCTTGGCAGGAAATGCCGTTTGGATGTGCATTGGAGATGTGCTATCTCCCATGTAGCTCACAGCTCGTAGGGCCGAAGGCTCTCTAACTCTGGATCTGGCTGAAAGTGGAAAGGCATTTTGCTGTCGTTCATCCTCCTAAAAGTGATGGAGATCTGCTCAACAGGCACACCTGGAATGCAGTGTTTTGTTATGTCTGCTCCATTTCCTTTTAATACCAAGACGGAACCTACCGGTAGTGGTATCTCCACCGGCCCTCGGAATTCTCCGGGGCCTGCTATCCGGAGATCAGATCCGAACATGCTGTTACACTGGTTGACGAAAGACACCATGCAGAAGGGTCTATTGAAGTTGTGATGTTCTATGTGTGGCGGTATGCAATCGCCCACCTTGTAGATGTTAATGATGCAGCTGTTAGGTATGCAATCTGCAGGCAATACCCTCCATGTCACCATCCTTTTCACCATTCTCTTAATAATTCTTGGCATCGGATCCACCTCACTGCGATGGAGTATCCCTGGTGGATTTCCTTTTATGTCTACCACGAAGTTGTAGCAACACCGGCATTGGATCGTAAGCCTTCCTTTTCCTGGCATCCATCTTGGGGTTCTGAATAGGTCTTTTCCCTCAGGCGGCCAGCTCGACCCATCTTCTGAAGTTCAACAATGCAGTCTACAATTTGCTGCTGTTCGTAATCTGAGAACACATCTGTATGCATCTCAAGGCCTTCCAAGATATTAATCCTCTTGCCTCGGATTCTCTCAAAATATTCAAAGGTCTTCTTCTCAACTTGCTGCAATTTCTCCAGCTCGTACTCCGGGATTATCTGAAGTCCTCGGGGTCTGGTAACATATTGTGAGATGTATGGTTCAACTCCAGCACGCTCTCCTGCATGTCTCGGCTCCTCGGGGATAGTCTCTGTCGGGACATCCTCCGGGGTTGCTTTCGCAACAAGACTCTTCAGAACTGGTGCATCTGTCTGGCGTCGTAGCACCGATTTTGTCTCTGCTCTTCTTGGAATTTCTTTCATATTTTATGTTGTTCTTAAAGTTGATTTCCTCTTTTCTGGTTCCTGATGAACCGGTTTCCTCGGGATATTTGCATTGATGGTAGCAACTGTCTCTTCATGCTGGTCTGCTGCTAGCTTGGTTAGCATCTAGCGAATGTGACGATTCTTGTTTCTTCGTTGGGTAGGAGTGAGAGTAGCTCTCCTCACCTCCTGAACTCTTGTGGGCACGGTGCTGACAAGTCTGCCCTCTGCTGTAGCAACCATGGACTTAACCTTCTTGTCTTCTCTCGTTGCATGAGCGGTGTTTGCTTTTCTCTTCTTGCTGGTGGATTGCTGACTTGGGCCACCTAATTTCATCACTGTACAGCTGCGTAATTCCTATCGGTCAACCGGAGTCCAATCAGTTTCTTCATATTGTAGCCTAGCTGGTGTGAAATCAGACTCGATCTCTATCACGGCCCCATCCTTCATCTTCTCTTCATCGAGTGCTAGACTCACGCCATTCTTAAAGGTCAGAACCAACCGCCCGTTCGACATTTCCCTGCGAAAACAAGGAAAGGATCAGGGGCTGTACTAAGAACAAGAACAATAAGAAAATTAATTTATTAATGAAAAGCTTTTATTCATTTTCTTTTTCAAATTTTGATAAGAGTAGGAAAAGACGAGGAAAGATCAGGAATGAGCTAATTTAAAAGAAAAGATCAAAATTTTATCGTTTCACATATTTTCTTTTTAACACATTTTTTATTAATGATTTTTATGTTATCATCCATTTTTTTAAAAAATTTGGATTCGGACTCAGTTACAAATGATTACTTCACCCGTGCTTCTAAGAATGAGACTTCATTTTTTTAAAGTTCATCCTTCGAAACTTCAGGTTACGTAATACTTCTTCAAATACCGTCCATTAATTGGAAGCATATGTCGTTCTCCACGACAATTCACAAGTTGGTAAGAACCTCCAGAGTAGACTGTCTCGACCACGAATGATTCCTCCCAAGTCGGTTCAAATTTACCTCCTATTTTGCGGTGTGCAAGAATAAGTCTTTTGAGAACTAGAACCAAGTCACCGACTTTGAATGTCCTTGTTGACCTCATTTTGATGAGGTCTTTTCTCTTCTCTCTCCTTAGTACTTAGGATCTAGCCTTAGGCTTTCCCTTTAACTATCTTAGAGGACTAGAAATGGAACCCACCACTTAGAGATTCAAACACCTATTAACTCCCTGCAAACCCCGTAAGTTTGATTGTAAACCCCTAAGTCACTTGGAGGGTTAAGATCAAATGTGGATGTTTAAAGGATGAGTTCCCTATAGGACTCTTTGGCCTTAGGACTACCCTGGGTGGCCTGGTCTGGTGAGGGTTGACATGCACACCTTACACTTTCACACACATTCCAAATCCTAAAACCATTCATACCTAGCTCGACTTCCTGACTCGTGTAGGTAATTCATATGGATGGACCTTAACCCCTAGACCCTTGACTAAGAGGGTTAGGAACAACATAGTGAATGCCTCAAATGAGTCCTCTCATGGCTCTTATGGGCTTGATATGGCTTCATGGCTCAACCAAAGTAATTTCATTCTACTCAAACTTAATCAATCTTTATTTTTACAAAATTTGAATTTTTGACCTCCGGAACCCTACACCCACCAAACCTACCAAATGCCCTTGAAACTACCCAAAATTTGCAAAATCGCCTAAATTACCCAAAATTCCTCAAAACCAATCCTAAACATTTCCCACCATTCAAATTGATCATCCTTAGCCAAATATACCAAAATTTCCAAAAAAATACCCTCCAAATACCCAAAATACCCTTTTAACCCAAAAATTCCAAAAATTCAAAAAATTCTCAGAAAATTCCAGAAAATCCCAAATATTCCAAATTTCATTTTGTTTAACTACACCATAAGCCAATTTTTTCAGTTTAGCCCACTTTTACCAAAATCCCCAATTTGACCCATTTTTAACCCAAATGGACCCAATGTCAAACCAAATCAACCCAATTGATCCTATTTTTGATCCAATTCAGTCTTAAACTTCAATTCAATATCCCTAATATCAATCTAGACCAAATCCAATTCCAATTTGATTGACATTTGGATCCAATTTCAATTTGAAGCTTAAAACCTAATTTTGGCCCATAACCTAAACTTAACCCAAACTACCCAACTCAACCCCAACTAGCCCCAAACCTTTTCTAAAAACTTCCTAACATCCCCACAAATAAAACATTTACTTTATTTGCCCCAAATTTGAACCTAAACTCCACCCAAACCTAACCCAAACCAAAAATCCCTAATTTTGGCCTAAACCCACCATGAACCCAAATGGGCCAACCCATTTGTAGCATCATGACAAATCCCATCAAAAGAATCCAAAGTTTTCAAAATTCCAACTAACCCACTTTCATGTAAATGAGCCAAGCCATGGAGCCATGCCCAAGCCATATGTAAGCCATGAGGAGCCATAGACTTTTCATCACTCCCTAAATGGCAAAAGGAGGAGATCCTTTAAGCACTCCCTAAAAGTCATTAACCATTACATGATTCCCCTTAACCTAAATTTAATCCAAATAATCCTTGATGGGGACTTCACTACACATGTGAGGCCGACCCAACTAATCCCCTTCAACTCCAAATCAGGTCATGGGGGGTGAACCTAACCCAAATCCATAGGTTGACCCATTTGGACCCAAAATCACCCCTCTCCCCATGCCACTTAAATCCAATCCTTTACACATGTCCAAAGGCAATTGACTGCACCAAACCCCAGCCCTGACTCCCCTGAGTCAGATGGTGACCTGACTCTGGCCGGCCAGCCACCAGACCCGGAAAATGCCATGGCCGAGGAGCTTGGAATGAGCCAAATTTCAAATTCTCACCTCCGAGCCGCCCCACTCCAATCGCCACCACAACTCTTTATCTCCTCCCCTAGAGTACCGATCCCAGCCATCAATTGCCCCTGGGAAGCCCTGGCCATGGCTATTTAAACCAGCCAACCCCTCTCGACCAAAAGGTTAGCTGAAATCAACCTTCATAGCATCCCTCCAAACTCCTCACAGAGCTTCCCCTAGCCAAGAGCAATCCATCCCCACTGTTCTCCTGCCTTAAATCCCATTGATTGAGCTCGATTTTGGAGCTCAATTCTCGAGCCGAACAGGACATCTCTCAAACCTCCACCAAAATCAAATTAAACTCACCCACACCAGCACAGGACCAAGAGAAGGAGTTCCCCGGTGAAAGCCCCCTCTCCAGGCCACCCAATTGCTCTAGCCTCCAAAGTCTGAAATCGGGCCTGGTCACTTGTTGACCTCATTTCTATAACGGTCAATACCTTTTGACCTAAAAAGTCAACTTTGGTCAAAATGGTCAAACCAGACTCAATGACCAACCCGTTGACCCCATAGGTCACCCTTTTGACCTAAAAAGTCAACTTTGGTCAAAATGGTCAAACCAGACCCAATGACCAACCCTATTGACACCATAGGTCACCTTTTTGACCTAAAAAGTCAACTTTGGTCAAAATGGTCAAAACAAACCCAATGACCAACCCTGTTGACCACATAGGTCACCCTTTTGACCTAAAAAGTCAACTTTGGTCAAAATGGTTAAACCAGACCCAATGACCAACCCTGTTGACCCCATAGGTCACACTTTTGACCTAAAAGTCAACTTTGGTCAAAATGGTCAAACCAGACCAAATGACCAACCCTATTGACCCATAGGTCACCCTTTTGACCTAAAAAGTCAACTTTGGTCAAAATGGTCAAACCAGACCCAATGACCAACCCTGTTGACCCCATAGGTCACCCTTTTGACCTAAAAAGTCAACTTTGGTTAAAATAGTCAAACCAGACCCAATGACCAACCCTGTTGACCCCATAGGTCACCCTTTTAACCTAAAAATTCAACTTTGGTCAAAATGGTCAAACTAGACCCAATGACTAACCCTGTTGACCCCATAGGTCACCCTTTTGACCTAAAAAGTCAACTTTGGTCAAAATGGTCAAACCAGACCCAATGACCAACCCTGTTGACCCCATAGGTCGCCCTTTTGACCTAAAAAGTCAACTTTGGTCAAAATGGTCAAACTAGACCCAATGACCAACCATGTTGACCCCTAGGTCACCCTTTTGACCTAAAAGTCAACATTAGTCAAATTGGTCAAACCATACCCAATGACCAACCCTATTGACCCCATAGGTCAACTTTTTGACCTAAAAAGTCAACATTGGTCAAAATGATCAAACCAGACCCAATGACCAACCCTGTTGACCCTGTAGGTCACCCTTTTGACCTAAAAAGTCAACATTGGTCAAATTAGTCAAACCAGACCCAATGACCAACCCTGTTAACCCCATAGGTCACCCTTTTGACCTAAAAGTCAACTTTGGTCAAAATGGTCAAACCATACCCAATGACCAACCCTGTTGACCCCATGGTCACCCTTTTGACCTAAAAAGTCAACTTTGGTCAAATTGGTCAAACCAGACCCAATGACCAACCCTGTTGACCCCATAGGTCGCCCTTTTGACCTAAAAAGTCAACTTTGGTCAAAATGGTCAAACCATACCCAATGACCAACCCTGTTGACCCCATAGGTCACCCTTTTGACCTAAAATGTTAACTTTAGTCAAATTGGTCAAACCAGACCTAATGACCAACCCTGTTGACCCCATAGGTCGCCCTTTTGACCTAAAAAGTCAACTTTAGTCAAAATGGTCAAACCTTACCCAATGACCAACCCTGTTGACCCCACAGGTCCCCCTTTTGACCTAAAAAGTCAACTTTGGTCAAAATGGTCAAACCAGACCCAATGACCAACCCTGTCGACCCCATAGGTCACCCTTTTCGACCTAAAAAGTCAACTTTGGTCAAAATGGTCAAACTGGACCTAATGACCAACCCCGTTGACCCCATAGGTCACCCTTTTGACCTAAAAAGTCAACTTTGGTCAAAATGGTCAAACTGGACCTAATGACCAACCCCGTTGACCCCATAGGTCACCCTTTTGACCTAAAAAGTTAACTTTGGTCAAAATGGTCAAACCAGACCCAATGAGCAACCCTGTTGACCCCATAGGTCACCCTTTTGACCTAAAAAGTCAACATTGGTCAAATTGGTCAAATCAGACCTAATGACCAACCATGTTGACCCTATAGGTCACCCTTTTGACCTAAAAAGTCAACATTGGTCAAATTGGTCAAACCAGACCCAATGACCAACCCTTTTTACCATATATGTCACCTTTTGACCTAAAAAGTCAACATTGGCCAAATTGGTCAAACCAGACCCAATGACCAACCCTGTTGACCCTATAGGTCACCCTTTTGACCTAAAAAGTCAACATTGGTCAAAATGGTCAAACCAGAACCTATGACCAACCCTGTTGACCCCATAGGTCATCCTTTTGACCTAAAAAGTCAACATTAGTCAAAATGGTCAAACCAGACCCAATGACCAACCCTGTTGACCCTATAGGTTACCCTTTTGACCTAAAAAGTCAACATTGGTTAAATTGCTCAAACCAGACCCAATGACCAACCCTGTTGACCCCATAGGTCAACCTTTTGACCTAAAAAGTCAGCATTGGTCAAAATGGTCAAACCAGACCCAATGACCAACCCTGTTAACCCTATAGGTCACCCTTTTGACCTAAAAAGTCAACATTGGTTAAAATGGTCAAACCAGACCCAATGACCAACTCTGTTGACCCTATAGGTCACCTTTTTGACCTAAAAAGTCAACTTTGGTCAAAATGGTTAAATTAGACCCAATGACCAATCTTGTTGACCCCATAAGTTAATCCTTTGATCCAATAACATGTTTAAAACCCCACAATGACAAAACTACAAATACTGTGATCAAATCAACTAGAACAAGGTTAAAAGATCACATTGGACATTTTAAAATTAAATTGATCAACCTAGGCTGACTTGAGTCAACCTAGGTCAAAATTGGTCAACACTTATCTATTTTAATCAAAATAGATAAAAAATGAAATAAAAACAATAAAATTAATCAAATAATTAATTTCAAAATTATTTTCATTAATTAAAATGATTAATGATTTAATTTTCAATATTTTAATTAAATGACATAATTAATTAAAATGAAAATTAAATTAAAATCATAAAATAACAAAAATAATAAAATTAATCAATTAATTAATTTGAAATTATTTTCAATTAATAAATTGATTAATAAAATAATTTCCAGCAATTTTTAATTAATAACATGATTAATTAAAGTGGAAATTAAATTTAAAAAAAAAAAGAAAAAAGAAAAGTCATTTTTCCTTCCCATAATTAATTAGGCTAAGACTAAATTAAGTTTACCATGAGATATATTACCACATAATAAAGCTTAGCTTAAATTAATTTAACCATGGGTTAACACCCATCATGATGGGTAAAGTGAGGTGTCTCTTCCTCCTTCACCCTAAGCCATGACTCACCCTTACTTAGCCATGAGGTGGCCGGCCAACACCAAGCCTCATCTCCCACCTCCTAAGCTAGCCAATAGGAAGAGAACTAAGCTTAAATCCACCCCTCACCATGGTTAAATGGAATCATGAGAGGAGAGCATATGTGTCATCATTTGCCAAGGTTAGAGGGTGATGTGTAAGCTCATAAGGAGAAGAAATTACAGCTCACTTATAACCTCTTGCATGATCCAATGGAGGAGAGCCAAAACATTGAGCTCATCATGGAAAGCTTGGGAGAAGCAACAATGCCTATCCTCTCAGCCGAATTCCTCCTCCAATGGGTTAATAGGGGAGATAACAACTCCCCTAGAGCAACTTAAGCTAAGCTATGGCCTCCCCTTAGCTATAAATAGAGCCCAAACCGAGCCTAGTAGAGAAGAGAAGAAAAAAATTAGTGAGACCTATAGGCTGCTCAAATCTCCTTGCTCCCAACATAAAAACTCTTCCTAAGAGTCTTAGGAATCCATTAGGATCAAATCCAAGCCATAGATTGAGCCCAATCGAGCCAATTTGATCAAATTTCAAAAACAGCTCAAACCAGCCACCTCTTCAAAATTCTCCTTTAAGCCCGACCTCTGGATCAAATTGCTGCAGCAATAATCTTCCATTGGGGTCCTAGAAGACAACTACAAGGTCTGATCTAGCTTGATTTGCTTGTGGCAAAGGTATGGAATTATTTTTCACAAAATAATTCATATTTTTGAAATATCATGTGTTCTACTAGCCCAGAAATGTTACATCACCATATGGAAATATTCTACATGTTTAGATGATTCCATATGTTCAAAAATCACTCAATTTCATTAAGAAATGAGTGAGATATTAAGGTTTGAAGTTTAACGGCTTGAAATAATTCGAATTTTTATTCGAATTATCTCAGCCGTTCGATCCCGTGTTTCGGGATGAACGGCGCTGATCGCGCCCCGCGGTGTCCCGTGTTCGCCCACCCCCCCCCCCACAGCGGATCCTCCCGCTCGTTCGACTCGTACAAGGACACGCATTGGCGGGAGATTAAAACAGCGGCGGGAAATTGGTTAAAAATTTATTTTAACCTTAAAAACTTCAAAAATTAATATCTTTTTATCTAGAGGTCACAAAAATATGATAAAAATACCTCTGGAAAGCTCTTGAAGAGGAGAAAATTATGAAATAAAAATCATAATTTTATTCCCATTATTTAATCTTTAAATAATTAAATACTCTCTGGAGTATTTTAATTATAAAAAATCATTTATAAATAAAAAATATGAAACTTTGAGGCATTTATCTTTATGCTCTTAGGGATCTTTCATGATTTTTTCAATGACAGAAAACATGTCTATGGTACTTTTCTCTAATTTTCAAGTCTTTTTGTAATTATTTTAAATAATAATTATAAAAAAATTGAAAATTAAGAAAAATAAAATTGATATGACTAGAATACTAGGGCAACAAACAATAACCCTAAGAAAACCATTTCTAAGTCATAGAAATAATTTGAATGACATTTTGGATTTTAGGATTAAAACTCTTTATTAATTAAATGATTTTAATCCTAAAAAAAAAACCTTTTATAAATTTAGCTTAGTTTCCTTAATAATCTAAGTTTGAAATGAATCTAGTCTATGGTAGGCTAATGGAAAACTTTAATTAAGTTTAAAATGATAAAATTAGACTTAATTAGGTTTAAAATATCATTTAAACCTATTAAACCCTAAATTTAAATAATTAAGTCTAAAATGACAAAATTAGACTTAATTAGGTTTAAAATATCATTTAAACCTATTAAACCCTAAATTTAATTAATTAAGTCTAAAATGACAAAATTAGACTTAATTAGTTTTAAAATATCATTTAAACCTATTAAACCCAAAATTCAATTAATTAAGTCCAAAATGATAAAATTAGACTTAATCAAGTATAGAATATCATTTAAACCTACTTAATTAATCAATTAAACCTTACCCAAATTAGGTTTAATTAACTTTAAATAATTAGACTTAACCCATAACAAGTCTAATTAATCAATTAAACCTTACCTAAATTAGGTTTAATTGACCTTAAATAATTAGACTTAACCCATAACAAGTCTAATTAATCAATTAAACCTTACCTAAATTAGGTTTAATTGACCTTAAATAGTTAGACTTAACCCATAATAAGTCTAATTAATCAATTAAACCTTACCTAAATTAGGTTTAATTGACCTTAAATAATTACAATTAACCCATAATAAGTCTAATTAATCAATTAAACCTTACCTAAATTAGGTTTAATTGACCTTAAATAATTAGACTTAACCCATAATAAGTCTAATTTATCAATTAAACCTTACCTAAATTAGGTTTAATTAACCTTAAATAATTAGGCTTAACCCATAATAAGTCTCATTAATCAATTAAACCTTACCTAAATTAGGTTTAATTAACCTTAAATAATTAGGCTTAACCCATAATAAGTCTAATTAATCAATTAAACCTTACCTAAATTAGGTTTAATTAACCTTAAATAATTAGACTTAACCCATAACAAGTCTAATTAATCAATTACACCTTACCCAAATTAGGTTTAATTAACCTTAAATAATTAGACTTAACCCATAACAAGTCTAATTAATCAATTAAACCTTACCCAAATTAGGTTTAATTAACCTTAAATAATTAGACTTAACCCATAACAAGTCTAATTAATCAATTAAACCTTACCCAAATTAGGTTTAATTAACCTTAAATAATTAGACTTAACCCATAATAAGTCTAATTAATCAATTAAACCTTACCCAAATTAGGTTTAATTAACCTTAAATAATTAGACTTAACCCATAATAAGTCTAATTAATCAATTAAACCTTACCTAAATTAGGTTTAATTAACCTTAAACAATTAGACTTAACCCATACTAAATTAGGTTTAATTAACCTTAAATAATTATACTTAACCCATAATAAGCCTAATTAATCAATTAAACCTTATCTAAATTAGGTTTACTTAACCTTAAATAATTATACTTAACCCATAATAAGTCTAATTAATTAATTAAACCTTATCTAAATTAGGTTTAATTAACCTTAAATAATCAAACCAAAACCTAACTTAAGTCTAACCTACATTAGACTTAAGTCAAACCAAACTTAGGTTCAACTCAACATGAACTTAAGTCAAACCTAAACCTAACTTAAGTCCAACCTACATTAGGCTTAAGTCAAACCAAACTTAGGTTCAACTCAACATAAACCTAAGTCAAACCTAAACCTAACTTAAGTCCAACCTACACTAAACTTAAGTCAAACCAAACTTAGGTTCAACTCAACATAAACCTAAGTCAAACATAATCCTAACTTAAGTCTAACCTACGTTAGACTTGAGTCAAACCAAACTTAGGTTCAACTCAACATAAACCTAAATCATACTCAAACCTAACTTAAGTCTAACCTACATTAGGCTTAAGTCAAACCAAACTTAGGTTCAACTCAATATAAACCTAAGTCAAACTCAAATCTAACTTAAGTCTAACCTACATTAGGCTTAAGTCAAACCAAACTTAGGTTCAACTCAACATAAACCTAAGTTAAACTCAAACCTAACTTAAGTCTAACCTACATTAGACTTAAGTCAAACCAAGCTTAGATTCAACCTGACATGAATCTAAGTCTAATCCAAACACAACTTAAGTCTAACCCATGTCAAAGCAAACTTAGGTTCAACCCGACATGAACTTAAGTCTGACCTAAACTCAATGTAAGTTCAACCCATATTGAACTTAAGTCAAATCTTAACTTAAGACCAAACTATATTAAACTTTTAATCCAAGTAAATTCAAACTTAAATTCAACATAAAATTTTAATTAAGTCTAACATCCTAGGCTTAATTAAATCATCAAGCAATTGAGATTTAGAACAACAAATCATAAACTTAAGTCTAATTTATTAGACTTAATGTCTCAATAAACTACATTTAAGAAAACTCTCGATAATGATCAGTGGTTTTGCTTTCAAGAATTTCAAAGTTTTAAGGTTTTCAAAGGATTGGATTTTGGAAATTCAAAAGGGAATGACTCAAAATTTGGAACAATTTATTTTTGAGAATTCAAGAGAAGTAGAAGAAGCTGAGGATCAAGAGAAATCTTGGCAACTTCCCAAACTATCCTATTGTTTGGCTCGAATTTAAGAAAATCCTAATATTATCTGATATTTCAATCTTGCCAATTTTAGTTAATTAGGACTTATATTTGCAAGACGCAGTCATGCAAATAGCCTCGAAGGTTGTGAGGGTTTATGTCGTATCGGACGACGACCTCGGAGTCCTGAGACCGGTTAGGGCTTAATTTGCATAACATGATTATGCAAATACCTAACGAAGAGTTGAGGATTTATGTTGCACTAGGCAAACTACCTCGAAGTCCTATGGCTTGGTTGTTTAAATTCTAGGAATGGTTTTGTTGAAGTAGATCCGAGTTTTGCTGATGACAATGGCCGAGCTGCCCCACCATGCTCCGAGCTCCTTATTGTTGCAGAGGTTTAGTTTTAGAAGTCATAAATCAGGAGATGAGAGAAGTGTTTTGGTTTAGAGAAAATCTTAAAATCCGAGTGTTTTTAATATTTTAATTAAAACAAATCTTAAAGTTGTTTAAACATAACCGATTAAGATCCCACGGTTCCGTCATCCCAGCACCGTTATTTTCATTGAATTCACTTAGTCCGTATGAACTTGCTAAACTCAACCGGAATGAGTTCCACACTTTCATTTAGACCTTGGGAAATCCCGTTAGCAACACTTGGGTTACATCATCCGAGGTATTCCCGATCATTCAACGAGACGTTTTAATTTAGTTGCAATCGTAGTTTTGTTGTTCGTTTCGTGATTAAATTTTGAGTTGTTTTATATTTTGAAATGTTGTGGCGGTAATTTTTATCTTGTAATGACTTTTAATTTAGTTTTGGTTTTAGTTTAGGGACTATCCTAAAGGTTTTGGTTTTCATGCAACAGTTGTTTATCATGCAAGAAAAGTAAAGTGCATTTGCAATAAAGTAATTTGCAATAAAATAAAAGCGTACCCTGAGGGTCTTCCCGTCATCCCAAGCCGCACTCAAAACACATGTTAGTGGCATTTAAGTATTTATAGCAATTACCTAGGTAAAGCTAAGGGCAAGGTTTCTGGTTTTCTACCAAGATCCTAATCCTATAGCTAGTCATTCCTATGACGTCTAGGTTTTCAATTTTGTTTATGGATGATTTTCTACACCAAAGAATAATTAAGTTCAATTGTTCCTATAAAACACACCGTCATATTGAGGAAGTGCTTAAGATGAATCTTAAACATCTTTTCAATATTGCTGGAATTGTTCTAAGTCCAAATGGATTTAATTAATCAGGTGAATTAATCATCTGAGGTTTAATTAAGTTTTGTTCTTTTGCTCAGTGAACTAGGATGTTTGAATATCCTATAAATGAAGTGACACTTCACTTAATACTCCATTTAGGAGTTATGATAACAAGAGCTTTTAAGGGCAAATTGATGTTTTAGTGATTTGTGATTTAATTTAATTTTAATTAATGGATTTAAGTTTGGAATAGTGTTCAAGTTGTTTTTAGATTTATTTTTAAATTCTTTAAGTCTTAAGTGATGTTATATTTAATTCAATTTAATTTAATTTAATTTAATTTAATTTAATTTAGTTTAATTTAATTTTAATTTAGATTTATTTTAATTTTAATTCAATTTTAATTTTATTTTAATTTGATTTTATTTTTTTTAATTTAATTTAATTTAATTTAATATGTTTTAATTTAATTTAATTTAACTTGAATTTAATTTGATTTAATTGTGATTTAATTTAATTTTAATTTGATTTAATTTTTATTTTTAATGTTTTAAAGATGATTTAATTCAATTGTTAAAGTATTAAATTAATTAAAATTTTGATTTAATTTAGTTTAAATGTTTTAATTTTAATTTAATTTAATGATTAAGTCTTTTAGTATTTTAAATCTTGAGTTTGGATTATCATTTTAATTGGGAATTAAATATTATTGAAGTGATTAATTTAGGGACTCTTAAATTAAAGAATAAATGTCTTCTTAATAATATCTCTATTTTAATAATTTCAATTTTCATTAATCTTCCAAATTTAATTAATTAATTGATTAAGGTTTACTTTAATTAATCTTAAAAAAGATTAATGGGTCTCTACCCTTTAATTATTTAAATTTCAATCATCCAAATCAGATTAGGATCAAATATTTTACTCTCTCATTTTATTAAGCCTAAAGTTTTAATTAAGGGTTAAAATTTTAATTACCATTTTGCCCTTCAAGCTTAATAATTCCATAACTCACTAAATTGAGCTTAAATAAATTTGAAATTTTTATGTGACTTCACTCACATGTCAATTAAGACATTAGAGGAGAAAATGTGATTTTTTTTGTATTTAATTTATTTATATAATTATTTTTAATGGAAAATAGAGATTTTCAAGGAAAATTCAATAAGATGACCAAGGGAATTTTTCTAACCTTAAGAAAATTATGGTGCCTTCCTAATGACTAGAGGACCACTTGGACTAATTTTGGTGATTTTTTGAATTATATTTTATTTATTATAATTATTTTGAGTCTTGGAGTATTAATTAATTTAAAAATAAAATAAAGGTTGAAATATGAATTTTATATTTTTCAAAAATCTCTCTAATATCAGGGAAACTAGAGAACCAATTTTTATAATTTTTTGATTTTTCTTTGATTTATTAGAATTACTTTAGGGAATGATAAGAAAATTCATTTTTTTAATTCAAAAAAATTAATTTAGGCCTTTAAAATTCAATATCTTATCCTAGAGACTTAGGAAAAATATTTGGTTTGTTTCTAAATGTTTAGAATTCAAAATATGTCATTTTGGTGATTTTTAATATTTTTGTGATTTTTATTATTTTTTAATTATTAAAAATATTAAAATAAGCTTAAAAATCAACTTTTTTAGAAAATTGCAATTTTAATTTTCATAAATTTCCCTTATATCAAAGAAGCTTCAAAACCATTTTTGTGAATTTTTGAAAAGTATTTTATGAGTTATGAATTTTTAAAGTTTGATTTTATTCATGGGGCTTAATTAACCCATTTGGTGGGGCTAACCAAGTCATTGGTTTCAAATTTTTATGTGGTGTTCTCCTATCCCTAGAGGACAGTGGAGAATAGTTTTCAAGTCAATTTGATGTGGGATTATCCCTAATTAATTAAAGTTCAATTTTGGGTATTTAGGCCAATTAGGGTTGTTCCAAGTGAATTAACTCAAAACTTATTTTTCCTAGGGTCCTCTGGTTATAAGAAACATCACCAAATTTTCCTAGAATTTATTTCACAACATGCTAATTATTGGAATTAAAATACTCAAAACAGTAACATGAACTTGGAAAATCAATAACTTTTCATAGGGATGGCCTCCGACCTTAGAAAATTCGGGGAATGTTCCCAAGTTCGGAGGCTTCAAAAGCCTCTATGGTCTCATGCTATGGTGAATTGTTTACATGCATGGAGAATTAAAATAGTCCAGAGAGTAAATAAATCATTAAAAATAAAATACTTGATGAAATGATTTAATTTCTTTTCCACATTATTCTCCTCTATTCACTGAGCAAGAGGGTATTTTTATTTTATTTTTAGGATTTTTCTACACAAAGTTATGCATTTTTCAAGTTCTGGTAATTAAATAAATAAGAAAAATCCATATTTTCCTACTTATCCACGCGGCGCCACGCCATCCTCGGCAGCTCCGAAGGGCCACGCGGCGCGCTCTGATTCGGCGCCGCCATCCGACTCAGCGCTCCAGGGGCCCGTTGTATCGTTCCGTCGCTCCATCCGGCGCGATCCTGGTCGTCCGTCTGCGCGTGTATTAAATGAACGGCATCCGTTCATCGTCCCCAAGCCTCCTAGCCCGAGAAACGTCCACACTAAATCCTTAATATCTCACTCAATACTTAACGGATTTTTATGTTCTTGTGCTCTATGGATTCGTCTTGAAGAGACGAATACATCTATACGGTAATCATGCATTGAAATTAAGGCATTTGAAATGGAGAATCTCCAGAAGCTCGGGATAAAGAGTTAGCTCATACCTTAGCTCAGAGAAGTGTGGCTTCAATCCGAGGGTTGTGTCACCTTCGATTGGGTCCAAGCAAGCTCCGGATGAAGTCCCTTAGCCCGGTGAATTGTCTAGGTATGATTTCGACCAAGCCCGATCACAACCTTCGGAGTCCGGAACATGCTGGGTGGTCTGGAGAGGGGGCTTCCACTGGGGAACTCCTTCTCTTGGTCTGGTGAAGGTGTAGGACCAATCAATTTGGAGATTGGCTCACTGTGGTGAAGTGTCCTGGTTTTGGGCTTGAATTTCAACTTTGAAATTGAGCCCATAGAGAGGAAATGGCAGGGGGATTTCAGTGGGGATCAAGTTCTCTATGTGTAGAGAGTGGTCTGGGATGATTTTGGCAGGGTTTCAGTAAGGTTTTTTTCAGCACATCCCTTGGCCGAGAGGAGGGGGTGTTTAAATAGGAGAGGCTGGAGGGCCTCCCAGGGGCATTTAAGGGTTGGGATCAGCTGCTCTGGTGAGGAGAAGAACAGCTGCAATGGCCATTTGGAGTGAGGCAGCTCAGCAAGGTGGAATTCCAAAATTTGGCTCCTCCCAAGGTCTCGGCCATGGTGTTTTCCGGCGATCCAGGCGGCTGGCCGGCAGGCATGGGTCACCCTCAGGTTCAGGTGAGTCAGGGCTGGAGGTTTATGCAAGCAATTGGCCAATGCCATGTGTAAAGGGGTTAGATCAAAATGGAATGGGGGCATGGCTATTTTGGCTTGGTTTGGGTCAACCCATGTGTTTGGGTTGGGTTCACCTTCCCATGACCTGGTTTTAGGCTGAGAGGATCATGTGAGTCAACCTACCAAAGGTAGTGAAGTCCACATCAAGGATTATGTGGCAAAGTATGGTTTAGAGTGTATCATGTTTAAGGTAAAAAAGGTTTAAAAAGGTTTAAGAAAGAGATCCCCTCTCTTGCCATTAATGGCTTGGTGAGGTGGAAAGTAGATTCCATGGCTCTCATGGCTCCCATGTGGCTCATGCATGGCTTCATGGCTCCATTTGGCTTGGGAAAAGTTAAGTCAACTTTCATAAAAAAGGATTTTGTGAATTTTGGCATTTTGATGGGAAATGTTATGAGGCTTGATTTGGAATGGTTTGATGATGTATTTGAAAGTTAGGGAAGGTTTTAATTGGAATGAATGATGAAGTGTAGTGTCATGTGGGCTTTAAATTGATTTGGGCTTTTAAATTTGGTAAAGGTGGGCTTTTAGAATGGTTTAAGGGGATGGGCTTTTATGTTTAGCAATGGGCTTTTAGATGAAAAATTTTGCAAAGAGCCATGCCAAATAAATGTTGAGTTTAGTTTAAGGATGTGTCTTGAATGATTTGAAGCAAATTTGGAATTGAATTGGGTTGAATTTGGGTTCATTTGGTAAATGGGCCAATGTAGGTCAAATTGAACTAATTTGGGACAATGTTGGGCTAGAGTTGAAATTGATGTAAAATTAATGTTGGGAAATGTTTATGGGAGTGTTTCAAAGAGGTTTTAACTTTGGTTGGGTTTTGATTTTGGGACTTGGGCCTTTTTGGGTTAGGTTTGGGTTTAGGTCAATATTGGGCTTTTTGGCTTTTGGTTGAATTTGAGTGGGGTTTGGATCCAAATTTTGGGCAAATTATGTTAGTGTTTTGTTTGTGGGGATGTTAGGGAAGGTTTAGAAAAGGTTTGGGGTCAATTGGAGTTAAATTGGTTTGGTTTGGGCTAAGTTTGGGTCATGAGTCCAAATTGGGCCTTAAGGTCAAAAGTGAAATTGGATTCAAATGTTAACCAAATTGGACTTGAATTTGGTCTAGATTGATATTTTGGATATTAATTTGAAGTTTAGGATTGAATTGGACCAAAATTGGGGTCAATTGGGTAGATTTGGTTTGACATTGGGTTCACTTGGGTTAAGAATGGGCTGGGGGTTTGTGGTAAAAGTGGGGTAAATTGACAAAATTGACCCATGGTGTAGTTGGATAAAATGAAATTGAGAATATTTGGGATTTTCTAGAATTTTCTGGGAATTTTCTGAATTTTTGGATTTTTGGGTCAAGAGGGGCATTTTGGTAATTTGGAGGGTATTGGGGGATACTTTTGGAATTTTTGGTATTTTTGGCTATGGATGATCAATTTGATTGGTGAGGAAATGTTCAAGGTTAATTTTGGGGAATTTTGGGTGATTTGGAAATTTTGGAGGATTTGTGCAATTTTAAGGGCTTTTGGTAGGTTTGATAGGTGTAGGGTCCCTGGGTCAAAAATTGAAATTTTGGAAGAATGAAGATTGATCAAATATGAGTGAAATGGAATCACTTTGGTTGAGCCATGAAGTCATATTAAGCCTATATGAGCCATGAGAGGACTCATTTGAGGCATTCACTATGTTGTTCCTAACCTCTTAACCGTGGGCTTAGGGGTTAAGGTCCATCCATATGAATTACCTTTATGAGTCAAGGAGTCAAGTTGGGTATGGGTGTGGTTTTAGGATTTGGATTGTGTGTTTGAGAGTGTAGAGTGTGAGTGTAGTGAGTGTGTAAGTCAACCCTCACCAGACCAGGCCACCCAGGGTAGTCCTAAGGCCAAAGAGTCATATAGGGAACTCATCCTTTAAACCTTCACATTTGATTTCAACCCTCTAGGTGATTAGGGGTCTGCAATCAAGCTTGTGGGGTTTGCAGGGAGTTAAGAAGTGGTTTAAATTTCTAAGGGATGGGTCCCAATTCTAGTCCTCTAAGATAGTCAAAGGAAAAGCCTAAGGCTAGATCCTAAACACTAAAGAGGGAAGAGAAGACCTCATCAAAAATGAGGTCAACAAATGGACCCCTAATAGGTGTGGTGTGCTAACCAAGCACACCGCGCGTATTGGCGTTGACCGAAGAGATCGAAAAACCAAAACAGATGTCCAAGTGACAAACTTAGGACGAAGTAGAAGAATTTCCGCTAGGGAGAATCAGGTAAATCTCCAAGACTGAAGATTCCAGACCTCTCGCTGGGGAAAAAGGAGGTGAATTTCAGATCACAAGATTTTAAGAGATTGGATCTTAGATTCGTTTCATTTTTTATTTCAAGTTTTAATTATGAGTTTGAATTTTGATTTGAGTTTTAATTTTGGTTTTATGCGGAGAAAAGAGTAGGGCTAAGGCCCACCCGAATGCATTTGTATGCTGAGAAAGAATAGGACAAAGCCTATCCGAAATGCAGAGTGTTTTAATTTCAATTTCTTGCTGAGAGGATCAAATTTTGAGATTGCTGAGAAAGGAGTAGGACTGTGCTTATCCCGAGTATTGAGAATTGTTGAGATGGGAGTAGGGCGGAAGCCTATCCCGAGTGCTGAGATTGCTGAGACGGGAGTAGGGCGGAAGCCTATCCCGAGTGCTGAGAATTGCTGAGATGGGAGTACGGCGGAAGCCTATCCCGAGTGCTGAGATTGCTGAGATGGGAGTACGGCGGAAGCCTATCCCAAATGCTGAGATTGCTGAGATGGGAGTAGGGCGGAAGCCTATTCCGAATGCTGAGATTATGCTGAGATGTGAGTAGGGCGGAAGCCTATCCCGAATGCTGAGATTATGCTGAGATGGGAATACGGCGAAGCTCTATCCCGAATGCCGAGATTCGTCGAGATGGGAGTTCGGCGGAAGCCTATCCCGAATGCTGAGATTGAAGAATTTTGTTGAAATTTATTTATGCAGAGATTGAAGGAAATTTTGCTGAGGTCCATGGGGAATTTTTGCTGAGTTTCAGTTTATGCAGTGGTTGTGAAAGATTTCGTTGATATTTGATTTATGCTATGACTATGAAGAATTTTACTGAGATTTGGATTATGCTGAGATCGAAATGAGATATGAAAGTGTTCCATATCCCATGGGAATAAATCAAAGTCTGATTACTTGGCGAAGGGTACAAACCCATGCCATCCGAATCAAATTGAAAATTCTTCGTGATTTTGAAATCATCCCGAGAGAGGGTTTCAAAGGAGGTCTGGAATAGATCTTGATTTGAAGAAGGATTGGAGGATTTGAAAAGATGGACTTAAACTGGAATTCAATTTGAGCTTCAGATTTGTTTTGTTTGTCCTTTAACTATCCCATTTTTTATTTATTTGGTGTTCATGGGGATTTGAAATTCTTTTTAATGTTTGGATTTTTTTATGGAAGAGAGTTCTTATTTATTTTCCTTTTTCTTTTCTGTTCTTTGTTCGAAGTTCATTTAACTTTAATGGCGTTTCCCAGTCAATTTGCACCAAAAGAGGTGAAGGCAAAATGTGACATGGTCACTTTCATTCCAATCATGTTGAAGATACATCATACAACTCGATCTGAAATATTTCTCATACAATACATGACTCAAAAGGGCTATGTATGATTATTGTTGATCCATCCAAAAAGTATATGTTAAATCCATGTCTGAATAATGAGATACACGGTCAATAACATCACCTTCCAAGCCATCCTTGGTAGGAATGCCACATGGATGTGCATTGGAGGTGTGCTATTTCCCGTGTAACTCACGACTCGTAGGCCGGAGACTCTCCAATTATGGATCCGGTCGGAAGTGGTAAGGCGCCTTTCCGTCGTCCATCCTTCTAAAAGTGACGGACATCCACTCCACCGGTACTCCCGTATACAATGTTTTGCGATGTCTGCTCCATTTCCTTGTAATATCATGACGGAACCTACCGGAAGTGGTATCTCCACCGGCCCTCGGAACTTACCCGGGCCTCGCTATCCGGAGGTCGATCCGAACATGATATTGCATTGGTCGACGAACAAAACCGTGCGAAAGGTCCGACAAAGTCGTGGTGGTCTATGTGTGGAGGTATGCGATCGCCCTTCGATAAATGTCGATGATGCAACCGTTGGGTATGCGTCCGCTCGGCAGTACTCTCCATGTTATCATTCTTTTCACCATTCTTTTAATTATTCTCGACATTGGATCCACCTCACCGTGACGCGAGTATCCCCGGTGGATTTCCTTTCTGTCCTCTCGCGAAGTTATAGCAACATCCGCATTGTATCGTGACTCTTCCTTTCCCCGGCATCCATTTCCGGGGTTCCGAATAAGTCTTTTCTCTCGTACGGCCCGCTCGACCCATCTTCCGAAGTTCTAAAATGCAATCCACAATCCGTCGTTGCTCGTACTCCGAGAATACACCCGTGTGTAACTCGAGGCCTTCCAAAATATTGATTCTTTTGCCTCTAATCCTTTCAAAGTATTCGAAAGTCTTCTTCTCAACATTTTGCGATCTTTCTAGTTCATATTCCGGGATGATCTGCAAGTGACGAGGCCTAGTAACGTATTGCGGGATGTATGGCTCAATCCCGTCACGTTCTCCTGCATACCTTGGCTCCTCGGGGATTGTCTCTGTCGGGACATCCTCCGGGGTTGCTTTCGCAACAAGGTTTCTTACCACTGGTGGCTCTGTCTGACGTTGAGGCGATCTCTCTGCTCCTGATCTTCTCAGAGTTTCCCTTATCCTTTCTGTTGTTCTCGGAGCTTGTTCTCTTTTTTCAGGTTCCTGATGAACCGGCATCTTTGAAATGTGTGTGTTGGCGAAGGTGGCTGTTTCCTCGTGCCGATCTCGTCTGCTAGTTTAGTCAACATCTTGCGGATACGGCGATTTTTATTCCTTCTTTGAGTAGCAGTGAGCGTAGCTCTCCTCACTTCTTGAACTTCTGCGGGCGCGGTGCTGACGAGCCTGACCTCTGTCGTGGCAACTACTGACTTGATTTTCTTGCTTTCCTCGGTGTTTGTTTTTCTTTTCTTGTTGCTGGATTGGTGGCTTGGGCCAACCATCTTCATCACTGTCTGGCTGTGAAGCTCTTCTCGGTCCACCGGGACCCAATCATTTTCTTCATATCGTAGGTCGGCCGGTGTGAAGTCGAATCAATTTCTATCATCGCTCCATCCTTCACCCTCTTTTCATCGAGTACGAGACTCACGCCATTTTTAAAGTTTAGGACCAACCGCCCGTTCGACATTTCCTCGCGAAGAAAACAAGGAAAGGATCGTGGGCTGTACTAAGAACAAGAACATTAAGAAAGTATTTAACACTGAAGATTCTTATTCACTTATTCCAATTTTAATTTTTAAGGAAAGTAGGAAAAGATAAAGAAAGATCAGGAAAAAGATTTGATTTGAAAGGAAGGGTAAAACTTTATTATTATGATTTCACATGTTTTATTTTTAGTACATATATATTTTTTTATCCATTTTTATGTTTTTGGGTTCGGACCCAGTCACAAAGTGATTACTTCACCCGTGTTTCTAGGGATAAGACTCTATTTTAGAGTCCACCCTTTGAAACATCAGGTTGCGTAATACTTCTTCAAATATCATCCATTGATCGGAAGCATTTGTCGTTCTCCTTGGCAATTCACAAGTTGGTAGGAGCCTCCTGAGTAGACTGTCTCGACCACAAACGGTCCTTCCCATGTCGGTTCAAATTTACCTCCTATCTTGCCGTGTGCAAGAATAGGTCTTCTGAGAATAAGAACTAAGTCACCAACTTTGAAAGTTCTTGGGCGAACCAGTTTATCATGGGCCTGGATCATCTTAGCTTGGTACAGTTCCAAATTTTGTTGCGCTGCAAGTCTTTTCCCTTCCAAGTGTTCCAGTTCTTCCAGTCGTAATCTGGCATTTTCTTCCGTAGTAATTTTATTTGCAACTGCAATCCTGAGTGATGGAAGCTGAACTTCCAAAGGTAAAACAGTCTCGGACCCGTACACTAAAGCGTAAGGCGTAGACTGAGTAGGAGTCCTGAAAGTCGTCCTGTAGGCCCATAAGGCTTCTAACAACTTCTCGTGCCAATTTCTCTTATTGTCATCCAAAGTTTTCTTTAAAATCTGAACGAGAGTTTTATTAAAAGCCTCGGCCAAGCCGTTTGCTCTTGGGTAGTAGATTGTTGAGTATCACCTATAGATTCCATGTCTTCTGACAAAATTGTTGATTTTAGTGCTTCTGAATGCGGACCCATTATCTGAAATGATTCTGCGCGGTACTCCAAAACGGTAGACGACTTGATTTTTGAAAAACTGTAGCACGTGGTGTGCTTTCACTTCTCCGAGTGGAACCGGCTTCGCCCATTTAGAAAAGTAGTCCGTAGCCTGCAAGGATGAAGCGATGTCCTCTTGAAGAAGGTGGTTCTATCGGACCCACTATATATGTGCCCCAACACTCAAATGGCCACGACGCAATTGTCGGATGTAGTTTGGAGGTTGGTGTAGAACCACTCCATGCACTTGCACTGGTGACAACTTTTGGCAATTTTCATGCAATCGGTCATCATCGAGGGCCAATAATACCCTAGTCTTTTAGTTTTCATTTTCATTTTCGGGCCCGACTGATGAGCGCCACAAAGTCCTGAATGCACTTCTTTGAAAATTTCACGAGCCTCGGACCCGCTCAGGCATCTTAACCAAATTTGATCAAAAGACCTTCTGTATAACGTATTGTTCACTAATGCGTAAGACAGAGTTCTTTTCTTGATTTGATGTGCTAATGATTTATCGTCTGGTAATTTCCCTATTTGCAGGTAGTCTACTAGCGGTTGAAGCCAATCTTTTGTGTTTTCCGTCACTGCTGCAACTGATTCCTCTGCTTTTTCTATTTTCTGTATCATATCCATGTCGAGCTGTGATAGAACCTATCGTCCTTGAACTGACACTTCAACTGACTCATCTTGTAAGCAGGCAAATTCTTTTGCAAGGCGAGCTAGTGCATCCGCAAGAGCATTTTCTCTTCTGGGGATCTTGTAGATTGTTACATTCGAATTTGTTCCAACAGCTTTATGGCATACCGAAAGTATTGCTCGAGTCTTGGTTTTAAAATTCCGTATTGTCCTCGCGACTCGTTGAATGATCAACCGAGAATCTCCGTAGATGTTGATATCCGTTATTCCATTCGAATGGTCGGTTCTAGTCCCGTTATGAGGGCTTCGTATTCTGCCTCGTTGTTTGTGCACGGCTCTGTTAAGTGGTAGGAGTATCTTAACATCCCCCGCTCCAGTGTTATAAAGATTAGTCCGATTCCTGCCTTACCGGGCACTATCGTTTGCAATTCTTTGTCTTTCTGTGTTGAGGACACTCCTTTGAAGTATAGTTCCCAACGTTGATCATCAGTGTCTTCTAGGCTCATTATCTGTTCGTCAGGCAGATCGTCGTCGAGAGGCGAATCTGCCGAGAAGGGTGTGCCTGCAAGGAAGTCGCCTAGAACTTGTCCCTTTACGGCACGAAGAGGAACGAAAGTTATGTCGAATTGCGATAGTATCATCGACCACCCGGCAAGTCCGCCGTAAAGTGTTGGACGGGTCATCAAATATTGCAACGAATTAACTTTCGAGATAAGGTCGACCTTATGAGAGAGCATGTAATGCCCGAGTTTCGTGCGGCGAAGATCGGGCCAAACAATGCTTCTCAATTGGAGGATACTTTACTTCCATCGGAATCAAACGACGGCTTAAGTAGTAGAGAGCGTTTTCTTTTCCCTCATCATCGACTCGGCTAGCAGGGCTCCAAGGGAGTCGTCTAGAGCCGCGGTATAAAGTATCAACGGTCTACCTGAGACTGGGGCTGCCAAGACAGGAGGTGTCATTAAGTATTGCTTAATGTCCTCGAAGGCCCGTTGGCATTTCTCTTCACAAACGAATTTGGCGTCCTTTTTAACTAATGCCGAGAAGGGCTGAAACCTACCTGAAAAGTTCGAAATAAAGCGTCGAAGATATGCCAGCTTCCCTTGAAAGGATCATAGCTGTTTTAAGGTTTTGGGAGGCGGCATCTCTAAGATAGCTTTAATCTTTTCCGGATCAATTTCGATCCGCCGATGTCGAACAACAAATCCTAAGAATTTCCCGGAGGTAACGCCGAAGGCGCATTTTAAGGGATTCATCTTAAGGTTGTATTGCCTTAGTCGCTCGAAAACAATTCTCAAATCATACAGTGATCTCCCTTCGCTTGCTTTTGATGACCACATCATCCACATAAGACTCAACTTGGTTGTGAATGAGCTCATCAAAAATCTTTGTCATTGCTCTTTGGTATGTTGCTCCCGCGTTTTTAGTCCGAATGGCATTACTGTGTAGCAATACACTCCGATTGGTGTTCTGAATGCCGTGAGCTTTTCGTCTTCTGGTGCCATACTTATCTGGTTGTATCCTGAAGATCCATCCATGAAAGAGAATATTTCATGTGTCGAAGCGATGTCGATCATTAACTCTGGAATTGGTAGTGGAAATTCATCCTTCGGACATGCTTTGTTCAAGTCTCTCGAAATCCACACAGATTCTGATCTGACCATTCTTCTTCCCGATCGGTACCACATTGGCTAGCCAAGTAGGATATTGTTCTTCACGGACAAATTTAGCGTCGATTAGCTTCTTAACTTCGACTATTACTTGTTGTTCAATTTCCAAACGCATTCTTCTGGAATCTTGTCTGACTGGAACGGAAGTAGGATCCACTCCTAGCCTGTGAACTGCGACTTTTGGAGCTAATCCTGTCATTTCGTCGTAACTCCAAGAAAAACAGTCCTTGAATTCCATTAATAGCTTGATCATTTCCTCGGAATCTTCTTTATTGAGTAAGGAGATAACAAAGGTTGGTCTAGGCTTTTCGCTAGTACCTAAGTTAACTTCCATTAACTCGTCTATTGTAGATTTGATTTCTTCTTCGAACTCTAGTGGAGCGTCTCCAATTTGCAGATCTTCAAGCTCTTCTGTAGTTTCCAAGCAGTCTTCATTAAGTTCTCAAGTGATAACCAAACAAAATTTCGTATCGTCAACTGAACCTACTGTGCCGAATCCGAGACCATGTCTTGAATTGGGGGGCCGACCGGCATTATTCCATAATTTTTCGAAGTGTTGTGATCGGCCTTTTGTCTATTGTCGAGGTAAGACACCATGCTGAATTAAATTTCGAACACAAGGAGAGTACCACTCAAAAGGTAATTCCATTAATTCGGAAGAAGTGACATCTTCAAATTGTACATTGTTTTCCGTATTAGACGAAGAAGTGCCACGGTAAAATTTGATTGGCTTTGCACCGCTGCTATGTACTTCTTTGACCACCATACCCTCGATCTTATTAGACTGGATCGGGGTCAAGGTCATAGTGTGTACATAGTGGTTAATCTTCTCGTACATCGATTTATATTCTTCGTTCTTCTCATCTTCGAGAGAAATCTTAAATTGTGGTCTCTTCCGGTTTATTGTAGCTGCTTCTTTCTTGACTTCCTCTTCTTCCTCGTAGCCGTTCTCCCAATCAACGTTGATCACCAGCCTTTTCTCGTCTAACTGTCCCAGTGTCTCTTCCACGACCTCGTCCCCGGCCTCGACCTCGGATGCGAGTTCTGGAGAAACCTTCACCATCTCACTGTAAGGGAGTGGTGAGTGACTGTTGGACTAGACCTTCAGGTTCTTCATCGTCTCGAATTTCTATTGCTTCATTTGGCACGGTGTTTCTGGAGAAGATTGTTTTCTTCGAAGGTGCATAATAAGCTGCATCTTCATGGATTCCAATCTCATGTACGGAGAAAGGTTGAAAATCACCTTTAATGCATTGTTCTCCTCCTTAGTAGTATTTTATGCACTGATGCAGAGACGATGGTACCATCCGGTTTTCATGGATCCACGGCCGGCCCAGTAGAGCGTTGAACGATGTCTCAGAGTCAATTATGTGGAATTTTTTGGTTGTCTTCGCTAAGTCACCGGTCTTCATTAACAGTGTTATTGATCCAAGGGCTATTTCTCCTTTCTGGTTGAATCCTCTTAGTAACATCTTATCCGCTTCAAGCTCGCGAGCATCAATTTCCAAGTATGCTAGCGTCCGAAGATTCATTATGTTGATTGATGCTCCCGGATCCACCAATACTGCGGAGAGCGTAAATTTTCCGATCGTGACTAAAATGTACAACGGTCGGTTGTGATCGGCTGTCCCAAGTAGTAGATCACTGTCCGTGAAGGTAACACCTCGTTGTTCCTTTAACGAGCAAACCTCTGTCGGCGTATTTTTAGGTTATGTGTTGTATTTTTGAAAAGAGGTCGCCTACAGAAATTGTCGGCGAATTTTTAATTTAATTTAAATAAATAGTTTGAAAAGTAGTATTTGATTTTGAAAATAATTTTAAATTTGAAAATTTTAAGATATGAAATCAAACTGATCTCACATCTCGAATAGTTTATATAAACGAGCACCGCACCACAAACGGTATAACTATCCCGGAGAGTAGACACACTGCTTGATGATGGGGCTCGGTTAAATAAACTAGAAGATTTGTGACATCTGTTTGGTCTACAAACCAATTTTATAAGCCGACAAGTTCCCCTGCTTAATATAAATGAATTAAGCAGGGTTTATATTACCTGGGTTCTTAAAGTTCCCTATAAGGGCAAGCCCCTATAGTTAATTACATCTTAAATGAAGTGAATCTTTTAAGAAAACTCTCTATAATGATCAGTGGTTTTGCTCTCAAGAATTTCAAAGTTTAAGGTTTTCAAAGGATTGGATTTTTGAAATTTCAAAAGGGATTAGCTCAAATTTGGAACATTTATTTTCAGGGTCCAAAGGAAGAGAAGTAGGAGAAGCTGAGGATCCAAGAAGAATCTTGGCAACTTCCCAAACTATCCTTTTATTTGGCTTCAATTTGGGAGTTTATTTAATGTTTCAATCCTGCCAATTTTAATTAATTAGGACTTATATTTGTATGACGTGATCATACAAATAGCCTCGAAGATGTGACGGTTTATGTCGTACCGAACGACTACCTCGGAGTCCTAAGACTGGTTAGGGCTTAATTTGCATAATATAATTATACAAATGCCTAACGAAGAGTTGAGGATTTATGTTGCACTAGGCAAACTACCTCGAAGTCCTATGGCTTGGTTGTTTAAAACTAGGAAAGGTTTTGCTGAAGTAGACTCAGGTTTCATCGATGACGATGGCCGTGTCGCCCACTATGCTCCAAGCTCCTTGTTGTTGCAGAGGTTTAGTTTTAGAAGTCATAAATCAGGAGATGAGAGAAGTGTTTTGGTTTAGAGAAAATCTTAAAATCCAAGTGTTTTTGATATTTTAATTAAAACAAATCTTAAAGTTGATTATAACAGAAACAATTAAGATCTCACGGTTCCGTCATCCAGGCACCGTTATTTTCATTGAATTCACTTAGTCCAGATGAACTTGCTAAACTCAACTGAATGAGTTCCACACTTTCATTTAGACCTTGGGAAATCCCGTTAGCAACACGTGGGTTACATCATCCGAGGTATTCCCGATCATTCAACGAGACGTTTTAATTTAGTTGCAATTGTAGTTTTGTTGTTATGTTTGTGATTAAATTTTGAGTTGTTTTATATTTTGAAATGTTGTGGCGGTGATTTTTATCTTGCGGTGTCTTTTAATTTAGTTTTGGTTTCAGTTTAGGGACTATCCTAAAGGTTTTGGTTTTCATGCAACTGTTGTTTATCATGCAAGAAAAATAAAGCGCATTTGTAATAAAGTAAATTGCAATAAAATAAAGGCGTACCTGGAGGGTCTTCCCGTCATCCCAAGCTACACTTAAAACACATGTTAGAGCATTTAATTATTTATAGCAATTACCTAGGTAAAGCTAAGGGCAAGGTTTCTGGTTTTCTACCAAGATCCTAATCCTATAGCTAGTCATTCCTATGACGTCTAGGTTTTCAATTTTGTTTATGGATGATTTTCTACACCAAAGAATAATTAAGTTCAATTGTTCTTATAAAACATCCCGTCATATTGAGGAAGTGTTTAAGACGAATCTTAAACATCTTTTCAATATTGCTGGAATTGTTCTAAGTCCAAATGAATTTAATTAATCAGGTGAATTAATCATCCTGATTAATTATGGAGGTCTACATTGGAGTCTAAAGGTCTTCGTTTGAGTAGAACTAAAACTGAATACATGGAATGTAATTTTAGTAATAGTAGGTCTAGTGACAGAAGTGTAACTTTGGGTGATCAAATTATTAAAAGGTGTGAACGATTTAGATATCTCGGGTCCATTGTTCAAAGCGATGGTGATATAGATGGGGATGTTAATAGTAGAATTCGGGTTGGTTGGTTGAAGTGGAGGAATGCGTCCGACCTATTGTGTGATAGAAAAGTACCGCTTAGGATCGAAAGGAAAATTTTATAAGATGGTGGTGAGACCTTCAATGCTCTATGGTGCCGAATGTTGGCCTTTAAAAGAGAAGCATAATGTTAAGTTAAGTGTTGCTTGAGATGAGAATGATTAGATGGATGAGTGGCTTTACACTTAGAGACAAAATGCGAAATGAATATATCCGTAATAGGGTCGGAGTTGCACCGATGTGATGATAAAATTAGAGAGAGTCGCCTTAGATGGTTTGGTCACATTAAACGTCGACCACTCGATGATCCGATTAGGAGAGTAGATGTTTTAAATACAACTTATGTTAAGAAAGGCAGAGGCGGACCTAGGAAAACTTGGGCTTATTGCATAAAGAATGATCTTAATCTATTAGAATTAAACGAAAATTTGACATTAAATAGGACGCAATGGAGAAAAAGGATTCATGTAGCCGACCCCACTTAGTGGGATTAAGGCTTTGTTGTTGTTGTTGTTGTTGTAGGTGAATTAATCATCCGAGGTTTAATTAAATTTTGTTCTTATGCTCAGTGAACTAGGATGATTGAATATCCTATGAATGAAGTGACACTTCACTTAATACTCCGTTTAGGAGTTATGATAACAAGAGCTTCTAAGGGAAAATTGATGTTTTAGTGAGTTGTGATTTAATTTAATTTTAATTAATGGATTTAAGTTTGGAATAGTGTTCAAGTTGTTTTAGATTTATTTTGAATTATTTATGTCTTAAGAGATGTTATATTTAATTCAGTTTAATTTAATTTAATTTAATTTAATTTAATTTGGTTTAATTTAATTTTAATTTAATTTTATTTTAATTTTAATTTAATTTTAATTCTATTTTAATTTGATTTTATTTTTAATTTAATTTAATTTATTTAATATGTTTTAATTTAATTCAATTTAACTTGAATTTACTTTGATTTAATTGTGATTTAATTTAATTTTAATTTGATTTAATTTTTATTTTTAATGTTTTAAAGATGATTTAATTTAATTATTAAAGTATTAATTTAATTGAAATTTTGATTTAATTTAGTTTAAATGTTTTAATTTTAATTTAATTTAACGATTAAGTCTTTTAGTATTTTAAATCTTGAGTTTGGATTATCATTTTGATTGAGAATTAAACATTATTGAAGTGATTAATTTAGGGACTCTTAAATTAAAGAATAAATGTCTTCTTAATAATATCCCTATTTTAATAATTTCAATTTTCATTAATTTAATTAATTAATTGATTAAGGTTTACTTTAATTAATCTTAAAAATGATTGGTGGGTCTCTACCCTTTAATTATTTAAATTTCAATCATCCAAATCAGATTAGGATCAAATATTTTACTCTCTCATTTTATTAAGCCTAAAGTTTTAATTAAGGGTTAAAATTTTAATTACCATTTTGCCCTTCAAGCTTAATAATTTCATAACTCACTAAATTGAGCTTAAATGAATTTGAAATTTTTATGTGACTTCACTCACATGTCAATTAAGACATTAGAGGAGAAAATGTGATTTTTCTGTATTTAATTTATTTATATAATTATTTTTTTGTGGAAAATAGAGATTTTCAAGGAAAATTCAATAAGATGACCAAGGGAATTTTTCTGTCCTTAAGAAAATTATAGGGCATTCCTAATGACCAGAGGACCATTTGGACTAATTTTGATGATTTTTTTAATTTTCTTTTATTTATTATAATTATTTTGTGTTTTGGAGTATTAATTAATTTAAAAATAAAATAAAGGTTGAAAAATGAATTTTATATTTTTCAAAAATCTCTCTGATATCAAGGAAACCAGAGAACCAATTTTTATAATTTTCTGATTTTTCTTTGTTTTATTAGAATTATTTTAGTGAAAAGGTTGAAAAATACATTTTTAATATTAAAAATTACATTAAGCCTTTAAAATTCAATATCTTATCCTAGGAATTTAAGAAAAATATTTGGTTTGTTCCAAATGATTAGAATTCAAAATGTGACATTTTGGTGATTTTTAATATTTTGTGATTTTTATTATTTGTTAATTATTAAAAATATTAAAATAAGCTTAAAAATCAACTTTTTTGGAAAATTGCATTTTTAATTTTCTTAAATTTCCCTGATATCAGAGAAGCTCCAAAACCATTTTTGTGAATTTTTGAAAAGTATTTTGTGAGTTGTGAATTTTTAAAGTTTGATTTCATTCATGGGGCTTAATTAACCCATTTGGTGGGGCTAACCAAGTCCAATTGATCTCAAATTTTTATGTGGTGTTCTTCTATCCCTAGAGGATAGTGGAGAATTGTTTTTAAGTTAATTTGATGTGTAGTTAACCCTAATTAATTAAAGTTCAATTTTGGGTATTTAGGCCAATTAGGGTTATTCCAAGTGAATTAACTCAAAACTTATTTTTCCTAGGTTCCTCTGGTCATAATAAACATCACCAAATTTTCCTAGAATTTATTTTTCAACATGCTAATTATTGGAATTAAAATACTCAAAACAGTAACATGAAATTAGAAAATCAATAACTTCTCATAGGGATGGCCTCTAACCTTGGAAAATTCAGGGAATGTTCCCAAGTTCAGAGGCTTCAAAAGCCCTATGGTCTCATGCCATGATGAATTGCCTATGCAAATGGAGAATTAAAATAGTCCAGAGAGTAAATAAATCATTAAAAATAAAATACTTGATGAAATGACTTGATTTCTTTTCCACATTATTCTCCTCTGTTCACTGAGCAAGAGGGTATTTATATTTTATTTTTAGTATTTTTCTACACAAAGTTATGAATTTTTGAAGTTCTGGTAATTAAATAAATAGAAAAATAGCCTATTTTTCTACTTATCCACGCGGCGCTGACTCAACCTCGGCGTCTCCGAAGCTCCACGCATCGCCTCTTGATTCGGCGCCGTCATCTGACTGGGATGCCACGCGGCCCGCGGTTCATGTCCTGATGCGCTGTCCGGCTCGATCCCGACCGTCCGCTCAATGCACGCACGATCTAACAGTTCCCAGTCATCGTCTACGACTGGTGTGAACCCGTGACCGTCAACCTTCTAACCCTAATTTCTCACTCGATTCTCAACGAATTTTTGAGTTCTTATGCTCTATGGATTCGTCTTGAAGAGACGAACACATCCATATGGTAAACATGCATTGAAATTGACTCAAACTAAATGGAGAATCTCTGGAAGCTCGGAAGGAAGAGTGAGTCCATACCTTTGCTCAGAGAAGTGAAGCTTCAATCTGAGAGTTGTGTCACGCTCGATTGGATCCAGGCAAGCTCCAGATGAAGTCCATTGGCCTGGTGAATTGCCTAGGTACAAAAGTGACTATAGCCGATCACAAAGCTTGGAGGCTGGAAGCAATGGCTGGCCTGGTGAGGGGGCTTTTGCTGTATACTTCTCCTCTTGGTCTGGTGAAGGTGTAGGACCAATCAATTTGGAAATTGGCTCACTGTGGTGAAGTGTCCTGGTTTTGGGCTTGGATTTCAACTCGAAATTGAGCTCGCGGAGAGGAAATGGCAGGGGGATTTCAGTGGGGATCAAGTTCTCTATGTGTAGAGAGTGGTCTGGGATGATTTTGGCAGGGTTTCAGTAAGGTTTGGTTCAGCACCTCCCATGGCCTAGAGGAGGGGGTGTTTAAATAGGAGAGGCTGGAGGTCCTCCCAGGGGGGTTTAAGGGTTGGGATCAGCTGCTCTGGTGAGAAGAAGAACAGTACGCAATGGCCATTTGGAGTGAGGCAGCTCGACGAAGGTGGAATTCCAAAATTTGGCTCCTCCCAAGGTCTCCGCCATGGTGTTTTCCGGCGATCCAGGCGGCCGGCCGGCAGGCAAGGGTCACCCTCGAGTTCGGGTGGGTCGTGGCTGGGGTTTTGTGTAGGCAATTGAGCTTTGCCATGTGTAAAGGGCTTGGATTAAAATGGCATGGGGGAGAGGCCATTTTGGCTTGATTTGGTCCAAGCCATGGTTTTGGGTTAGGTTCACCTCCCCATGGTTTGGTTTTAGGCTGAGAGGATCATGTGAGTCAACCTATCAAAGGTAGTGAAGTCCACATCAAGGATTAGGTGGCAAAGTATGGTTTAGAGTGTATCATGTTTAAGGTAAAAAAAAGGTGTAAAAAGGTTTAAGAAAGAGATCCCCTCTCTTGCCATTAATGGCTTGGTGAGTTGGAAAGTAGATTCCATGGCTCTCATGGCTCCCATGTGGCTCATGCATGGCTTCATGGCTCCATTTGGCTTGGGAAAAGTTAAGTCAACTTTCATGAGGAAGGATTTTGTGATTTTTGGCATTTTGATGGGAAATGTTATGGGGCTTGATTTGGAATTGTCTAATGATAAATTAGGACTTTAGGAATGATTTTAAATTGAATGTGTGATGAGGGAAAGTGTCATGTGGGCTTTTAGATTGATTTGGGCTTTTGAATTTGGTAAAGGTGGGCTTTTAGAATGGTTTAAGGGGATGGGCTTTTAAGTTTAAAAACAAATTGGTAAGTGGAAATTTTGCAAAGGGCCATGCCAAATAAATGTTGAATTTAATTTAAGGATGTGTCTTGAATGATTTGAAGCAAATTTGAGGTGGTTTGGAATTTAATTGGGTTGAATTTGGGTTCATTTGGTAAATGGGCCAATCTAGGTCAAATTGGGCTAATTTGGGCCAATGTTGGGCTAAGGTTGAAATTGATGTAAAATTAATGTTGGGAAATGTTTATGGGAGTGTTTCAAAGAGGTTTTAACTTTGGTTGGGTTTTGATTTTGGGACTTGGGCTTATTTGGGTTAGGTTTGGGTTTAGGTCAAAATTGGGCTTTTTGGTTTTGGGTTGAATTTGAGTGGGGTTTGGGTCCAAAATTTGGGCAAATCATGTTAGTGTTTTGTTTGTGGGGATGTTAGGGAAAGTTTAGAAAAGGTTTGGGGTCCATTGGAGTTAAATTGGTTTGGTTTGGGCTAAGTTTGGGTCATGGGTCCAAATTGGGCTTTAAGCTCAAAAGTGAAATTGGACCCAAATGTTAATCAAATTGGACTTGTATTTGGTCTAGATTGATATTGTGGATATCAATTTGAAGTTTAGAATTTAATTGGACCAAAATTGGGGTCAATTGGGTAGATTTGGTTTGACATTGGGTTCACTTGGGTTAAGAATGGGCTAAATTGGGGATTTTGGTGAAAGTGGGGTAAATTGACAACATTGGCCCATGGTGTAGTTGGACAAAATGAAATTGGGAATATTTTGGATTTTTCTGGAATTTTCTGGGAATTTTCTGAATTTTTGGATTTTTGGGTCAAGAGGGGCATTTTGGTAATTTGGAGGGTATTGGGGGATACTTTTGGAATTTTTGGTATTTTTGGCTATGGATGATCAATTTGATTGGTGAGGAAATGTTCAAGGTTAATTTTGGGGAATTTTGGGTGATTTGGTAATTTTGGAGGATTTGGGCAATTTTAAGGGCTTTTGGTAGGTTTGATAGGTGTAGGGTCCCCGGAGTCAAAAATTGAAATTTTGGAAGAATGAAGATTGATCAAATATGAGTGAAATGGAATCACTTTGGTTGAGCCATGAAGTTATATTAAGTCTGTATGAGCCATGAGAGGACTCATTTGAGGCATTCACTATGTTGTTCCTAACCCTCTTAGCTAGGGGCTTAGGGGTTAAGGTCCATCCATATGAATTACCTTTATGAGTCAAGGAGTCAAGTTGGGTATGGATGTGGTTTTAGGATTTGTATTGTGTGTGTGATAGTGTAGAGTGTGAGTGTAGTGAGTGTGTAAGTCAACCCTCACCAGACCAGGCCACCCAGGGTAGTCCTAAGGCCAAAGAGTCCTATAGGGAACTCATCCTTTAAACCTCCACATATTGGTCTTAACCCTCCAAGTGGCCTGATGGTTTACAATCAAACATGTGGGGTTTGAAGGGAGTCAAGAAGTGTTTGGAATTTCTAAGTGGTGGGTCCCATTTCTAGTCCTCTAAGATAGTCAAAGGAAAAGCCTAAGGCTAGATCCTAAACACTAAAGAGGGAAGAGCCCACCATGCTCCGAGCTCCTTGTTGTTGCAGAGGTTTAGTTTTAGAATTCATAAATCAGGAGATGAGAGAAGTGTTTTGGTTTAGAGAAAATCTTAAAATCCGAGTGTTTTTAATATTTTAATTAAAACAAATCTTAAAGTTGTTTAAACAGAACCGATTAAGATCCCACGGTTCCGTCATCCCGGCACCATTTTTTTCATTGAATTCACTTAGTCCAGATGAACTTGCTAAACTCAACTGAATGAGTTCCACACTTTTATTTAGACCTTGGGAAATCCCATTAGCAACACGTGGGTTACATCATCCGAGGTATTCCCGATCATTCAACGAGACGTTTTAATTTAGTTGCAATTGTAGTTTTGTTGTTCTGTTTGTGATTAAATTTTGAGTTGTTTTATATTTGAAATGTTGTGGCGGTAATTTTTATCTTGTAATGACTTTTAATTTAGTTTTAGTTTTAGTTTAGGGACTATCCTAAAGGTTTTGGTTTTCATGCAACAGTTGTTTATCATGCAAGAAAAGTAAAGTGCATTTGTAATAAAGTAATTTGCAATAAAATAAAAGCGTACCTGGAGGGTCTTCCCGTCATCCCAAGCTGCACACAAAACACATGTTAGGGCATTTAAGTATTTATAGCAATTACCTAGGTAAAGCTAAGGGCAAGGTTTCTGGTTTTCTACCAAGATCCTAATCCTATAGCTAGTCATTCCTATGACGTCTAGGTTTTCAATTTTGTTTATGGATGATTTTCTGCACCAAAGAATAATTAAGTTCAATTGTTCCGATAAAACACACCGTCATATTGAGGAAGTGCTTAAGACGAATCTTAAACATCTTTTCAATATTGCTGGAATTGTTCTAAGTCCAATAGATTTAATTAATCAGGTGAATTAATCATCCGAGGTTTAATTAAGTTTTGTTCTTTTGCTCGCAGTGAACTAGGATGTTCGAATATCCTATAAATGAAGTGACACTTCACTTAATACTCCATTTAGGAGTTATGATAACAAGAGCTTTTAAGGGCAAATTGATGTTTTAGTGATTTGTGATTTAATTTAATTTTAATTAATGGATTTAAGTTTGGAATAGTTGTTCAAGTTGTTTTTAGATTTATTTTTGAATTCTTTAAGTCTTAAGTGATGTTATATTTAATTCAATTTAATTTAATTTAATTTAATTTAATTTAATTTGGTTTAATTTAATTTTAATTTAGATTTATTTTAATTTTAATTTAATTTTAATTTTATTTTAATTTGATTTTATTTTTTTTAATTTAATTTAATTTAATTTAATATGTTTTAATTTAATTTAATTTAACTTGAATTTACTTTGATTTAATTATGATTTAATTTAATTTTAATTTGATTTAATTTTTATTTTTAATGTTTTAAAGATGATTTAATTCAATTGTTAAAGTATTAATTTAATTGAAATTTTGATTTAATTTAGTTTAAATATTTTAATTTTAATTTAATTTAATGATTAAGTCTTTTAGTATTTTAAATCTTGAGTTTGGATTATCATTTTAATTGGGAATTAAATATTATTGAAGTGATTAATTTAGGGACTCTTAAATTAAAGATTAAATGTCTTCTTAATAATATCCCTATTTTAATAATTTCAATTTTCATTAATCTTCCAAAATTAATTAATTAATTGATTAAGGTTTACTTTAATTAATCTTAAAAAAGATTAAAGGGTCTCTACCCTTTAATTATTTAAATTTCAATCATCCAAATCAGATTAGGATCAAATATTTTACTCTCTCATTTTATTAAGCCTAAAGTTTTAATTATGGGTTAAAATTTTAATTACCATTTTGCCCTTCAAGCTTAATAATTCCATAACTCACTAATTTGAGCTTAAATGAATTTGAAATTTTTATGTGACTTCACTCACATGTCAATTAAGACATTAGAGGAGAAAATGTGATTTTTCTGTATTTAATTTATTTATATAATTATTTTTAATGGAAAATAGAGATTTCCAATGAAAATTCAATAAGATGACCAAGGGAATTTTTCTGTCCTTAAGAAAATTATGGGGCCTTCCTAATGACCAGAGGACCACTTGGACTAATTTTGGTGATTTTTTGAATTATATTTTATTTATTATAATTATTTTGAGTCTTGGAGTATTAATTAATTTAAATATAAAATAAAGGTTGAAAAATGAATTTTATATTTTTCAAAAATCTCTCTGATATCAAGGAAACTAGAGAATCAATTTTTATAATTTTCTGATTTTGCTTTGATTTATTAGAATTACTTTAGGGAATGTTAAGAAAATTCATTTTTTTTAATTCAAAAAAATTAATTTAGGCCTTTAAAATTCAATATCTTATCCTAGAGACTTAGGAAAATATTTGGTTTGTTTCTAAATTTTTAGAATTCAAAATATGACATATTGGTGATTTTTAATATTTTTGTGATTTTTATTATTTTTAAATTATTAAAAATATTAAAATAAGCTTAAAAATCAACTTTTTTAGAAAATTGCAATTTTAATTTTCTTAAATTTCCCTGATATCAGAGAAGCTCCAAAACCATTTTTGTGAATTTTTGAAAAGTATTTTGTGAGTTATGAATTTTTAAAATTTAATTTTATTCATGGGGTTTAATTAACCTATTTGGTGGGGCTAACCAAGTCCAATTGGTTTCAAATTTTTATGTGGTGTTCTCCTATCCCTATAGAGCAGTGGAGAATAGTTTTCAAGTCAATTTGATGTGGGATTATCCCTAATTAATTAAAGTTCAATTTTGGGTATTTAGGCCAATTAGGGCTGTTCCAAGTGAATTAACTCAAAACTTATTTTTCCTAGGGTCCTCTGGTTATAAGAAACATCACCAAATTTTTCTAGAATTTATTTCATAACATGCTAATTATTGGAATTTTAATACTCAAAATAGTAACATGAACTTGGAAAATCAATAACTTTTCATAGGGATGGCCTCTGACCTTGGAAAATTCAAAGAATGTTCCCAAGTTCAGAGGCTTCAAAAGCCTTATGGTCTCATGCTATGGTGAATTGTTTACATGCATGGAGAATTAAAATAGTCAAGAGAGTAAATAAATCATTAAAAATAAAATACTTAATGAAATGATTTAATTTCTTTTCCACATTATTCTCCTCTTTTCACTGAGCAAGAGGGTATTTTTATTTTATTTTTAGGATTTTTCTACACAAAGTTATGCATTTTTCAAGTTCTGGTAATTAAATAAATAAGAAAAATCCCTATTTTCCTACTTATCCACGCGGCGCCACGCCATCCTCGGCAGCTCCGAAGGGCCACACGGCGCGCTCTAATTCGGCGCCGCCATCAGACTCAGCGCTCCAGGGGCCCGCTGTATCGTTCCGTCGCTCCATCCTGCGCGATCCTGGTCGTCTGTCTGCGCGTGTATTAAATGAACGGCAACCGTTCATCGTCCCCAAGCCTCCTAGCCTGAGAACCGTCCACACTAAATCCTTAATATCTCACTCAATACTTAACGGATTTTTATGTTCTTGTGCTCTATGGATTCGTCATGAAGAGACGAATACATCTATACGGTAATCATGCATTGAAATTAAGGCATTTGAAATGGAGAATCTCCAGAAGCTCGGGATAAAGAGTTAGCTCATACCTTAGCTCAGAGACGTGTGGCTTCAATCTGAGGGATGTGTCACCTTCGATTGGGTCCAAGCAAGCTCCAGATGAAGTCCCTTGGCCTGGTGAATTGTCTAGGTATGATTTCGACGAAGCCCGATCACAACCTTTGGAGTCTGGAACAGCTGAGTGGTCTGGAGAGGGGGCTTCCACTGGGGAACTCCTTCTCTTGGTCTGGTGAAGGTGTAGGACCAATCAATTTGGAGATTGGCTCACTGTGGTGAAGTGTCCTGGTTTTGGGCTTGAATTTCAACTCTGAAATTGAGCCCACAGAGAGGAAATGGCAGGGGGATTTCAGTGGGGATCAAGTTCTCTATGTGTAGAGAGTGGTCTGGGATGATTTTGGCGGTGGTTTCGGTAAGGTTTTTTCAGCACCTCCCTTGGCCGAGAGGAGGGGGTGTTTAAATAGGAGAGGCTGGAGGGCCTCCCGTGGGGTTTAAGGGTTGGGATCACTGCTTCGGTGAGGAGAAGAACAACTGCAATGGCCATTTGGAGTGAGGCGGCTCAAGCAAGGTGGAATTCCAAAATTTGGCTCCTCCCAAGGTCTCGGCCATGGTGTTTTCCGGCGATCCAGGCGGCTAGCAGGCAGGCATGGGTCACCCTCAGGTTCAGGTGAGTCAGGGCTGGAGGTTTGTGCAAGCAATTGGCCAATGCCATGTGTAAAGGGGTTAGATCAAAATGGAATGGGGGCATGGCTATTTTGGCTTGGTTTGGGTCAACCCATGTGTTTGGGTTGGGTTCACCTCCCCATGACTCTGGTTTTAGGCCGAGAGGATCATGTGAGTCAACCTACCAAAGGTAGTGAAGTCCACATCAAGGATTAGGTGGCAAAGTATGGTTTAGAGTGTATCATGTTTAAGGTAAAAAAAAGGTTTAAAAAGGTTTAAGAAAGAGATCCCCTCTCTTTCCATTAATGGCTTGGTGAGGTGGAAAGTAGATTCCATGGCTCTCATGGCTCCCATGTGGCTCATGCATGGCTTCATGGCTCCATTTGGCTTGGGAAAAGTTAAGTCAACTTTCATAAAAAAAGGATTTTGTGAATTTTGGCATTTTGATGGGAAATGTTATGAGGCTTGATTTGGAATGGTTTGATGAAGTATTTGAAAGTTAGGGAAGGTTTTAATTGGAATGAATGATGAAGTGTAGTGTCATGTGGGCTTTAAATTGATTTGGGCTTTTGAATTTGGTAAAGGTGGGCTTTTAGAATGGTTTAAGGGGATGGGCTTTTATGTTTAACAATGGGCTTTTAGATAAAAAATTTTGCAAAGTGCCATGCCAAATAAATGTTGAGTTTAGTTTAAGGATGTGTCTTGAATGATTTGAAGCCAATTTGGAATTGAATTGGGTTGAATTTGGGTTCATTTGGTAAATGGGCCAATATAGGTCAAATTGGGCTAATTTGGGCCAATGTTGGGCTAGAGTTGAAATTGATGTAAAATTAATGTTGGGAAATATTTATGGGAGTGTTTCAAAGAGGTTTTAACTTTGGTTGGGTTTTGATTTTGGGACTTGGGCCTTTTTGGGTTAGGTTTGGGTTTAGGTCAAAATTGAGCTTTTTGGCTTTGGGTTGAATTTGAGTGGGGTTTGGGTCCAAATTTTGGGCAAATTATGTTAGTGTTTTGTTTGTGGGGATGTTAGGGAAGGTTTAGAAAAGGTTTGGGGTCAATTGGAGTTGAATTGGTTTGGTTTGGGCTAAGTTTGGGTCATGAGTCCAAATTGGGCCTTAAGGTCAAAAGTGAAATTGGATTCAAATGTTAACCAAATTGGACTTGGATTTGGTCTAGATTGATATTGTGGATATTAATTTGAAGTTTAGGATTGAATTGGACCAAAATTGGGGTCAATTGGGTAGATTTGATTTGAAGCCAATTTGGATATTAAATTGGGGGTTTTGGTAAAAGTAGGGTAATTGACAAAATTGGCCCATGGTGTAGTTAGACAAAATGAAATTGGGAATATTTGGGATTTTCATGAATTTTCTAGGAATTTTCTGAATTTTTGGATTTTTGGGTCAAGAGGGGCATTTTGGTAATTTGGAGGGTATTGGGGCATACTTTTGGAATTTTTGGTATTTTTGGCTATGGATGATCAATTTGATTGGTGAGGAAATGTTCAAGGTTAATTTTGGGGAATTTTGGGTGATTTGGAAATTTTGGAGGATTTAGGCAATTTTAAGGGCTTTTGGTAGGTTTGATAGGTGTAGGGTCCCCGGGGTCAAAAATTGAAATTTTGGAAGAATGAAGATTGGAAGAATGAAGATTGATCAAATATGAGTGAAATGGAATCACTTTGGTTGAGCCATGAAGTCATATTAAGCCTATATGAGCCATGAGAGGACTCATTTGAGGCATTCACTATGTTGTTCCTAACCCTCTTATCCAGGGGCTTAGGGGTTAAGGTCCATCCATATGAATTACCTTTATGAGTCAAGGAGTCAAGTTGGGTATGGGTGTTGTTTTAGGATTTGGATTGTGTGTTTGAGAGTGTAGAGTGTGAGTGTAGTGAGTGTATAAGTCAACCCTCACCAAACCAGGCCACCCAGGGTAGTCCTAAGGCCAAAGAGTCGTATAGGGAACTCATCCTTTAAACCTTCACATTTGATTTCAACCCTCTAGGTGATTAGGGGTCTGCAGTCAACCTTGTGGGGTTTGTAGGGAGTTAAGAAGTGGTTTAAATTTCTAAGGGATGGGTCCCAATTCTAGTCCTCTAAGATAGTCAAAGGAAAAGCCTAGGGCTAGATCCTAAACACTAAAGAGGAAAGAGAAGACCTCATCAAAAATGAGGTCAACACATATCTTTGTGTAGAAAAATCACAAAAATAAAATAAAAATACCCCCTTGCTCTGTGAATAGAGGAGAATAACGTGGAAAAAGAATTGAGTTAATTTGATGAGCATTTTATTTTTAATTAATTATTTACTCATTTCAGTATTTTAATTCTCCATTTGCATAGATAATTCACCATGGCATGAGACCATAGGGCTTTTGAAGCCTCTGATCTTGGGAACATTTCCTGAATTTTTCAAGGTTAAAGGCTATCTCTATGGCAAGTTATGTGTTTTTCAACTTTATGTCAGTGTTTTTGGTATTTTAATTCCATTAAATATCATATTGCTTAGAAAATTCTAGGAAAATTTGGGGAAGTTTCTTAAGACCAGAGGACCCTAGGATAATTATGTTTTGAGTTAATTCATTGAGAATAACCCTAATTGGCCTAATTACTCAAAACTGGACTTTAATTAATTAGGGTTAACTGCACATCAAAAGAACATGAAAATAATTCTCCACTGGTCTTTAGGATCAGAGGAACCTCACATAAAAATTTGAAATCAATTGGAAATGCTTAACTCACTAAATGGATTAATTAGATCCCATGAGTAAAATTAAACTTTGAAAATTCATAACTCCAAAAGTACATCTCAAAAATTCACCAAATTGATTTTGGGACTTCTCTGATAACAGAGAAGTCTAAGAAAATCAAAATTGGAATTTTCTAAAAATTTTCATTTTAAATCATATTTTTAATATTTTAATAATTAAAAAATCATAAAAATCACAAAAATATTAAAAATCATAAAAATGTCATATTTTAACTCTTAATCACTTAGGAATAAACTAAATATTTTTCTCAAGTCCCTAGGATAAGATATTGAATTTTAAAAGCCCTAAAACAATTTTTGAATTAAAAAATGAATTTTCCAACATTTTCACTAAATTAATTTTTATAAATCAAAGAAAAATCAAAAAAATATAAAACTTTTTTCTCTAAACTCTTTGAGGTCAGAGAGATTTAAGAAAAGTATAAAATCCATTTTTCAACTTTAATTTTATTTTATAATTGATTAATACTCCAAAACTCAAAATAATTATAATAAATAAAATATATTTCAAAAAAATCACCAAAATTGGTCCAAGTGGTCCTCTGGTCATTAGGAACATCCCATAATTTTTTTAAGGACAGAAACCTTACCTTGGTCATGTTGTTGAATTTCCATTGAAAATCCCTATTTTCTATTAAAATAAATATATAGATTAAATTAAAAAACAGAAAAAATCACATTTTCTCCTCTAATGTCTTAATTAACATGTGAGTGAAGTGACATAAAAAATTTCAAGCTCATTTGAGCTCAATTTGATATGTTATGAAATAATTAAGCTTAAAAGGGCATATTAATAATTAAGAATTTTAACCCCTAATTAAAACTTTAGGTTTAATCATAATGGGGGGTAAAATATTTGATCTTAATTCTTTCTTAGATGATTGAAACTTTAGAAAGTACAAGGGTAGGAACTCATTGATCACTTTTAATAAACCAAAAAAATGAAACCTTAATTAATTAAATAATTTGAATTTTTGAAGAATAATTAAAAAATTTTGGATTATTAAAATGGGGATATAATTTAGAGAGACTATAATCACTTAAACTAAAATCTCCAAATGAATCACTTTAATTATATTTAACTCTTAATTAAACTTAAGATGATAATTGAAATTAATAAATTAATAATAAAAAAAGGTAACCTTTAATTAAATTAAAACTTAAAAGATTAAATAACTTGATAATTAAATTGAAATAAATTTAAAACATTAAAAAAATTTAATTTCAAAAATCACTTGAAAGCAAATTTAAAACAAACTTAAAACATCAAAATCAATTTCAAAAAATAATTCTTAATTAAAAAATCAAACCAATTAAAAGTTAATCTAGAATATTGCAATTAAATTAAAATTAAATCATTAAAGTCTAAATTAGATAATTTAAACTCCTCTTTCAATTCAAATAGTTTAAAACACTTAAGAATAAAACAACTTGAACACTAATCCAAACTTAAATTTATTAAAATTTTATAACTAAATTAAATCACCTTAAAACATTAATTCTAATTTTAAATCGTTGAGATTCTTAATAAATTGATTTGCCCCTAAAGACTTTTATCATTATAACTCTTAAATGAAGCATCAAGTGAGGTATCACTTCATTCATGGGATAATCAAATGTCCTAAGTTCACTGAGCAAGAGTTAAAACTTAACTAAAAATTTTTGGACGATTAATTCACCTGTGCAATAAAACTCATTTGGACTCGAAATAATCCCAGAAGTATTGAAAAGATGTTTAGGATTCGTCCTAAGCACTTCCTCAATATGATGGGATGTTTTAGAAGAACAATTGAATTTAATTGTTCTTTGGTGAAGAAAATCAACCTTAACAAAATACAAGAACATAGACGTCATAGGAAGTGACTAGCAATAGGATTAGGATTTTGGTAGCCAACCAAAACCTTTCCCTTAGCTTTACCTAGGTACTTATTATAAATATTTAAATGCTTTAACATGTGTTTTAAGTGCAGCTTGGAAATGACGAGAAGACCCTCCAGGCACGCTTTTATTTTATTGCAATTTATTTACTTACCTGCATTGCACTTTACTTTTCTTGCATGATAAATAGGATTGTTGCATGAAAACTGAAACCTTTAGGATAGTCACAAAACTGAAACCAAAACTAAATTAAAAGTCACACAAGATAAAATTCACCATCACAACATCTAAAATATAAAATAACTCAAAATTTAATCACAAACAGAACAACAAAACCACAACTTTAACTAAATTAAAATGTCTCGTTGAATGATCGGGAATACCTCGGATGATGTAACCCACGTGTTGCTAACGGGATTTCCCACGGTCTAAATGAAAGTGTGGAACACATTCAGTTGAGTTTAGAAAATTCATTTCGACTAAGTGAATTCAATGAAAATAACGGTGCCGGGATGACGGAACCGTAGGATCTTAATCGGTTCTGTTTAATCAACTTTAAGATTTGTTTTAATTAAAAACACTAAAAATATTTGGACTTTAAGATTTCTAAACCAGAACACTTTCACATGTCTTGATTCTCACTTTCTAAAAATCAAACCTCTGCAACAACGAGGAGCATGAAGCATAGTGGGCAGCACGGCCATCGTCTCAAGCAAAACTTGAATCTACGTCAGCAAAACTATCCTTAGTATTAAATAACAAGTCATAGGATTTCGAGGTAATTTGCCTAGTGCAACATAAATCCTCAACTTTTTGTTAGGCTTTTGCATAATCATGTTATGCAAATTAAGCCCTAACCGGTACTAGGACTCCGAGGTAGTTGTTTGGTACGACATAAACCCTCACATCTTCGAGGCTATTTGTATGATCATATCATACAAATATAAGTCCTAATTAATTAAAATTGGCAAGATCAAAATATTAAATAAACTCTCAAATTGAAGCCAAACAATAGGATAGTTTGGGAAGTTGCCAAGATTCTTCTTGGATCCTCAGCTTCTCCTACTTCTCTTCCTTTGGACTCTCAAAATAAACTGTTCCAAATTTGAGCTATTCCCTATTGAAATTTCGAAAATTCAATCCTTTGAAATCTTAAGCTTTGAAATTTTTGAAAGTAAAATCACTGATCATTATCGAGAGTTTTCTTAAGTGTTTTCGGACATTTAAGATATAATTAACTATAGGGGCTTGCCCTTATAGGGAACTTTAAGAACCCAGGTAATATAAACCCTGCTTAATTCATTTATATTAAGCAGGGGAACTTGTCGGCTAATAAAATTGGTTCACAGACCAAATGGATGTCACAAATCTTCTAGTTTATTTAATCGAGTCCCATCATCAAGCAGTGTGTCTATTCTTGAGGATAGATACACGATTTGTGGTGCGGCGCTCGTTTATATAAACTATTTGGGATGTATGATCGGTTTGATTTCATATCTTAAAATTTTCAAACTTAAAATTATTTTCAAAATCAAATGTTACTTTCCAAATTATATATATATATTTAAATTAAATTTAAAATCTAAAATTTGCCAACAATTTCTGTAGGCGACCCCTTTTCAAAATACAACAACACAACCTAAAAATATGTCGATAACTTCTGGCGACTCCGCTGGGGACTAGTTCCTCTCTCCATTTTGATCAGATCGTTTTGCTTTCATAAATCTGTAGTGTATCCATGTCCCTAGTGGAGCAAACTACCATTCTTTCCATTGGCATACCACGTTCATTTCTATCTTGAACGGGTATAGCCAACTTCTCTCAGATTTAGGAGCCACTGTTTAGACACCCCTAAACAGAGAGGTTCCTAAATCCTTTTACCTCTTTTCTGAGGTGGGGTGGACCCCCAATAGGTGTTAGCTTAGGAGAGGTCCCTCGAGTTGAGAAGTTTTGCGAGACTTTCTCTTCCTTTCCAATTCTGAATCGTGTCCTTTACCTTTTCTATAACCTTCCTCCTTTAATTGTTTTGTTCCTAACAAACAAATCCCCTAACAAACGACTCTTTTAATAAATGAATTCACTTAGAAATCATAAATACACTAAGATAAACGAAAATGTGTTCGGACTCTTTCTTTTTCGTCCTAAGTTTTGCGACAAAGGGAAGCATAATTCGGGACTGACGTTTCGGAATCTACCCTGCAAAAAATGACTGCCCAAAGTTAATCTTCACCTTCACCAAAGGACTGGCCTTGGCTGTCTACAAGGATGAGCTGCCTGACAATGGGATCATCCGTTTCAGACAAGGATTCGGTATACAGATATCAAGTTCGCTGACGTCACTCTCTTCGCACTAATGGACAAAGTGTCAGAAACTGAGAAACCCCTGATTGAGTTCAACCTACAATCGACTCAAGAATTCCCTCCCCTGCAAAGGGTTCCAGCTGAAAGAAGTACTGATATTCGTAGGAGGACTGTTGTCTCTACCCCCACCGGTCTAGTCATCTCTGCACCTACCCCGACTTCTGCCAAACTGAAGGGGAAGGAAATCCAAGTCTGTGATGAGCCTGTCACCGTGGAGGGTACAAATTTTGCTACAATACCATCTATTTTCGAGATTGGGTCCAGTTCAAGAGTTGCACCCCTAACTCGGACTCAAAGGAGAAATAGAAGCAGAAAGATAGCCAGGATTGAGAAAGCCAAGGCCGTTAAAGTTGCTTTCCTGGAAGAGATCCCTAAACTTTCTGAGTATACACCTCTATTGGAAGGAAGTAGGTTTCACCCCCTCTCTGCTGCATCGGATGAAGAAGACGTCCGAAGGATTGCTGCTACATTACCCTGACCTGCATACTATAGTAACTACAAAAGAAAAAGGGTTAAGACTGCGCCATTTGCTCGGCTACAAGCTGTGATAGAAAAATTGGCAAAGAAAGAAAGATGCTCCGTGTCAGAAATCCTAAGAAGAATGGGATGAGTGCCAGCTAGATCCCGCCTTGGACCGCGAGTAGAGCCTGTCACTGCCGTAGAGAAACCAAGGAAGAAAATGAGAGCTAGTTCACCTGTTGTTGTATCAGGCCATCATATTAGGGAGGACACCACCTACCAGCATATTTCCGACAGACCGTCCGGTCCTAGGCCTTCTGCTGCAAGAAGGATGGTGTGGCGACCTATTATTACCGAGCCGAGACCAGCACAACGTCCTAAGAAGAAAAGCCTCGTCAAAGAGCCTAAATCAGAAAAAAGTGCTACCGCAATAAAAGAAACTCCCGAAAAAGAAGTTCAACAGCCATCACACGACAACCGCGAGACTGTCTGGAAGAGACCCCTCGAGGATACTATAGGAAAGCTAAGGACGGATATCCGACGGTTGGCAAAAGAAAGAGGAGAAAAGTTGGAAAATGAAGTTGATTCATCAGAGTTCATGGATGAGGAGTATGCCGAGATCAATATGGTTGAGACACGAGCATCATCAGCTTCGCAAGGTGCTCCGGCAGCTGCGGAAAGAGATGAACCGGAAGTGATGAGAGCACAGCTTCGGGAAAGAGATGACACAATTTCCCAGATGGCAAAGAGGATGGAAGAGATGGCTGCTGCTTTAGCCACTCTCCAGAGTCAGGTACAACTTCAGAAAGAAACACCCTCAGAGATCATCCATATTTCAGATGGAGGAAAAGAAATCTCATCCGTCAACGGAGATGAGCCACCAAAGAAGGATTCTACACGGAATATGATTCCCGAAAAGGACATTAAAAACATGGTAGAACAGCAGGTGCGAGAAGCCTTAGCACAATCTAAGAGCTGAGCATCTATTCATACGGGTAGACCTTACACCGAAGAGTTCGATGCAGTCTAATACCCAAAAGGTTTCGTACCACCTCTATTTAAGACTTTTGATGGAACGGGAAACCCCCGGCAGCATGTCGCACATTTTTGTGCTAGTTGCTGCAATGCCGGTGGGAGTGACGCTTACTCTTCCGTCGGCTCATCAGCAGTTTGTCAGGGATCGCCTTCGACTGGTACGCAGAATTGCCAAATGGTTCAGTTAAGACCTTTACAGAATTGGAAAACCCCTTCGTTAAGCGGTTTGTCGGGGCTCGGCACCACATCACCATCAGTGATCTAGTGGTGGAGCACCAGAAACTTAACGAGACTTTAGTGGATTACATACTTCGATGGAGGAACTTAAGCATGAAGTGTGAACCACAGCTTCAAGAACAGCATGCAGTCGGCATCTTGCTTAAGAGTATCCATGGCCCGATAGCACTTCTCCTTAAAGGATTTACAATCAAGACTTTCAAGAAGTTGCTCAGTAAGGCCGGGAGCTTGCAAGAAGAGGTAAAGCAGTTAAGTTTCGTGGACAAGAACGATAAGCAGAAGCTCGTAAAAGCATTCGAAAAGAAATCCAGAATCGTCGCAGCAGTAGATAAGGGCAAGCAGCCGGTTCAGATACAGCCAGAGCGCCCACAGCCTAGTTATCAACCACCGCAACGGACATACCAACAACTGCAACAGATTTATCAGCAACCTCAGCAGGGTTATCAACAGCCTCGACCGAGCTATCAGTCGCCTCAGCATTATGAACAACCTCCTTGTCCACAGCGTACCTTTAAAGATTTTCTGAATAAGGAATATCCATTCAAGACTGAAGCAGTAGCAAAGATGTTCCGCAGTTTAATGAAAACACCAGATTTTCAGCTACCAGAGCCCAAGAGGCCAGAAGAAGTCAACAAGAAAGATCATCCAAAATATTGCCCTTACCACCGGATGCTCGGGCACAACATAGAGGATTGCATCACTTTCAAGAATTGGCTTGATGACAATCTCCGGAAAGGGAACATAATGATCCCGAAGGAATACATGAAGTAACCCCAAAAAGGAGGTTCCGTCAATGTTATCTCGATGGATCCTATTGTTCCGATAAACCCGTATACGACCGATGATGGATGGAGTACCGTCTGGACAAAGTCTTCAAAGAAAATTTTGGATCACATCCAGACCGCTTCGGTACGCGCTTCAACTCAAAGTTTGAAACCTGCCGAGCCGGCACTATCACTTGCGATCGAAGAACCGCCTCAGAAGGAGGAGAAGATCGTAAAAGAGAAGAAGACCGAGGCTCTGAAGGGTAGACTAGGGGCTGCTTATCCTAGGATGGTTGTTTCCGATTCGGGGGAGAAATCCCTCGAACTTCTAACTCTGTATGATTATTTGCTCGCCCCAGCGGGATCTTATAATGATAAGAGTTATGGCGTTGGCTGCGTTTTGACTGTTTCTAACGATTACGTAACTAGCGACAACCGGCTTAATCCGGATCTCAATTCCAATACAAATAACGATTCTCAAATCATACACAACATCGATGACCACGACGAAGAAGATGTTCACAAAGGAGGCTATGAAAGCTCAACAAGCAACGAGTCCATTTGTGAATTTCGAGGAGCTTCAATCGCGATAGAATTAGAGTTATCGGATTCTGAAGCAACTCCAGAAGAGCCAGTCGTTCCAATTCAAGGGGAAACATCGGTAGATCCAGCACCAGACTCAGAACATGTAACTGAAGTCAATCTAAGAAGCGGAAAAGTTCTACCCCCGAGAATGGGTCTAAAGGATAAAGGAAAGCAGGTGGTTGCTCAGGAGGAGCCAACCCCAGCAGAGGAATTGCCCATTCGGGAAGAAACTGAGGAACGTGGTAATAAAGTAGACTATAACGTGTTAGCCCATCTTAGGAAGCTACCAGCCAAACTAAGATCCTGTCAAAAGAGATGAGGAAAGCTCTGACCAAGGCTCTACTTGATCCAGAGATTTGTTTAGCTCAAATGGCCGGTAATTCCTTCGACAAGGTTTGCTCGTTAAAAGAACAGCGAGGTGTTACCTTCACAGACAATGATCTATTACTGGGAACAGCTGATCACAACCGACCATTGTACATTTCACTCATTATTGGAAAGTTTACGTTCTCCAGAGTGTTGGTAGATCCGGAAGCATTAATTAACATAATGAATCTTCGGACGCTATCATATTTGGAAATTGATGCTCGTGAGCTTAAAGAAGACAAGATGTTATTGAGAGGCTTCAATCAGAAAGGAGAAAGAGCTCTTGGATTGATAACACTACTGATGAAGATCGGTGATTTAACAAAGACAACAGTAAAATTCCATATAATTGATTCTGAGACATCGTTTAACGCTCTACTGGGTCGGCCATGGATCCATGAAAACCGGATGGTACCGTCATCTCTACACCAGTGCATAAAGTATTACGAAGGAGGAGAACAATGTATCAAAGGTGACTTGCAACCATTCTCCGTACACGAGATTGGAATTCATGAAGATGCAGCCTATTACGCGCCTCCAAAGAAAACAATCTTCTCCAGAAATGTCATACCAAATGAAGCAAAAGAAGTGCAAGACGATGAAGAGCCTGAAATTCTAGTCCAACAGTTACTCACCACTCCCTTACGGCGAGATGGTGAAGGTTTCTCCAAAACTTGCACCCGAGGTCGAGGCCGGGGATGAGGTCGTGGAAGAGACGTCGGAACAGTTGGACAGAAGAAACCAGCCATCGACTTTGATTGGGAGAACAGTTCTGAAGAAGAAGAAATCAAGAAAGAAGCAGCGGCGATAAGTCAGAAGAAACCCCAGTTCATGATCTCTCTCGAAGATGAAAAGAATGAAGAATATAAATCAATGTACGAGAAGATTAACCACTATGTACATACTATGACCCTAACCCCGATCCACCCTAATAAAGTCGAGGGTATGATGGTCAAGGAAGTGCATGGTGGTGGTACTAAACCAATCAAGTTTTACCGTGGTGCTTCTTCTTCCAAAACTGAATATGATGTACAATTTGAAGATGTTGCTTCATCTGAACTAATGGAACTGCCTTTTGAGTGGTACTCTCCTTGTGTTCAAAATTTAATTCAATGTGGTGTCTTACCTCAATAATGGACAAAAGGTCAATCACAACACTTTGAAAAATTATGGAATAATGTCAGTCGGCCTCCCAATTCAAAACACGGTCTTGGATTCGGCACAGTAGGATCAGTTGATGATATGGGATTTTGTTTGGTTGTCACTTGCGAGCCTAATGAAGACTGTTTGGAAACTTCAGATGATCTCGAAGATCTACCAATTGAAGATGCTCCGCCAGATTTCGAAGAAGAAATTAAATCTACAATAGACGAGTTAATGGAAGTTAACTTAGGTACTAGCGAAGAGCCTAGGCCGACCTTTGTTAGCTCCTTACTCAATAAAGAAGACTCTGAAAACATAATCAAGCTATTAATGGAGTTCAAAGACTATTTTGCTTGGAGTTACGACGAAATGCCAGGATTAGCTCTAGAGGTTGCAGTTCACAGGCTAGGAGTGGATCACACTGCTGTTCCAATCAGACAAGCTCCGAGAAGAATGCGTCAAGAGATTGAACAACAAGTAATAGCTGAAGTTAAGAAGCTAATAGACACTAAATTTATCCGTGAAGAGCAATACCCGACTTGGTTAGCCAATGTGGTACCAGGTCGAAAGAAGAATGGTCAGATCAGAATCTGCGTGGATTTCAGAGATTTGAATAAAGCATGTCCAAAGGATGAATTCCCGCTACCAATTCCAGAATTGATGATCGACATCGCTTCAACACATGAAATCTTTTCTTTCATGGATGGATCTTAGGGATACAACCAGATAAAGATGACAACGGAAGATGAAAAGCTCACAGCCTTCAGAACGCCAATTGAAGTGTACTGCTACACAGTGATGCCATTTGGATTAAAGAACGCAGGAGCAACCTACCAAAGAGCAATGACGAGGATTTTTGATGATCTCATTCACAACCAGGTCGAGTGTTACGTGGATGATGTGGTCATCAAGAGAAAATTAAAGGAAGATCACTTGTATGATTTGAAAATTATTTTCGAGCGATTAAGACAATTTAACCTTAAGATGAATCCCCTGAAATGCGCCTTCGGTGTCACCTCTAGGAAATTCTTAGGATTTATCGTCCGACATCGTGGAATTGAAATCGATCTGGAGAAGATTAAAGCTATCTTAGAAATGCCACCTCCTAAAACCTTGAAACAACTACGGTCCTTTCAAGGGAAATTGGCATATCTTCGACGCTTTATCTCGAATTTGTCGTGAAGGTGTCGGCCTTTTTTCGCTTTGGTTAAGAAGGATGCCATGTTTACTTGGGACTCCAAATGTCAACATGCCTTCAATGACATCAAACAATACCTAATGACACCTCCTGTCCTAGCAGCCCCAGTCTCGGGTAGACCGTTAATACTTTATACTGCGGCTTTAGACGACTCTCTCGGAGCCCTGCTAGCCCAGGTCAACGACCAGGGAAAAGAAAACATGCTCTATTACCTAAGCCGTCGTCTAATTCCGACGGAAGTAAAGTATCCTCCTATTGAGAAGCACTGTTTGGCCCTGATCTTCGCCGCTCAAAAGCTCAGGCATTACATGCTCTCTCATAAGGTCAACCTTATTTCGAAGTTTAATCCGTTGCAATATTTGATGACCCGTCCGACACTTTCCGGCAGACTTGCTAGGTGGTCAATGATACTATTGCAATTCGATATAACTTTCGTTCATCTTCGTGCCGTAAAGGGACAAGTCCTGGCAAACTTCCTTGCAGTACACCCTTCTGTCGTCTAATTCCGAAGGAAGTAAAGTATCCTCCTATTGAGAAGCACTGTTTGGCGCTGATCTTCACCGCTCAAAAGCTCAGGCATTACATGCTCTCTCATAAGGTCAACCTTATTTCGAAGTTTAATCCGTTGCATTATTTGATGACCCGTCCGACACTTTCCGGCAGACTTGCTAGGTGGTCAATGATACTATTGCAATTCGATATAACTTTCGTTCATCTTCGTGCCGTAAAGGGACAAGTCCTGGCAAACTTCCTTGCAGCACACCCTTTACCGGCAAAATCACCTCTCAACGACGACTTGCCAGACGAGCAGAAAATGAGCCTAGAAGACCCCGATGATCAGCGTTGGGAATTGTACTCGACGGAGCATCCTCAGCACAGAAAGACAAAGAATTACAAACGATAGTGCCCGGTAAGGCAGGAATCAGACTAATCTTTATAACCGGAGCGGGGGATGTTAAGGTATTCCTATCACTTAACAGAATCGTGTACGAAGAATGAGGCAGAATACGAAGCCCTCATAACATGATTGGAATTAACCATTCAGATGGGAATAACAGATATCAATATCTACGGAGATTCACAGTTGATAATTCAGCAAGTTGCGGGACAGTACAGAATTCTGAAGTCAAGACTCGAGCAGTACTTTCAGTACGCCATGAAACTGTTGGAGCAAATTCCAAATGTAACGATCTATAAGATTCCCATAAGAGAAAATGCTCTTGCAGATGCGTTAGCCCGTCTTGCAAAAGAATTTGCCTGCCTACAGGATGAATCAGTTGAAGTGTCAGTTCTGGGACGACAGTTCCTTTCACAGCTCGACATGGATACAATACACAAATCAGAAAAAGCAGAAGAAACAATTGTAGCAGTGACAGAAAATATAGAAGATTGGCGGCAGCCACTAATAGACTACTTGCAAACAGGAAACCTACCGGACGATAAGTCGATAGCCCATCAAATCAAGAAAAGAACTCTGTCTTACGCATTAATAAACAATACATTATACAGAATGTCTTTTGATCAGATGTGGCTAAGATGTCTGAGCGGATCCGAGGCTCGTGAAATCGTTAAAGAAGTACACTCAAGACTTTGTGGCGCTCATCAATCGGGTCCGAAGATGAAAATGAAGATTAAAAGACTAGGGTATTACTGGCCCTCGATGATAACCGACTGCATGAAGGTTGCCTGTCACTAGTGCTAAGTACATGGAGTGGTTCTACATCAACCTACAAATGTGTTACATCTGACAATTGCGTCGTGGCCATTTGAATGTTGGGGCACAGATATTGTGGGTCCGATAGAACCGCCTTCTTCAAGATGACATCGCTTTATCCTTGCAGCTACATATTACTTTTCCAAATGGGCAGAAGCTATACCACTCAGAGAAGTGAAAGTGCACCATGTGTTGCAGTTTTTCAAGAATCAGGTCGTCAACCGTATCGGGGTACCGCGCAGAATCATTTCGGATAATGGGTCCGCATTCAGAAGTACAAGGATCAACAATTTTGTCAGAAGACACGGGATCGACTGGCGCTCTTAAACAATCTACTACCCAAGGGCAAACGGCTTGGCCGAGGCTTTTAATAAAACTCTTGTCCAAATCTTAAAGAAAACTTTGGACGACAACAAGAGAAATTGACACGAGAAGTTGTTAAAAGCCTTATGGGCCTACAGGACGACTTTCAGAACTCCCACCCAGTCTATGCCTTACGTCTTAGTGTACGGGTCAGAGGCCGTTCTACCCTTAGAGGTTCAGCTTCTGTCTCTTAGAATTGCGGTTGCAAACAAGATCACTACAGAAGAAAATGCCAAATTACGATTGGAAGAGTTGGAAAGCTTGGAAGGGAAAAGACTTTCAGCACAGCAGAATTTGGAACTGTATCAAGCCAAGATGATCCAGGCCCACGATAAACTAGTTCGTCAAAGGACATTTAAAGTCGGTGACTTGGTTCTAGTTCTCAGAAGATCCATTCTTGCACACCGCAAGATAGGAGGTGATCCACTTTTCGATATTTATACTTACTATTATAAAAGTTAGCAACGGCACCAAAAACTTGATCCGCACTTAAATATATTCTTATGATTTTGTTATGGAATTTATGGTTTATATTGTGGATACTACACAAGTATACGTATCGTTATCAAGTAATATAGGGCTCTAATGGAGTCCTAGATATCGATCCCACAGGGAAGTTAGCAAATTTCAAAGAACAACTTAAAGTAAATTTTACTTATTAATCGAGTATACGAAAATTTAGAACACTTAGACTAAAATAAAAAAATGCTTAAAAGGTTAATATAAGATTTCAGAAAAGTATCTTTCTCCTTATTTTAAAGTATTAAGTGAATGAAAATTTAAATTAGTTTTTAATTATATTGTGCCAAATAGGAGCATACTATTCTTTATCCTTTAGTCGAGTGCGAAAGAATATTGACTAGTCTTATGTTTGATTACGCGAATGCAGGCTAGGTCGGGAGGATACCGGTCGCCACTTCGAGCTCCTACGTTTCCCTCGCCTGAGGGCTAACATCTACACTTCAGCTCTCAAACAATAAGACCAAATTGAATATTTTAGTCTGTCACACTAAAATGTTCAATTCTACGCTCGCTAGTTAATATTTCCCTATTTATTTGCACCCTCCTTCCAAGGCTTTTGATTTCCCTGAATCTTGGATGTAATCTTTACTTATAGTTGATAATTCGACATATGTTAACAAATAAATTGTCCGGATTGAAAGTAAATTACGATTTAAGTAAAAAGATTAGCAAAATTTCTATTTTCATATTTCGAGCACAACTTATTTAAATTTGTCCTTTCACTAATCTCGAGAACGAGGAGAAAGACTAAGGAAACTACTCGGAATGCATGGGAAAAATAACACAAAGCATGGATTTCATTAAAGTTAACAAACAAATAACAAATATACTTATCTCAATTCTTCTCCCCAAGCAGACTCTTGAAGTTCCTTTGACTCTTCCTTCCAGTACAGCACACCAAAACTTAATCTACTCACTCAAAAGACCCTTAAATTACACTTAACTTCCAGACAAATGACTAAAACTTACTCTAGAATGACACACACACTGACTAAAATTCGGCTCTATTTATAGAAGGGTCAAATCTTCAAAGGTTGCTTAAGCACCTCTTCAAAAAGCGTCCAAGTTCAATATATCTGGCTCAATTCAACTATCTCGCCGTCGGCGGGCATCGGTCTCGCCGTTGGCGGGCTTCTAGAAGATGGGCTAATCTCGCCAATCTCGCTGTCGGCGGGATCAATCTCGCCGTCAGCGGGCTCCTTATAATATATTAAAAATCTTTCAGGAAAAATTCGCCATCGGCTGCCTAAATCTCGCCATCGGCGGGACAGTTCAATTTTCATCAAATTGAGTCCTTTTTGCTCCAGATTTGCTTTTTTTGTGCTTTTTGCTTTCAGTACTTATAAATCTTCATTCCTACGATAAAACAAAGAAAATATATTTCTTTAAAGTGCAATTTCATATAAAATTGGTATGAAATTCTTAATATATTTTCTAGTTATCAAATTCCCCCAAACTTAACTATTACCTGTCCTCAAGTAATTTTAATACTACGTAAAAGTAATGATTAGTTGTAGTAAAGTTTTAATTCAGAAATACTATGAATTAGATTTAAATAAATACTATAGTTAAGTTTAATAGAAATATTTTTAGATATTTAAATTAATTCTATAGATATAAGGCTATTTAGTTCTCAAGTTTAAGATTTCTAGTCTTCTATTTATTTCAAGAATTACTATACTTTTCAATATTAAATTACTTAAGCTATTTAGATGATAGGAATTTCATGAAAGCACTACTTAGTAAAATACTAATCCATATATATAAGTTCAGAAATGTAATTGAAGTTTACCCTTTAGGCCGATTCAAATGAAGCTAATTTTTCATAAGGCATCTCCTCAAGCTTCTCCTCACTTTATATATATATTTTTTTCTTTTTCTTTTCTTTCTGGATTGATTTTCAATCCCTTTTTTCCTTTACTTTTTTAAGTGAGGATCACTATTTTTGGTTAGCCTGTTAATAACTTTGAACTTCATTTTCCTCTTCCTAAATTTTAAACTGAAAATATTTCCTTACTTAATATATATTTCAAAGTTTTTACTTTATTGGGTTTCAATCTTTTCTTTCTCAACTAAATATTTAAGAATTTCTTATTTTAAAATATAGTTTTCCTTACTTTAAATAGTTAACTATATTCTTATCATTTAAACTAAATTTCTTAATCTATAAAATTATTTTAATTACTAAAAATATTTTATTCAACTTTTTATAATATTTAGATAAATTAATTCTAGTTACTGAATTAAAATTACTACAGAAAATAATTTTTATAATAATTTTGAAAATGTATATCGAGAACAATTTAATAATTAAATTTGTTGTTTTTCTCTCCCGCAAACTTAAAGTTTTCTATCTATTTACATATATGGTGAAAAGAAAATAAACTGTAAATTGAAATCATACCTTCGGGCTTTAAGTATTTCTCCTTTTGAAATTTTGTAGGCTCTTTCCATCATTTAACTAACCTATACTGTTACTATCTTTCTACACATATAATTTTTAAGAAAGTGCTGGGTAAAGAAATTTTTGAAATAAGTTCACAACACTAACATAATTGATACTAAAACATTAAACTATATCATATATATTTTAATAATCCAATCCAAGATTTTAATAATCAGTCCGAAAATATTAAAATTAAAAACTACTCTACTTTAAATATTACATCAGAATTCAAATGTTTATCACAACATCACAATCAAAGTTCACAACTAAACATCAGTTCTGTATTTAAGAAAAACATACAAACAATCACAACATCAAAGTTCATGAATTAGACAACTAAACAAATAAACACAAAACATAACATCTAATCTTCTGCATCAAAGTCCCAAGCTATATCATCATTTCCTTGATCAGTGGGTGGATTAGACTGATAATGAGTATATCGGGGGCACTCAGGAAATACTATATCGAGCTCTCCTCTCCTGTAATGACTCTCTGCTTCATAATATGCTATCTCATACTCTGAATGCCTCTGAAGATACTCACTGTCATAATCATGTCTTCTCTCTAAGCCTCCAATTCTCTGATCAATATGCTCCAGTTTTTCCTCCATTTTCTCAAAGCTCTTCCACTGAAGGGTCATCTCATTCATCAAATCCTGAAGGGTAGGAGTACTATAGGGAGGAGGTTCATAACTAGTAGAGGGAATATCTATACTCGAAGAAGGCACAGAACTTCTTGTTCCAGATCTCCATCCCTTGTGGGATTCATATTTCTTAATATTAGCCAGAGTAATGGGTTTCATAGGCTCCACCCATTCCTCATCATCTCTTGCCTCTACCCCAGATAACTGGCAGAGTGCATAGATAAGACCAGGATGTCCTAGTCCTCCTCCACTTTCACTTCTTGAGGTGGCTAATATATTCTTATAAATTATACTTCCCACATTAATACTTTTTTGGTTCTGAAAATAGAAATTCAGAACTGCTCCATCTCTTGTTACCTCACTATGGTGGTAAGTAGGTAACAATGTAGAACAAATAAAATAGTGTCAAGTTTTAGATGATGCACTCAACATAGAAAGAGGGAAGTTTACCCGTTCTCGCTGCTTCATTTTCCAAACTCCTTTCCCGTCAGTGAGAAAGTCTATCACCTCTTCCAGTGGTCCTTCCATAGTTCTAAATGTATCATACTCACTGGTATAGGTGTCTCTTACCTCGTAATAAGCATTTATTCTTGCAGCGCTGAATTCCACAAAAAATCCTCTAACCTTAACCGGTGCATCTTCAGCCTGAGTCAGATTTGCATAGATATCTTTCACTACTTCCACAGCGGCTCTGTTAGTTATGAAACAAAAATTTTCCCATCCTCTTTCTTTAATTATTCGCTCCACTTCACCTCCAAGACTTTTGAAAACACGATCCTGAATGCATGTTCTGGCTTGAATATTGTGGAAATATCTCGATTGTGCTTTTGCATTCAAAAAACGAGTTTTGTCGTAATCCACTCTTCTCTTTTGTCGTGGAGCCATTTTCAATCTGTGAAATTTGCAAAAATCTTAACTAAACTTCCAAATATTACTAAGATGGCTTCCAATAGTTACTAAAATCAATCTAAATCAAGTTTCATGAACTTCTTTTAATTCTTTTCTTCACATTTCAAAATTTTTCCAAAATCCTCAATGTAGAAGAAATTCATGGTGAAAATCAAAAATTTTTACATAGGAGCGAAGCTCTTACCAAGGAAAGATAACATCCGGCGTCAAAATGTGTTGAAATCGCTTCAAATCCAAGATTCCACAAGCCCTAGGTCGGTTTTTTTTAAGTTTTTGAGGAGTAAGACGATGAATAGTGTCGGTTGACCGGTCAAATAAAGGACATTTCACGATCTCGCTGTCGGCGAGAAATTTCTCGCTGTCGGCGAGCTAATTAATTCACCAAGGCCAAAGTTTCGGGAAAATCTCGCCGTCAGCGGGATTCCTCGCCGTCAGCGGACTTTTCCTCGCCGTCGGCGGGGTTTCCAAAAATTTTTAATATTTTTAATTCTTACAATGTTTTTAATCTAGATTAAGCCTTGTTCATTGTTCAGGTCACTAAATTTGATATTTTTATTAATATATATTTTATTAAGATTAGATATTGTACTAACACATAAATTCACACAACACAAACATTATGACTTTATAAATGAAATCCATGAACTTACAACTTCAAACACTACATAACTAGCAATTGACTTATCAAATTAACCCGAACACATCTAACTCGGCATTACGATCCTCACCGCAATACTCTAAATGCTGAGACTAAACAAACAACATACAATCTCATCTAAACTGAGATTATCTATGTAAAGTTCAAACTAAATCAAAAACTAAATTCAAATCAACACACATACATATAATTTGAATAGAAATCTCTGCTACTCATCTGAATCTGAACTGTTCTCTTCTCTGATGTTTCCAATAGAACGCAGGTGCACAAATAAATTATAGAAAGGCCTGAAAGGGAATGCAGCGATAGAATCTTCTTCGATCCACCCTTTCGTCTCAATAGTTGTATAAAACTTACCTCTAGATGTCCTGTATGGTCAAAGTGCTCCTTCATTCTCCGATCGATGTGATCGAATAAATCGGAGATATTATCGATAGAATTCATCACATTCGTAGTTCCTTCCCCAATCCTTTAAGTTTCCTTAAAATGAGGTTTGTTCTATCAGTCAGGGGTTTAACTAAAGGATTGTTTTGGGATACTTGATCAGAAATAATTACTGTATCATCATTATTATCCAATGTAGGAAACATATATGTCGGATCTAATGGTTTCCAAGGCAATAGCACTTTTTCCCAAGCTTCGTAGGAAACTTGGTACTGACTACATAAAGCAAATATAGTTGATGGGTTTCCAAGTCCATGAATTGACCCATGCACGATTAATCCTAGTGCGGACTTCACGATAATAGATCCGACATCAATAGGCGATCCAGATTGAATACGGTAATTTAAAATTGTGCATTCCTTCGAAACCTTGTTTACCCTCATAGTGGGTAATAACTTTGATGAAATAAAGAAATGCCAATGCTTTGAGACAGGGTTAAGAAGTGACGCAGAAAAACTAATTTACCCGTCTTCTCGTAATTCCCAATCGTCAGGTTCTTCGGTAAGATATCTGTAGATCTCATTCATGTTGTAACTTGTAGGAACAAAATTTGAATAGTGGCAAACAGGGGTATTTTCAATCGAGTATAATTCATTTATCCGAGAAGGAGTGAAAGTTACCCATCTGCCTCTTACGTAAACACTTCCATTATGGATCGCATGCAGATTAGAGTAGAATTCCTTGACTACAGGAATGACTACGACGGATGTTGTATAGCGAGAATATCTCCCAACGTCGCTGGACAATCATTTCTTCAATTGTTGTTGTAGAATTCTCCACTCCTCTGTTTACGAATCCTCTCTCCTTAATCAGCCGCTTTTTCATCAAAACCTTGTTGAATATTCGCTGAGCCTCAGAACTGACGAATTTTCTTCGATTAAAAACTCCAGATTTCGTGATTTCTAGTGGATTGGTGGCCATAATAGATTGTTTTGGAGGGACTCTAGTCGTTTCTAAGGATGAAGATAATGTAAAAATGAAGTTCTAAACGTTTTTTAAAAGAGAAATGGCCTTAGAACCGTCCAAAACCGAAAAGTAACTCACAAAAACCACTTTTGAACTATTGTCGGCATATTTTTAGGTTGAGTGTTTTGTTTGTGGGGATGTTAAGGAAGGTTTAGAAAAGATTTGGGGTTAATTGGAGTTGAATTGGGTGAGTTTGAGCTAAGTTTGGGTCATGGGTTCAAATTGGGCTTTAAGGTCAAAAGTGAAATTGGATTCAAATGTCAATCAAATTGGGCTTGGATTTGGTCTAGATTAGTGTTGGGGATGTTGAATTGAAGTTTAGAATTGAATTGGACCAGAATTTGGGTCAATTGGGTAGGTTTGGTTTGACATTGGGTTCACTTTGGGTTAAAAATGGGTCAAATTGGGGATTTTGATAAAAGTGGAGTAAATTGACAAAATTGGCTCATGGTGTGGTTAGATAAAATGAAATTGGGAATATTTGGAATTTTCTGGAATTTTACGGGAATTTTACTGAATTTTTGGATTTTTTAGCTAAGAGGGGCATTTTGGGTATTTGGAGGGTATTGGGGGGTATTTTTGGAATTTTTTATATTTTTGGCTATGGATGATCAATTTGATTGGTGAGGAAATGTTTAGGAATGGTTTTGGGAAATTTTGGGTGATTTGGAAATTTTGGAGGATTTGGGTAATTTCGAGGGTTTTGGGTAAGTAGGCGGGTGTAGGGTCCACGGGGTCAAAAATTAAAAATTTGGAAAATTGAAGATTGGGTAATTATAAGTGGAATGAAATCATTTTGGTTGAGCCATGAAGCCATATCAAGCCCACATGAGCCATGAAGGGACTCATTTGAGGCATCCACTATGTTGTTCCTAACCCTGCTTGCCGAGGGCTTAGGGGTTAAGGACCATCCATGTGAATCACCTTCATGAGTCGGGAGGTCGAGTTAGGTATGGGTGTGTTTTTAGGAGGTGTGTGAAAGTGTAGTGTATAGGTGTAGTGTGTGTGTAAGTCGGCCCTTCACCGGACCGGGCCACCGGGCGAGTCCTAAGGCCGAAGAGTCCTATAGGAACTCATCCTTTAAACTTCCACATTTGATTTCGACCCTCCAGGTGATTAGGGGTCTACAATCAAGTTTGTGGAGTTTGAAGGGAGTTAAGAAGTGGTTTGAATTTCTAAGTGGTGGGTCCCGATTCTAATCCTCTAGGATAGTCAAAGGAAAAGCCTAAGGCTAGATCCTAAGTACTAAAGAGAAGAAGAGAAGACCTCGTAAAAAATGAGGTCAACAAATGGACCCCCAATAGGTGTGGTGTGCTAACCAAGCACACCGCGCGTATTGGCGTTGACTGAAAAGATCAACAAAACCAACACAGATGTCCAAGTGACAAACTTAGGACGAAGTAGAAGAATTTCACGTGAGGAGTGTCGAGTATATCTGCGAGGCCGGAGATTACCGAACTCTCGCCTGGGGAAAGGAAAAGGAGGTGAATTCCAAATCACATGATGCTGGGGAATTTCGATTTAGATTTCATTTTGTTTCGGTTTAAGTTTTGATGTGTAAGTTCAGATTTTAGCTTGAGTTTTAATTTAGATTGAAGTTTTGTTAAAATTAATTTGGAGGGATTTGAATCTTGAAATGAAAATCGGAATTTCGTGGTTTTAGATGTAACATCTTCGACCTCGAAAAGAAAATTGAATTGATTGAATTAAATCATTACAATGAGGAAAGAACTCAGAGCAATGCGGTACTGGATGTAAAATCCTTAACCTCGAGAGTTTGATTTTGATGTATTTCATTGCAATAGGGAAAGAATCCTAAAGCAATGCAGTCTCGGATGTAAAATCCTCGACCCCAAGAATTTGATTTTGATGTATTTCATTGCGATAGGGAAAGAACCTAAAGCAATGCGGTATCGAATGTAAAATCCTCGACCACTAAAAGTTTGATTTTGATGTATTTCATTGCGATAGGGAAAGAACCTAAAGCAATACGATCTCGGATGTAAAATCCTCAACCCCGAAAGTTTGATTTTGATGTATTTCATTGCGATAGGGAAAGAATCCTAAAGCAATGCGGTCTCGGATGTAAAATCCTCAACCCCAAGAATTTGATTTTGATGTATTTCATTGCGATAGGGAAAGAATCCTAAAGCGATGTCGTCTCGGATGTAAAATCCTCGACCCCAAGAATTTGATTTTGATGTATTTCATTGCGATAGGGAAAGAATCATAAAGCGATGCGATCTCGGATGTAAAATCCTCGACCCCAAAAGTTTGAATTTTGATGTGTTTCATTGCGATAGGGAAAGAACCTAAAGCAATGCAGTCTCGGATGTAAAATCCTCAACCCCAAAAGTTTGAATTTGATGTGTTTCATTGCGATAGGGAAAGAATCCTAAAGCAATGCGATCTCGGATGTAAAATCCTCAACCCCAAAAATTTGAATTTTGATGTGTTTCATTGCGATAGGGAAAGAATCCTAAAGCGATGCGGTCTCGGATGTAAAATCCTCGACCCCAAAAGTTTAATTTTGATGTATTTCATTGCAATAGGGAAAAAATCCTAAAGCGATGCGGTCTCGGATGTAAAATCCTCAACCCCAAAAGTTTGATTTTGATGTATTTCATTGCAATAGGGAAAGAATCCTAAAGCAATGCGGTCTCGGATGTAAAATCCTCAACCCCAAAAGTTTGATTTTGATGTATTTCATTGCGATAGGGAAAGAATCCTAAAGCAATGTCGTCTCGGATGTAAAATCCTCAACCCCAAGAATTTGATTTTGATGTATTTCATTGCGATAGGGAAAGAATCATAAAGCAATGCAGTCTCGGATGTAAAATCCTCAACCCCAAAAGTTTGAATTTTGATGTGTTTCATTGCGATAGGGAAAGAACCTAAAGCAATGCAGTCTCGGATGTAAAATCCTCAACCCCAAAAGTTTGAATTTGATGTGTTTCATTGCGATAGGGAAAGAATCCTAAAGCAATGCAGTCTCGGATGTAAAATCATCAACCCCAAAAATTTGAATTTTGATGTGTTTCATTGCGATAGGGAAAGAATCCTAAAGCAATGCAGTCTCGGATGTAAAATCCTCAACCCCAAAAGTTTAATTTTGATGTAAAATCCTCAACCTCAGTCTTGTAAATGTTAATGATGCAACTGTTGGGTATGCAGTCTACTGGCAGTACCCTCCATGCTATCATTCTTTTCACCATCCTTTTGATGACTAACGGCATTGGATCCACCTGGCCATGACGGAGTATCCTCGGTGGGTTTCCCTTCCTGTCTTCTGCAAAGTTGTAGCAGCATCCACATTGTATTGTAATTCTTCCTTTCCCTGGCATCCACCTCCGGGGTTCCGAGTAAGTGTTTTCTCTTAGGCGGCCTGCTCGACCCATTCTTTTCAAATCCCGGATGCGGTCCACGATTTGTTGTTGTTCGTATTCGAGAACACGTACGTATGTAGCTCGAGGCCTTCTAGTATACCGATCCTTCCGCCTCGATTCTCTCGAAGTATTCAAAAGTTTGCTTCTCCACATTACGCATTCTTTCTAGCTTGTATTCGGAATAATCCGCAAATGGTGAGGCCTAGTGACGTCTCGTGGGATATATGGCTCAATCCCTTCGCGTTCTCCCGCACACCTCAGCTCCTCGGGGATGGTCTCCGTCGGGACGTCCTCCGGGGTTGCTCCTGCAACAAGGTTATGCATTACTGGTGACTTTATCTGGTGGAGTGGTAGCCTTCCTTCTTATGATCTTCTTGAGATTTCCTTGGTCTCTTCTGTTATCCTCGGAGCAATCCTTCTTTCTTCAGGTTCCTGGCGAACCGGTATCCTTGAAGTATATGTACTGGCAGTAGCAACTGCCTCGTCGCGTTGGTCCGCTGCTAGTTTAGTTAACATCTTGCGGATACGGCGATTTTTATTTCTTCGTTGAGTTGCTGTGAGAGTAGCTCTTCGTACTTCCTGAATTTTTGTGGGCGCGGCGCTGACAAGCCTGCCCTCTGCTGTAGCGACTACAGATTTGATTCTCTTGTCTTCTTCAGTGTTTGTTTTTCTTGTCTTGCTGCGGGATTGGTGGCTTGGGCCACCCACTTTCATTCTTGTCCGGTCGGCGGTTCCTCTCGATCAATTGGGACCCGGTCACCTTCCTCGTATTGCGGGCCTGCTCGGTGCGAAGTACGAGTCGATCTCTATTATCGCTCCATCTTTCACCCTCTTTTCGTCGAGTGCAAGGCTTACGTCATTTCTAAAGTTCGGGACCAACCGCCCGTTCGACATTTCCACGTGAAAAGACAAGGAAAAGGTTCGGGGGTCATACTTAAGAACAAGAACATTAAGAAAATGTTTATTAAAGACAAAGTTTTTTTTTTATTACTTTTGTATTTTAAAATTCAACAGGAATGAAGTGGGAAAAGATCAGGAAAGAGATTTTGATATGGAAGAGAAAACAAGGAAACTTTATTATCATGATTTTATTTATTTTAGCACATTTTTTATTATTTTTGGGTTCGGACCCAGTCATAAGTAATTACTTCACCCGTGCTTCTAGGGATGAAAAATTCATTCTTTCGAAACATCAGGTAGCGTAATACTTTTTCAAGTATCGTCCATTGATCGGAAGCATATGTCGTTCTCCTTGGCAATTCACTAGGCTGGTAGGAGCCTCCCGAGTAGGTCGCCTCAACCACAAACGGCCCTTCCCAAGTGGGTTCAAATTTTCCTCCTATCTTGCGATGTGCAAGGATAGGTCTCTTGAGAACGAGAACTAAGTCACCAACTTTGAAGGTTCTTGGGCGGACCAATCTGTCATGGGCTTGAACCATCTTAGCTTGGTATAGTTCTAAATTCTGTCGCTGCTGCAAGTCTTTTTCCTTCCGGGCTTTCCAATTCTTCTAGTCGTAATTTGGCATTCTCTTCGTCGTGATTTTGTTTGCAATCGCAATTCCGAGTGAAGGAAGGCTCGGACCTCTAAGGGTAACACTTGCCTCGGACCCATACACCGGAGCGTAAGGTGTAGCTTGAGTAGGAGTTACGAAGGTTATCCGGTAGGCCCATAAGGCTTCTAATAACTTCTCGTGCCAATTTCTCTTATTATCGTCCAAAGTTTTCTTTAAGATTTGAATGAGAGTTTTATTAAAAGCCTCAGCCAGGCCGTTTGCTCTTGGGTAAAAAATTGTTGAATATCGCCAGTCGATTCCGTGTCTCCTGAAAAAATTGTTGATTTGTGTGCTTCTGAATGCGACCCATTATCCGAGATGATCTGCGCGGCACTCCGAAACGGTAGACAACTTGGTTCTTAAAAAGCCGTAGCACGTGGTGTGCTTTCACTTCTCCGAGTGGAGCTGCCTCGCCCACTTGGAAAAGTAATCCGTAGCCGCAAGAATGAAGCGATGTCCTTTTGAAGATGGTGGTTCTATTGGACCCACTATATACGTGCCCCAACATTCAAATGGCCACGACGCAATTGTCGGATGTAGCACATTTGGAGGTTGGTGTAGAACCACTCCGTGCACTTGGCATTGGTGACGGCTCTTGGCGATTTTCATGCGATCGGTCATCATCGAGGGCCGGTAATATCCTAGTCTTTTAATTTTCATTTTCATCTTCGGACCCGACCGGTGAGCGCCACGGAGTCTCGAATGCACCTCTTTAACAATTTCACGGGCCTCGGACCCGCTTAGGCATCTTAGCCACATTTGATCGAAAGACCTTCGTATAATGTATTATTTATTAATGCGTAGGACGAATTCTTTTCTTGATCCGATGGGCTAACGACCTATCGTCCGGTAGTTTTCCTGTTTGCGGGTAGTACATTAATGGCCGTCGCCAATCTTCTGTGTTTTCACGTCACTCGTTGCAACTGATTCTTCTTCTTTTTTCGATTTGTGTATTGTGTCTATGTCGAGCCGTGATAGGACCTGACGTCCGTGAACTGACACTTCCACTGATTCATCTTGCAAGCAGGCAAATTCTTTTGCGAGGCGGGCTAACGCATCTGCTAAAGCATTTTCTTTCCTGGGAATTTTGTAGATCGTCACATTCGGAATCTATTCCAACAACTGTATGGCATACTGGAAGTATTGCTCGAGTCTTTGCTTTAAAATTCTGTATTGTCCGCGATCTGTTGAATGATTAACTGCGAATCCCTGTAGATGTTGATGTTTGTTATCCCCATTTGAATAGTTAATTCCGGTCCTGTTATGAGAGCTTCGTATTCCGCTTCGTTGTTTGTACACGGCTCGTTAAGTGGTAGGAATATCTTAACATCCCCGCTCCGGTGTTATAAAGATTAGTCCGATTCTGCCTTACCGGGCACTTATCACTTGCGATTCTTCGTCTTTGTGTGCTGAAGATGCTCCGTCGAAATATAATTCCCAACGTCGATCATCGGGGTCTTCTAAGCTCATTATTTGCTCATCTGGCAGATCGTCATTGAGAGGAGATTCTGCCGGCAAAGGGTGTGCTGCGAGGAAGTCTGCTAGGACTTGTCTCTTTACGGCACGAAGAGGCACGAAAGTTATATCAAATTGCGATAATATCATTGACCACCGGCAAGCCTGCGCGAAAGCGTCGGACGAGGTCATCAAGTATTGCAATGGATTAAATTTCGAGATCAGGTTGACCTTATGAGAAAGCATGTAGTGCCTGAGTTTTTTGAGCGGTGAAGATCAGGGCCAAACAGTGCTTTTCAATTGTGGGATACTTTACTTCCGTTGGAAGTAAACGACGACTTAGGTTGTAAAGGGCATTTTCTTTACCCTCATCATTGACCTGGGCTAACAGGGCTCCGAGAGACTCGTCTAAGGCCGCGGTATAAAGTATCAACGGTCTACCCGAGGCTCAGGGCTGCTAAGACGGGAGGTGTCATTAAATATTGTTTAATGTCCTCGAAGGCCCTACGGCATTTCTCTTCCCAAATAAATTTGGTGTCCTTTTTAACTAATGCCGAGAAAGGCTGACACCTACCTGACAAGTTCGAGATAAAGCGTCGAAGATATACCAACTTCCCTTGAAAAGATCGTAGTTGTTTTAAGGTTCTGGGAGGTGGCATTTCTAAGATAGCTTTAATCTTTTCCGGGTCAATTTCAATTCCACGATGTCGGACAACGAATCCTAAGAATTTCCGGAGGTGACGCCGAAGGCGCATTTTAAGGGATTCATCTTAAGGTTAAATTGTCTTAATCGTTCGAAAACAATTCTCAAATCATACGAGTGGTTTTCCTTTACTTTGCTTTTGATGACCACATCATCCACGTAGCATTCAACTTGATTGTGGATGAGATCATCAAAAATTCTTGTCATCGCTCTCTGGTAGGTTTCTCCTTCGTTCTTCAGTCCGAATGGCATCATTGTGTAGCAATATACTCCGATCGGCATTCTGAATGCTGTAAGTTTTTCATCTTCTGGAGCCATTTTTATCCGGTTGTATCATGAAGATCCATCCATGAATGAGAATATTTCATGTGTTGAAGCAATGTCGATCATTAATTCTGGGATTGGTAGAGGGAATTCATCTTTTGGACATGCCTTGTTTAAATCTCTGAAATCCACACAAATTCTGATCTGACCATTCTTCTTCCTGACTGGTACCACATTGGCTAACCAAGTCGGGTATTGTTCTTCATGGACAAATTTAGCGTCTATTAGCTTTTAAACTTCGGCTATGACTTGTTGTTCGATTTCTAGACGCATTCTTCCGGAACCTTGTCGTCGGAGCGAAGTAGGATCCACTCCTAGCTTATGGACTGCGACCTGCGGAGCTAATCCCGGCATCTCATCGTAGCTCCAAGCAAAACGAGTCTTTAAATTCCATTAATAACTTGATTATTACTTCAGCGTCCTCTTTATTGAGTAAGGAGCTAACAAAGGTAGGTCTAGGCTCTTCGCTAGTACCTAATTTAACTTCCGTTAACTCATCTATTGTAGATTTGATCTCTTCTTCGAACTCTGGTGGAGCGTCTCCAATTTGTAAATCTTCAAGTTCTTCTGTAGCTTCCATGCAGTTTTCATTAGACTTGCAAGTGACAACCAAGCAAAATTCAGTATCGTCAACTGATCCTACTGTGCCGAATCCGAGACCATGCCTTGAATTGGGTGGACGACCGGAGTTATTCCATAAATTTTCAAAATGTTGTGATTGACCTTTTGTCCATTGTCGAGGTAAGAAACCACGCTGAATTAAATTTTGAACACAGGGACGAGTACCACTCAAAAGGCAATTCCATTAATTCGATGAAGTAGCATCTTGAGATTGTACATTATTTTCGGTTTTGGAGGAAGGAGCACCACGGTAGAATTTGATGGGCTTTGCACCGCCGCTACGTACCTCTTTGACCACCATACCCTCGATCCGATTAGAATGGATCGGGGTCGGGGTCATAGTATGTACATAGTGGTTAATCTTTTCGTACATCGATTTATATTCCTCGTTCTTTTCATCTTCGAGAGAGATCTGAATTGCGGCTTCTTCCGAGCTTATTGTCGCTACTTCTCGCTTGATTTCTTTTTCTTCTTCGGAACTATCTTCCCGATCAACATTGACGTACGGTTTCCTCCGTCCAGCTGTCTTAACGTCTACGCCACGACCTCGTCCGCGGCCTCGACCTCGGATGCGAGTTGTGGAGAAAACTTCACCATCTCGCCGTAAGGGAGTGGTGAGTGACTTGTTGGACTAGAACTTCGGGTTCTTCGTCGTCCCGAACTTCCTTTGCTTCATTCGTTATGGTATCTCTAGAGAAGATTGTTTTCTTCGGAGGTGCATAATAAAGTTGCATCTTCATGGATTCCAATTTCATGTATGGAGAATGGTTGTAAGTCACCTTTGATGCCTTTGTTCCCCTCCATCGTAGTATTTGATGCATCGATGTAGAGATGATGGTACCATCCGGTTTTCATGTATCCATGGTCGGCCCGATAGGGGCGTTGAATGACGTTTCGAATCGATTATGTGAAATTTCGCGGTTGTCTTTGCTAAGTCACCGGTCTTCATTAGCAGTGTTATTGAGCCGAGGGCTCTTTCTCCTTTACGGTTGAATCCTCTTAATAACATTTTGTCCGCTTCGAGCTCGCGAGCATCAATTTCCAAGTATGCTAGCGTTCGAAGATTCATTATATTGATTGATGCTCCTGGATCCACCAATACTGCGGAGAGTGTAAACTTCCCAATTGTAACTGAAATGTACAACGGTCGGTTGTGGTCTGCTGTCCCAAGTAGTAGGTCATTGTCCATGAAGGTGACACCTCGCTGTTCCTTTAACGAGCAAGCCTCATCTAAGGAATCTCCAGTCATTTGAGCTAAGCAAATTTCTGGATCAAGTAAGGCCTTGATCAGAGCTTCTCTCATCTCCTTTGATAAGATGAGAGCGTCGTAGATGCTCAGTTTGGCTGGTAGTTTCCTAAGATGGGCTAGCACGTTGTAGTCCACTTTATTTTTATGTGTCTCGTTTTCTTCCCGAATGGGTATTTCTTCTGCCGGGGTTGGTTCTTCTCGAACAACCACACGCTTTCCTTTGTCCTTTGGACCCATTCTCGGAGGTAGAACTCTTCCACTTCTTAAGTTGACTTCGTGATTTCTTCGAATCTAGTATTGAGTTTGCTTGATGTCTCCTTCGAATTGGAATGACGGTTTCTTCGGATCGGCTTCGGAGTCCGAAGGCTCTAACTCTGTTGTATCTGGAGCTCCTCGAAACTCGCAAATAGATTCGTTGTTTGTTGAACTCTCGTAGCCTCCTTGGTGGATGTCTTCTTTGTCATTGTGATCGTCGAGATTGTGTATGATTTGAGAATTGTTATTTGTTTTGGAATCGACGTCCGGATTAGGTTGATTGTCGCTAGTTACGTAATCGTTAAAAACAGTCAAAATGTAGCCAACGCCATAACCCTCATCATTATAAGATCCCACCGGAGTGAGCAAATAATCATACGGAGTCGGAGGTTCGAGGGATTTCTCCCCGAATCGGAAACAACTATCCTAGGATAAGCGACCCCTAGTCTAGCCTTAAGAGCCTCGGTCTTTTCTTCTTCATCAATTTTCTTCTTTTCTTCGATTGTCTCTTGTTGGGGTGGTTCTTCCATCGCAAGTGATAGTGCCGACTTGACAGGTTTCGAACTCTGAATTGAGGCTCGCACCGAAGTGGTTTGGATGCGATCTAAAATCTTCTTCGAAGACTTTGTCCAAGCGGTAGTCCATCCATCGTCAGTCGCATAGGGATCTATTGGAACAATGAGATCCGTCGAGATAACATTGACGGAACCTCCTTTCTGGGGTTCCTTCATGTATTCCTTCGGGATTGTTATGTTCCCTTTTCGAAGATTTTCGTTGAGCCAACTTTTGAAGGTAATACAATCTTCTATCTTGTGTCCAAGCATCCGGTGGTAAGGGCAAAAGTTGGGATCTCCTTTCTTGTCAACTTCTTCTGGTCTCTTGGGCTCGGCGATTGGAAATGCGGAGTCTTCATCGAGTCGCGAAACATTTTCGGCACTTGCCTCATTCTTGAACGGATACTCCTACTCGAAGCTCCCTCGACGTACGTTGTGGACGAGGCGGTTGTTCATACTTGTTGAGATGACGTGATAGCTGGGTCGGGGTTGCTGGTAATTCGTTGAGGTTGTTGCGGCCGGTTCGACGGTATTTGTATTGGTCGCTTGCCTTTATCGACTGCTGCAACGATCTCGGACTTCTTTTCAAAAGTTTTCATGGGCTTCTGTTTGTCTGTTTTGTGAAACTTAATTGCTTCGCCTCCTCTTGCAAGCTTCCGGCCTTGCTTAACAACTTCTCGAAAGTCTTAATAGTAAATCCCTTGAGGAGAAGTGCTATCGGGCCATGAATGCTCTTAAGTAAAATGCCGATCGCATGCTTGTTCTTGTAGGCTGTGGCTCACACTTCATACTTAGATTCCTCCATCGAGGTATGTAATCCACCAAAGTTTCGTTCGGCTTCGCTTCTCTACCACTAAATCACCTATAGTGATGTGGTGCTTGAGCTCCGGCAAATCGCTTGATGAAGAGGTTCTCTAATTCGAAAATGTCTTCACCGAACCGTTTGGTAATTCCGCATACCAATCAAAGGCGATCCACGATAAGTGCGCCGACAAATTGTACGAAGAGTAAAGCATCACTTCCGCCGACATTGCAACAATTGGCACGAAAATGTGCAACATGCTGCCGAGGGTTTCCGGTTCCATCAAAGGTCTTGAACAGAGGTGGTACAAAGCCTTTTGGATATTGGACAGCATCGAATTCTTCGGGGTAAGGTCTACCCGTCCGAATGGATGTCCCGCTCTTTGATTATGCCAAGGCTTCTCGCACCTGCTGTTCCACCATGCTCTTGATATCCTTTTCCGGAATCATGTTCTAAGTAGAATCTTTCTTTGGCTGATCGTCTCCTTTAACGGATGTAATCTCTTTTCCTCCGTCTGTAATATGAATAACTTCTGGAGGCGTTTCTCTTGGGGGTTGAGCTTGACTCTGAAGAGTGGCTAGAGGCTGCAGCCATCTCTTCCATTCTTTTTGCCGATTGAGAGATTGTATCATCTTTTCTCAAATTTGTGCTCTTAATGCTTCCGGTTCATCTCTTTCGGCAGTGACGGAGCACCTTGCGAAGGCGACGATGCTCGTGTTTCAACCATGTTAATTTCTGCATATTCATCATCCATGAATTCTGACGAGTCGACTTCATCTCCGAATTTTTCTTCTCTTTCTCTTGCTAATCGCTGAATATCAGTTCTTAGCTTTTCCATAGCGTCTTCCAATGGTCTTTTTTGTGCGGTTTCGCAGTTATCATGCGATGGCTGTCGGGTTTCCTTCTCATGAGTCCCCTTCATTGCGGTAGCGCTTTCTTCGGACTCAAGTCTCCTGACGAGACTTTCCTTTTCTGGTCGTTGTTTTGGTCTTAATTGGCCGGTAGTAGGACGCCATACCATCCTTCTAGCGACGAAGGCCTAGGACCGGATGGTCCGTCGGCTGAATGCTTTGGAAGGTGGTATCCTCCCCGATCCGTAAACTCCGAAACAACAACGGGTGGACTAGCCTTCATCTTCTTATTCGGCTTTTCTGCAGCGATGGCAGGTTCTACTCATGGCCCAAGACGGGATTTGGCCGGCACTCGTCCTATTCTTCTTAAAATCTCCGATACAGGGCATTTCTCTTTCTTTGCTAACTTCTCTATCACAGTCTGTAGTCGGGCAAATGGTGTAATCCTAGCCCTTTTCTTTCTGCTGTCGCTAGAGTATGCGGGTTGAGGTAATGTAGAAGCAATCTTGCGGACATTTTCCTCGTCAGCTGCGGCGGAAAGGGGATGGAATCTACTCCCTTCCAAAAGGGGTGTATCTTCAGGCAATGGTATGTATTCAGGTAGTGGTGTGTACTCAGGGATTTCTTCTAAGAAAGCGACTTCGGCGGCTACGGCTTTCTCGGCGATCTTCTCGCCTCTCGTTTCTCCTGCGAGTCCGTGTTAGGGGTGGATCCCTTGAGCTGGATCCAATTTCAAAAACAGAAAGTCTTGTACGGAAATCTGTACCCTCCACGGTAACATGCTCGTTACAAATTTGAACTTCCTTCCCCTTCAGTTTGGCAGAAGCCGGGGTAGGTGCAGAGACGACTAGACCAGTGGGGGTAGAGATAACGGTCCTTCATGGACGGTGGTACTCCTCTCGAGTTGGAACCCTTTGTAGGGGAGGAAACTCTTGAGTTGACTTAAGGTTGAACTCGATCGAAGGTCTTTCAATTTCGGATACATTGTACGTCGGTGCGAAAAGGGTAACGTCGGTGATCTTGACATTTGTGTTCTCGAATCCTTGTCCAAACCGGATGATCCCATTGTCGGGCAGCTCATCCTTGTAAACAGCGAAGTCCAGTTCATTGGTGAAGGAGAAAATCAGTTTTGGGGCTTCCATTTCTACAAGGTAGATTCTAATTGTCAGTCCCAAGTTATGCTTCTTCTCATCAGGACGAAAAGAAAGGAATCGAAAAGAGTCCGAACACATTCTTGTTCATGTATTTATAAGAAGGAGTTATTTGTTAAAAGAGTCATTCATTAGAGGGTTTGTTTATTTGGAACGGAATGTTCGAAAGGTGTAGAGAAGGTAAGGAATCCGATTCGAGATTGGAAAGGAAAAGAAAGTCTTATACAAGACTTCTCGACTCGAAGGACCACTCTAGACTAACACTTATTGGGGGTCGCCCCACCTCGAAAATGAGGTAAAAGGATCTCGGAACCTCTCTGTTTAGGGGTGTCTAAACAGTGGCACCTAAATCCGAGAGAATGTTGGCTATACTCGTTCAAGGTAGAAATGAACATAGTATTCCAACGGAAAGAAGGGTAGTTTGATCCATTATGGACATGGATACACTACCGATTTTTGAAAGCAGAACTATCTGATTAAAAATGGAGAGACGAATTTTCCCCAGCGGAGTCGCCAGAAATTGTCGGCATATTTTTAGGTTGAGTGTTTTGTTTGTGGGGATGTTAAGGAAGGTTTAGAAAAGATTTGGGGTTAATTGGAGTTGAATTGGGTGAGTTTGAGCTAAGTTTGGGTCATGGGTTCAAATTGGGCTTTAAGGTCAAAAGTGAAATTGGATTCAAATGTCAATCAAATTGGGCTTGGATTTGGTCTAGATTAGTGTTGGGGATGTTGAATTGAAGTTTAGAATTGAATTGGACCAGAATTTGGGTCAATTGGGTAGGTTTGGTTTGACATTGGGTTCACTTTGGGTTAAAAATGGGTCAAATTGGGGATTTTGATAAAAGTGGGGTAAATTGACAAAATTGGCCCATGGTGTCATTAGACAAAATGAAATTGGGAATATTTGGGATTTTCTGGAATTTTCTGGGAATTTTCTGAATTTTTGGATTTTTTGGCTAAGAGGGGCATTTTGGGTATTTGGAGGATATTGGGGGGTATTTTTGGAATTTTTGGTATTTTTGGCTATGGATGATCAATTTTATTGGTGAGAAAATGTTTAGGAATGGTTTTGGGGAATTTTGGGTGATTTGGAAATTTTGGAGGATTTGGGTAATTTCAAGAGTTTTGGGTAGACTAGGCGGGTGTAGGGTCCCTGGGGTCAAAAATTAAAAATTTGGAAAATTGAAGATTGGGTAATTGTAAGTGGAATGAAATCATTTTGGTTGAGCCATGAAGCCATATCAAGCCCACATGAGCCATGAAGGGACCCATTTGAGGCATCCATTTATGTTGTTCCTAACCCTCTTGCCGAGGGCTCGGGGGTTAAGGACCATCCATGTGAATCACCTTCATGAGTCGGGAAGTCAAGTTAGGTATGGGTGTGTTTTTAGGAGGTGTGTGAAAGTGTAGTGTATAGGTGTAGTGTGTGTGTAAGTCAGCCCTTCACCGGACCGAAGCCACCCGGGGCGAGTCCTAAGGCCAAAGAGTCCTATAGGAACTCATCCTTTAAACTTCCACATTTGATTTCAACCCTCTAGGTGATTAGGGGTCTACAATCAAGTTTGTGGAGTTTGCGGGGAGTTAAGAAGTGGTTTGAATTTCTAAGTGGTGGGTCCCGATTCTAATCCTCTAGGATAGTCAAAGGAAAAGCCTAAGGCTAGATCCTAAGTACTAAAGAGAAGAGGAGAAGACCTCATCAAAAATGAGGTCAACAACTATCTCACCGTCGGCGGTAACGATCTCGCCGTCGGTGAGCTAGTTAATTAATTTAAACTGAAATTGAGCGCGTCGATCTCGCTGTCAGCGGGATCGATCTTGTCGTCGGCGGGATTAGGTAAATTGCCCAATTTTTCTCTCCGGTCTGAATATTTTCCGAGTTCTTCGTATAGATTCAAATTTGTGATGATTCTAAAAAGTAAAATGAGTATAATTCATTCTATATTTTAATTTTAAATAATATTAGTAAACAGATCCTAATTAATAATTACTATGGGTTGCCTCCCATAAAGCGCTTGCTTTAACGTCGTCAGCCCGACTTAATTTAGTTAGTAATCAGGTTGACTGAGCATTAAAACCTCTCTAAAATTTGGTCTTCTCCCTTCAAAATAAAGTTTTAATCTGTGTTCGTTTACTTTAAATCTATGCCCAGTTTTTTTATCTTCAATTTCTATAGTTCCGTATGAAAATATTTGAGTTATAGTGAAAGGTCCTAACCATCGAGATTTCAATTTCCCAGGAAATAATTTCGATCTTGTATTATAAAGCAGAACTTCTTGTCCTGGTTCAAAATTCTTCAGGTTAATCTTCCGATCATGCCATAATTTCATTTTTTTCTTTATAAATTTTATCATTGTTATAAATTCATTTCTTAATTCATCTAGTTCATTCAATTGCAATAATCTTTTCTCACCAGCTTCTTTCAGATTGTAATTAAATTCTTTAATTGCCCAATAAGCTTTATGTTCTAATTCAACTGGTAAGTGGCAAGTTTTTCCATAAATAAGTCTGTAAGGAGTCATTCCAATCGGGGTTTTATAAGCAGTCATGTATGCCCATAATGCAGAATCTAGTCTTGTAGACCAATCTAATCTATTAGGGTTACAGTCTTTTCTAAAATACGTTTAATTTCTTGATTAAAAACTTCGGCTAATCCACTGGTTTGTGGATGATAAGCAGTTGATATCTTATGAATAATGTTAAATTTTTCTACTAGTTTTTGAATATATTGATTTCTAAAATGAGATCCTCCGTCAGTGATAATCACTCTCGGCATTCCAAATCTAGTAAAAATATTTTTCATTAGAAACTTCGAAACACTCTTAGCATCACACCGAGGTAAAGCTTGTGCTTCAATCCATTTAGAGACATAATCAACGACAACTAATATATATGAGTTTCCAAATGAAGGAACAAATGGTCCCATAAAATCTAATCCCCAAACATCAAAAATCTCAACTTCTAATATAAAATTTAGAGGCATTTCATTTCTTCTAGACATATTACCTACTCGTTGGCATCTATCGCAAGTTTTGATATATCTATAAATATCTCTAAAAAGAGTAGGCCAATAGAATCCAGATTGTAAAAATTTATAAGCAGTTTTATCTGTTCCAAAATGTCCTCCAAAATCAGAATCATGACATTTCTGAATGATTTGTTATGTTTCTTCGTAAGGCACGCATCTTCTAATTATAAGATCCTTACATTGCTTATATAAATATGATTCATCCCAAAAGTATGTTTTAACATCATGAATGAATTTTTTCTGTTGTTGCAAAGTTAACATAGGTGGTAAAATATCACTTACAATATAATTTACTATGTCAGCATACCATGGTATTTTCCACTCATTTATATTATATAATTGTTCATCGGGAAAAGCATCGATAATTTCATTATCAGTGTCAGATAATTCATTATATTCAAGTCTTGATAAATGACCTGCAATTTGATTAGCAGTTCCCTTTTTATTAATGATTTCAAAATCAAATTCTTGCATTAGTAATATCCATCTAATTAATCTTGGTTTGGAATCTTTCTTTTGCATTAGATATTTAATAGCAGAGTGGTCAGTATGCACAATACATTTAGTTTCAATTAGATAAGGCCTAAATTTATCAAAAGCATAAACAATTGCTAATAGCTCTTTTTCAGTAACTGTATAATTCATTTTAGCACGATTAAGAGTTTTACTAGCATAGTATATAACTTTGAAAATTTTATCATATCTTTGCCCAAGTACTGCTCCTATAGCATAATCACTAGCATCACACATAAGTTCAAATGGTTTCTCCCAATCAGGTGAAACTATTATTGGTGCTGTAATTAATTTATCTTTTAATAATTCAAAAGCGTTTAGGCATTCAGTTGTGAATTCAAACTTCTTATCCTTTTCTAAAAGTTGGCATAAAGGTTTAGGAATTTTTGAAAAATCTTTTATATAGCGTCTGTAGAATCCAGCATGTCCAAGAAAACTTCTTACCCCTTTTACTGTAGTTGGTGGTGGTAATTTAGCTATAACTTGAATTTTTGCAGGGTCTACTTCCATACCATTTTTCGAAATTTTATGCCCTAAAACAATTCCTCCTGCAACCATAAATTAACATTTCTCTCAATTCAGAACTAAGTTAGTTTTCTCGCATACTTCTAATACTTTTTCAAGATGATTCAAGCATGCATCAAATGACGTTCCAAATACAGAGAAATCATCCATAAATACTTCTATTCCATCATCAATTAATTTACTAAATATAGACATCATACATCTCTGGAATGTTGCAGGTGCATTACATAAACCAAAAGGCATTCTTTGAAAAGCAAATGTTCCATATGGACTAGTAAATATAGTTTTCTCTTGATCCTCAAGAGCAATATGTATCTGATGATAACCGGTATATCCATCTAAAAAACAAAAATATTTATGTCCAGCTAATCTATCCAACATTTGGTCTAGAAATGGTAATGGGAAGTGATCTTTCCTAGTGGTTGCATTTAATTTTCTATAGTCAATACATATACACCATCCAGTAACTTGTCTTATAGGTATTAAATCATTATTTTCATTAGCTTTAACGGTCACTCCTCCTTTCTTAGGAACACAGTGAATTAGGCTTACCCAAACACTGTCCGAAATATGATATATAATACCATTATCTAGCCATTTTAATATTTCTTTCTTGACTACTTCTTTCATTATTGGGTTTAATCTTCTTTGAGGATCTACTCTTGGCTTATGTTCATTATCTAAAATAATTATGTGCATACAGATTGAAGGACTAATTCCTTTAATATCTGCTAAAGTCCAACCAAAAGTTTTTTTATATTTTTTTAATGTGTCTAACAGTTTTTGTTCTTGTGATTCATTCAATTCAGCTGATATAATAACTGGTAGAGTTGAATGGTTACCTAAATAAGCATATTTTAAATGATTAGGTAAAATTTTTAATTCAAGTTCAGGATGTCTAATTATTGACGGAACTATATTCTTTTCAATGTTTTCAGTATTATCCAACATTTCAATTTTTTCCTGTATATAATCCAATTTTTCATTATTTGCTTCTTCAATTAATTCTATATTTTCTTTTCTAATTTTTCTTCATAATATTCTTTAAAATGTTCATTTTGCAAATGTTCAAGTATTTCCATTCGAAATCATTCATCATATTTTTCTAAAGTAGGATATTTCATTGATTTTGCTATGTTAAAAGTTACTTTTTGATCGTTTACTCTCATTGTCAATTCTCCTTTCCGAACATCAATCATAGCTTTTCCAGTAGCTAAAAAGGGTCTTCCTAATATTATGGGAATTTCTTTATCTTCTTCCATATCTAGAACAAAAAGAATCTACCGGGAAGATAAATTTATCCACTTTTACTAACACATCTTCAATAACTCCCTTAGGATAAGTCACAGAACGATCAGCTAACTGAAGAGTTACTGAAGTAGGTGAAATTTCTCTTAATTCTAATCTTTTAAAAATTGATAGAGGCATTATATTTATGCTTGCTCCTAAGTCACACAAAGTTTTTCCATAAAATTTTTCTCCAATAGCGCAAGGTATAGTAAAACTACCAGATCTTTTAATTTCCAGTCACCCTCTTTTCATTATCTGTAAATTTTCTTTTTTTATTTAAAATATCTTTCATAAATTTTACATAATTAGGCATTTCTCCTAATGCTTCTACAAAAGGAATATTACCGTTAATTTTTTTAAGATTTCAAGGAATTTAGCAAATTGCTTATCTTTTTTATGTTGCTTTAGTCGTTGAGGAAATGGTGGTGGTGGTTTTTCTATAGATATTTTCATAGGGATTAATGGATATTCTAAGTTTTGATCTTGTTGATCCTTTTCTTTCTCAATTTCCACTTCCTCATTTTTACTTTCGTTTCTTTCTGAATTTTAGTTTCTAACTCTTTTTCACTTCTTAATTGTATCGCTTTAATTTGTTCTTTTCCTTGGTCTTTAGGATTTATTTTCACATTACTAGGAAAAGTTCCAGGAATTCTATTATTAAGCGCAGTAGCAATATGTCCGAGTTGAGTTTCAATATTTTTATTGTTGTTCCTTGATTTTGTAATTGATTTCCTTGAATTTGTAATTGATTTCCTTGATTTTGCAAGTGCTGACCCATACTTAATATTAATTCTTCTATAGATAACTTCTTATCTTTAAATTGAGTGTTATTAAATCCATGTGGATAAGAAGATTTATAATTTGAATTTCCTTGATTAGGTGGATTTCCTATTGAGTTTTTCATCCATTGTTGATTAGCTGTATTGTTATTCTAATTAAAATTTGGATGATTCTTCCAACCAGGATTATAATAATTTGTATAAAGATTATTGGGTCTATTATTAATAGCATTTATAGTTTCATAAGGAGATTGAGAATCTATAATTTGTCCAGATGAGTTTTCTTCTAAGATATTAGGAGAGTAATTCATTCCAAAATGATCTAATTTCTTTGATATAGCAGCAATTTGAGAAGCTAGCATAGATATTGCATCATTTTCATGAACACTAGCTATCTTTTTAGTATTTACTCTTTCAGCAGGCTATTGAAAATTATTCGTAGTCATTTCTTCAATTAAAGCATAGGCTTCATCAAATGGTTTTGACATTAATGAACCTCCAAGCAGATGACATCAATGATTGATCTAAGAGATCCTACTAATCCATTGTAAAAAGTTTGTATAATTAACCAATACGGTAATGCATGATGTAGGCATTTCCTAAGAAGTTCTTTAAATCTCTCCCGAAGCTTCATATATGGATTCTCCATCAAACTCGCTAAAAGATGTTATATCATTTCTAAGTTTTGCAGTTTTCGAGGGAGGAAAATATTTGGATAGAAATTTTTGTGATAATTCTCCCCAAGTTTTAATAGATCTAGGTGCTAATGAATTTAACCACATCTTAGCTTTATCCCTTAAAGAAAAAGGAAAAAGCCTAAGTCTAATAGCATCATTAGATACTCCTTCATATTTAAAAGTAGCACATAGTTCCAAAAAACTAGCAAGATGTAAATTAGGATCTTCGTTAGGAGAACCACTAAATTGATTATTCTGTACCATTTGGATAATTGTAGGTTTAAGTTTGAATGAGTTAGCAGCTACATCAGGGTTTTGATTAGTTAGGTGAATTTCATCTAATGTAGGGTTGGCATAATCTCTTAATGGTCTTTGTTGGTTTATATTTTCAATTTCTGGATTATTTGCCATTTTTGTTAAATTCTTAATTTCTCTCTTTTGTTTTCTAATTCTTTTAATTATGCATTCTAATTCTAAATCGTAAGGTATTAAATTTTCATTTCCAAATTTGCGCATATAATTTTTAAGTAATATTTAAAATAGTCCGTTACTCTAATAATTAGTTTAATAATTCTATTAATTACCTTAATAATTACTTACTTTCACTTCCCCGGCAACGGCGCCAAAAACTTGATCCACTTTTCGATATTTATACTTACTATTATAAAAGTTAGCAACGGCACCAAAAACTTGATCCGCACTTAAATATATTCTTATGATTCTGTTATGGAATTTATGGTTTATATTGTGGATACTACGCAAGTATACGTATCGTTATCAAGTAATATAGGGCTCTAATGGAGTCCTAGATATCGATCCCACAGGGAAGTTAGCAAATTTCAAAGAACAACTTAAAGTAAATTTTACTTATTAAACGAGTATATGAAAATTTAGAACACTTAGACTAAAATAAAAAAATGCTTAAAAGGTTAATATAAGATTTCAGAAAAGTATCTTTCTCCTTGTTTTAGAGTATTAAGTGAATGAAAATTTAAATTAGTTTTTAATTATATTGTGCCAAATAGGAGCATACCTATTCTTTACCCTTTGGTCCAGGTGCAAAGAATATTGACTAGTCTTATGTTTGATTACTGAATTTGGGGCTAGGCTGGGAGGATACCGACTGCCACTTCAGAGCTCCCACGTTCCCCTCGCCTGAGGGCTAATATCTACACTTCAACTCTCAAACAATAAGACCAAATTGAATATTTTAGTCTGTCACACTAAAATGTTCAATTCTACTCCCGCTAGTTAATATTTCCCTATTTATTTGCATCCTCCTTCCAAGGCTTTTGATTTCCCTGAATCTTGGATGTAATCTTTACTATAGTTGATAATTCAACATATGTTAACAAATAAATTGTCCAGATTGAAAGTAAATTACGATTTAAGTAAAAAGATTAGCACAATTTCTATTTTCATATTTCAGGCACAACTATTTAAATTTGTCATTTCACTAATCTCAAGAACAAGGAGAAAGACTAAGGAAACTACTCAGAATGCATGGGAAAAATAACACAAAGCATGGATTTCATTAAAGTTAACAAACAAATAACAAATATACTTATCTCAATCCTTCTCCCCAAGCGGACTCTTGAAGTTCCTTTGACTCTTCCTTCCGATCTGACACACCAAAACTTAATCTACTCACTCAAAAGACTCTTAAATTACACTTAACTTCCACACAAATGACTAAAACTTACTCTAGAATGACACACACACTGACTAAAATTCGGCTCTATTTATAGAAGGGTCAAATCTCCAAAGGTTGCTTAAGCACCTCTTCAAAAATCATTCAGGTTCAATGATCTGGCTCAATTCAACTTTCTCGCCGTCGTCGGGCATCGGTCTCGCCGTCGACGGGCTTCTAGAAGATGGGCTAACTGCGCCGATCTCGCTATCGGCGTGATTGATCTCGCCGTCAGTGGGCTCCTTATAATATATTAAAAATCTTTCGGGAAAAATTCACCGTCGGCGAGACAATTCAATTTTCATCAAATTGAGTCATTTTTGCTCCAAATTTGCTTTTTTTGTGCTTTTTTGCTTTCAGTACTTATAAATCTTCATTCCTGCAATAAAACAAAGAAAATACATTTCTTTAAAGTACAATTTCATATAAAATTGGTATGAAATTCTTAATATATTTTCTAGTGATCAGGAGGTAAATTTGAACCAACATGGGAAGGGCCATTCGTGGTCGAGACAATCTACTCAGGAGGTTCCTACCAACTGGTGAATTGCCGTGGAGAACGACCTATGCTTCCAATCAATGGACGATATTTGAAGAAGTATTACGTAACCTGATGTTTCGAAGGATGAACTTTAAAAATGAGGTCTAATTCTTAGAAGCACGGGTAGAGTAATCATTTGCGACTAGTTCCAAACCTAAAACATAAAAAAAAATGGATGATAAAAAAAATCATTAACAAAAAATGTGTTAAAAAAAACGTGTGAAATTGTAATAATAAAATGTCAATCTTTCCTTTTAAATCAATTCATTCCTGATCTTTCCCTCATCTCTTCCTACTTTCTTTAAAAATTAAAAGAGATAAATAAGAATTTTTCATTAATAAATGTTTTTCTTATTGTTCTTGTTCTTAGTATAGCCCCTAATCATTTCCTTGTTTTTTCACAAGGAAATGTCGAACGGGCGGTTGGTTCTGAACTTTAGAAATGGCGTGAGTCTAGCACTTGATGAAAAGAGGGTGAGGGATGGAGCCGTGATCGAGATTGACTCTGACTTCACACCAGCCGGGCTACAATATGAAGAAAATGATTGGACCATGATTGATCGGGAAGAGTTCCATAGCCAGACAGTGATGAAAGTGGGTGGCCCAAGTCAGCAATCCGCCAGCAAGAAGAGAAAAGCAAACGCCGCTCATGATACAGGAGAAGATAAGAAAGTTAAGTCCGTTGTTGCTACAGCAGATGGCAGGCTTGTCAGCGCCATACCCGCAGAAGTCCAAGGGGTAAGGAGAGCTACTCTCACTGCCACCCAGCGGAGGAACAAGAATCACCGCATTTGCATGATGTTAACCAAGTTAGCAGTAGATCAACATGAAGAGACAGTTGCTACCTTCAATACAAATACTCCGAAAAAATTGGTTCGTCAGGAACCGGAAAGAAGGAGATCAACTCCAAGGAAAGCAGAACAGATAAAGGAAATTCCAAGAAGAGCAAAAATAGAATCAGCGCCTCGACGCCAAGCAGATGCACCAGTTCTGAAGAGTCTTGTTGCGAAAGCAACCCCGGAGGATGTCCCGACAGAGACTATCCCCGAGGAGCCAAGACATGCAAGAGAGCGTGTCGGGGTTGAACCATACATTCCCCAGTACGTTACTAGACCTCGCCGATTGCAGATAATTCTGGAATATGAGTTGGAAAGAATGCAGAATGTTGAAAAGAAAACTTTTGAATACTTTGAGAGAATTGGAGGCAAGATGATCAATATCTTAGAAGGCCTCGAGCTGCATACAGATGTATTCTCGGACTACGAACAACAGCAAATTGTAAACTGCATCGTTGAACTTCAGAAAATGGGCCGAGCTGGTCGTCTGAGGGAGAAAACTTATTCAGAACCTCGAAGATGGATGCCAGGAAAAGGAAGAGTTACGATCCAATGCGAGTGTTGTTACAACTTCGTGGTAGACAGAAAAGGTAATCCACCAGGAGTACTCCGTCGCAGTGAGGTGGATCTGATGCCAAGAATTATCAAGAGAATGGTAAAAGGATGATAACATGGAGGGTATTGCCTGCAGATTACATACCCAACAGCTGCATCATTAACATCTACAAGGAGGGCGACTGCATACCTCCACACATAGACCATCATGACTTCGTCAGACCTTTCTGCACAGTGTCTTTTGTCAACCAATGTAACATCATGTTCGGATCTGACCTCCGGATTGCAGGCCCCGGTGAGTTCCGAGGGCCGGTGGAGATACCACTACCGGTAGGTTTCGTCTTGGTGTTGAAAGGAAACGGAGCAGACATCGCAAAACATTGCATTCCAGGAGTGCCTGTGGAATGAATCTCCGCCACTTTCAGGAGAATGGATGACAGAAAAATACCTTTCCACTTTCAGCAAGATCCAGAGTTAGAGAGACTCCGGTCCTACGAGCTGTGATTTACATGGGAAATATCACACCTCCAATGCACATCCATACGGCATTCCTGCCAAGGATGACTTGGAAGGTGATGTTATTGTCTATGTATCTCACTATTCAGACATGGATTTTGACAGCTGCTTTTAAAAGAAACTTGAAGAATCTTACACAATCCGTGTTGGATTTATATGGATTGTATGAGATATTGAATTCTCAAGGAAAATATCGTCATGTTTTGGAGCAAGATGTATGATGTATTTTCGACGAGATTGGAATGAAAACAACCATGTCATGTTTTGCCTTCACTCCTTTTGTGCAAATTGACTGGGAAATGCCATTAAGTTAAATGAACTTCGAACAAAGAACAAAGGGAAAATAAAAATAAATGAGAACTCTTTTAAAAATCTGAATGTCAAAACGAACCCCAAATAAATGTGAACCCTAAATTGAAAATCAAGCTAAAATCAAATCACAACAAGCGACTAAGACAAATTTCTGAATCTGAAATCCCCAGCCTTCGGCTATTCTTAAATCTCTTTTTGACTCTCCATATTTCCTTCCCTCTTTTGAGAAGGTCGACTGAATCTACTGACACAGAACGACGAAAATTTTTGATTTGGTTCTGATGGCATGGATTCATATCCTTCGCCAAATAATCAGACTTTAATCGATCCTCGTGGGACGTGAAATACTTTCACGTCTCATTCCAAATCTTCCGCTATACTCAAATCTCCACAGCAAATTTCAACTCTTTAAACCTTCGAGACTGGAACCAGATTCCAGTTCTCTTTAAACCTTCGAGACTGGAACCAGATTACAGTTCTATTTAAACCTTCGAGACTGGAACCGGATTCCGGTTCTCTTTAAACCTTCGAGACTCGGAACCGATTCCAGTTCTCTTTAAACTGTAACTAGATTCCAGTTCTCTTTAAACCTTCGAGACTGGAACCAGATTCCAGTTCTCTTTAAACCTTCGAGACTGGAACCAGATTCCAGTTCTCTTTAAACCTTCGAGACTGGAACCAGATTCCAGTTCTCTTTAAACCTTCGAGACTGGAACCAGATTCCAGTTCTCTTTAAACCTTCGAGACTGGTACTAAATTCCAGTTCTCTCCTTTCGAGGTCGGTACCAAATTCCGACTCTCTTTCGGGGTTGATACCAAATTTCAACTCTTTAAACCTTCGAGACTGGTACCAAATTTCAGTTCTCTCCTTTCGAGGTCGGTACCAAATTCCAACTCTCTTCCCTAGATTGATACCAAATTTCAACTCTCTCCTTCCGAGACTGGTACCAAATTCCAGATCTTATTTCAAGATCAGTACCTAAATTTTGATTCTCATCCTTTTCAATCGATACTTAAACTCCGATTCTCACTCCGAGGCTGGTACCTAAATTTCAGTTCTCTTTGCAATCCCGAGGTTGGAACCTAGGTTCCAATTCTCATTTCAAATCCAGATTTCCTTAAATTGATTTTAAATTAAACCTCAATCGAAATTGAAACTCAGAACAAATCAAAATCTAAAGTCACACATTAAAAAACTTGGAATAGAAAATGAAATGAAATCTAAATCAAATTTTCCCCAAATCTTATGATCTGAAATTCACCTACTTTTCTATTCCCCAGCGAGAGTTCAGGGATCTCCAGTCTTAGAGATATACTCGATACTCCCCAGTGGAAATTTGTTTCTACTATGTTCTAAGTGTGTCACTTAGATGTCTGTGTTGGTTTTGTTGATCTCTTCGGTCAACGCCAATACGCGCGGTGTGCTTGGTTAGCACACCACACCTATTGGGGGTCCATTTGTTGACCTCATTTTGATGAGGTCTTTTCTCTTCTCTCTCCTTAGTACTTAGGATCTAGCCTTAGGCTTTCCCTTTGACTATCTTAGAGGACTAGAAATGGAACCCACCACTTAGAGATTCAAACACCTCTTAACTCCCTGCAAACCCCATAAGTTTGATTGTAAACCCCTGAGGTTTAAAGGATGAGTTCCCTATAGGGCTCTGTGGCCTTAGGCCTGCCCTGGGTGGCCTGGTCTGGTGAGGGTTGACCTGCACACATTACACTTTCACACACATTCCATATCCTAAAACCATTCATACCTAGCTTGACTTCCTGACTCATGTAGGTAATTCATATGGATGGACCTTAACCCCTAGGCCCTTGGCTAAGAGGGTTAGGAACAACATAGTGAATGCCTCAAATGAGTCCTCTCATGGCTCTTATGGGCTTGATATGGCTTCATGGCTCAACCAAAGTGATTCCATTCTACTCAAACTTGATCAATATTTATTTTTACAAAATTTCAATTTTTGACCTCCGGGACCCTACACCCACTAAACCTACCAAATGCCCTTGAAACTACCCAAAATTTGTAAAATCACCTAAATTACCCAAAATTCCTCAAAGCCAATCCTAAACATTTCCCACCATTCAAATTGATCATCCTTATCCAAATATACCAAAATTTCCAAAAATACCCTCCAAATACCCAAAAAAAACCCTTTTAACCCAAAAATTCCAAAAATTCGGAAAATTCTCAGAAAATTCCAGAAAATCCCAAATATTCCCAATTTCATTTTGTTCAACTACACCATAAGCCAATTTTGTCATTTTAGCCCACTTTTACCAAAATCCCCAATTTGACCCATTTTTAACCCAAATGGACCCTATGTCAAACCAAATCAACCCAATTGATCCTAATTTTGACCAAATTCAGTCTTAAACTTCAAGTCAATATCCCCAATATCAATCTAGACCAAATCTAAGTCCAATTTTATTGACATTTGGATCCAATTTCAATTTGAAGCTCAAAACCCAATTTTGGCCCATAACCTAAACTTAACCCAAACTACCCAACGCAACCCCAAATAGCCCCAAACCATTTCTAAAAACTTACTAACATCCCCACAAACAAAACACTAACTTGATTTGCCCCAAATTTAAGCCTAAACTCCACCCAAACCTAACCCAAACCAAAAATCCCCAATTTTGGCCTAAACCCACCATGAACCCAAATGGGCCCAAATTCCAAAATCAAAGCCTAACCAAAGTTGAAAACTCTTTGTAACACTTCCATAAACATTTCTCAACATTAATTTTACATCAAATCTAACATTAGCCCAACCTTAGCCCAAGTTGGCCCAATTTGACCCACTTTGGCCCCTTTACCAAAAAAGTCCCAAATCAACCTCAATTCAACTCCAAATCACCTCAAATTTGTTTCAAATCACTCATGACACATCCCTAAACTAAACCCAACATTTGTTTGGCCCAATCCTTCACAAAATTTCCATCCACCAATTTGTTTTCAAACCTAAAGGCCCACTTTCTTAGACCATTCTAAAAGCCCATTTTCACCAAATCCAAAAGCCCAAAAATCCATTCCCAAGCCCACATGAAACCTTTTATTCATCAATCCTTTGATAATACTATTTGACCCAAGTCTTAAATCATCATGAAATCAACCCATTTGTAGCATCATGGCAAATCCCATCAAAAGAATCCAAAGTTTTCAAAATTCCAACTAACCCACTTTCATGTAAATGAGCCAAGCCATGGAGCCATGTCCAAGCCATATGTAAGCCATGAGGAGCCATAGACTTGTCATCACTCCCTAAATGGCAAAAGGAGGAGATCCTTTAAGCACTCCCTAAAAGTCATTAACCCATTACATGATTCCCCTTAACCTAAATTTAATCCAAATAATCCTTGATGGGGACTTCACCACACATGTGAGGCTAACCCAACTAATCCCCTTCAGCCTAAATCAGGTCATGGGGGGTGAACCTAACCCAAATTCATAGGTTGACCCATTTGGACCCAAAATCACCCCTCTCCCCATGCCACTTAAATCTAATCCTTTACACATTTCCAAAGGCAATTGACTGCACCAAACCCCAGCCCTGACTCCCCTAAGTCAGATGGTGGCCTGACTCTGGCCGGCCAGCCACCAGGCCGCCGGAAAACGCCATGGCCGAGGAGCTTGGAATGAGCCAAATTTTAAATTCTTACCTGATGAGCTGCCCCACTCCAATTGGCCACCACAGCTCTTCATCTCCTCCCCTAGGCAGCTGATCCTAGTCATCGATTGCCCACAGGAAGCCACCGGCCATGGCTATTTAAACCAGCCACCCCCTCTCGACCAAAAGGTTGGCTGAAATCAACCTTCATAGAATCCCTCCAAATTCCTCACAGAGCTTCCCATAGCCAAAAGAAATCCATCCCCATTGTTCTCCTGCCCTAAATCCCATTGATTGAGCTCAATTTTGGAGCTCAATTCTCAGGCCAGAACAGGACATCTCTCAAACCTCCACCAAAATCAAATTAAACTCACCCACACCTGCATAGGACCAAGAGAAGGAGTTCCCCGGTGAAAGCCCCCTCTCTAGGCCACCCAATTGCTCTATCCTCCAAAGTCTGAAATCAGGCCTGGTCACTTTCATACTTAGATCATTCACCAGGGCCAGAGGCTTCATCCCTAGGCTCTTCCAGCTCCAACGAATGTGCCGAGCACATTCAGTTGAGGCCTCACCTCCTGAACCAAGGTATGGAGACTTCTCTTTAACCCTAGCTTCCACCGATTCTCCATTTCGTTTGAGTTAATTTCATAGCATGTAAATCGTGTGGATGTGTTCGTCTCTTCAAGACAAATCCATAGAGTATAAGAACACAAAAATCCATTGATAAACGAGGGAGATACTAGGGTTTAAGTGTGGACGGTCACGGGTGCACACCAGTCGGAGACGACGACCAGCCGCCGTTGGATCGAGAGTGTATCGAATGGACGGCTCAGATTACGTCGGACCAGGGAACGGTACGAGAACCGCGGGCAGCGTGGCGCTGAGTCGGATGGCGGCGGCGAATGGGAGCGCGTCGTGTGGAGCTTCGGAGACGCTAAGGTTGTCGTGGCGCTGAGTCGGATAAGTAGGAAAAATGGAATTTATGATTTAATTAAATGCCTGAAACTTAGAAAATCCATATCTTTGTGTAGAAAAATCACAAAAATAAAATAAAAATACCCCCTTGCTCAGTGAACAGAGGAGAATAATGTGGAAAAAGAATTGAATTAATTTGATGAGTATTTTATTTTTAATTAACTATTTACTCATTTCAGTATTTTAATTCTCCATTTGCATAGACAATTCACCATGGCATGAGACCATAGGGCTTTTGAAGCCTCTGATCTTAGGAACATTCCCTGAATTTTTCAAGGTCAGAGGCTATCTCTATGGCAAATTATGTATTTTTCAAGTTTATGTCACTGTTTTCGGTATTTTAATTCCAATTATTAGCATATTATTTAAAAAATTCTAGGAAAATTTGGGGAAGTTTTTTAGGACCAGAGTACCTTTGGATAATTATGTTTTGAGTTAACCCATTGAGAATAACCCTAATTGGCCTAATTACTCAAAACTGAACTTTAATTAATTAGAGTTAACCACACATCAAAAGAACTTGAAAATAATTCTCCACTGATTTTTAGGATCAGAGGAACCTCTCATAAAAATTTGAAATCAATTGGAAATGTTTAACCCTACTAAATGGATTAATTAAGTCACATGAGTAAAATTAAATTTTGAAAATTCATAACTCCAAAAGTACATCTCAAAAATTCACCAAATTGATTTTGGGACTTCTCTGATAATAGAGGAGTCTAAGAAAATTAAAATTGGAATTTTCTAAAAATTTTTATTTTTAATCATATTTTTAATATTTTAATAATTAAAAAATCATAAAAATCACAAAAATATTAAAAATCATAAAAATGTCATATTTTAACTCCTAATCACTTAGGAACAAACTAAGTATTTTTCCCAAGTCCCTAGGATAAGATATTGACTTTTAAAAGCCCTAAAATAATTTTTGAATTAAAAAATGAATTTTCCAACATTTTCACTAAATTAATTTTAATAAATCAAAGAAAAATCAGAAAAATATAAAATTTTTCCTCTGAACTCTTTGAGGTCAGAGAGATTTAAGAAAAATATAAAATCCATTTTTTAACTTTAATTTTATTTTATAATTGATTAATACTCCAAAAATCAAAATAATTATAATAAAGAAAATATAATTCAAAAAATCACCAAAATTAGTCCAAGTGATCATCTGGTCATCAGAAATATCCTATAATTCCAAATTTGCTTCAAATCATTCAAGACACATCCCTAAACTAAACTCAACATTTATTTGGCATGGCCCTTTGCAAAATTTTTCATCTAAAAGCCCATAGCTAAACATAAAAGCCCATCCCCTTAAACCATTCTAAAAGCCCACCTTTACCAAATTCAAAAGTCAAATCAATTTAAAGCCCACATGACACTACACTTCATCATTCATTCCAATTAAAACCTTCCCTAACTCTCAAATACATCATCAAACCATTCCAAATCAAGCCTCATAACAATTCCCATCAAAATGCCAAAATTCACAAAATCCTTTTTTTATGAAAGTTGACTTAACTTTTCCTAAGCCAAATGGAGCCATGAAGCCATGCATGAGCCACATGGGAGCCATGAGAGCCATGGAATCTACTTTCCACCTCACCAAGCCATTAATGGCAAGAGAGGGGATCTCTTTCTTAAACCTTTTTAAACCTTTTTTTTACCTTAAACATGATACACTCTAAACCATACTTTGCCACCTAATCCTTGATGTGGACTTCACTACCTTTGGTAGGTTGATTCACATGATCCTCTCAGCCTAAAACCAGGTCATGGGGAGGTGAACCCAACCCAAACACATGGGTTGACCCAAACCAAGCCAAAATAGCCATGCCCCCATTCCATTTTGATCTAACCCCTTTACACATGGCATTGGCCAATTGCTTGCACAAACCTCCAGCCCTGACTCACCTGAACCTGAGGGTGACCCATGCCTGCCGGCCAGCCTCCTGGATCGCCGGAAAACACCATGGCCGAGACCTTGGGAGGAGCCAAATTTTGGAATTCCACCTTGCTGAGCTGCCTCACTCCAAATGGCCATTGCGGCTGTTCTTCTCCTCACCGGAAGCAGCTGATCCCAACCCTTAAACCCCCACAGGAGGCCCTCCGAGCCTCTCCTATTTAAACACCCCCTCCTCTCGGCCAAGAGAGGTGCTGAAAAAACCTTACCGAAACCACCGCCAAAATCATCCCGGACCACTCTCTACACATAGAGAACTTGATCCCCACCGAAATCCCCCTGCCATTTCCTCTCTGTGGGCTCAATTTCAGAGTTGAAATTCAAGCCCAAAACCAGGACACTTCACCACAGTGAGCCAATCTCCAAATTGATTGGTCCTACACCTTCACCAGACCAAGAGAAGGAGTTCCCCAGTGGAAGCCCCCTCTCCAGACCACCCAGCTGTTCCAGACTCCAAAGGTTGTGATCGGCTTGGTCGAAATCATACCTAGACAATTCACCAGGCTAAGGGACTTCATCTGGAGCTTGCTTGGACCCAATCGAAGGTGACACAACCCGCAGATTGAAGCCACACTTCTCTGAGCTAAGGTATGAGCTAACTTTTTATCCCGATATTCTGGAGATTCTCCATTTCAAATGCCTTAATTTCAATGCATGATTACCATATAGATGTATTCGTCTCTTCAAGACGAATCCATAGAGCACAAGAACATAAAAATCCGTTAAGTATTGAGTGAGATATTAAGGATTTAGTGTGGACGGTTCTCGGGCTAGGAGGCTTGGGGACGATGAACGGATGCCGTTCGTTTAGTACACGCGCAGACGGACGGCCAGGATCGCGCCGGATGGAGCGACGGAATGATACAGCGAGCCCCTGGAGCGTTGAGTCGGATGGCGGCGCCGAATCAGAGCGCGCCGCGTGGCCCTTCGGAGCTGCCGAGGATGGCGTGGCGTCGCGTGGATAAGTAGGAAAATAGGGATTTTTTTTATTTATTTAATTACCATAACTTGAAAAATGCATAACTTTTTGTAGAAAAATCCTAAATTAAAATAAAAATACCCACTTGCTCAGTGAACAGAGGAGAATAATGTGGAAAACAAATTAAATCATTTCATCAAGTATTTTATTTTTAATGATTTATTTACTCTCTGGACTATTTTAATTCTCCATGCATGTAAACAATTCACCATAGCATGAGACCATAGAGCTTTTGAAGCCTTTGAACTTGGGAACATTCCCTGAATTTTCCAAGGTCAGAGGCCATCCCTATAAAAAGTTATTGATTTTCCAAGTTCATGTTACTGTTTTGAGTATTTTAATTCCAATAATTAGCATGTTGTGAAATAAATTCTAGGAAAATTTGGTGATGTTTCTTATGACCAGAGGACCCTAGGAAAAATAAGTTTTGAGTTAATTCACTTGGAACAACCCGAATTGGCCTAAATACCCAAAATTGAACTTTAATTAATTAGGGATAATCCCACATCAAATTGACTTGAAAACTATTCTCCACTGTCCTCTAGGGATAGGAGAATACCACATAAAAATTTGAAACCAATTGGACTTGGTTAGCCCCACCAAATGGGTTAATTAAGCCCCATGAATAAAATCAAACTTTAAAAATTCATAACTCACAAAATACTTTTCAAAAATTCACAAAAATGGTTTTGGAGCTTCTCTAATATCAGGGAAATTTAAGAAAATTAAAATTGCAATTTTGTAAAAAAGTTGATTTTTAAGCTTATTTTAATATTTTTAATAATTAAAAAATAATAAAAATCACAAAAATATTAAAAATCACCAAAATGTCATATTTTGAATTCTAAACATTTAGAAACAAACCAAATATTTTTCCTAAGTCTCTAGGATATGATATTGAATTTTAAAGGCCTAAATTAAATTTTTTGAATTAAAAAAATGAATTTTCTTAACATTCCCTAAAGTAATTCTAATAAATCAAAGAAAAATCAAAAAATTATAAAAATTGTTTCTCTGGTTTACCTGATATTAGAGAGATTTTTGAAAAATATAAAATTCATTTTTCAACCTTTATTTTATTTTTAAATTAATTAATACTCCAAGACTCAAAATAATTATAATAAATAAAATATAATTCAAAAAATCACCAAAATTAGTCTAAGTGGTCCTCTGGTCATTAGAAAGGCCCCATAATTTTCTTAAGGACAGAAAAATTCCCTTGGTCATCTTATTGAATTTTCCTTAAAAATATCTATTTTTCATTAACAATAATTATATAAATAAATTAAATACAGAAAAATCACATTTTCTCCTCTAATGTCTTAATTGACATGTGAGTGAAGTCACATAAAAATTTCAAATTCATTTAAGCTCAATTTAGTGAGTTATGGAATTATTAAGCTTGAAGGGCAAAATGGTAATTAAAATTTTAACCCTTAATTAAAACTTTAGGCTTAATAAAATGAGAGAGTAAAATATTTGATCCTAATCTGATTTGGATGATTGAAATTTAAATAATTTAAGAGTAGAGACCCATTAATCTTTTTTAGGATTAATTAAAGTAAACCTTAATCAATTAATTAATTAAATTTGGAAGATTAATGAAAATTGAAATTATTAAAATAGGGATATTATTAAGAAGACATTTATTCTTCAATTTAAGAGTCCCTAAATTAATCACTTCAATAATATTTAATTCCCAATTAAAATGATAATCCAAACTTAAGATTTAAAATACTAAAAGACTTAATCATTAAATTAAATTAAAATTAAAACATTTAAACTAAATTAAATCAAAATTTCAATTAAATTAATACTTTAACAATTGAATTAAATAATCTTTAAAACATTAAAAATAAAAATTAAATCAAATAAAAATTAAATTAAATCACAATTAAATCAAAGTAAATTCAAGTTAAATTAAATTAAATTAAAACATATTAAATTAAATTAAATTAAATTAAAAAAAATCAAATCAAATTAAAATTAAATTAAAATTAAAATAAATCTAAATTAAAATTAAATTAAACCAAATTAAATTAAATTAAATTAAATTAAATTGAATTGAATTAAATATAACATCACTTAAGACTTAAAGAATTCAAAAATAAATCTAAAAACAACTTGAACACTATTCCAAACTTAAATCCATTAATTAAAATTAAATTAAATCACAAATCACTAAAACATCAATTTGCCCTTAAAAGCTCTTGTTATCATAACTCCTAAATGGAGTATTAAGTGAAGTGTCACTTCATTTATAGGATATTCAAACATCCTAGTTCACAGAGCAAAAGAACAAAACTTAATTAAACCTCGGATGATTAATTCACCTGATTAATTAAATCCATTTGGACTTAGAACAATTCCAGCAATATTGAAAAGATGTTTAAGATTCGTCTTAAGCACTTCCTCAATATGATGGTGTGTTTTATAGGAACAATTGAACTTAATTATTCTTTGGTGCAGAAAATCATCCATAAACAAAATTGAAAACCTAGACGTCATAGGAATGACTAGCTATAGGATTAGGATCTTAGTAGAAAACCAGAAACCTTGCCTGTAGCTTTACCTAGGTAATTGCTATAAATACTTAAATGCCCTAACATGTGTTTTGAGTGCAGCTTGGGATGACGGGAAGACCCTCCAGGTACGCTTTTATTTTATTGCAAATTACTTTATTTCAAATGCACTTTACTTTTCTTGCATGATAAACAACTGTTGCATGAAAACCAAAACCTTTAGGATAGTCCCTAAACATAAACCAAAACTAAATTAAAAGTCATTACAAGATAAAAATTACCGCCACAACATTTCAAAATATAAAACAACTCAAAATTTAATCACAAACATAAGAACAAAACTACAATTGCAACTAAATTAAAACGTCTCGTTGAATGATCGGGAATACCTCGGATGATGTAACCCACGTGTTGCTAACGGGATTTCCCAAGGTCTAAATGAAAGTGTGGAACTCATTCAGTTGAGTTTAGCAAGTTCATCTGGACTAAGTGAATTCGATGAAAATAACGGTGTCGGGATGACGGAACCGTGGGATCTTAATCGGTTCTGTTTAAACAACTTTAAGATTTGTTTTAATTAAAATATTAAAAACACTCGGATTTTAAGATTTTCTCTAAACCAAAACACTTCTCTCATCTCCTGATTTATGACTTCTAAAACTAAACCTCTGCAACAACAAGGAGCTCGGAGCATGGTGGGGCAGCTCGGCCATCATCATCAGCAAAACTCGAATCTACTTCAACAAAACCATTCCTAGAATTTAAACAACCAAGCCATAGGACTTCGAGGTAGTTTGCCCAGTGCAACATAAATCCTCAACTCTTCGTTAGGCATTTTCATAATCATGTTATGCAAATTAAGCCCTAACCGGTCTCAGGACTCCGAGGTCGTCGTCCGATACGACATAAACCCTCACAACCTTCGAGGCTATTTGCATAACTGCGTCATGCAAATATAAGTCCTAATTAACTAAAATTGGCAAGATTGAAATATCAGATAATATTAGGATTTTCTTAAATTCGAGCCAAACAATAGGATAGTTTGGGAAGTTGCCAAGATTTCTCTTGATCCTCAGCTTCTTCTACTTCTCTTGAATTCTCAAAAATAAATTGTTCCAAATTTTGAGTCATTCCCTTTTGAATTTCCAAAATCCAATCCTTTGAAAACCTTAAAACTTTGAAATTCTTGAAAGCAAAACCACTGATCATTATCAAGAGTTTTCTTAAATGATTCTCGTCATTTAAGATGTAATTAACTATAGGGGCTTGCCCTTATAGGGAACTTTAAGAACCCAAGTAATATAAACCCTGCTTAATTCATTTATATTAAGCAGGGAACTTGTCGGCTTATAAAGTTGGTTTGCAGACCAAACGGATGTCACAAATCTTCTAGTTTATTTAATCGAGTCCCATCATCAAGCAGTGTGTCTATTCTTCGGGATAGATACACGGTTTGTGATGTGGTGCTTGTTTATATAAACTATTCGGGATGTGAGATCGGTTTGATTTCATATCTTAAAATTTTCAAACTTAAAGTTATTTTCAAAACAAATGTTTCCTTCTAAAGCTATATATATATTTAAATTAAATTTAAAATCTAAAATTCGCCGACAATTTCTGTAGGCGACCCCTTTTTCAAAATACAACACATAACCTAAAAATATGCCGACAACTTCTGGCGACTCTGCTGGGGACAAGTTCCTCTCTCCATTTTGATCAGATGGTTTTGCTTTCATAAATCGGTAGTGAGTCCATGCCCCTAGTGGACGAAACTACTATTTTTTCCGTTGGCATACCCCGCTCATTTCTGTCTTGAGCGAGTATAGCCAACTCCTCTCAGATTTAGGAGCCACTGTTTAGACACCCCTAAACAGAGAGGTTCCGAGATCCTTTTACCTCTTTTCTGAGGTGGAGTGGACCCCCAATAGGTGTTAGTTTAGGAGCAGTCCTTCGAGTCGAGAAGTCTTGCATAAAACTTTCTCTTCCTTTCCAATTCTGAATCGGATTCCTTACCTTCTCTACACCTTTGAACATTTTGTTCCTAATAAACAAATCCTCTAATGAACGACTCTTTTAAACTATAACTCCTTTTTATAAATACATGAACAAAAATGTGTTCGGACTCTTTCGATTCCTTTCTTTTCGTCCCGATGAGAAAAAGCATAACTTGGGACTGACAATCAGAATCTACCTTACAGAAAATGTCTGCCCCAAAGCTGATTTTCTCCTTCACCAATGGACTGGACTTCGCTGTTTATAAGGATGAACTGCCCGACAATGGGATCATCCGTTTTGGGCAAGGATTCGAGAATACAAATGTCAAGATCACTAACGTCACCCTTTTCACACTTACAGACAAAGTGCCTGAAACTGAAAGACCTTTGAACGAGTTCAACCTCAAGTCAACTCAAGAGTTTCCTCCCCTGCAAAGGATTCCAGCTGAGAGGAATACTACTGTCCATAGGAGGATTGTTGTCTCTACCCCCACCGGTCTGGTCGTCTCTGCACCTACCCCAGCTTCCGCCAAACTGAAGGGGAAGGAAATTCAAATTTGTAACGAGCATGTTACCGTGGAGGGTACAGATCTTCGTATGAGACCTTTTGTTTTCGAAATTGGGTCCAGCTCAAGGGTTTCACCCCTAACACGGACTCAGAGAAGAAACAGAAGTAGAAAGATTGCCAGAAAGGCCAGAGCTGCTGAAGTTGCTTTCTTGGAAGAGATCCCTGAGTACACACCACTACCTGAGTACATACCATTACCTGAGTATACACCGCTTTTGGAAGGAAGTAGATTCCATCCCCTCTCCGCCGCAGCTGACGAGGTAAATGTCCGCAAGATTGCTTCTACATTACCTCGACCTACATACTATAGCGACAGCCGAAAGAAAAGGGCTAGGATTACACCATTTGCCCGACTACAGACTGTGATAGAGAAGTTAGCAAAGAAAGAGAAATGTCCTGTATCAGAGATTTTAAGAAGGATAGGGCGGGTGCCAGCCAAATCCCGCCTTGGGCCGCGAATAGAACCCGTTATCGCCACAGAAAAGCCGAATAAGAAGATGAAAGCAAGCCCACCTGTTGTTGTTTCAGGTTTACAGATCAAGGAGGATACCACCTTCGAGCATTCAGCTGATAGACCATCCGGTCTTAAGCCTTCTACTGCTAGAAGGATGGTATGGCGTCCTACTACTGGCCAATTAAGACCAAAACAACGACCAGAAAAGGAAAGTCTTGTCAGGAGACTCGAGTCCGAAGAGAGCGCCACTGCAATGAATGGGACTCCCAAGAAGGAAATTCAACAGCCATCGCATGATAACTGCGAAACCGTACAAAAAATACCATTGGAGGACGCTATGGAAAAGCTAAGAATCGACATTCAACGATTAGCAAGAGAAAGAGAAGAAAAGTTTGGAGATGGAGTTGACTCGTCGGAATTCATGGATGACAAATATGTGGAGATCAACATGGTTGAGACACGAGCATCGTCAGCTTTGCAAGGTGCTCCGGAAGCTGTGGAGAGAGATGAACCAGAAGCATTAAGAGCACAAATTTGAGAAAAAGATGATACAATCTCTCAAATGGCAAAAAGGATGGAAGAGATGGCTGCAGCCCTAGCCACTCTTCAGAGTCAGGCTCAACCCCCAAGAGAAACGCCTCCAGAAGTTATTCATATTACAGAAGGAGGAAAGGAGATTACATCCGTTAACGGAGATGATCAGCCGAAGAAAGACTCCACTCAGAATATGATTCCAGAGAAGGACATCAAGAAATGGTAGAACAGCAGGTGCGAGAAGCCTTAGCACAGTCTAAGAGCGGAGCATCTATTCAGACGGGTAGACCTTACCCCAAAGAATTTGATGCAGTACAATACCCAAAAGGCTTCGTACCACCTCTGTTCAAGACTTTTGATGGTACCGGAAACCCTCGACAGCATGTTGCACATTTTCGCGCTAGTTGTTGCAACGCCAGTGGAAGTGATGCCTTACTCTTCCGACAATTCGTCAGCAGCCTGTCAGGAATCGCCTTCGATTGGTACGCAGAGTTACCGAATGGTTCAGTAAAGACATTTTCAGAATTAGAGAACCTCTTTGTGAAACGGTTTGCCGGAGCTCAACACCATATCACCATCGGTGACTTGAGTGGTGGAGAAACGAAACCGAACGAAACTTTAGTGGACTACATACTTCGATGGAGAAATTTAAGCATGAAGTGTGAGCCACGGCTACAAGAGCGAGCATGCGGTCGGTATCTTGCTTAAAAGCATTCACGGCCCGATAGCACTTCTCCTTAAGGGATTTACGATTAAGACTTTTGAGAAGTTGTTAAGCAAGGCCGGAAGCTTGCAAGAGGAAGGGAAGCAACTAAGTTTCATCGATAAGACAGACAAACAGAAGCCTGTGAAGACATTTGAAAAGAAATCTGGGATCGTCGCGGCAGTCGATAAGGGCAAGCAGCCAATGCAAATACAGCAAGAGCAACTGCAGCCCGGCTATCAACAACCTCAGCAGAACTACCAACAACCTCGACCCGGTTATCAGCCAACTCAACAGTATGAACAACCGCCTCGCCCACAGCGCATGTTGAAGGAGCTTATAAATAGAGAATATCCGTTCAAGAATGAGGCAGTGCCAAAGATGTTCTGCAGTTTGATGAAGACCTTGGATTTTCGACTGCCAGAACCCAAGAAGCTAGAGGAAGTTAATAAGAAAGACCATCCCAACTACTGCCCTTACCACCGGATGCTTGGACATAAGATAGAGGATTGCATCACCTTCAAGAGTTGGCTTGACAACAATCTCCGAAAGGGGAACATAACGATCCCAAAGGAATACATGAAAGAACCCCAGAAAGGAGGTTCTGTCAATGTTATTTCAACGGATCCCATTGTTCCGATAGACCCTTACACGACTGATGATGGATGGAGTACCGCTTGGACGAAGTCATCGAAGAAAATTTTGGATCACATCCAAACTGCTTCGGCGCATGCTTCAACTCGGAGTTTGAAACCTGCCAAGCCGGCGCTATCGCTTGCAATTGAAGAACCGCCCCAGGAAGAAAAGATCATAGAAAAGAAGGAGATCGTAGAAGAAGAAGAGACCAAGGCTCTTAAGTCTAGACTAGGGGCTGCTTATCCTAGGATGGTTGTTTCTGATTCGGGGGTAAAATTCCTCGAACCTCTGACTCTGTATGATTATTTGCTCGCTCTGGCGGGATCTTATAATGATAAGAGTTATGGCGTTGGCTACGTTTTGACTGTTTCTAACGATTACGTAACTAACGACAATCAATCTAATCTGGATCTCGATTTCGGTACCAATAATAATTCTCAAATCATACACAACCTCGACAATCATGATGAAAAAGAAGACATTCACCCATAAGGCTACGAAAGTTCAACAAGCAATGAATCTATATGTGAATTCCAAGGAACTCCAATCACAATAGAGTTAGAGCTTTCAGATTCTGAAGCGACTCCAGAAGAACCTGTCATGCCGATTCAAAAGGAGATACCCGTAAACTCAGTACCAGATTCAAAAGAAATCACAGAAGTCAACTTAAGGAGCGGAAGGGTTCTACCTCCAAGAATGAGTCGAAAAGACAAAGGAAAGCAGGTGGTTGTTCAGGAAGAATCAACCCTAGCAGAAGAATTGCCCATTCGGGAAGAAACTGAGACACATGGTAACAAGGTGGACTATAACGTGCTAGCCCATCTTAGGAAACTACCAGCCAAACTAAGCATCTACGACGCTCTCATCTTATCAAAAGAGATGAGGGAAGCTCTGATCAAGGCCTTACTTGATCCAGAGATTTGTTTAGCTCAGATGGCCGGAGTTCCTTAGACGAGGTTTGCTCGTTAAAGGAACAGCGAGGTGTTACCTTCATGGACAGTGATCTACTACTTGGGACAGCCGATCACAACCGACCGTTGTACATTTCAGTCACAATCGAAAAAATTACGCTCTCCAGAGTATTGGTGGATCCAGGAGCGTCAATCAACATAATGAATCTTCGGACGCTAGCATACTTGGAAATTAATGCTCGCGAGCTTGAAGCGGATAAGATGTTACTAAGAGGATTCAACCAGAAAGGAGAAAGAGCCCTTGGATCAATAACAATGTTAATGAAGACCGGTGACTTAGCGAAGACAACCGCAAAATTCCACATAATTGACTCTGAGACATCGTTCAACGCTCTACTGGGCCGGCCGTGGATCCATGAAAACTGGATGGTACCATCGTCTCTGCATCAGTGCATAAAATACTATGAAGGAGGAGAACAGTGCATTAAAGGTGATTTGCAACCTTTCTCCGTACATGAGATTGGAATCCATGAAGATGCAGCTTATTATGCACCTCAGAAGAAAACAATCTTCTCCAGAAACGTCGTACCAAATGAAGCAAAAGAAATTCGAGACGATGAAGAACCTGAAGTTCTAGTCCAACAGTCACTCACCACTCCCTTACGGCGAGATGGTGAAGGTTTCTCCAGAACTCGCATCCGAGGTCGAGGCCGGGGACGAGGTCGTGGAAGAGACACTGGGATAGTTGGACGAAAAAAGTCGGTGATCAACGTTGATTGGGAGAACAGCTCTGAGGAAGAAGAGGAAGTCAAGAAAGAAGCAGCTACAATAAACCGGAAGAGACCACAATTCAAGATTTCTCTCGAAGATGAGAAGAACGAAGAATACAAATCGATGTACGAGAAGATTAAACACTATGTATACACTATGACCCTGACCCCGATCCAGTCTAATAAGATCGAGGGTATGGTGGTCAAAGAAGTACATAGCAGCGGTGCAAACCCAATCAAATTTTACCGTGGCACTTCTTCTTCTAATACTGAAAACAATGTACAATTTGAAGATGTCACTTCCTCCGAATTAATGGAATTTCCTTTTGAGTGGTACACTCCCTGTGTTCAAAATTTAATTCAGTGTGGTGTCTTACCTCGACAATGGACAAAAGGACGATCACAACACTTCGAAAAATTATGGAATAATGCCGGTCGACCTCCCAATTCAAGACATGGTCTCAGATTCGGCACAGTAGGTACAGTTGACGGTACGGAATTTTGTTTGGTTGTCACTTGCGAACCTAATGAAGACTTCTTGGAAACTACAGAAGAGCTTGAAGATCTGCAAATTGGAGACGCTCCACCAGAGTTCGAAGAAGAAATCAAATCTACAATAGACGAGTTAATAGAAGTTAACTTAGGTACTAGCGAAAAGCCTAGACCAACCTTTGTTAGCTCCTTACTCAATAAAGAAGATTCCGAGGAAATGATCAAGCTATTAATGGAATTCAAGGACTGTTTTGCTTGGAGTTACGACGAAATGCCAGGATTAGCTCCAGAAGTCACAGTTCACAGGCTAGGAGTGGATCCTACTTTCGTTCCAGTCAGACAAGCTTCCAGAAGATTGCGTTTGGAAATTGAACAAGTAATAGCTGAAGTTAAGAAGCTAATCGATGCTAAATTTGTCCGTGAAGAACAATACCCTACTTGGCTAGCCAATGTGGTACCAGTCAGGAAAAAGAATGGTCAGATCAGAATCTGTGTGGATTTCAGAGACTTGAACAAAGCATGTCCGAAGGATGAATTTCCACTACCAATTCCAGAGTTCATGATCGACATTGCTTCAACACATGAAATATTTTCATTCATGGATGGATCATCAGGATACAACCAAATAAAGATGGCACCAGAAGACGAAAAGCTCACGGCTTTCAGAACACCGATTGGAGTGTATTGCTACACAGTAATGCCATTCGGACTAAAGAACGCAAGAGCAACATAGCAAAGAGCAATGACAAAGATTTTTGATGAGCTCATTCACAACCAAGTTGAGTGCTATGTGGATGATGTGGTCATCAAAAGCAAACTGAAGGGAGATCACCTGTATGATTTGAGAATTGTCTTCAAGCGACTAAGGCAATACAACCTTAAGATGAATCCCTTAAAATGCGCCTTCGGCGTTACCTCCGGGAAATTCTTAGGATTTGTTGTCCGACATCGCGGGATTTAAATTGATCCGGAAAGATTAAAGCAATCTTAAAGATGCTGCCTCCCAAAACCTTCAAAATAGCTACGATGCTTTCAAGGGAAGTTGGCATATCTTCGACGCTTTATTTCGAACTTGTCAGCTAGGTGTCAGCCCTTCTCGGCATTAGTTAAAAAGGACGCCAAACTCGTTTGGGAAGAGAAATGCCAACGGGCCTTCGAGGACATTAAGCAATACTTAATGACACCTCCTGTCTTGGCAGCCCCAGTCTCAGGTAGACCGTTGATACTTTATACCACGGCTCTAGACGACTCCCTTGGAGCCCTGCTAGCCCAGGTCAATGATGAGGGAAAAGAAAATGCTCTCTACTACTTAAGCCATCGTTTGATCCCGATGGAAGTAAAGTATCCTCCAATTGAGAAGCATTGTTTGGCCCTGATCTTCGCCGCACAGAAACTTAGGCATTACATGCTCTCTCATAAGGTCAACCTTATCTCGAAAGTTAATCCGTTGCAATATTTGATGACCCGTCCAACACTTTCTGGCAGACTTGCCAGGTGGTCGATGATACTATTGCAATTTGACATAACTTTCGTTCCTCTTCGTGCCGTAAAGGGACAAGTTCTAGCTGACTTCCTTGCAGCACACCCTTTACCGGTAGATTCGCCTCTCGACGACGATCTGCCTGACGAACAGATAATGAGCCTAGAAGACACTGATGATCGACGTTGGGAACTATACTTCGACGGAGCGTCCTCAACACAGAAAGACAAAGAATTGCAAACGATAGTGCCCGGTAAGGCAGGAATCGGATTAATCTTTATAACACCGGAGCGGGGGATGTTAAGATGTCAATGGCTTGGGTTATCAGACTTATGATGTCGATGGCTGGGTTTATCATCCTTTAAGATTTCAGCTTGTATATGCAGCGGGACAGCAAACCCAATTTTCTTCAGTATCTCAGCAACTGAACAACGCTCTCTCTGAGCCAATCATTCAAACACACGACGAATTTCAGAGAAAAGAGCTGGCTTCTTCTTTTTCTCATTCTTACAACGAGGTGATACCGATAATACGACGACGAATTCTTGAAACATCTTCTTCAGCGGGGGCAACGGACAAAGGATGAAACCTGCTTCCTCTAAGAAGGGGTGAGGTTTCAAGGAGTCCAGTTTCCTCCTCCAAAACTTCCACAAGAACTGTAACCTTAGCAGCTTCTAATCTCTTGATTTTAGCTATTTTCCTATTTTTGTTTCTCCTTTGTGTTCTAGTCAAAGTCACAGACTTAGAACTGGACCCAATTTCAAAAACAGAAGGTAGCGAAGTGAAAGCCAAACTTTCTTCAATTACAGGTTCATCGATCACCGGGACACCCTTTCCTTTCGCTAATGTTGAAGCAACGAGCAGACGTAAGAACAACCAAATAAACTGGAGCGAGCGAAACATTCTTGGGGTTGTCGGTGATTCTAGTAACGGACTTCACGAGAATGGCAGGATTATTCTCAACTAGTACTCGCTTCGGCGGAGGGAATTCGTCAACGGACCTCGGGTTGAACTCAACAACGAGCTCTATCGACTTATTCGCCACAGACCTCACTACGGCAACCGGAATATTTGCGAACTTGATTTCAATGTCGTCAAACCCTTGACCAAACTTGATCATTGTCTTATCAGGCAATTGGTTCTTACTAACAACGATGTCCTTTCCAGTAGCGAAGGAGAAGATCAGTTTCGGGGAAGACATTTCTGTCATTGGAAATAAACATCAAGATTAACTGGGTGTCCTTTTCAGGTCTTATCCGAACAAATTATAGAAAGTTTTAATTGGTTGACTTATTTTAAAATTAAGGCAAAGCAAATACAAAAGGTATAGGATCCAATATGAGATTGAAGGACTCATATAAAAGATTAAATTCGCATCGGACTCACTTCGATAAACCGCTCCTAACCTACCACACCTATTGGGGGTCCATCCCACTTTAAAGATTTCAAGATTCTGGAACCTCTCTATTTAACGATGATTAAACAGTGGCTCCAGAATCAAAAAGGAGTTGACAATACTCGCTCAAGGAAGAAATGAGCAAAGTACATCAACGGAAGAATGATAGTCTGACCCACTAGGGATATGGGCACACCATCGATGTATGAAGACAAATCCTTATGATCCAAAATAGAGAGAAGAATTAATCCCCAGCGGAGTCGCCAGAAATTGTCGGCTAATTTTTTTCTTTGGAAATAAAATTTGAAAATTTAATTTGATGTAATAGGTAAAGTATTTCATTTTGATTTTTGAAAATGGTGATATATTATTTTATTTTTGAAAATAACGAGACCATATAGATCTCATATCAAATAGTTTAAATAGTTGAGCACGATACCACAAGTGACACATCATCCCAAAAGATGAGCGTACCACTTGTTAGTAGGCTTAACTATCTAAACTTAAAAGTTTATGATTCTATTTTGGTCTGCGTATTTTATAGCCGAAAAATTCCCCTGTCTAATGCACAGATTAGACAGGGTTTAGATTAATCTGGGTTCTTAATTCTCTATAGAGGCAAGCCCCTATAGTTAATTACATCTTAAGTAACCGAAGTCACCTAAGAAAACTCTCGATAAGAATCATGGACTTTGTCTTCAAGAATATCAACGTTTAAGTTTCCACGATTGGTAGTGGGAAAGTCAAAGGGAATGGTTCAATATGGAACAGCTATTTTCAGAGTCCAAAGGTATGAAAAGTAGGAGATGTCGAAGATACTGAAGGAGCTTCAGTGACATCTCAAACTAACATATGATTGGGCTTTATATCTTTGAAAGTGAAGTTGTATTTGATATTTCAATCCTGCAAATTATTTAGATGTTTTGGGATTTATATCTACATGTCATATGTAAATGACCCAAAAATATGAGAGGATTTATGTCGTGCCAAACGACAACCTCGGAATCCTAAACAGTTTAGGACTTATATCGTACGATGTACGATCGTACTAAGTCCTAAAAGATAGTGTGAGGATTTATGTCGTATCAAATGACAACATCAACGTCCTATAGATGTTATTTAAATCTACGAAAGTCCGATCGAAGATCCTTCATTCGTCCTCTGTCGTCTCGTCTCGAGAAAGAAAAAGGATAGAAGAGAAAAGAGAAGACCATGCCTCGAACGGCCTATCCTAAGGGCATATACAAGGGAATAATTAAAATAAACATGTATAATAAAAAGGAAACAACCATGCCCTAAATGGCCTATCCTAGGGGCATGTACAGGTATGCAAGAGAAGCAATAATTAAAATAAAAATGTGTAATAAAAAGAAACTAACCATGCCCTAGATGGCCTATCCTAGGGACAAGCATAAAAGAAAAGTATGAATACAGGTAAGTGCATATACAAAAGTAAAGAAATGCATGTAATAAAGAAAGTAAATGAACTGTACAATAATAAAAAAAATGTGTACCTGGCCAACTCCGTCGATGCCTCGGAAGCAAGCTAATAGCTACAAGCCACTATACAATCAAGTTTAGCTATAAACATATAAAAGATCAAAGTGGGGGAATAAGAATTCTATTTGAGGATAGGCTCAGTCTGTAGACTTCCTTTTTCTATCTCGATCCCACAGGCAACCCGAAGTACTGAAGTCTATATAAATCTCAGATAAAGTCACCAGCAAATCACCCTAGAGTAGGCAATCCTAATCCCTACCACTTAATTAGTGAGTGAACCAGTTTGTAGTATCTGAGTTTTGAGAGTGGAGTATCTGTTATTGAAGTATCTGAATTGTTTACCAGTGTAATATCTGGTACGTTGTAGTATCTGTTCTGTGATGTGTAATGTGTGTTAACTGGTGTATAGTGTATAGTGTTTAATGGATAGTGTGTAGTAGGGTAATGTGTAGTGTATGTGATTTGATAAGTGGTATGCGTTTGTGTGTGATATTTAATATGTGATGTGTATGTGTAATATTTAATATATGGTGTTTGTGTGTGATGTTTAATGTGTAGGGTGTGTATGATAAGTTTGATAATTATATGTGTTGTGTTTGATGCGATGTGTTTGATATGTCGTGTTTGATTTGATGTACTAAATGTGTTGTGTATGATGTGTTATGTGTGTGATGTGATCTGTGTTGTACTATGTGTGTGATGTGATATGTGTTATACTATGTGTGTGACATTTGGTTTGATATGTTGGCGTAGTATATGTTGTGCAAGCGTGGTGTTTATTGTCGTGCAAGTGCAGTGTAGTATCTGTTATTGAAGTATCTGTTACTGTATCAGTGTGATATCTGACGTCGTAGTATCTATTGTCAGTTCACGGATTTCTTAAGGGTAGGGATTAGAACTACCTAACTCAAGGTAAAATGGGCATCTATCTCTGAGTATTAATTTTTTTTTATTATTTGTCTCGGGTATAAAAGCACGATTATTCGAGTGTGCATCATTGCCTGTACCCCGCATGTCCAACTTATACTCCCACTTTGATATTTCATATGTAATATAATCAAAAGATATTTCAATTTTCATAAATGAAGCCAAGCTAAAGAATATTTCCAAACCCAATGTATAAAGCAAATTCAAACCAGCTAAAACATGCTTAATTATTCAATTCCAGAGTGTGGCTTCTAAATTTTCACATTAACAAGTAATCCTCTAAATTTTCATTACTGTATAATTTAAGCACTCATTTGACCCAATTGAAAAAAAAAATTTCCTTGCATGCAACAATTATTTAAAACCTTCATTAACCAAAACATAACAATAAATTCACGCAAATTATCGAGTAGCAAATCTGATTCAACAGAATATTATTCAAGTACTTTAAAGCTCCCCACAGTACATGAATCAATCTACAACACTGTTCATTATATCACTCGCTTAAATTCTTCCAGTATCAGAAAAAAAAAATTTTCAAAACTATGGGAACGACAAAATATGAAATTAAATAATACTATATAGATTATCTCACTTCCAAAGTTAACCTGAATCATTAAAGAAGAAACTGATGGTGGGTTGAAAACGTATTTAACTCACTTAAGTTAGAGCTGCAGCTCTTACTTGAATTTCCAAAAAAAAAACGATTTTGATAACGATAAAGAGAGCTATTGACGTTCCAGAATCCATCTTCATTAAACCGTCCAGCAGACAACTAATGAATCCAACAATTCAAAATTGAATCCAAATATTAAATACAAGTTTAGCTATGGATTCCAATTTTAACAGTGAAAGTATATGTACTCAATCAATGAAGATAATCTCAATGAGTAATGGTCCATTTAATTGCTAAATTGTCTTAATGATTTGCATTCCATCAGCAATAGCTGCTGCCCAAAGAAAGAAATATAAAATCTCATTCCAAACTCTTACATATAGTTGTTGAAGAATAACTTTGGATTCACATGTGTACTGCCTAACTTTACATATATGTTTATTATCCTCAACTCTTATTCATACATATATGTTATTTAATTATTATATATTTACATATTAAACATCCAAATTCCATATTTATAATCTCCTCAAATCTTTCACAGCGTATCAAAACGAATATTAATGTAATCTTTTATACCTATGCAAGGCATAACATAATGTTTAAGGTGTTAGACATGTAAAAATCGAATGGAATTCTATTAATTAAAGATCAATCCATAAATTAAAGTTACAGAATCATATATGCGTAATGAGAGACAGATAATCCCAGCACAAAGCTTCAGCAAACCTCCACAACACCCAAGACAAAATCTATATCCGAGCTGCCATGGTTAAGAAAGCAGCCCAACTCCAGGGCTTAAGTAAATATCTACCACAGGAACAGAATCCAACCCACACAAAGCCAAAACCCAAACCACCACAAAGCTGGGAAGAGAAACAGCCCAGGTGTAAAGCCATCCTCATAAACATTAAAACAGTTAAAACCGAGCCATGCATATGGCTTCCTCTCATTGTACAGGTGAAAATTATGCAATTATCATATATTTACATATCAAACATCTAAAATTCAATAACCTTATGCAAAATTCTCAAACCTTTAAATGAATTGCTGGGGAAAGATAACTTATAAGAGCCAATCCAATTTCATACTATAACAACCCCACTTCCAGGACAAACCCGAGCTACCAATGTCAGTATGACTAAAAGAAAATAGTATAGGTATAAAGCCAATATTACTGGCGTTGAAAGAGTTAAAACCGGGCCAAAATGAGAATGAAAATAAGGCCAACATCTTAGATATATTCAATAGGTTATTCCATATTATCGTAAAATAGGGACTAATTTATTTGAAGATTCATAAAAAAAATAATTCGAAGTAAGATTTAAGAGACGTGTATGCAAATCTCTTAAACCTTGATTCTCCAAAAAGAAATTTATCTTCACCATGCATAGATAAGAATCATACAAGTGTATACATACCAATCATACAATTTCTTGTATATATATTTACATAATCAGCACTTTAAAGGATAATGATCTCATACAAAGTTTTCAAATCCTTAAACAAAGATGTTACTATCATATCATTCTATGTGTAGTATTGTCCAATCAAATCTTCACGAAGTTTTGTATGAAAACCTAGATATTAGTTATGTAAACACATAAGGATTAAGAGGTATGTATATGAATTTCTCCAATTCTATTCCAGAGAAAAAAAAAACTCCAAAAAGTTTCAAAGCTTGGCTTCGGCAAAGCAAAGGCCGAAGATAAAAAATAAATAATAATCAACTGCCGTTTTCAAAACCGAAACAAAGAAAGAGTTAATCATCATCTTTCTAGGAATATGAGTGGGTTAAACACAGTTTCCTCAATCTTTCATCTCAGAGTGAATCAAAGAAGAATTTCCAAAGAGGAAAAAAAAACCTCAATATTACTTTTAAGATAATTCTTTCCATGCCAAGATGATGGAGAAATATCTGCTCGGGTACCAAAAAAATAAAAAAAACTTCCTGAATTCAAGTATAACAACAAATATATTATCTATAGATGATAGGGGGACTTTCTCGAGCCAATCCATAAAGAAACCGATTAAATTTAGTGAATAAATCATAACAGCAGCATATGTATAATATGCTTTGAAGTGAATTATTAATATATCTGTTAAATCCATGACTATGAACGTTTATTTTGACCTTTCAATTTTTCAAAATAAAGCTATGCAGAGACACTTATCAAATGACTAAAGAAGTCAGAAGTGCAAGAAGAAGAGAAATCTGTCCATGAATTTATTCCTAATCGAGGAGAATGTAAGAATAGTTTCTTGTATGTGTCACTTTACTTCTTCACTTTGAAATGTATAAAAAAAAACAGCCCTCTTCTTAATCGTAACTATATCCAGGAAGTTGTAGGATCTATACCTTCATAATAATAATTCAAAAAAAAAGAGGAAGAAGGAAATACTTACTTCCAAGAAGGCTTAAAAGAGAATTCGAGAGCAGCAGGTAAATTCCTCAAATCACACGAGCAAAGAGAAAAGATCGCCCCCCAAATTCTTCTTTCAAGAAGTGTAAGAAGATAAAGAGCAGCTACGAGAATCCCCAAGTAGCACGAAAAAAAAACCACACTAACCTTTCCAGCGGAGAGGTATTTATAGCCGAACAGGGGAGAGACTTACCGGCGGTGAGAGACAAAATGGCGACGAGAACACCACCATAAGCAAGAAAATCGCCCAAAATCGGCAAGAATGAAGGTTACCCGACTCGTTTGAGCGGGAGAATTTGATACAAGAATGTGACCGGCGGTTATAACCGGAGAAAATGTCGGTCGTGGTCGGAGAAGGGAGAGGCGACCAGGAAACCGGCTGGAAATTTCTCGAAATCGGTCGTCACTGAAGAAGGGAACCATAGGGACCGTCTAGGGCACTGGAAGGAAGAGTTAGCGCGAGAGGAGAGGGAGAATGAACAGTGCCCGCGCCCGTGAACCTTAGAATTAGGGTAAGGAAAATAATATAAATATTTACCATATAAAAAAAAATTATTTATTTATATTATCATTTTACTTAAAATCGTCAATTTACGCGTGATTCGAGCCGACTCGAAACCCTATCAAATTATATGTCCTTCCCGGCTAAAATCGAAGTTCCGGACGCATCGGCGCAGTCCGTTTCGTTATCCGGGGCCGTTCGGACAAGTTCGCCGACGGTCGCGTCAATTTAAATTAGATTTGCGTAACGTCGCAAAAGTGAATTTATTTTGACCCGACCGGAGCCACTTATCGAGCAAATCGATGACCGGTCTTCGCCTAAGCGAGAACCATAGCCAAACATATTGCTCGTGGCAAAAAGTCAAACGTCGCACGCAGTGGGGTCCACCTATGGCTTTCAAATCCTTATAGGAACTCAACAGGAGTTTCAATACGTCGGCTTTTGATCGACTCAACTAAGTGTCGAGGATTTAGAGCCGTCCATATGAAACTTCGAGGAGCGAGGAAATGGCTCGAATTTCTAAATATAGTGGGTCCCGATCTCAGTCCTCTAAGATAGTCCAAAATAGGAAGATCCTAAGGCTAGATCCTAGGCTAGAAGGAGAAAAGAATGACCTCAAAAATGAGGTCAACAAATGGACCCCCAATAGGTGTGGTGTGCTACGTAAGCACGCCGCGCCTATTGGCGTTGACCGAAACGATCAACCCAATTGCAAACGAATGTTCAAGTAACTATACTTGAAACAAATCAAAGATCGAACTAGAATTGAAGTGAAGTTACGTTCCTGCTGAGGATTAGCAGGTGTACCTTCAATTCAACGATGTGAATTTGAATTTCCAAAATATATGCAAGGAAAAGATTCAAAAATATGCATCTGATCAAAGAGAATGTGACAGGGAAGGAATAGGACTAAGCATATCCAAATATGTATTGAAAATGTAGGAGGGAGTAGGATAAAACCTATCTCAAACAGTATGAATATATGGTGAGAAAGAATAGGGCTAAGCCTATCCAAAAGACATGTATAAACAATATGTATAGATATGTATAAATCATATGCATAATTATGTATAAATCATGTTTATGCTGGGTGGGAATCAGAATATAGGTATTGATCCCAAGGTGAGAACTGGAATATGGGTACCAGCCTCAAAGTGAGAATCTAAATTTAGGTATCGATCTCAGAAGGATGAGAGTCAGAATATAGGTACTGACCTCAGGAGAAGAGAACTGGAATATCGGTATCAGTCTCGAAATGAGAATCGGAATATGGGTACCAATCTCAGAAGGTGGGAATCAGAATATAGGTACTGACCCCGAGATGAGAACTGGAATATGGGTACCAGCCTCGGAATGAGAATCGAAATTTAGGTATCGATCTCAGAAGGATGAGAGTCGAATATAAGTACCGACCTCGAGATGAGAACCGGAATATGAGTACCGGCCTCGGAATGAGAATCGAAATTTAGGTATCGATCTCGGAAGGTGGGAATCGAATATAGTATCGACCCCGAGATGAGAACTGGAATATGGGTACCAGTCTCGGAATGAGAATCGAAATTTAGGTATTGATCTCAGAAAAATGAGAGTCAGAATATAGATACTGACCTTAGAAGAAGAGAACTTAAATATCGGTATCAGTCTCGAAATGAGAATCGGAATATGGGTACCGATCTCAGGAGATGGGAATCAGAATATAGGTACTGACCCCGAGATGAGAACTGGAATATGGGTACCAGCCTCGGAATGAGAATCAAAATTTAGGTATCGATCTTAGAAGGATGAGAGTCAGAATTTAGGTACTGACCTCAGAAGGAGTATGATGTATTGTGTAAATTATGGAGGAATGTGATGATTTGTGTGTAACTATGAGGGAATTATGGAGAGATGTAGTGTTGAATATTGTGAGAATTGTGAGTCTATGAAATGCAGATGCATATATATAGGAATCAGCAAGAATATGAAACAAAACTCATATTATCATTATCTTATTTAAGATTTTGTTATCCTAAAAAAACTTTATTAAGTATTTATTTATATATATATATATTTTTTTTTTCAAGAATTATTATATTTTTTTATTTTACACATCGTTCTTGCTTCTTAGCCTTTTCAAAATTGCGATAAACCAAATTTATTGGTTTTCGACAAACAATCAGCCAGATTTGCTTTTAAACTGTCAAAAGGAGTCTGATCATATTTGCTTGAAACTGAATATCATATAATAGTGGATGAAATGCTATCACATCGAATACCAAGCATGAAGAACATCACTGTCATCATACAACAATAATCTGTACATATCTATATGTCTCTTCTACAATATCTTTGGATATCAAATCAAATTTGTGTATCATTCTGAACATCCACCACTGTCTATCATGTACTTGAACAGTAAGCTGTATAGAGACTAGCCTCACCTTCAACATACATCGGAGAATCTAGAAAGATCCTTCCCATATATAAAGAGGTGTGCCGACTTTAAACAACTTATAGTTCATACGGTCGGAGATTCTCCATTTCCGGATCAGATTTATAACGAAATGGTATCTTGTCCTCATTCATCCTTCTGAGAGTGATCGAAATCCTCTCATACGATACACCAGGAATACAATGTTTTGCCACATCGGCACCATTTCCTTTTAGGATTAATACCGAGCCCACCGGTAAAGGAATTTCAACAGGTCCCTGAAATTCTCCATCTCCAACAATCTGAATTTCTGTACCAAACATAATATTGCATTCGTTGACGAACGAGACAGTACAGAAAGGTCTCTTGAAGTTATGATGATCAACATGTGGAGGAATACAGTCACCCTCCTTATATATATTTATAATACAGCTGTTTGGAATGCAATCGGCGGGGAGCACTCGCCAGGCTACCATCCGTCTGATCATCCGTTTTATGAATGATGGTAATGGATCAACCTCATCATGGCGAATTATGCCAGGAGGATTACCTTCTCTGTCTTTAGCGAAGTTGTAACAGCACCCATATTGTATGGTAATTCGTCCCTTTCCACGTTTCCATTTTCTGGGTTCAGAGTAAGTTCTTCTTCTCAGGCGTCCAGCTTGTCCCATTTGTTGCTCGAGGATGACACAATCCACAATTTCTCTTTGTTCTCGCTCAGAAAATACGTCAGTGTATAATTCTAAGCCTTCCAATATATTGATGTACTTTCCCTGGAGTCTTTGAAAATGTTCAAAGTTCTGCTTTCTTACTCTTTGATACTTTTCTAGTTCATGTTCCGGAATAATTTGCAATCTACGAGGCCTGTCCACAAACTGCGGGACGTATGGCACAACTTCCATATTCTTTTTCTCGATCTCCTTCTTCTGAAGAGTAGGTTTCGGTACAGCCTTCTCTGGCTTTGGTAGGATTACCTCAACGGGCTGATTTGGAATCTTCTCTTTCAGCACGACTGCCATCCTTTCAACAACAGCCTCATCCTCTCCTTGTTCTTTCATTTGTTCCAACATCTTGTGAATCTGCCGGTTCCGGTTCCTCTTCTGAGTGCGAGTGAGTGTTGCCTTACCTTCCAACTGATCATTGGTAGGGATAACACCAACAAGCTCGCCTTCAGAAGTCATCACCATCGAATTAATCTTGTTAGTTGTAGTGTAGTCTGCTTCAAACTCCTTTATTTTCCTCTTCTTTCCGAAAGAATGTTGATCTTTGTTTTTGAATGTTAATATGGGTTTCTGACCACGGAATACTTCCTGATACACAATCGTCAGAGCCGAGCTTTCATACTCCAAATTCACTTGTTCAAAATCCAGATCAAATTCTATAATTGCTCCCTCTTCAATCTTCTCTTTATTCAGAGCGAAACCAAGTCCATTCTTAAAGACGAAAATCAGCCTTCCTTCTGACATTTTCCTGCACAAACACAGGAAAACAGTCAGTATGTCAGGCCGGGCTAAGCAAGAACAATATGTATTAATCTGGAATATATTTGTTTTAATTTATATATATATGTGTGTATATATACATATTTTATTTATTTATTTATAAATATAAGGCTTATTATGAAGATTGAAATTCATGTGAAAGGAACGGGAATGATGATCAGATTACATTTTAGAATATATGAATTCTATTATAGATTGAAAAGGAAAATTTTATTCAACAATCTTATTTCAAATTTAAGTTCGGTCCCAGTTATAATTGAGGTGTCCGTGCTTCTAAGAACAAGACTTTATTTCTAAAGTTTGCTCTTTTGAAACATCATGACACATAATATTTCTTCAAGTAACGCCCATTAATAGGGAGCATAGGTCTGTCCCCTTGACAGTCCACTAACTGGTATGCTCCTCCAGAGTAAACTTTCTCCACCACAAATGGACCTTCCCAAATTGGTTCGAATTTTCCACCTATCTTGCGATGTGCAAGGATAGGTCTCTTGAGAACAAGTACAAGGTCACCAACTTTGAAAGTCCTGGGGCGGATCAGTTTATCATGTGCTTGAATCATTTTAGCTTGATATAATTCCAAATTTTGTTGTGCTAATAGTTGTCTCCCTTCCAAATTTTCCAGCTCTTCCAGACGGAGTTTAGCATTTTCTTCAGTAGTAATTTTATTGGCAATAGCAACTCTGAGAGACGAAAGTTGCACTTCTAAAGGAAGAACGGCTTTAGACCCGTACACGAGGGCATAAGGAGTAGACTGTGTTGGAGTTCTGAACGTTGTTCGGTAGGCCCATAAGGCTTCTAATAACTGCTCGTGCCAATTTCTCTTATTTTCATTCAGAGTTTTCTTTAGAATTTGGACGAGAGTCTTATTAAAAGCCTCGGCCAGGCCGTTTGCTCGAGGATAATATATTGTAGAATACCGCCAATCTATTCCATGTCTTCTGACAAAATTATTAATTTTTGTGCTCTTGAATGCGGACCCATTGTCTGAAATTATCCTGCGTGGTACGCCAAAACGATAGACAACTTGATTTTTGAAGAATTGTAACACATGATACGCTTTCACTTCTCTAAGCGGTACAGCCTCTACCCATTTTGAAAAGTAATCGGTAGCCGCTAAGATAAATCGGTGTCCTTTCGAAGATGGAGGATCTATAGGACCCACCACATCTGTGCCCCAACACTCAAACGGCCACGACGCGACCGTCGGGTGGAGCACATTAGGGGGTTGGTGTAAGACCACTCCATGTATCTGACATTGATGGCAACTTTTGGCGATTCTCATACAGTCGGTCATCATCGCAGGCCAGTAGTATCCTAGCCTTTTCATTTTCATTTTCATTTTAGGACCTGACTGATGAGCGCCACAAAGTCCTGAATGTACCTCCTTTACAATTTCTTGAGCTTCCGTGCGGTTTAAGCATCCAGCCACATTTGATCGAAGGACCTTCGATAAAGAACATTATCAATTAAAGCATATGACAGTGCTCTTTTCTTTATCTGATGAGCTACTGACTTATCATCTGGTAGTTTCCCAGCCTGTAAATATTCTATGAAGGGTTGACGCCAATCTTCTGTGTTTTTAGCAACTGCCGCTACTATTTCTTCTTCATTTAATTTGTTTAACATATCTGTATCAATTTGAGACAAAACTTGAAGTCCTTGTACTGTTATTTCAATAGAATCTTCCTGTAGACATGCAAACTCCTTAGCAAGTTTAGCTAGAGCATCTGCAAGAGCGTTTTCTCCTCTTGGAATTCTGTACAGTGTCACATTAGGAATTTGTTCCAACAACGTCATTGTATAACGGTGATACTGTTCCAATCTGGGCTTCAAAATATTATACTGGCCAGCAACTTGTTGGATTATTAACTGTGAATCTCCATAAATGTTGATATCAGTTATATCCAGGAGTATCGCTAATTGTAATCCTGTTATCAGAGCTTCATATTCTGCCTCATTATTCGTACACGGCTCTGTTAAATGATAAGCATACCTCAACATTCCTCGTTCTGGTGTAATGAATATCAATCCAATCCCTGCTTTACCGGGTATTATCGTTTGTAGTTATTTATTCTTCTGTGCTGAAGAGGCTCCATCAAAATATAATTCCCAATGTCGAGTATTGGAATCTTCCAAATTCATTATTTGTTCATCTGGTAGATCATCATTAAGAAGAGAGTCAGCTGGTAACGGATGTGCCGCAAGAAAATCTGCCAGAATCTGACCCTTTATAGCCCGAAGCGGAACAAAGGTAATGTCAAATTGCAATAATATCATGGCCCATCTTGCTAACCTCCCGGAAAGCGTCGGTCGAGCTATCAAATATTGCAACGGATTAAATTTTGAAATCAAATTGATCTTGTGAGAGAGCATGTAATGTCGGAGTTTCTGAACTGCGAAAATTAAAGCCAAACAATGCTTCTCAATTGGCGGATACTTTACCTCCGCTGGTATTAGACGACGACTTAAGTAATATAGAGCATTTTCTTTGCCCTCATCATTGACCTGAGCTAGTAGAGCTCCGAGGGAGTCGTCTAAAGCCGCGGTATAAAGTATCAAAGGCTTACCTGGGATCGGGGCTGCTAGTACAGGAGGTGTCATTAGATATTGTTTAATGCTTTCAAATGCATATTGACATTTATCATCCCAAGTAAACTTAGCATCCTTTTTGGTCAATGCAGAGAAAGGTTGACACCTTCCGGACAGATTAGAAATAAAGCGTCTTAGATATGCCAACTTCCCTTGAAAAGATCGTAATTGCTTTAAATTCTTAGGGGGTGGCATTTCCAAAATCGCTTTTATTTTCTCTGGATCAATTTCAATCCCACGGTGACGAACAACAAACCCTAAAAATTTCCCAGAAGTCACACCAAATGCGCACTTCAGAGGGTTCATTTTAAGGTTAAATTGTCGTAACCGTTCAAAAACAATTCTCAAATCATACAGATGATCTTCTTTTTGTTTACTTTTGATCACCAAATCATCCACATAACATTCCACTTGATTGTGAATGAGGTCATCAAAAATTCTAGTCATTGCTCGTTGATATGTTGCTCCTGCATTCTTTAACCCAAAAGGCATTACCGTATAGCAGTAAACTCCAATTGGCGTTCTGAAAGCTGTAAATTTTTCATCTTCTGGAGCCATCTTGATTTGATTATAACCGGATGACCCATCCATAAAAGAGAAAATGGCATGAGATGATGCGATATCAACCATCAATTCTGGAATAGGAAGTGGAAATTCATCTTTTGGACATGCCTTATTTAAGTCCCTGAAGTCTACACAAATTCGGATTTGACCATTCTTTTTCTTAACCGGTACTATGCTGGCAAGCCATGTAGGATATTGCTCTTCTCGTACGAATTTGGCATCTATCAACTTTTTGACTTCCGTTATGACTTTTTGTTCAATATCCAAGCACATCCTTCTTGGAGCTTGCTTAACTGGAACTACCGCAGAATCTAAACCCAGTTTATGTACTGCCACATCTGGTGCTAATCCTGGCATTTCATTATAACTCCAAGCAAAGCAATCTTTAAATTCAGTCAACAACTTAATCATGCCTTTAGCTTCTTCTTCATTAAGTAGGGAGCTAATGAAGGTTGGCCTTGATTCCTCTTCAGTCTCTAAGTTAACCTCTTTCAGCTCATCTACTGTTGATTTAATCTCTTCTTCAAACTCTGGTGGGGCATCATCAATTAGAGAATCTTCATAATTACCCAAAGTCTCCAAACACTCTTCATTTTGTCCATTGATAACAACTAGGCAAAATTCCACATCATCAACCGGTCCTACCGTGTCGAACCCAAGACCTTGTTTAGAATTGAATGTACGATTGTTATTATTCCAAAGTTTTTCAAAATAATGCGATTGATCTTTTGACCATTGCTTAGGTACCATACCACGCTGTGCAAGATTTTGAACACAATGAGAATACCATCCAATGGGCAATTCCATTAATTCTGAAGAAAGATCATTTTCTAGTTTTACATTAGTTTCAGAACTAGAAGATGCAGAGCCACAATGAAACTTTATTGGTTTTCCACCAGCACTATGTACTTCTTTGACCGTCAAACCCTCAATTTTGTGAGTATAAATTGGGGTAAGGGCCATAGTTTGTACATAGCGATTGATTCTATCGTACATTGATCCATGTTCACATTTTTCTTCATCTTCTAAGCTGATTTGGAACCGGGGTCTTCTTTGGTTGATTGTCATTGCATCTTTCTTAATTTTTTCATCTTCAGAACTGTCTTCCAAACCAATGTTGATAACCGGATTCTTCGATTCAACAACCCTATCATTCCTTTCTTGACCTCGTCCCCGGCCTCGACCTCGGATGCGAGTTCTGGAGAAACTCTCACCCTCTCGTTGTAGAGGGGTGATGCGAGATTGTTGAATTGGCGCTGAAAAATCTTGTCTTTGTGTGCTTTCTGGATTTTCTGTTCTATTTGCAACAACATCTCGAGATAAAACAGTCTTTTTCGGAGGAGTGTAGTAAGCAGCATCTTCATGAATACCTATTTCATGAATAGAAAACGGCTGTAAATCCCCTTTTATACATTCTTGTCCTTCCTGACAGTACTTTATACATTGATGTAGTGATGAGGGAACCAATATGTTTTCGTGAATCCAAGGTCGGCCCAGAAGAGCATTAAATGATGTTTCAGAGTCAATGATATGGAATTTTGCAGTTGTTTTCAATTCACCGATTCTCAACAGTAGAGTTATCGATCCCAAAGCTATTTCTCCTTTACGGTTAAAACCCCTTAACATCATTCTATCGACGGTCAATCGTCTTACATCAATATCCAAGTATGCTAGTGTTCTCGAGTTCATTATATTAATGGATGCTCCCGGATCCACTAATACTCTAGATAGCATAGAGTTACCAATGTTGACGGAAATATACGACGGACGATTATGATCGAGCGGTGCCAAGCAATAAATCATCATCCGTAAAAGTTATCTTTGTACGTTCTCTCAATGAACAAACCTCATCCAGGGAATCACCCGGCGAGCTGAGCTAAACAAATGTCTGGATCAAGCAAAGCCTTCACCAGAGCTTCTCTCATCTCCTTTGATAAGATCAGAGCATCGTATATACTCAACTTCGCTGGTAACTTCCTAAGATGGGCTAGCACATTTTAATCCACTTTATTGTTTGGCTTTTCATCTTCTTTTTGAACAAGCACTTCATCAATTGGTGGAACCGGATCGTCTATTCGTTTTCCTTTATCCTTCGGACCCACTCTCGGGGGTAATATCTTTCCACTTCTCAAATTTATTTTTGTTATCTCTTCTGAGCCCGGAATTAATTCAGAAGTTGTAACCTCAGGAATTGAAGTAGCTGATTCTTTCAAGATTTCTTCTGAATCAGAAAATTCTAGCTCTATTGCAATTGGCGATCCTTGAAACGCTAGAATAAATGTTTCATCTTCCATACAGCAGTATCGTCATTATCTGTCTCCTTTTCTGAATCATCATTGCACATATCAGTGTTCTGTACGATTTGAGAATTGTTATTATGATTGAAATTAGCATCAGAGTTAGGTTGGTTATTGTCAATCACATCACCAACAGAAACAGCCAAAACGTAGCCAAAATCAAATTCCATAGTGTTACGTGCTCCTGGTGGAGCAAAGAAGAAATCATACAAAGTCAACGGTTTGAGAAATTTCTCTCTCAAATCCGTAACAACTAATCTCGGACCAACGACTCTCATCTTCTGAGTTGACTTTTCAATCTTTTCTTCCATAACTTGTTCGTTCTTCTCTTGAGATTTATTTTCTGCTCCAATCAATAACCCCGGCTCAGCAGGCTCTGGATCTTGAATTACAGCTTGTGTTGAAGTATTCTGGAACTGACTCAATATCTTCTTTGAAGATTTAGTCCATACTGTACTCCATCCATCATTGGTTGTATATGGATCAATTGGAACAATAGGATCAACCGAGATTGTATTGATTGAACCTTTTTCAGGTTCTCTCATATACTCTTTCGGGATCGTTATGTTCCCTCTCATGAGATTATTTTCCAACCAATTCTTGAAAACAAAGCAATTCTCTATAGTATGTCCGATCATTCTGTGATATGGGCAATATAGCGGATGATCCTTCTTATCAACCTCTTCAGGTTTCTTAGGTTCAGGTAGTTTGAATTCAGCTTTCTTGACCAGATTCCGAAACATCTTAACAACTGCTTCATCTTTGAAAGAGTATACCCTACTTAATCGTTCCGCTAAAGACAAAGTTGGTCTCTCGTTCATCGGGGGAGGTCTCTGTTGTGAAGACTGCGAATTATACTACTGAAGAGATTGATGAGTCTGTCGAGGTTGTTCTGTATTTATCTGTATCGGTTGTTTGCCTTTATCAATAGTTGCAACGATTCTGCATTTCTTCTCAAAAGCTTTCATTGGTTTCGTTTCTCGGTCTTTTCAATAAAACCAAGTTGTTTTGCTTCTTCTTGTAGACTTGCAGCTTTCTTACCGAGCAATTTTTCAAACGTCTTGATCGTAAAACCTTTAAGGAGGAATGCTACTCGGTCCATGAATACTCTTCGATAAAATTTCAATTGCGTGTTGTTCTTGGAGCCGAGGTTCGCACTTCATGCTCGGATTCCTCCATCGCAGAATGTATTCCACCAATGTTTCGTCCGGTTTTTGTTTCTCGACCACAAGATCACCAACGGTGATATGGTGTTGAGCTCCGAAGAAACCGTTTAACGAAAAGATTTTCTAATTCTGCGAAAGTCTTGACCGATCCATTCGGTAATTACGTATACCAATCAAATGCAACACCCGAGAGGCTACTCACAAATTGTCGGAACAATAGTGCATCGTTTCCTCCTGCATTACAAAGAATCGGCCCGAAAATGCGCGACATGTTGTCGTGGATTTCTCGTTCCGTCAAAAGTTTTAAACGAAGGTGGTACGAAGCCTTTGAGGTATTGAACGGCATCGAATTCTTCGGGATAAGGTCTACCCTTCGAATTAACGATCCTCCTTTAGATTGTGCCAAGGCTTCTCTCACTCGTTGTTCTATTAAACTCTTGATATCCTTTTCGGCATGGTAGCTGGAACAGAATCTTTCATGGGTTGCTCTTCATTATTATTAGAAGATTCTTTATTATTATCGAGAATCGAATTATTTACGGTTGATTTACCTCGACGAGAACCACTATTAGAGTCTGAGGTTGACTCTGTAAAGTCATAATTGCAGCCATCATTTCTTCCATCTTTCTTTCCAACCGTTCAATTATTTCATCTTTATCTCGAATAACTCCTCGTAATGTTTCGATAACATTCCCTTCAGCTGGTACTGGAGCTTCTCGTATATTTGAGGACGCTCGGGTTTCGACCATATTTATTTCAACAAAATCTTCATCCATATAATCTGTCAAATCTTCCTCATCATTCGATCCTTCTTTCCTTTCTTTAGACAACTGCTGAATATCTTCTCTTAACCTTTCTAATTTAACTTCAATTGAGTTCACTTTATCTGTTGAATCCACATGGGGTGTTCGACAACTAACCCCTTCTGCAGCAGCTTCCGGAGTATCAATTCTCTTCTCGGGACTAGAATCATTCTTCTTATCATTAACTTTGGGCTTCTCCATAGGTATTGATTCAATAGCCTTAGGTTGCCACACCATTTTCTTTAGCGTTGGTGCTTTAAAATCAAATGGCTTATTAAAAGCACTAACACATCTGGAAGTGGTGTGCTCCCTAGTCCGAGAACCGGATATCGTAGTAGACAACCCTTTATCGTTCCTTGGAGTCTCCTTTCGGAACAGAATTTCCTGTGATCCAATTGGAGGAACTATCCTTGGTCCAAGACGAGATTTTATAGGTTGGCGTCCTGTGACTTTCTGATGGGTGGTGAAGATATGATCTGAAGAAGTAACTATACGTTTCCCCAGACATAACTTAGCAGAAACATGGGGCTGTAACATCTCGTTCCTTCGATCAGACTTATGATGTCGATGGCTGGGTTTATCATCCTTTAAGATTTCAGCTTGTATATGCGATGGGACAAGACACTCAATTTTCTTCGTATCTCGAAGAATCGAACAACGCTCTCTCTGAGCCAATCATTCAAACACACGACGAATTTCAGAGAAAAGAGCTGGCTTCTTCTTTTTCTCATTCTTACAACGAGGTGATACCAGTAATACAGCAGCAATTCTTGAAACATCTTCTTCAGCGGGGGCAACGGACAAAGGATGAAACCTGCTTCCTCTAAGAAGGGGTGAGGTTTCAAGGAGTCCAGTTTCCTCCTCCAAAACTTCCACAAGAACTGTAACCTTAGCGGCTTCCAATCTCTTGATTTTAGCTATTTTCCTGTTTCTGTTTCTCCTTTGTGTTCTAGTCAAAGTCACAGACTTAGAACTGGACCCAATTTCAAAAACAGAAGGTAGCGAAGTGAAAGCCAAACTTTCTTCAATTACAGGTTCATCAGTCACCAGGACACCCTTTCCTTTCGCTAATGTTGAAGCAGCAGCAGACGTAAGAACAACCAAATAAACTGGAGCAGCAGAAACATTCTTGGGGTTTTCAGTGATTCTAGTAACAGACTTCACAGTAACAGCAGGATTATTCTCAACTAGTACTCGCTTCAGCGGAGGGAATTCGTCAACAGACCTCAGGTTGAACTCAACAACAGGCTCTACTGACTTATTTGCCACAGACCTCACTACGGCAACCGGAATATTTGCGAACTTGATTTCAACGTCGTCAAACCCTTGACCAAACTTGATCATTGTCTTATCAGGCAATTGGTTCTTACTAACAACGATGTCCTTTCCAGTAGCGAAAGAGAAGATCAGTTTCGGGGAAGACATTTCTGTCATTGGAAATAAACATCAAGATTAACCGGTGTCCTTTTCGTGTCTTATCCGAACAAATTATAGAAAGTTTTAATTGGTTGACTTATTTCAAAATTAAGGCAAAGCAAATACAAAAGGTATAGGATCCAATATGAGATTGAAGGACTCATATAAAAGATTAAATTTGCATCGGACTCACTTCGATAAACCGCTCCTAACCTACCACACCTATTGGGGGTCCATCCCACTTTAAAGATTTCAAGATTCTGGAACCTCTCTGTTTAACGATGATTAAACAGTGGCTCCAGAATCAAAAAGGAGTTGACAATACTCGCTCAAGGAAGAAATGAGGAAAGTACATCAACGGAAGAATGATAGTCTGACCCACTAGGGATATGGGCACACCATCGATGTATGAAAACAAATCCTTATGATCCAAAATAGAGAGAAGAATTAATCCCCACGTGAGTAGCCGTAAATTGCTCAGCTAATTTTTTCCTTTGGAAATAAAATTTGAAAATTTAATTTGATGTAATAGGTAAAGTATTTCATTTTGATTTTTGAAAATGGTGATATATTATTTTATTTTTGAAAATAACGAGACCATATAGATCTCATATCAAATAGTTTAAATAGTTGAGCACGATACCACAAGTGACACATCATCCCAAAAGATGAGCGTACCACTTGTTAGTAGGCTTAACTATCTAAACTTAAAAGTTTATGATTCTACTTTGGTCTGCGTATTTTATAGCCGACAAATTCCCCTGTCTAATTCACAGATTAGACAGGGTTTAGATTAATCTGGGTTCTTAATTCTCTATAGAGGCAAGCCCCTATAGTTAATTACATCTTAAGTAACCGAAGTCACCTAAGAAAACTCTCGATAAGGATCACGGACTTTGTCTTCAAGAATATCAACGTTTAAGTTTCCACGATTGGTTGTGGGAAAGTCAAAGGGAATGGTTCAATATGGAACAGTTATTTTCAGAGTCCAAAGGTATGAAAAGTAGGAGATGTCGAAGATACTGAAGGAGCTTCAGTGACATCTCAAACTAACCTATGATTGGGCTTTATATCTTTGAAAGTGAAGTTGTATTTGATATTTCAATCTTGCAAATTATTTAGATGTTTTGGGATTTATATCTACATGTCATATGTAAATGACCCAAAAATATGAGAGGATTTATGTCGTGCCAAACGACAATCTCGGAATCCTAAACAGTTTAGGACTTATATCGTACGATGTACGATAGTACTAAGTCCTAAAAGATAGTGTGAGGATTTATGTCGTATCAAATGACAACCTCAACGTCCTATAGATGTTATTTAAATCTACGAAAGTCCGATCGAAGATCCTTCATTCGTCCTCTGTCGTCTCGTCTCGAGAAAGAAAAAGGATAGAAGAGAAAAGAGAAGACCATGCCTCGAACGGCCTATCCTAAGGGCATATGCGAGGGAATAATTAAAAAAAACATGTATAATAAAAAGGAAACAACCATGCCCTAAATGGCCTATCCTAGGGGCATGTACAGGTATGCAAGAGAAGCAATAATTAAAATAAACATGTGTAATAAAAAGAAACTAACCATGCCACTAGATGGCACTATCCTAGGGCAAGCATAAAAGAAAAGTATGAATACAGGTAAGTGCATATACAAAAGTAAAGAAATGCATGTAATAAAGAAAGTAAATGAACTGTACAATAATAAAAAAATGTGTACCTGGCCAACTCCGTCGATGCCTCAGAAGCAAGCTAATTGCTACAAGCCACTATACAATCAAGTTTAGCTATAAACATATAAAAGATCAAAGTGGGGGAATAAGAATTCTATTTGAGGATAGGCTCAGTCTGTAGACTTCCTTTTTCTATCTCGATCCCACAGGCAACCCGAAGTACTGAAGTCTATATCAATCTCAGATAAAGTCACCAGCAAATCACCCTAGAGTAGGCAATCCTAATCCCTACCACTTAATTAGTGAGTGAACCAGTTTGTAGTATCTGAGTTTTGAGAGTGGAGTATCTGTTACTGAAGTATCTGAATTGTTTACTAGCTGTAATATCTGGTACGTTGTAGTATCTGTTCTGTGATGTGTAATGTGTGTTAACTGGTGTATAGTGTGTAGTGTTTAATGGATAGTGTGTAGTAGGGTAATGTGTAGTGTATGTGATTTGATAAGTGGTATGCATTTGTGTGTGATATTTAATATGTGATGTGTATGTGTAATATTTAATATATGGTTTTTGTGTGTGATGTTTAATGTGTAGGGTGTGTATGATAAGTTTGATAATTATATGTGTTATGTTTGATGTGATGTGTTTGATATGTCGTGTTTGATTTGATGTACTAAATGTGTTGTGTATGATGTGTTATGTGTGTGATGTGATCTGTGTTGTACTATGTGTGTGATGTGATATGTGTTACACTATGTGTGTGACATTTGGTTTGATATGTTGGCGTAGTATCTGTTGTGCAAGCGTGGTGTTTATTGTCATGCAAGTGCAGTGTAGTATCTGTTATTGAAGTATCCTTTACTGTATCAATGTGATATCTGACGTCGTAGTATCTATTGTCGGTTCACGGATTTCTTAAGGGTAGAGATTAAAACTACCTAACTCAAGGTAAAATGGGCATCTATCTCTGAGTATTAATTTTTTTTTTATTATTTGTCTCGGCTATAAAAGCACGATTATTCGAGTGTGCATCATTGCCTGTACCCCGCATGTCCAACTTATACTCCCACTTTGATATTTCATATGTAATATAATCAAAAGAAATTTCAATTTTCATAAATGAAGCCAAGCTAAAGAATATTTCCAAACCCACTGTATAAAGCAAATTCAAACCAGCTAAAACATGCTTAATTATTTAATTCCAGAGTGTGGCTTCTAAATTTTCACATTAACAAGTAATCCTCTAAATTTTCATTACTGTATAATTTAAGCACTCATTTGACCCAATTGAAAAAAAAATTTTCCTTGCATGCAACAATAATTTAAAACCTTCATTAACCAAAACATAACAATAAATTCACGCAAATTATCGAGTAGCAAATATGATTCAACAGAATATTATTCAAGTACTTTAAAGCTCCCCACAGTACATGAATCAATCTACAACACTGTTCATTCTATCACTCGCTTAAATTCTTCCAGTATCAGTAAAAAAATCTTTTCAAAACTATGGGAACAACAAAATATAAAATTAAATAATACTATATAGATTATCTCACTTCCAAAGTTAACCTGAATCATTAAAGACGAAACTGATGGTGGGTTGAAAAGGTATTTAACTCACTTAAGTTAGAGCCAATCCAATTTCATACTATAACAACCCCACTTCCAGGACAAACCCGAGCTACCAATGTCAGTATGACTAAAAGAAAATAGTATAGGTATAAAGCCAATATTACGGGCGTTGAAAGAGTTAAAACCGGGCCAAAATGAGAATGAAAATAAGCCCAACATCTTAGATATATTCAATAGGTTATTCCATATTATCATAAAATAGGGACTAATTTATTTGAAGATTTATAAAAAAAATAATTCGAAGTAAGATTTAAGAGACGTGTATGCAAATCTCTTAAACCTTGATTCTCCAAAAAGAAATTTATCTTCACCATGCATAGATAAGAATCATACAAGTGTATACATACCAATCATACAATTTCTTGTATATATATTTACATAATCAGCACTTTAAAGGATAATGATCTCATACAAAGTTTTCAAATCCTTAAACAAAGATGTTACTATCATATCATTCTATGTGTAGTATTGTCCAATCAAATCTTCACGAAGTTTTGTATGAAAACCTAGATATTAGTTATGTAAACACATAAGGATTAAGAGGTATGTATATGAATTTCTCCAATTCTATTCCAGAGAAAAAAAAAACTCCAAAAAGTTTCAAAGCTTGGCTTCGGCAAAGCAAAGGCCGAAGATAAAAAATAAATAATAATCAACTGCCGTTTTCAAAACCGAAACAAAGAAAGAGTTAATCATCATCTTTCTAGGAATATGAGTGGGTCAAACACAGTTTCCTCAATCTTTCATCTCAGAGTGAATCAAAGAAGAATTTCCAAAGAGGAAAAAAAAAACCTCAATATTACTTTTAAGATAATTCTTTCCATGCCAAGATGATGGAGAAATATCTGCTCAGGGTACCAAAAAAATAAAAAAAAACTTCCTGAATTCAAGTATAACAACAAATATATTATCTATAGATGATAGGGGGACTTTCTCGAGCCAATCCATAAAGAAACCGATTAAATTTAGTGAATAAATCATAACAGTAGCATATGTATAATATGCTTTGAAGTAAATTATTAATATATCTGTTAAATCCATGACTATGAACGTCTATTTTGACCTTTCAATTTTTCAAAATAAAGCTATGCAGAGACACTTATCAAATGACTAAAGAAGTCAGAAGTGCAAGAAGAAGAGAAATCCGTCCATGAATTTATTCCTAATCGAGGAGAATGTAAGAATAGTTTCTTGTATGTGTCACTTTACTTCTTCACTTTGAAATGTATAAAAAAAAAAAACAGCCCTCTTCTTAATCGTAACTATATCCAGGAAGTTGTAGGATCTATACCTTCATAATAATAATTCAAAGAAAAAGAGGAAGAAGGAAAGACTTACTTCCAAGAAGGCTTAAAAGAGAATTTGAGAGCAACGAGTAAATTCCTCAAATCACACGATCAAAGAGAAAAGATCGCCCCCCAAATTCTTCTTTCAAGAAGTGTAAGAAGATAAAGAGCAGCTACGAGAATCCCAAAGTCGCACGAAAAAAAAACCACACTAACCTTTCCAGCGGAGAGGTATTTATAGTCGAACAGGGGAGAGACTTACCGGCGGTGAGAGACAAAATGGTGACGAGAACACCACCATAAGCAAGAAAACCGCCCAAAATCGGCAAGAATGAAGGTTACCCGACTCGTTTGAGCGAGAGAATTTGTTACAAGAATGTGACCGGCGGTTATAACCGGAGAAAATGTCGGTCGTGGTCGGAGAAGGGAGAGGCGACCGGGAAACCGGCTGGAAATTTCTCGAAATCGGTCGTCACTGAAGAAGGGAACCATAGGGACTGGCTAGGGCACGGGAAGGAAGAGTTAGTCCCGACAGAGACAATCCCCGAGGAGCCAAGGTATGCAGGAGAACGTGACGGGATTGAGCCATACATCCTGAAATACGTTACTAGGCCTCGTCACTTGCAGATCATCCCATAATATGAACTAGAAAGAATGCAAAATGTTGAGAAGAAGACTTTCGAATACTTTGAAAGGATTAGAGGCAAAAGAATCAATATTTTGGAAGGCCTCGAGTTACACACAGGTGTATTCTCAGAGTATGAGCAACAGCAGATTGTGGATTGCACTTTAGAACTTCAGAAGATGGGTCGAGCAGGCCGTCTAAGAGAAAAGACTTATTCGGAACCCCGGAAATGGATGCCAGGGAAAGGAAGAGTCACAATACAATGCGGATGTTGCTATAACTTCACAGAGGACAGAAAAGGAAATCCACCAGGGATACTCCATCACGGTGAGGTGGATCCAATGCCGAGACTAATTAAAAGAATGGTGAAAAGAATGATAACATGGAGGGTACTGCCAACAGACTGCATACCCAACAGTTGCATCATCAACATTTATCAGAAGGGCGATTGCATACCTCCACACATAGACCACCACGACTTTGTCAGACCTTTCGCACAGCTTCGTTCGTCAACCAATGCAATATCATGTTCGGATCCGACCTCCGGATAGCAGGCCCGGTAAGTTCCGAGGCCGGTGGAGATACCACTTCGGTAGGTTCCGTCATGATATTACAAGGAAATGGAGCAGACATCGCAAAACATTGTATACCGGGATTACCAGTGGAGCGGATCTCCGTCACTTTTAGAAGGATGGACGACAGAAAGGCGCCTTACCACTTCCAGCCAGATCCAAAATTGGAGAGTCTCCAGCCCTACGAGCTGTGAGTTACACGGGAAATAGCACACCTCCAATGCACATCCATGTGGCATTCCTACCAAGGATGGCTTGGAAGGTGATGTTATTGACCGGGTATCTCATTATTCAGACATAGATTTAACAGATACTTTTTGGATGGATCAACAAGAATCATACATAGCCCGTTTTGAGTCATGGATTGTATGAGAAATATTTCAGATCGAGTTGTATGATGTATCTTCAACAAGATTGGAATGAAAGTGACCATGTCACATTTTGCCTTCACCTCTTTTGGTACAAATTGACTGGGAAATGCCATTAAAGTTAAATGAACTTCGAACAAAGAACAGAAAAGAAAAAGGAAAATAAATAAGAACTCTCTTCCATAAAAAAATCCAAACATTAAAAAGAATTTCAAATCCCCATGAACACCAAATAAATAAAAAATGGGATAGTTAAAGGATAAACAAAACAAATCTAAAGCTCAAATTGAATTCCAGTTTAAGTCCATCTTTTCAAATCCTCCAATCCTTCTTCAAATCAAGATCTATTCCAGACCTCCTTTGAAACCCTCTCTCGGGATGATTTCAAAATCACGAAGAATTTTCAATTTGATTCGGATGGCATGGGTTTGTACCCTTCGCCAAGTAATCAGACTTTAATTGATTCCCATGGGATATGGAACACTTTCATATCTCATTTCGATCTCAGCATAATCCAAATCTCAGTAAAATTCTTCATAGTCATAAGCATAAATCAAATATCAACGAAATCTTTCACAACCACTGCATAAACTGAAACTCCGCAAAAATTCCCCATGGACCTCAGCAAAATTTCCTTCAATCTCTGCATAAATAAATTTCAACAAAATTCTTCAATCTCAGCATTCGGGATAGGCTTCTGCCGTACTCCCATCTCAGCAATCTCAGCATTCGGGATAGGCTTCCGCCGTACTCCCATCTCGACGATTCGGGATAGGCTTCCGCCCTACTCCCATCTCAACGAATCTCAGCATTCGGGATAGGCTTCCGCCGTACTCCCATCTCAAGCAATCTCGAGCATTCGAGATAGGCTTCCGCCCTACTTCCATCTCAGCAATCTCAGCATTCGGGATAGGCTTCCGCCGTACTCCCGTCTCAGCAATCTCGACATTCGGGATAGGCTTCCGCCGTACTCCCATCTCAAGCAATCTCAGCACTCGGGATAGGCTTCCGCCGTACTCCCATCTCAACGATCATCAGCACTCGGGATAGGTTTCCGCCCTACTCCCGTCTCAGCAATCTCAGCACTCGGGATAGGCTTCCGCCCTACTCCCTTCTAAACAATTCTCAATACTCGGGATAGGCACAGTCCTACTCCTTTCTCAGCAATCTTAAAATTTGATCCTCTTAGCAAGAAATTGAAATTAAAACACTCTGCATTTCGGATAGGCTTTGTCATATTCTTTCTCAGCATACAAATGCATTCGGGTGGGCCTTAGCCCTACACTTTTCTCCGCATAAAACCAAAATTGAAACTCAAATCGAAATTCAAACTCATAATTAAAACTTGAAATAAAAAGTGAAACGAATCTAAGATCCAATCTCTTAAAATCTCGTGATCTGAAATTCACCTCCTTTTTCCCCAGTGAGAGGTCTGGAATCTTCAGTATTGGAGATTTACCTGATACTCCCTAGCGGAAATTCTTCTACTTCGTCCTAAGTTTGTCACTTGGACATATGTTTTGGTTTTGTTGATCTCTTCAGTCAACGCCAATACGCGCGGTGTGCTTGGTTAGCACACCACACCTATTGGGAATCCATTCGTTGACCTCATTTTTTATGAGGTCTCTCTTCCCTCTTTAGTGTTTAGGATCTAGCCTTAGGCTTTTCCTTTGACTATCTTAGAGGACTAGAATTGGGACCCATCCCTTAGAAATTTAAACCACTTCTTAACTCTCGACAAAACCCCACAAGCTTGATTGCAGACCCCTAATCACCTAGAGGGTTGAAATCAAATGTGAAGGTTTAAAGGATGAGTTCCCTATAGGACTCTTTGGCCTAGGACTACCACCGGGTGGCTCGGTCCAGTGAGGGTTGACTTACACACTCACTACACTCACACTCTACACTCTCAAACACACAATCCAAATCCTAAAACCACACCCATACCCAACTTGACTCCTTGACTCATAAAGGTAATTCATATGGATGGACCTTAACCCCTAAGCCCCTGGCTAAGAGGGTTAGGAACAACATAGTGAATGCCTCAAATGAGTCCTCTCATGACTCATATAGTGCTTAATATGACTTCATGGCTCAACCAAAGTGATTCCATTTCACTCATATTTGATCAATCTTCATTCTTCCAAAATTTCAATTTTTGACCCCGGGGACCCTACACCTATCAAACCTACCAAAAGCCCTTAAAATTACCTAAATCCTCCAAAATTTTCAAATCACCCAAAATTCCCCAAAATTAACCTTGAACATTTCCTCACCAATCAAATTGATCATCCATAGCCAAAAATACCAAAAATTCCAAAAGTATCCCCCAATACCCTCCAAATTACCAAAATGCCCCTCTTGACCCAAAAATCCAAAAATTCAGAAAATTCCCAGAAAATTCCAGAAAATCTCAAATATTCTCAATTTCATTTTGTCCAACTACACCATGGGCCAATTTTGTCAATTTACCCCACTTTTACCAAAACCCCCAATTTAGCCCATTCTTAACCCAAGTGAACCCAATGTCAAACCAAATCTACCCAATTGACCTCAATTTTGGTCCAATTCAATTATAAACTTCAAATTAATATCCACAATATCAATCTAGACCAAATCCAAGTCCAATTTGGTTAACATTTGAATCCAATTTCACTTTTGACCTTAAGGCCCAATTTGGACTCATGACCCAAACTTAGCCCAAACCAAACCAATTCAACTCCAATTGACCCCAAACCTTTTCTAAACCTTCCCTAACATCCCCACAAACAAAACACTAACATAATTTGCCCAAAATTTGGACCCAAACCCCACTCAAATTCAACCCAAAGCCAAAAAGCCCAATTTTGACCTAAACCCAAACCTAACCCAAAAAGGCCCAAGTCCCAAAATAAAAACCCAACCAAAGTTAAAACCTCTTTGAAACACTCCCATAAACATTTCTCAACATTAATTTTACATCAATTTCAACTCTAGCCCAATCTTAGCCTAAGTTGGTCCATTTTGACCTACATTGGCCCATTTACCAAATGAACCCAAATTCAACCCAATTCAATTCCAAATTTGCTTCAAATCATTCAAGACACATCCCTAAACTAAACTCAACATTTATTTGGCATGGCCCTTTGCAAAATTTTTCATCTAAAAGCCCATTGCTAAACATAAAAGCCCATCCCCTTAAACCATTCTAAAAGCCCACCTTTACCAAATTCAAAAGCCCAAATCAATTTAAAGCCCACATGACACTACACTTCATCATTCATTCCAATTAAAACCTTCCTTAACTTTCAAATACATCATCAAACCATTCCAAATCAAGCCTCATAACATTTCCCATCAAAATGCCAAAATTCACAAAATCCTTTTTTTATGAAAGTTGACTTAACTTTTCCCAAGCCAAATGGAGCCATGAAGCCATGCATGAGCCACATGGGAGCCATGAGAGCCATGGAATCTACTTTCCACCTCACCAAGCCATTAATGGCAAGAGAGGGGATCTCTTTCTTAAACCTTTTTAAACCTTTTTTTACCTTAAACATGATACACTCTAAACCATACTTTGCCACCTAATCCTCGATGTGGACTTCACTACCTTTGGTAGGTTGACTCACATGATCCTCTCAGCCTAAAACCAGGTCATGGGGAGGTGAACCCAACCCAAACACATGGGTTGACCCAAACCAAGCCAAAATAGCCATGCCCCCATTTCATTTTGATCTAACCCCTTTACACATGGCATTGGCCAATTGCTTACACAAACCTCCAGCCCTGACTCACCTGAACCTGAGGGTGACCCTTGCCTGCCGGCCAGCAGCCTGGATCGCCGGAAAAACACCATGGCCGAGACCTTGGGAGGAGCCAAATTTTGGAATTCCACCTTGCTGAGCTGCCTCACTCCAAATGGCCATTGCAGACTGTTCTTCTCCTCACCGGAGCAAGTCGATCCCAACCCTTAAATCCCCCGGGAGGCCCTCCAGCCTCTCCTATTTAAACACCCCTCCTCTCGACCAAGGGAGGTGCCGAACCAAACCTTATCGAAACCACCGCCAAAATCATCCCGCACAACTCTCTACACATAGAGAACTTGATCCCCACCGAAATCCCCCGCCATTTCCTCTCTGCGGGCTCAATTTCGGAGTTGAAATTCAAGCCCAAAATCAGGACACTTCACCACAGTGAGCCAATCTCCAAATTGATTGGTCCTACACCTTTACCAGACCAAGAGAAGGAGTTCCCCAGTGGAAGCCCCCTCTCCAGACCACCCAGCTGTTCCAGACTCCAAAGGTTGTGATCGGGCTTGGTCGAAATCATACCTAGACAATTCACCAGGCCAAGGGACTTCATCTGGAGCTTGCTTGGACCCAATCGAAGGTGACACAACCCTCAGATTGAAGCCACACTTCTCTGAGCTAAGGTATGAGCTAACTCTTTATCCCGAGCTTTTGGAGATTCTCCATTTCAAATGCCTTAATTTCAATGCATGATTACCATATAGATGTATTCGTCTCTTCAAGAAGAATCCATAGAGCACAAGAACATAAAAATCTGTTAAGTATTGAGTGAGATATTAAGGATTTAGTGTGGACGGTTCTCGGGCTAGGAGGCTTGGGGACGATGAACGGATGCCGTTCATTTAATACACGCGCAGACGGACGGCCAGGATCGCGCCGGATGGAGCAACGGAACGATACAGCGGGCCCCTGGAGCGCTGAGTCGGATGGCGGCGCCGAATCAGAGCGCGCCGCGTGGCCCTTCGGAGCTGCCGAGGATGGCGTGGCACCGCGTGGATAAGTAGGAAAATAGGGATTTTTCTTATTTATTTAATTACCAGAACTTGAAAAATGCATAACTTTGTGTAGAAAAATCCTAAAAATAAAATAAAATAACCGTCTTGCTCAGTGAACAGAGGGGAATAATGTGGAAAAAAAATTAAATCATTTCATCAAGTATTTTATTTTTAATGTGTTGACCTCATTTTTGATGAGGTCTTCTCTTCTTCTTTTAGTGCTTAGGATCTAGCCTTAGGCTTTTCCTTTGACTATCTTAGAGGATTAGAATTGAGACCCACCTTTTAGAAATTCAAACCACTTCTAAACTCCCTGCAAACCCCACAAACTTGACTCGTAGACCCCTAATCACCTAGAGGGTTGAAATCAAATGTGGAAGTTTAAAGGATGAGTTCCTATAGGACTTTTTGGCCTTAGGACCGCCCACAGGCGGCCCGGTCCAGTGAGGGGCCGACTTCCACACACACTACACTTATACACTACACCTACACACTACACTTTCACACACCTCCTAAAAAACACACCCATACCCGACTTGACCTCCCGACTCATGTAGGTGATTCACATGGATGGTCCTTAACCCCTAAGCCCTCGGTAAGAGGGTTAGAAACAACATAGTGAATGCCTCAAATGAGTCCCTTCATGGCTCATGTGGGCTTGATATGGCTTCATGGCTCAACCAAAATGATTTTATTCCACTTACATTCACCTAATCTTCCATTTTCCAAATTTTTAATTTTTGACCCCGGACCCTACACCCGCCAACCTACCCAAAGCCCTGAATAGCCCAAATTTCTCAAAAATTTCCAAATCACCCAAAATTCTCCAAAATCATTCCCAAATATTTCCACATCACTCAAATTGATCATCCATACCCAAAAAATATCAAAAATTCCAAAAATACCTCCCAATACCCTCCAAATACCCAAAATACCCCTCTTGACCCAAAAATCCAAAAATTCAGAAAATTCCCAGAAAATTCCAGAAAATCCCAAATATTCCCAATTTCATTTTGTCCAACTATACCATGGGCCAATTTTGTCATTTTACCCTACTTTTGTCAAAACCCCCAATTTGACCCATTTTAACCCTAAGTGAACCCAATGTCAAACCAAACCTACCCAATTGACCCAAATTCTGGTCCAATTCAGTTCTAGACTTCAATTCAACATTCCCAATACCAATCTAGACCAAATCCAATTTCAATTTGATTGACATTTGGATCCAATTCCATTTTTGGCCTTAAAGCCCAATTTGGACCTATGACCCAAACCTAACCCAAACTCACCCAATTCAACTCCAATTAACCCCAAATCTTTTCTAAATCTTCCTTAACATTCCCACAAACAAAACACTAACATGATTTGCCCAAAATTTAGATCCAAACCCCACTCAAATTCAACCCAAAGCTAAAAGGCCCATTTTTTGACCTAAACCCAAACCTAACCCAAATGAGCCCAAACCCCAAAATCAAAGCCCAACCAAAGTCAAAACTCTTTGAAACACTCCCATAAATATTTCTCAACATTAATTTTACATCAATTTCAACCCTAGCCCAACATTGGCCCAAGTTAGCCCAATTTGACCTACATAGGCCCACTTACCAAATAAACCCAAATTCAAACCAATTCAACTCCAAATCACACCAAATTGACTCCAAGCCCTTCATAGAACATCCCTAAACCAATTATGACATTTATTTGACAAGGTCCTTCACAAAATCTTTACCCAAATGCCCATCCTAAAATCAAAAAGCCCATTTCCCCTTAAACTTTCCTAAAAGCCCACTTCCTTCAAATTCAAAAGCCCAAATTCATCCAAAGCCCACATGGCACTTCCCCTCATCATCCATTTAATCAAAATTGTCCCTAAGTTCCAAAGTCATCAATTAAACAATTCCAAATCAAGCCCCATACAAATTCCCATCAAAATATCAAAATTTTCTTAAATCCCTTTTTATGAAATTGACCCAAGCTTTTCCCAAGCCAAATGGAGCCAAGGATGAGCCATTCACAAGCCATATGAAGCCATGAAATTTTGGCATGTGACCATGCCATTAATGGCAAAAGGAGGAGGTCCTTTAACCATCTCCTAAAAGTCATTAGCCTTAAGCATGTTTCCCCTTAACCAAGATTTAATCCAAATATTCTTGGATAAGGACATCACCACCTCTCGACCAGCTAGCCTAACTCGATCTTCTCAGCCCAAGACCGACCATGGGGAGGTGAACCCAACCCAAACCAATGGGTTAACCAATTTCAAGCCAAAGTGGCCTCTCCCCCATACCATTTTAATCCAAACACTTTACACATGTCCAAGCCCAATTGACTTCACCATTGCCAAGCCCTGACCTCCCTGGTCAAGATGGTGACCCATGCCTGCCGGCCAGCCGCCTGGATCGCCGGAAAACACCACACCCGAGAGCTCACATGTGAGCCAACTTTGGAATTCTACCTTGCTGAGCTGCCCCATGCCCAATGGCCACCATGGCTGTTCTTCCCATGACCAGAGCAGCTGATCCCAACCCTTGGCCATCCCTGGGAGGCTCTCCAGCCACCTCTATTTAAACCCGACCCCCTCACGGCCATGAGAGGAGAGTTGCACAAACCTTGCCGAAACTCGCCAAAATTGTTCCGGACCCTTCTCCACCCTTAGAGCGAGTTGATCCCCGGTGTCAATTTGCCCTAATCCCCATCGATAAAACTCAATTTCCCAACCGAAATTCCACCCAAAACCAGGACACTTCTCCACAGGTGAGCCAATCCCCAAATTGATTGGTTCTACACCTTCACCGCACCGAGGGAAGGTGTCCACCAAGCAAAAGCCCCATCTCCGAGCCACCCGATTGCTCCAGACTCTCCAAGCTTTGTGATCGGTCGTGGTCGAAGTCCAACCTGGACAATTCACTGGACCGGGAGACTTCATCCGGAGCTTGCTAGGATCCGATCGAAGGTGCAACAACTCTCGGATCGAAGCCACACTTCTCTGAGCAAAGGTATGAACTCCCTCTTCTGCCCGAGCTTCACTCGATTCTCCATTTTGATTGGCTTGATTTCATAGCATGTTCACCGTATGGATGTGTTCGTCTCTTCAAGACGAATCCATAGAGCATAAGAACACGAAAATCCGTTGAGAATCGAGTGAGTTCTTAGGGTTAGAGTGTGGACGGTCACGGGATCGCACCAGTCGTAGACGATGACCGAGAACCGTCGGATCGCGCGTGTATCGGATGGACGGCTTGGATTGCGTCGGACCGGCGGATGGTACGTGAACCGCGGGGCCCCGGGCAGCCGAGTCAGATGGCGGCGTCGAATGGGAGCGCGCCACGCGGCACTTCGGAGATGCTAAGGTTGACGCGGCGCCGACTCGGATAAGTAGAAAAATAGGATTTTTTTTCTTATTTATTAAATACCCAGAACTTCAAAAATGCATATCTTTGTGTAGAAAAATCACAAAAATAAAATAAAAATACCCTCTTACTCAGTGAACAGAGGAGAATAATGTGGAAAAGAAATCATTTAATTTCATCAAGTATTTTATTTTTAATAATTTATTTATTGTCTGCATTGTTTTAATTCTCCATGCATTCATACAATTCACCATGGCATGAGACCATAGGGCTTTTGAAGCCTATGAACTTGGGAACATTCCTCGAATTTTCCGAGGTCGAGGCCATCTACGTGAAAAGTTATTGATTTTTCAAATGCGGAGTTCGTTGTTTTAAGTATTTTAATTCCAAAAATTAGCATGTTGTGAAATAAATTCTAGGAAAATTTGGTGATGTTCCTTATGCCGGAGAACCCTAGGAAAAATAGGACTTGAGTTAATTCACTCGTATTAACCCTAATCGGCCTAAATACCCAAAATTGAACTTTAATTAATTAGAGTTAACCATAGATCAAATTGACTTGAAATCAATTCTCCACTGACCTTTAGGATCATAAGAACCCACCATAAAAATTTGAGGTCAATTGGACTTGGTTAGCCCTATTAATTGGGTTGATTAAGCCACTTAGTCATTTTAAACTTTAAAAATTCATAACTTTCAAAATATCTTTCAAAAATTCACCAAATTGGTTTTGGAGCCTCTCTGATATCAGGGGAATTTAAGAAAATTAAAATTTCAATTTTCTAAAAAAGTTGATTTTTAATATTATTTTAATATTTTTAATAATTAAAAAATAATAAAAATCACAAAAATAATAAAATTCACCAAAATGTCACATTTTGAATTTTAATCACTTAGGAACAAACCCCATATTTTTCTTAGGTCTATTTGGTGAGATATTAATTTTTAAAGCTCTAGGGTAATTTTAAAATTAAAAAAATGTATTTTCTAACATCTTCACTAAAATAATTCTAATAAATCAAAGAAAAATCAGAAAATTGCAAAATTTGCTTCTCTGATTTCCTTGATATCAGAGAGATTTTTGAAAAACATAAAATTCATTTTTCATCATTTATTTTATTTTTAAATTAATTAACACTCCAAAACTTAAAATAATTATAATAAAAATAATATAATTCAAAAAATCACCAAAATTGGTCCAAGTGGTCCCCTGGTCATTAGGAATGTCCCCTAATTTTCTTAAGGACAGAAACTTTCCCTTGGTCATGTTATTAAATTTTCCTTGGAAATCTCTATTTTCTACCAAAAATAATTATATAAATAAATTAAATACAGAAAAATCACATTTTCTCCTCTCATGTCTTTATTGACATATGAGTGAAGTCACATAAAAATTTCAAGTTCATTTGAGTTCAATTTAGTGAGTTATGAAATTATTAAGCTTAAAGGGTAAAGTGGTAATTAAATTTTTTTTAATCCTTAATTAAAACTTTAGGTTTAATAAAAAAAATTAACAAGTAAAATATTTGATCCTAATCTGATTTGGATGATTGAAATTTAAATAATTGAAGGGTAGAAACCCATTAAGCAATTTAAAATGATTAAACTTTAATTAAATAATTGATTAAATTTGGAAGAATAATAAAATTGGAATTATTAAAATAGGGATATTATTAGGAAGAGATTTATTCTTTAATTTAAAAAATCCCTAAATTAATCATTTCATTAATGTTTAATTCTTAATTAAAATGATAATTCAAATTTAAAACATTAAAAGACTTAATCATTAAACTAAAATTAAATTATCGAACTCTTTTAAAATTTTAATTAAAATTAAAATGAATAAAATTAAATAATAAATTAAATTAAATTAAATTAAATTAAGTCAAATTAAATTAAAAAATTAAATTAAATCAAATTAATTTAATGTAACATCAAATCAAACTAAATTGAATTAAATTGAATTAAATTAAATTAAATTAAATTAAATTAAATTAAGTTGAATTAAATAACATCACCTAAGACATAAAGAAATAAGCCTAAAATAACTTTAACACTATTCCAAATTTAAACCCTTCAATTGAAATTAAGCTAAATCACAAACCATTTGAACACCAATTTACCCTCAAAAGCTTTAGTTATCATAACTCCTAAACAGTAATATTAAATGAAATGTTACTTCACTTATAGGACATTCAAATATCCTAGTTCATCGAGCAAGTTAACAAAACTTGAAAACCTCGGACGATCGATTCATTTACATAATTAAATTCATTTGGACTTAAAACAATTCTAGAAATATTGAAAAGATGTTTAAGATTCTTCTTAAGCACTTCCTCAATATGATAGGATATTTATAAGAACAATCGAACTTAATTGTTCTTTGATGAAGAAAATCGTCTTCAAACCAAAAGCACAAGGAACCTAGACGTCATAGGAAATGACTAGCTATAGGATTAGAATTTGGTAGAAAACCATAACCCTTACCTTAGCTTTACCTAGGAACTTGCTTAAATGTTCTAATCGTGTTTTAAGTGCAGCTTGGAATGACGGGAAGACCCTCCGAGTACGCTTTTATTTTATCGCAATTTACTTTCCCGCAATTTACTTTCTTGCAATTTACTTTATTGCAAATGCACTTTACTTTTCTTGCATGATAAAACAACTCGTTGCATGAAAACCCACACCTTTAGGATAGTCCCTAAAACCGAAACCAAAACTAAGTTAAAAATCATTGCAAGATAAAATTCACCGCCACAACATTTCAAAATATAAAGCAACTCAAAATTTAATCACAAACAGAACACAAAACTACAATTACAACCGAATTAAAACGTCCTCGTTGGATGATCGGGAATACCTCGGATGATGTAACCTACGTGTTGCTAACGGGATTTCCCACGGTCTAAATGAAAGTGTGGAACTCATTCAGTTGAGTTTAGCAAATTCATCTGGACTAAGTAAATCCGATAAAAATAATGATGCCGGAAGGATGGAACCGTGGGATCTTAACCGGTGTCGTTATAATCAACTTTAAGATTTGTTTTAATTAAAACACAAAAAACACTTGGAAATTAAGACTTCTCTAAACCAAAACACTTTTCTCATCCCCTGATTTATGATTTCTAAAACTAAACCTCTGCAACAACAAGGAGCTCGGAGCATGGTGGGAAGCACGGCCATCGTCGTCAGCAAAACTTGAACCTACTTCAGCAAAACTTTCCTAGAATTAAACAACAAAGCCATAGGACTTCGAGGTAGTTTGCCTAGTGCAACATAAATCCTCAACTCTTCGTTAGGCATTTGCATTGCAAATTAAGCCCTAACCGGTCTTAGGACTCCGAGGTAGTCGTCCGATACGACATAAACCCTCACATCTTCAAGGCTATTTGTATGATTTTACCATACAAATATAAGTCCTAACTAATTAAAATTGGCAAAATCAAAACATTAAATAAACATTAGGACCTTCCTAAATTCAAGCCAAACAATAGGATAGTCGGGAAATTACCGAAGTTCGCTTCGAATCTGTGATTTCTCCTACCTTTCTTCCTTCGGATTCCCAAAATAAAATGTTCCAAACTTGATCCATTCCCTATTGAGATTCAAAAATTCAATCCTTTGAAAACTTAAACTTTGAAATTCTTGAGAGCAGAATTATTGATTATTATCGAGAGTTTTCTTAGGTGATTCCCGTCACTTAAGATGTAATTAACTATAGGGCTTGCCCTTATAGGGAATTTTAAAGAACCCGAGTAATATAAACCCCGTTTAATGTTTTCATATTAAGCGGGGAATTTGTCGGCTTATAAAATTGGTTCGCGGACCAAACGGATGTCACAAATCTTCTAGTTTATTTAACCGAGCCCCACCATCAAGCGAGTGTGTCTATCCTTAGGGATAGATACACGGTTTGTGATGCGATGCTCGTTTATATAAACTATTTGGGATGTGAGATCGGCTTGATTTCATATCTTAAAATTTTCAAATTTAAAATTATTTTCAAAATCAAATACTACTTTCTAAATTATATCTATATTTAAATTAAATTTAAAATTCGCCGACAACTTCTGTAGGCGACCCCTTTTAAAAAATACAACACTCAACCTCAAAAAATAATGCCGACATAATGATTTATTTACTCTCTAGACTATTTTAATTCTTCATGCATGTAAACAATTCACCATAGCATGAGACTATAGGGCTTTTGAAGCCTCTGAACTTGGGAACATTCCCTGAATTTTCCAAGGTTAGAGGCCATCCCTATGAAAAGTTATTGATTTTCCAAGTTCATGTTACTGTTTTGAGTATTTTAATTCCAATAATTAGCATGTTGTGAAATAAACTCTAGCAAAATTTGGTGATGTTTCTTATGACCAGAGGACCCAAGGAAAAATAAGTTTTGAGTTAATTCACTTGGAACAACCCTAATTGGCCTAAATACCCAAAATTGAACTTTAATTAATTAGGGATAATCCCACATCAAATTGACTTGAAAACTATTCTCTACTATCCTCTAGGGATAGGAGAACACCACATAAAATTTTGAAACCAATTGGACTTGGTTAGCCCCACCAAATGGGTTAATTAAGCCCCATGAATAAAATCAAACTTTAAAAATTCATAACTCACAAAATACTTTTCAAAAATTCACGAAAATGGTTATGGAGCTTCTTTGATATCAGAGAAATTTAAGAAAATTAAAATTGCAATTTTCTAAAAAAGTTGATTTTTAAGCTTATTTTAATATTTTTAATAATTAAAAAATAATAAAAATCACAAAAATATTAAAAATCACCAAAATGTCATATTTTGAATTCTAAACATTTAGAAATAAATCAAATATTTTTCCTAAGTCTCTAGGATAAGATATTGAATTTTAAAGGCCTAAATTAATTTTTTTGAATTAAAAAAAATGAATTTTCTTAACATTCCCTAAAGTAATTCTAATAAATCAAAGAAAAATCAAAAAATTATAAAAATTGGTTCTCTGGTTTCCTTGATATCAGAGAGATTTTTCAAAAATATAAAATTCATTTTTCAACCTTTATTTTATTTTTAAATTAATTAATACTCCAAGACTCAAAATAATTATAATAAATAAAATATAATTCAAAAAATCACCAAAATTAGTCCAAGTGGTCCTCTGGTCATTAGGAAGGCCCCATAACTTTCTTAAGGACAGAAAAATTCCCTTGGTCATCTTATTGAATTTTCCTTGAAAATCTCTATTTTCCATTAAAAATAATTATATAAATAAATTAAATACAGAAAAATCACATTTTTTTCCTCTAATGTCTTAATTGACATGTGAGTGAAGTCACATAAAAATTTCAAATTCATTTAAGCTCAATTTAGTGAGTTATGGAATTATTAAGCTTGAAGAGCAAAATGGTAATTAAAACTTTAACCCTTAATTAAAACTTTAGGCTTAATAAAATGAGAGAGTAAAATATTTGATCCTAATCTGATTTGGATGATTGAAATTTAAATAATTAAAGGGTAGAGACCCATTAATCTTTTTTAAGATTAATTAAAGTAAACCTTAATCAATTAATTAATTAAATTTGGAAGATTAATGAAAATTGAAATTATTAAAATAGGGATATTATTAAGAAGACGTTTATTCATTAATTTAAGAGTCCCTAAATTAATCACTTCAATAATATTTAATTCCCAATTAAAATGATAATCCAAACTCAAGATTTAAAATACTAAAAGACTTAATCATTAAATTAAATTAAAATTAAAACATTTAAACTAAATTAAATCAAAATTTCAATTAAATTAATACTTTAAAAATTGAATTAAATCATCTTTAAAACATTAAAAATAAAAATTAAATCAAATTAAAATTAAATTAAATCACAATTAAATCAAAGTAAATTCAAGTTAAATTAAATTAAATTAAAACATATTAAATTAAATTAAATTAAATTAAAAAAAATCAAATCAAATTAAAATAAAATTAAAATAAATCTAAATTAAAATTAAATTAAACCAAATTAAATTAAATTAAATTAAATTAAATTAAATTGAATTAAATATAACATCACTTAAGACTTAAAGAATTCAAAAATAAATCTAAAAACAACTTGAACACTATTCCAAACTTAAATCCATTAATTAAAATTAAATTAAATCACAAATCACTAAAACATCAATTTACCCTTAAAAGCTCTTGTTATCATAACTCCTAAATGGAGTATTAAGTGAAGTGTCACTTCATTTATAGGATATTCAAACATCCTAGTTCACTGAGCAAAAGAACAAAACTTAATTAAACCTCGGATGATTAATTCACCTGATTAATTAAATCTATTTGGACTTAGAACAATTCCAGCAATATTGAAAAGATGTTTAAGATTCGTCTTAAGCACTTCCTCAATATGACGGTGTGTTTTATATGAACAATTGAACTTAATTATTCTTTGGTGCAGAAAATCATCCATAAACAAAATTGAAAACCTAGACGTCATAGGAATGACTAGCTATAGGATTAGGATCTTGGTAGAAAACCAGAAACCTTACCCTTAGCTTTACCTAGGTAATTGCTATAAATACTTAAATGCCCTAACATGTGTTTTGAGTGCAGCTTGGGATGACGGGAAGACCCTCCAGGTACGCTTTTATTTTATTGCAAATTACTTTATTGCAAATGCACTTTACTTTTCTTGCATTATAAACAACTGTTGCATGAAAACCAAAACCTTTAGGATAGTCCCTAAACTGAAACCAAAACTAAATTAAAAGTCATTACAAGATAAAAATTACCGCCACAACATTTCAAAATATAAAACAACTCAAAATTTAATCACAAACAGAACAACAAAACTATAATTGCAACTAAATTAAAACGTCTCGTTGAATGATCGGGAATACCTCGGATGATGTAACCCACATGTTGCTAACGGGATTTCCCAAGGTCTAAATGAAAGTGTGGAACTCATTCAGTTGAGTTTAGCAAGTTCATCTGGACTAAGTGAATTCAATGAAAATAATGGTGTCGGGATGACGGAACCGTGGGATCTTAATCGGTTCTGTTTAAACAACTTTAAGATTTATTTTAATTAAAATATTAAAAACACTCGGATTTTAAGATTTTCTCTAAACCAAAACACTTCTCTCATTTCCTGATTTATGACTTCTAAAACTAAACCTCTGCAACAACAAGGAGCTCGGAGCATGGTGGGGCAGCTCGGCCATCGTCATCAGCAAAACTCGGATCTACTTCAACAAAACCATTCCTAGAATTTCAACAACCAAGCCATAGGACTTCGAGGTAGTTTTCCTAGTGCAACATAAATCCTCAACTCTTCGTTAGGCATTTGCATAATCATGTTATGCAAATTAAGCCCTAACCGGTCTCAGGACTCCGAGGTCATCGTCTGATACGACATAAACCCTCACAACCTTCGTGGCTATTTGCATGACTGCGTCATGCAAATATAAGTCCTAATTAACTAAAATTGGCAAGATTGAAATATCAGATAATATTAGGATTTTCTTAAATTCGAGCCAAACAATACGATAGTTTGGGAAGTTGCCAAGATTTCTCTTGATCCTCAGCTTCTCCTACTTCTCTTGAATTCTCAAAAATAAATTATTCCAAATTTTGAGTCATTCCCTTTTGAATTTCCAAAATCCAATCCTTTGAAAACCTTAAAACTTTGAAATTCTTGAAAGCAAAACCACTGATCATTATCGAGAGTTTTCTTAAATGATTCCCGTCATTTAAGATGTAATTAACTATAGGGGCTTGCCCTTATAGGGAACTTTAAGAACCTGAGTAATATAAACCCCGCTTAATTCATTTATATTAAGCAGGGGAACTTGTCGGCTTATAAAATTGGTTCGCAGACCAAACGGATGTCACAAATCTTCTAGTTTATTTAATCGTGCCCCATCATCAAGCAGTGTGTCTATTCTTCGGGATAGATACACGGTTTGTGATGTGGTGCTTGTTTATATAAACTATTCGGGATGTGAGATCGGTTTGATTTCATATCTTAAAATTTTCAAACTTAAAGTTATTTTCAAAATCAAATGTTTCTTTCTAAAGCTATATATATATTTAAATTAAATTTAAAATCTAAAATTCGCCGACAATTTCTATAGGCGACCCCTTTTTCAAAATACAACACATAACCTAAAAATATGCCGACATGATGTAACCCACGTGTTGCTAACGGGATTTCCCACGGTCTAAATGAAAGTGTGGAACTCATTCAGTTGAGTTTAGCAAATTCATCTGGACTAAGTGAATTCGATGAAAATAACGGTGTCGGGATGACGGAACCGTGGGATCTTAATCGGTTCTGTTTAATCAACTTTAAGATTTGTTTTAATTAAAACACTAAAAATATTTGGACTTTAAGATTTCTAAACCAGAACACTTTCTCATCTCTTGATTCTCACTTTCTAAAAACTAAACCTCTGCAACAACGAGGAGCATGAAGCATAGTGGGCAGCACGGCCATCATCGCCAGCAAAACTTGAATCTACGTCAGCAAAACTATTCTTAGTATTGAATAAAAAGCCATAAGATTTCGAGGTAATTTGCCTGGTGCAACATAAATCCTCAACTTTTCGTTAGGCTTTTGCATAATCATGTTATGCAAATTAAGCCCTAACCGGTAATAGGACTCCGAGGTAGTCGTTTGGTACGACATAAACCCTCACATCTTCGAGGCTATTTGTATGATCATATCATACAAACATAAGTCCTAATTAATTAAAATTGGCAAGATCAAAATATTAAATAAACTCCCAAATTGAAGCCAAACAATAGGATAGTTTGGGAAGTTGCCAAGGTTCTTCTTGAATCCTCAGCTTCTCCTACTTCTCTTCCTTTGGACTCTCAAAATAAACTGTTCCAAATTTGAGTTATTCCCTATTGAAATTTCCAAAATTCAATCCTTTGAAACCTTAAGCTTTGAAATTCTTGAAATCAAAACCACTGATCATTATCGAGAATTTTTTTTAGTGTTTTCGGACATTTAAGATGTAATTAACTATAGGGGCTTGCCCTTATAGGGAACTTTAAGAACCCAGGTAATATAAACCCTGCTTAATTCATTTATATTAAGCAGGGGAACTTGTCGGCTTATAAAATTGGTTCGCAGACCAAACGAATGTCACAATCTTCTAGTTTATTTAATCGAGCCCCATCATCAAGCAGTGTCTCTATTCTTCGGGATAGATACACGGTTTGTGGTGCGGTGCTCGTTTATATAAACAATTTGGGATGTGAGATCGGTTTGATTTCATATCTTAAAATTTTCAAACTTAAAATTATTTTCAAAATCAAATGTTACTTTCCAAATTATATATATATATTTAAATTAAATTTAAAATCTAAAATTCGCCGATAATTTCTGTAGGCGACCTCTTTTCAAAATACAACAACACAACCTAAAAATATGCCGACAGTCCTCGGGCGGACCAGTTTATCGTGGGCCTGGATCATCTTGGCTTGATACAGTTCCAAATTCTGCTGCGCTGAAAGTCGTTTCCCTTCCAAGCTTTCCAGTTCTTCTAGTCGTAATTTGGCATTCTCTTCTGTAGTTATCTTATTCGCAACTTCAATTCTGAGAGACGGAAGCTGCACCTCCAAGGGTAAGACAGCTTCAGACCCGTACACTAGAGCGTAGGGCGTAGACTGAGTAGGAGTTCTGAAAGTCATTCTGTAGGCCCTTACGGCTTCTAGCAAATTCTCGTGCCAATTTCTTTTGTTATCGTCCAAAGTTTTCTTTAGAATCTGGATGAGAGTTTTATTAAAAGCCTCGGCCAAGTCGTTCGTTTGTGGGTATTAGATTGTCGAATAGCGCCAGTCGATCCCGTGCCTTCTGACAAAACTGTTGATCCTTGTACTTCTGAACGCGGACCCATTATCTGAGATAATTCTGCGCGGTACCCCGAAATGGTAGACGACTTGATTCTTGAAGAACTGCAACACATGATGTGCCTTCACTTATCTGAGTGGTATAGCTTCTACCCATTTTGAAAAGTAATCTGTAGCTGCAAGGATAAAGCGATGTCCTCTTGAAGAAGGTGGTTCTATCGGACCCACGATATATGTGCCCCAACACTCAAACGGCCACGATGCGATTGTCGGATGTAGCACATTTGGAGGTTGATGTAGAACCACTCCATGCACTTGGCACTGGTGACAACTCTTGGCAATCTTCATGCAATCGGTCATCATTGAGGGCCACTAGTACCCTAGTATTTTAATCTTCATTTTTATCTTCGGACCTGACTGGTGAGCGCCACAAAGTCCTGAGTGCACTTCTTTAAAAATTTCACGAGCCTCAGACCCGCCCAGGCACCTTGGCCACATCTGATCGAATGACCTTCTGTATAACGTATTGTTTAGACAGAGTTCTTTTCTTAATCTGATGGGCTAATGACTTATCGTCTGGTAGGTTTCCTATTTGCAAGTAGTCTATTAGTGGCTGCCGCCAATCTTCTGCATTTTCTGTTACTGTTGCAACCGTTTCTTCTTCTTTTCCTTCTGACTTGTGTATTGCATCCATGTCGAGCTGTGAGAGGACCTGTCGTCCCTAAACTGACACTTCAACTGATTTGTCCTGTAAGCAGGAAAATTCTTTCGCAAGGCATGCTAGCGCGTCTACAAGAGCATTTTCTCTTCTGAGGATCTTGTAGATCGTTACATTTGGAATCTATTCTAACAACTTCATGGCATACTGAAAATATTGCTTGAGTCTTGGCTTTAAAATCTTGTACTGTCCGGCGACTTGCTGAATGATCAACTGAGAATCTCTGTAGATGTTGATATCCGTTATACCCATCTGAATGGTTAACTCTAAACCGATTATTAGAGCTTCGTATTCTACTTCATTGTTTGTACACGGTTCTGTTAAATGGTAGAAATACCTTAACATTCCCCGCTCTGGTGTTATAAATATTAGTCTGATTCCTGCCTTACCGGGCACTATCATTTGTGATTCTTTATCTTTCTGTGCTGAAGATGCTCCGTCGAAGTACAGCTCCCAACGTTGATCATCGTGGTCTTCTAGGCTCATTATCTACTCGTCAGGCAAGTTTTCGTTAAGAGACAATTCTGCCGGTAAAGGGTGTGCTGCAAGGAAGTCTGCTAGGACTTGTCCCTTTACGGCACGAAGCGGAACAAAAGTTATATTGAATTGCAATAGTATCATTGACCACCTAGCAAGTCTGCCGGAAAGCGTCGGTCGGGTCATCAAATATTGCAATGGATTAACTCTCGAGATAAGGTTGACCTTATGAGAGAGCATATAATGCCTGAGCTTTTGAGCGGCAAAGATCAGGGCCAAACAATGCTTCTTAATCGGGGGATACTTTACCTCCGTCGGAATTAGACGATGACTTAAGTAGTAAAGAGTATTTTCTTTCCCCTCGTCATTGACCTGGGCTAGCAGGGCTCCGAGAGAGTCGTCTAAAGCTGCGGTATAAAGTATCAATGGTCTACCCGAGACTGGGGCTGCTAAGACAGGAGGTGTCATTAAATACTGTTTAATGTCCTCGAATGCCCACTGGCATTTCTCTTCCCAAACGAATTTGGCATCCTTTTTAACCAATGCCGAGAAGGGCTGACACCTTCCTGACAAATTCGAGATAAAGCGTCGAAGATATGCTAACTTCCCTTGAAAGGATCGTAGTTGTTTCAAAGTTTTGGGAGGCGGCATTTCTAAGATAGCTTTAATCCTCTCCGAATCGATTTCAATTCCGCGATGTCGGACAATGAACCCTAAGAATTTCTCAGAGGCGACGCCAAAGGTGCACTTCAGGGGATTCATCTTAAGATTAAATTGTCTTAATTGCTCGAAAACAATTCTCAAATCATACAAGTGATCTTCTTTCAGTTTGCTTTTGATGACCACATCATCTACGTAGCATTCGACTTGGTTGTGAATGAGATCGTCAAAAATCCTCGTCATTGCTCTTTGGTAGGTTGCTCCTATGTTTTTCAATCCAAAAGGCATCACTGTGTAGCAGTATATTCCGATCGGCATTCTGAAGGTTGTGAGTTTCTCATCTTCTGGTGCCATCTTTATCTGGTTGTATCCTGACGATCCATCCATGAAAGAGAAGATTTCATGTGTTGAAGCGATGTCGATCATCAATTCTGGAATTGGTAGCGGAAACTCATCCTTTGGGCATGCTTTGTCCAAATCTCTGAAATCTGCACAGATTCTGATCTGTCCATTCTTCTTTCTAACCCTAACCAAGTTGGATATTGGTCTTCACGGACAAACTTAGCGTCTATTAGCTTCTTAACTTCAGCTATAACTTGTTGTTCAATTTCTAGATGAATTCTTCTGGGAGCTTGTCTGATTGGAACGGCAGTGTGATCCACTCCTAGTTTGTGAACTGCAACTTCTGGAGCTAATCCTGACATTTCATTGTAACTCCAAGCAAAACAGTCTTTAAATTCCATCAGTAGTTTAATCATGTTTTCAGAGTCTTCTTTATTGAGTAAGGAGCTAACAAAGGTTGGCCTAGGCTCTTCGCTAGTACCTAAGTTAACTTCCATTAACTCGTCTATTGTAGATTTAATTTCTTCTTCAAATTCTGGTAGAGCATCTCTGATTGGTAGATCTTCAAGATTATCTGAAGTTTCCAAACAGTCTTCATTAGACTCGCAGTGACAACCAAGCAAAATCCTGTATCATCAACTGATCCTACTGTGCCGAATCCGAGACCGTGCTTTGAATTGGGAGGCCGACTGGCATTATTCTATAATCTTTCAAAGTGTTGTGATTGACCTTTTGTCGATTGTTTAGGTAAGACACCACGTTGGATTAAATTTTGAACACAGGGAGAGTACCACTCAAAAGGCAATTCCATTAATTCAGAAGAAGTAACATCTTCAAATTGTACATTATTTTCAGTTTTGGAAGAAGCACAACGGTAGAATTTGATCGATTTAGTACCGCCACCATGCACCTCCTTGACCACCATACCCTCGACCTTATTAGAATGAATCGGGGTCAGGGTCATAGTATGCACATAGTGATTAATCTTCTCGTACATCGATTTGTATTCTTCATTCTTTTCTTCTTCGAGAGAGATCTTGAATTGGGGTTTCTTCTAACCTATTGTCGCTGCTTCTTTCTTGTTTTCTTCTGCTTCAGAACCGTTCTCCCAATCAACATCGATGACTGGTTTCTTCTGTCCAACTGTTCCACCGTTTCTTCCACGACCTCGTCCCCGGCCTCGACCTCGGGTGCGAGTTCTGGAGAAACCTTCACCATCTCGCCGTAAGGGAGTGGTGAGTAACTGTTGGACTAGAATTTCAGGTTCTTCATCGTCTCGAACTTCTTTTGCTTCATTTGGTACGGTATTTCTGGAGAAGATTGTTTTCTTCGGAGGTGCATAGTAAGCTGCATCTTCGTGAATTCTGATTTCATGCACGGAGAATGGTTGCAAATCACCTTTGATACACTGTTCTTCTCCTTCATAATACTTTATGCACTGGTGCAGAGATGACGGTACCATCCGGTTTTCATGGATCCACGGCCAACCCAGTAGAGCGTTAAATGATATCTCAGAATCAATTATGTGGAATTTTGCGGTTGTCTTTCCTAAATCACTGGTCTTCATCAGTAGTGTTATCGATCCAAAAGCTCTTTCTTCTTTCTGATTGAAGCCTCTTAGTAACATCTTGTCTGCTTCGAGGTCGCGAGCATCAATTTCCAAATATGCTAACGTTCGAAGGCTCATTATGTTGATTGATGCTCCTGGATCAACCAACACCCTGGAGAGTGTAAACTTTCTGATAGTGATTGAGATGTACAACGGTCGATTGTGATTAGCTGTTCCAAGTAGTAGATTGTTGTCTGTGAAGGTAACACCTCGCTGTTCTTTTAATGAGCAAATCTCGTCTAAGGAATTACCGGCCATTTGAGCTAGGCAAATTTCTGGATCAAGTAAGGCCTTGATCAGAGTTTCTCTCATCTCCTTTGACAGGATCAGAGTGTCGTAGATGCTCAATTTGGTTGGTAGCTTCCTAAGATGGGCTAGCACGTTATAATCCACTTTATTACCAGGCTCTTCAGTCTCTTCCCGAATGGGCAATTCTTCTGCTGGGGTTGGCTCTCCCTGAGCAACCACCTGTTTTCCTTTATCCTTTGGACCCATTCTCGGGGGTAGAACTTTTCCACTTCTTAGATTAACTTTTGTTATTTCTTCTGAATCTGGTGTTGAATCTGTTGTTGACCTCAATTTTAATGAGGTCTCTTCTCTTCTCTCTCTTTAGCACTTAGGATCTAGCCTTAGGCTTTCCCTTTAACTATCTTAGAGGACTAGAAATGGAACCCACCACTTAGTAATTTAAACACCTCTTAAACTCCCTGCAAACCCCATAAGTCACTTGGAGGGTTAAAATAAAATGTGGAGGTTTAAAAGATGAGTTCCCTATATGACTCTTTGGTCTTAGGACTACCCCTGGTGGCCCGGTCCGGTGATGGTTGACTTGCACACACATTACACTTTCACACACATTCCAAATCCTAAAACCATTCATACCTAGCTGGACTTCCTGACTCATGTATGTAATTCATATGGATGGACCTTAACCCCTAGGCTCTTGGCTAAGAGGGTTAGGAACAACATGATGAATGCCTCAAATGAATCCTCTCATGGATCTTATGGGATTGATATGGCTTCAAGGATCAACCAAAGTGATTCCATTTAACTCAAACTTGATCAATCTTCATTTTTCCAAAATTTCAATTTTTGACCTCCGGGGCCCTACACCCGCTAAACCTACCAAATACCCTTGAAATTGTCCAAAATTTTACAAAATTGCCTAAATTACCCAAAATTCCTCAAAACCAATCCTAAACATTTTCCCCCACTCAAATTGATCATCCTTAGCCAACTATACCAAAAAATTCCAAAAATACCCCCCAATAACCTCCAAACACCCAAAATACCCTTCTTAACCAAAAATTCCAAAAATTCCAAAAATTCCCAGAAAATTCCACAAAATCCCAAATATTCCCAATTTCATTTTGTTCAACTACACCATAAGCCTATTTTGTTAATTTAACCCACTTTTACTAAAACCCCCAATTTGACCCATTCTTAACCCAAGTAGACCCAATGTCCCACTAAACCAACCCAATTGACCTCAATTTTGGTCCAATTCAATTCTAAACTTCAATTCAATATCCCCAATGTCAATTTATACCAAATCCAAGCCCAATTTGATTGAAATTTGGATCCAATTTCAATTTGAAGCCTAAAGCCCAACTTTGGCCCATGACCTAAACCTAGCCCAAACCAACCCAATTCAACTCCAATTAACCCCAAATATTTTCCTAAACCTTCCTAATATCCCCACAAACAAAACACTAACAAGATTTGCCCCAAATTTGAACCTAAACTCCACCCAAGATTAACCCAAAGTCAAAATCCCCATTTTTGGCCTAAACCCAAACCTAACCCAAATGGGCCCAAATCCCCAAATTAAAGCCCAACCAAAGTTGAAAACTCTTTGTGACACTCCATGAACATTTCTCAACATTAATTTTACATCAAATCTAACCTTAGCCAAACCTTAGCCCAAGTTAGCCCAATTTGACCCACTTTGGCCCCTTTACCAAAAAGCCCAAATTGAACTCATTTCAACTCCAAATGACACCAAACCTTATCCAAATCACTCATGATACATCCCTAAACTAAACCCAACATTAATTTGGCACAATCCTTTACAAAAATTTCATCCAAAGTCCATTTTAAAATCTAAAAGCTCACTTTCTTAAACCATTCTAAAAGCCCATTCTCACCAAATCCAAAAGCCCAAAATTGGCTCTAAAGCCCACATGGCAATTTCTTCTCATCATACCTTTAATTGATATCACCCCTAAGTTTCAAAATCATCATTAAACCATTCCATATCAAGCTTCATCCAAATTTCCACCAAAATGCCAAAATTCATAAAATCCCCTTTCATGAAATTGACCAAATCTTTTCCCAAGCCAAATGAAGCCATGGAGCCATGCATAAGCCATATGCAAGCCATGGGAGTCAATTTACACTTCACCATGTCATTTATGGCAAATGGAGGGGGCCTCATTCTTAATCCTTCATTAAGCCCTTTTAACCATATTCATGTCACACTCTAAACCAAGCTTAGCCACCTCACCATGGAAAGAGACCTCACCACTCTCTCTTGGCTGACCCAAATGATTCCTTCCAGCCCAAAGTCAAGCCTTGGGGAGGTGCACCTACCCTAAACCATGCCTTGGACCAAAATGAGCCCAAAATACACTCTCCCCCCATTCCACTTAAATCAAACCTCTTTACACATGGCAACGACGATTGAGCTCACAAACATCAAGCCCCGACCTCCACGACCCCGAGGGTGACCCATGCCCGGCCGGCCGGCCACCACGATCGCCGGAAAACACCATGGCCGAGAGGTCTAAATTGATTCAAAATTCAATTCCCCCTGCTCGAGTTGTCCCGACCTAAATGGCCACCATGGTTGTTCTTCCCTTGCCTCGAGCAGGCTGATCCCAAGCATCAAACCCCACGGGAGGCCTTCCGACCATGTCTATTTAAACCCACCACCCTCTCGGCCAAAAAGGTGATGAACCGGACCTAAACAAAACTCGTCAAAATTGCTCCGGGACCTTCTCCTCACTTAGAGCAATTGATCCCCACCGCTCTCCAGCCCTAAACCTCATTGATTGAGCTCGATTTTGGAGCTCGATTCTCGACTCGGAACCGGGACATCTCTAAAACCTCCACCAAATCCAAATTAAACTCACCCACACCTGCACAGGACCAAGAGAAGGAGTTCCCCAGTGAAATCCCCCTCTCCAGGCCACCCATTTGCTCAAGCCTCCAAGCTTTGAAATCGGTCGTGGACACTTTCATACCTAAAAAATTCCCCAGAGCCAGAGACTTCATCTAGAGCTTCCTTGGGTGCAATCGAAGGTGACACAACTCTCTGATTGAAGCTACACTACTCAGAGCAAAGGTATGGATCATTCCTTCCTCCCGAGCTTCCAGTGATTCTCCATTTTGTTTTACTTAATTTCACAGCATGTAAACCGTATGGATGTGTTTGTCTCTTCAAGACGAATCCATAGAGCATAAGAACACGAAAATCCGTTGAAAATTGAGAGAGTTCTTAGGGTTTTAGTGTGGACGGTCACGGGTGCACACCAGTTGTAAACGATGACCAGGCGTCGTCCGATCGAGCGTGTATCGAGTGAACGGTCCAGATTGCACCGGACCAGAGAATGTTACATGAACCGCGGGCCCCTGGAGCGCTGAGTCAGACGGCGGCGGCGAATGGGAACGCGACGCGTGGGCTTTTGGAGCTGCCGAGGTTGACGCGACGCTGCGTTGATAAGTAGAAAAATATGGATTTTTTTTATTTATTTAAATACCCAGAACTTAGAAAATCCATATCTTTGTGTAGAAAAATCATAAAAATAAACTAAAAATACCCTCTTGCTCAGTGAACAGAGGAAATAATGTGGAAAAGAAATCAAGTTATTTTGATGAATATTTTTTTTAATTAATTATTTACTTATTTCAGTATTTTGATTCTTCATTTGCATAGACAATTCATCATGGCATGAGACCATAGTGCTTTTAAAGCCTCTGATCTTGGGAACATTCCCTGAATTTTTCAAGGTCAGAGGTCATCTCTATGGAAAGTTATGTATTTTTCAAGTTTAGATCACTGTTTTTGGTATTTTAATTCCAATAATTAGCATGTTGTTCAATAAATTCCTGAAAAATTTGAGGAAATTTCTTAGGGCCAGAGGACCCTAGGATAATTACATCTTGGGTTAATTCATTAAGAATAATCCTAATTGGCCTAATTACTCAAAATTAAACATTAATTAATTAGGGTTAACCGCACATTAAAATAACTTGAAAATAATTTTTCACTGATCTTTGGGATCAGAGGGACCTCACATAAAAATTTGAAGTCAATTGGAAATGTTTAGCCCCACTAAATGGATTAATTAAGCCACATGATCAAAATTAAACTTAAAAAATTCATAACTTCAAAAATACATTTCAAAAATTCACCAAATTGGTTTTGTGGGCTCTCTGATATCAGAGGAGTCTATAAAAATTAAAATTGGAATTTTCTAAAAATTTTTCATTTTTAATGGTATTTTAATATTTAAATAATTAAAAAATAATAAAAATCACAAAAATATTAAAAATCATAAAAATGTCACATTTTGACTCCTAATCACTTAGGAACAAACCAAATATTTTTCCCAAGTCTCTAAGTTAAGATATTGAATTTTAAATGCTTAAAACATTTTTTTAATATTAAAAAATGTATTTTCCAACCTTTTCACTAAATTAATTCCAATAAATCAAAGAAAAATCATAAAATTATAAAATTTACTTCTCTGAACTCCTTGAGGTCAGCGAGATTTAAGAAAAATATAAATTCCATTTTTCAACCTTTATTTTATTTTATAATTAATTAACACTCCAAAACTCAAAATAATTATAATAAATAAAGTATAATTTAAAAAATCACCAAAATTGGGCCATGTGGTCCTCTGGTCATTAGGAATATCCCATAATTTTCTTAAGGATAGAAACATTTCCTTGGTCATGTTGTTGAATTTCCATTGAAAATCCTTATTTTTCACTAAAATAATTATATAAATAAATTAAATTCAAAAAAAATCACATTTTCTCCTTTAATGTCTTAATTAACATATGAGTGAAGTGACATAAAAATTTCAAGTTCATTTGAACTCAATTTAGTGAGTTATGAAATTAATAAGCCTAAAAGGGCATAAAGGTAATTAAAGAATTTAAATCCCTTTATTAAAATTTTAGGTTTAATTAAAATGGAGGGTAAAATATTTGATTTTATCTTTCATGGATGATTGAAACTTTGGGAAATTAAAAGGGTAGGAACCCATTAATCACTTTTAATAAACTAAAAAATGAAACTTTAATTATTTAAACAATTTAAATTTTGGAAGATTAATGAAAATTTGAATTATTAAAAATAGGGATATAACTTGAGAGGATATTAATTCTTTAATAAAAAATCCCTAAATAAATCACTTCAATTACATTTAACTCTTAATTAAGATAATTAAAAATAATAATAACCCTTAAATTAAAGGAAAGCTCAAAATATTAAGTGGTTTAACAATTAAATTTAATTTAATTTAATTTAATTTAAAATATTGAAATTAAATTAAATTAAATTAAATTAAGTTAAATTCAATTAAATTAAATTTAAATTATATTAAATTAACATCATTCAATAATAAAAGTAAAACAAATTCAAAATATTAAGATCACTTAAAGTATAAAGATTTAAACCAAAAATAATTTGAACACTATTCCAAACTTAAAATTATTAATTAAAACCTCATAATTAAACTAAATCATTTTAAACCATTAACTCAAACTTCAAATTAAGAATGATTAAAATCCTCAACAAACCAACTTGCCCCTAAAAGCTTTAATTATTATAACTCTTAAATGGAGCATTAAGTGAGATATCACTTCATTCATGGGATAATCAAATGTCCTAAGTTCACTGAGCAAGAGACAAAGCTTAACTAAACTTCTAGATGGTTAATTCATCTGTGCAACTAAATTTACTTGGACTCAAAATAATCTCAGAAATGTTGAAAAGATTCTTAGGACTCGTCCTAAGCACTTTCTCAATATGATGAGGTGTTTTAGAAGAACAATTGAATTTAATTGTTCTTTGATGAAGAAAATCATCCATAAACAAAACACAATAACTCAGACGTCATAGGAGATGACTAGCAATAGGATTAGGACTTTGGTAGACAACGAAGACCTTCCCTTAGCTTTAGCTAGGTACTTGTTATAAATATTTAAATGCCTTAACGTGTGTTTTAAGTGAGCTCGGGATGACGGGAAGACCCTCCAGGTACGTTTTTATTTTATTGTAATTTACTTTATTGCAAATTACTTACAGGCACTGTACTTAACTTTTTTTTACATAATAAACAAGATTGTTGCATGAAAACTAAAACCATTAGGATAGTCACAAAACTGAAACCAAAACTAAATTAAAAGTCACCACAAGATAAAATTCACCGCCACAACATTCCAAAATATAAAACAACTCAAAACATAACAACAAAACTACAATTGCAACAAAATTAAAACGTCTCGTTAAATGATCGGGAATACCTCGGATGATGTAACCCACGTGTTGCTAACGGGATTTCCCGCGGTCTAAATGAAAGTGTGGAACTCATTCGGTTGAGTTTAGCAAATTCATACGGGCTAAGTGAATTCGATGAAAATAACGGTGCCGGGATGACGGAACCGTGGGATCTTAAACGGTTCTGTTTAAACAACTTTAAGATTTGTTTTAATTAAAACATTAAAGACATTTGGACTTTAAGATTTCTAAACTAAAACACTTCTCTCATCTCCTGATTTTCACCTTCTAAAACTAAACCTCTGCAACAACAAGGAGCTCGGAGCATAGTGGACAGCACGGCCATCGTCATCAGCAAAACTTGGGTCTACTTCAGCAAAACCTTTCTTAGAATTAAATAACCAAGCCATAGGACTTTGAGGTAGTTTGTCTAGTGCAACATAAATCCTCAACTCTTCGTTAGGCATTTGCATAATCATGTTATGCAAATTAAGCCCTAACTGGTCTCAGGACTCCGAGGTAGTCGTTCGGTATGACATACTCCCTCACATATTCGAGGCTATTTGTCTGATTATGTTATACAAATATAAGTCCTAATTAATTAAAATTGGCAAGATTGAAACATTAAGTAAATTCCCAAATCTAAGCCAAACAATAGGATAGTTTGGGAAGTTGCCAAGATTCTTCTTGGATCCTCAACTTCTCCTACTTCTCTTCCTTTGAACTCTTAAAATAAACTTGTCCAAATTTGAGCTGATCCCTATTGAAATTTCCAAAATCCAATCCTTTCAAAACCTTAAACTTTAAAATTCTTGAGAGCAAAACCACTGATCATTATCGAGAGTTTTCTTAAATGATTCCCGTCATTTAAGATGTAATTAACTATAGGGGCTTGCCCTTATAGGGAACTTTAAGAACTCAAGTAATATAAACCCAGCTTAATTCCCTTATATTAAGCGGGGAACTTGTCGGCTTATAAAATTGGTTCGCAGACCAAACGGATGTCACAAATCTTCTAGTTTATTTAATCGAGCCCCATAATCAAGCAGTGTGTCTATTCTTCGGGATAGATATACGGTTTGTGGTGCGGTGCTCGTTTATATAAACTATTTCGGATGTGAGATCTGTTTGATTTCATATCTTAAAATTTTCAAACTTAAAAGTATTTTCAAAATTAAATGTTACTTTCCAAATTATATATATAGTTAAATTAAATTTAAAATCTAAAATTCGCCGACAATTTTTGTAGGCGACCCCTTTTCAAAATAAAACACACAACCTAAAAATATGTCGACATCTACCGGTGTCTTCCCTTGAATCGGAATGACTGGCTCTTCTAGCGTTGCTTCGGAATCTGATGGCTCTAATTCTATCGTAATTGGAGCTCCTCGAAATTCACAAATAGACTCGTCGCTTTTTGAGCTTTCGTAGCCATCTTTGTGAACACCTTCTCCTTCGTCGTGGTCATCGAGGTTTAGTATGATTTGAGAATCATTATTTGTATTTAAATTGATATCCGGGTTAGGTCGGTTGTCACTAGTTATGTAATTGTTAGAAACAATCAAAACGTAGCCAACGCCAAAACTCTTATCATTATAAGATCCCGCCGGAGCGAGCAAATAATCATACAAAGTCAGAGGTCCGAGGGATTTCTCCCCCGAATCGGAAACAACCATCCTAAGATAAGCAGCCCCTAGTCTACCCTTCGGAGCCTTGGTCTTCTCTTCTTTCACGATCTTCTTCTCCTCCTGTGGCGCTTCTTCAATTGTGAGCGATAGTGCCGGCTCGGCAGGTTTCAAACTCTGAGTTGAAGCGCGCATCGAAGCGGTTTGGATGTGATCCAAAATTTTCTTTAAAGACTTTGTCCATACGGTACTCCACCCATCATCAGTCGTGTATGGGTCTATCGAAACAATAGGATCCGTCGAGATAACATTGATCGTTATGGGTCTATCGGAACCTCCTTTTTGGGGCTCCTTCATGTATTCCTTTGGGATCGTTATGTTCCCCCTCCGGAGATTATCTTCGAGCCAATTCTTAAAAGTGAAGCAGTCTTCAATCTTATGTCCAAGCATCTTATGGTAAGGGCAGTAGTTCGGATGATCTTTCTTGTCGACTTCTTCTGGCCTCCTGGGCTCTGGCAACTGAAAATCGGGTGTCTTCGTCAAACTGCAAAACATTTTAGCCACTGCTTCAGTTTTGAAGGGGTAATCCTTGTTCAGAAGTTCCTTCAGGGGACGTGACGGACGAGGCAGTGGTTGATCATACTGCCATGGCTGATAGCTCGATCGAGGCTGTTGATAGCCCTGCTGAGGTTGCTGATAAATCTGTTGTGGTTGTTGGTAAGTTCGTTGTGGTGGTCGATAACTAGGCTGTGGCCGCTCTGGCTGTATTTGCACCGGCTGCTTACCTTTATCCACTGCCGCGACGATTCCTGATTTCTTCTCAAACGCTTTCATGGGCTTCTGCTTATCAGTCTTGTCAATAAAACTAAGCTACTTTGCCTCCTCCTGCAAGCTCTTGGCCTTGCTAAGCAACTTCTCGAAAGTCTTAATTGTAAATCCTTTGAGGAGAAGTGCTATTGGGCCATGGATACTCTTCAGTAGGATACCGATCACATGTTGTTCTTGAAGCTGAGGCTCACACTTCATGCTTAAATTTCTCCATCGAAGTATGTATTCCACCAAAAATTCGTTCGGTTTCTGTTGCTCTACCACTAGATCACCGATAGTGATGTGGTGTCGAGCCCCGGCAAACCGCTTAACGAAAAGGTTTTCCAATTCTGAAAATGTCTTAACTAAACCATTTGGCCATTCTGCGTACCAGTCGAAGGCAATCCCTGACAAACTGCTGACGAACTGATGAAAGAGTAAAGCATCGCTCTCACCGGCATTGCAGCAACTAGCATGAAAATGTGCGACATGATGTCGGGGATTTCCCGTACCATCAAAAGTCTTGAACAGAGGTGGTACGAAGCCTTTTGCGTATTGGACCGCATCAAATTCTTCGAGGTATGGTATACCCTTCTGAATAGATGCTCCACTCTTAAACTAAGCTAAGGCTTCTCGCACCTGCTGTTCTACCATGTTCTTGATATCCTTTTCGGGAATCATGCTTTGCGTAGAATCTTTCTTCGGTTGTTCATCTCCGTTAACAGATTGTTCTCCTTTCCTCCGTCTGCGATGTGAATAATTTCTGGGGGTGTTTCTTTTTGAGGTTGAAGCTGACTCTGGAGAGTGGCTAAGGCGACAGCCATCTCTTCCATCCTTTTTGCCATCTGGGAAATTGTATCATCCTTTTCTTGAAGTTGTGCTCTCATCACTTCCGGTTCCTCCCTTTTCGAAGCTAACGGAGCACCTTGTGAAGCTGCCGATGCTCGGGTCTCGACCATATTAATCTCGGCGTACTCTTCATCCATAAACTCTGATGAATCTACTTCAGTTTCCAATTTTTCTCCTCTTTCCTTTGCCAACTGTTGGATGTCCGTTCTTAGTTTTCCAATAGCATCCTCAAGTGGTCTCTTCCAAACGGTTTCACGGTTGTCATGTGATGACTGTTGAACTTCTTTTTTAGGAGTTTTCTTTAATGCAGTAGCACTTTCTTCAGATTTTGGCTTTCTGACGAGACTCTTCTTTCTAGAACATTGTGTTTATATCTGTTCAGCAATAATAGGTCGCCACACCATCCTTCTTGCAGTAGAAGGCCTAGGACCAAATGTTCTGTCGACTATATGCTGGTAGGTGGTGTCCTCCCTAATATGGTGGCCCGATATAACAACAGGCGAACTAGCTCGCATCTTCTTTCTTGGTTTTTTTACGGCAGTGACAGGCACTACTCGCGGTCCGATGCGGGAATGGACTGGCACTCGTCCCATTCTCCTCAGGATATCTGATACGGGGCACCCTTCTTTCTTTGCTAGCTTCTCCACTACGGCTCACAGTCGAGTAAGCGGCATAGTCTTAGCCATCTTCCTCTAACAGTCACTATAGTATGCAGGTTGGGGTAATGCAGCGCCGATCCTCCAGACATCTGATGCATTAGAGAGAGGGTGAAACCTACTTCCTTCCCACAAGGGTGAATACTTAGGCAGTTCTTCCGCTTCCTCAAAAATCTCTTCCATAAAAGCAACTTCAGCAGCCTTAGCCTTCTCGATCCTGGTGATCTTTCTGCTCCTATTTCTTCTCTGAGTCCGAGTCAAGGGTGTAAACTTCGAACTGGACCCGATTTCGAAAACAGACGATATTGCAGCAAAATATGTACCCTCCACGGTAGCAGGCTCATCATAAATTTGGACTCCTTTTCCCTTCCATTTGGCGGGAGCCGAGGCAGGTGTAGAGATGACCAGATCGGTGGGGGTAGAGATCGCAGTCCTCCTACGAACAGTGTTACTTCTTTCAGTTGAGACTTTTCGTAGGGGAGGTAATTCTTGAGTCGATTTCAGGTTGAACTTAATCACAGGTTTCTCAGTTTCTGGCACTTTGTCCATTAGTGTGAAGAGGGTGACGTCGGCGAACTTAACATCTGTATTGTCAAACCCTTGTCCACATTGGATGATTCCATTGTCGGACAGTTCATCCTTACAGACGGTGAAGTCCATTCCATTGGTGAAGGAGAAAATTAGCTTTGGTGCAGTCATTTTCTGCAGGGTAAATTCCAAACGTCAGTCCCGAATTATGCTTCTTTTTGTCACAAAACTTAGGACAGAAAAGAAAGAGTCCGAACACATTTTAGTTTATCTTAATGTATTTACAATTTAAAAGAGTTCGTTTATTAAAAGGTTGTTTATTAGAGGATTTATTTGTTAGGAGGAAGGTTAAAGGAAAGGTAAAGAATTTGATTTAAAATTGGAAAGGAAGAGAAAGTTTCGTAAGACTTCTCAACCCGAGGGACCGCTCCTATGCTAACACCTTATTGGGGGTCCACCCCACCTCCTAAGAGGCAAAAGGATATCGGAACCTCTATGTTTAGAGGTGTCTAAACGAGTGGCTCCAAAATCCGAGAGAGTTGATTATACCGTTCGAGACAAAATGAACGTGGTATTTCAACGGAAGAATGGTAGCTTGGTCCACTAGGGACATGGACTTGCTACTGATTTATGAAAGCAAAATCATCTGATCAAAAATGGAGAGAGGAACTAGCTCCCCAGCGGAGTCGCCAGAAATTGTCGACATGTCTTTAGGTTGTGTTGTATTTTTAAAAAAAGGGTCGTCTACAGAAATTGTCGGCGAATATTAAATTTTAAATTTAACTTAAATATATATATATATAATTTGGAAAGTAGTATTTGATTTTGAAAATAATTTTAAGTTTGAAAATTTCAAGATATGAAATCAAACCGATCTCACATCCCAAATAGTTTATATAAACGAGCACCGCACCACAAACCGTGTATCTAACCCGAAGAATAGACACAGTGCTTGATAATCCTAACTTAAAATTTAAAATGCTAAACAATTTAACAATTAAATTAAATTAAATTTAAGATGTTGAAATTAAATTAAATCAAAATCTAAATCAAGTTAACACCTTAACAATTAAATTAAATCATATTTAATATATTAAGATAAAAAATTAAAATTAAACCAAAATAAATTAAATCAAATGAAGTTGAATTAAAATTAAATTAAATTAAACCATATTAAATTAAATTAAATCAAATTAAATTAAATTAAATTAAATTAAAATTAAATTAAAATTAAATTAAGTTAAATTTAAAATTAAATTAAAATTAAATAAAATTAAATTAAATTAAATTAAAATTAAATTAAAATAAAATCATTTAACAACAAACCTAAATGAAATCATTAAGAATTAAATCTAAAATAATTTGAACACTATTCTAAACTTAAAACTATTAATTAAAACCTCATAATCAAACTAAAACACTTTAAATCATTAACTCAAATTTGATTAAAATTCTCAATAAATCAACTTGCCCTTAAAGGCTATAATTATTATAACTCTTAAATAGAGTATTAAGTGAGATGTCACTTCATTCATCAGGTAATCAAATACCTAAGATCATCGAGCGAAAACAAAACAAAAATACAAATCCTTGGATGATCAATTCATCCGTACAATAAAAATTCACTTGGACTCGAAAACAATCCCGAAATATTGAAAATATGTTTAGAACTCGTCCTAAGCACTTCCTCAATATGACAGGATGTTTTAGAAGAACAATTGAATTTAATTGTTCTTTGATGAAGAAAATCATCATTAAACCAAACCAAGAACCTAGACGTCATAGGAGATGACTAGCAATAGGATTAGGAATTTGGTAGACAACCAAAACCCTTCCCTTAACTTTACCTAGATACTTGTTATAAATATTTAAATGTCTTAACATGTGTTTTAAGTGCGGCTAGGATGACGGGAAGACCCTCCGAGTACGCTTTTATTTTATTGCAATTTACTTTATTAGCAATTTACTTACATGCACCGTGCTTTACTTTTCTTGCATGATAAACAAAGCATGTTGCATGAAAACCAAAACCTTTAGGATAGTCCACGAGACTGAAACCAAAACTAAATTAAAAGTCATTGTAGGATAAAATTCACCGACACAACATTCCAAAATATAAAACAACTCAAAATTTAATCACAAACAGAACAACAAAACTACAATTACAACTAAATTAAAATGTCTCATTGAATGATCGGGAATACCTCAGATGATGTAACCCACGTGTTGCTAACGAGATTTATCACGGTCTAAATGAAAGTGTGGAACTCATTCAGTTGAGTTTAGCAAATTCATCTGGACTAAGTGAATTTGATGAAAATAACGGTGCCGGGATGACGGAACCGTGGGATCTTAATTGGTTCTGTTTAAACAACTTTAAGATTTGTTTTAATGAAAATATTAAAAAACACTTGGATTTTAAGATTTTCTCTAAACCAAAACACTTCTCTCATCTCCTGATTTATGACTTCTAAAACTAAACCTCTGCAACAACAAGGAGCTTGGAGCACGGTGGGCAGCACGACCATTTTCGTCAGCAAAACAATTCTACATCAGCTAAACATTCCTAGAATTAAACAACAAAGCCATAGGACTTTGAGGTAGTTTGCCTAGTGCAACATAAATCCTCAACTTTTTGTTAGGCATTTGCATAATCATGTTATGCAAATTAAGCCCTAACCGGTCTTAGGACTCCGAGGTAGTCGTTCGGTACGACATAAACCCTCACATCTTCGAGGCCATTTGTATGATCATGTCATACGAATGTAAGACCTAAATAAATAAAATTGGCAGGATTGCAATATTAAATAAATTCCTAAATTGAAGCCAAACAATATGATAGTTTGGGAAGTTGTCAAGATTCTTCTTGGATCCTCAGCTTCTCATACTTCTCTTCCTTTGAAATCCTGAAAATAACTGTTCCAAATTTGATACATTCCCTATTGAAATTTCCGAAATTCAATCCTTTGAAACCTTAAACTTTGAAATTCTTGAGAGCAAAATCACTAATCATTATCGAGAGTTTTCGTAAATGATTCCCGTCATTTAAGATGTAATTAACTATAGGGGCTTGCCCTTATAAGGAACTTTAAGAACCAGGGTAATATAAACCTCGTTTAATTTCTTTATATTAAACGAGGGAACTTGTCGGCTTATAAAATCGGTTCGCGAGACAGAACGGATGTCACAAATCTTTTAGTTTATTTATTTGAGCCCCATCATCGAGCGAGTGTGTCTATTCTTGAGAATAAATACACGGTTTGTGGTGCGGTGCTCGTTTATATAAACTATTTGGGATGTGAGATCGGTTTGATTTCATATCTTAAAACTTTCAAATTTAAAATTATTTTCAAAACCAAATACTACTTTTCAAATTATATATATATTTAAATTAAATTTAAATTTAAATTTCACCAACAACTTCTGTAGGCGACCCCCTTTTCAAAACACATAACCTAAAAATATGCCGACAAAGACATAAACCTTAGGTTCAACCCAAATTGAACATAAATTGACATAAATCTTAGGTTCAACCCAAAATGAACCTAAATCGACAAAATCAAACTCAAATAGACATAATCGACATAAATTTGATATTTCAAACATAAATCTACATAAATTTGATATTTCAAACATAAATCGACATAATCGACATAAATTTGACATTTCAAAATAAAAATCGATATAATCGACATAAATTTGACATTTCAAATATAAATCGACATAACCAACATAAATTTGACATTTCGAACTCAAATCGACATAAACAACATAAATTTGACATTTCGAACTCAAATCAACATAATCGACATAAATTTGACATTTCAAACATAAATCGACATAAACAATATAAATATGACATTTCAAACATAAATTGACATAACCGACATAAATTCAACATTCCAAATAAAACTCATCAAATCCGACATTCCAAACAAAACTCAACAAATTCGACATTTCAAACGAAACTATTCGACATTAATCAACATTCCAAACATAATCAAACATAAACCGACATTAATCGACATTTCAAACCAAATTCAACAATCACTGACATTAAATGACATTAATTGACATTTCAAACCAAACTTAATATAATTCGACATTCAACATAAATCGACATGATTTGACATTAACCAACATAAGTTCGACCTAAATCGAACTTAACATGACACAAACCGACATAATTCTTAAGTTCAACCTAAATCAAACTTAACACAACAACACTTACACTTTTTTTCGAGGATAAATGTTAACCTTAATCGGGAGTTTTCCTAGGCAATATTAATTGCTTAGGATGTAATTATCTATAGGAGCTTGCTCCTATAAGAGATTAAAGAACTCAGGATAGGTATTTCACCTACAAGACCTCTCTAGTTACTCAAATGATTTTCTTATATGAAAAACTTCAGTAATTACACAATCTGAAGATTTATTCTATGAGATTATCATTTGATCTCTTTTTCTCTCAATCTCTTTCATGATTAATCCTTCTTCAAATTCTCCAAAGACTTCTGACAATAAGTCTAGGTAGGATAAGAATTAGGATAATAGATAGAGAAAAAGAGTGGTGACTCCATGACATTGACATGATACGAGAATTGATAGCGATGCAAGTCGACACAAAAAAAGATTTTCATCGCCATCACATATACTTCACACAACTTCCTTCCATCATTTAATTACTTCATCATTTGAAAGGAAAAAGATAAAGAAAACTACTTAGAACTCATGGAGAAAACACACACACAATTTTATTTGAAAGAAGAAAACATAGTGAAAATACAACAAGTCTTTCTTTAAAACCAAATGTAAAAACAAAGATAAAAACTTATCTAAAAATCCTCTCCACAAGACTCTTGAAGTTCTTCTAAAACTTTTGCTTCCCACTAGATAAAGCCATAGAGGTTGGCACCCAAATCTAAGGATTGACTCTCCTAAATTCTAATACAAACTATGATAAAGTAAAGTGGAAATGTAAAGAAACATGGTGAGAAGAAGACTTTCTTTCTTCCTGTTGCCCTTGAACCACTTCAAGCTTTTCTCCAACTTCTCCAGCCAAAATTTTTCTTCAAAACTCTTCTCTTTTTATGATCTTAACTCTTCTTTTTAATAATTCTCCAAAAGGTGCTTTGGTTTCTCTTCAAATTATATCCAGTTTCAATGAATCTACCAAGAGATGCATCCATCCATTTGAATTTTAAATGAATTTTGGCTCCAATAGGAAGTTACTAAAGTTTAAACCAAAAAAGCCCCTTCAAATTTGCACCAAAATTAATTTAAAATCGTCACTATAACGTGGCGCCTATGCGCCAGCCATCTGGCGCTTAGGAGCTAGAGGCTAATTTTGCACACCTTTCAATTTTGCTCCAAATTTGATCCTTTTTTGCTCCTTTCATCACAATCACTCATTTTCATCATACCTGCAAGAAAAAACATGAAAATACATTCCATTAAAGTGCAATATCATCAAAAATAGGTATAAAAATTTACTTCAAAATAATGTATATTTTTGGTGTATCAGATAACTAAGCATTCACTTGATGTTCTATTTTAGGTGGGCGCCCTTAAGGGCAAATTAAATTATTAAGGATCTTTGCTCCTTCAATTGAAGTCAGGCTTGTAGTGCTTTAAGGGTATTCATAGTTGGTTATGTTTCCTTTTCTAAACCTTATTAAACAAATTTGAATTGAACCTAGTTCACTACTAACCCCTTAAATTTTTAAGAGTTGATTTGTAATTTTGAAGAAGTTTTATTTGATGTGTGAATTTTTATTACAGAGATTGAATTATCACTTAACCCTTGGTTTGGGGCTCCTAATTGGTGATTAACATCTTCCTAACACAAGCCCACCACACTAGGTTCATTCAAATTTAGTTATCTCCTAATCCTTAATAATTTGATTAATTGTAGTTATGCCCATTGATCGAAAATAGTATGAGTTGGTTCCTACCACTTAACCCTTTATGTTTCTATCATCCTAAAAGGTTAATTAAGATGTACATTGCCTATTTACCTCTGGTTTAGCCTAAATGTTAATCAGGGCTCCAAACTCCATAAGTATCATTTTGTCCGTGAGGCTTTCCACTCCATAATTCTTTAAATTTAACTCAAATGACATTGAAATTTCATTGTTACCCAACTCATGGGTCAATTAAAACATCGGAGGAGAATTTATATTTTTTTATTTTTTAATAATTATTTTAACTCAAAAATAAGGATTTTCAATGTTAATTAATTTGAGTAACCAGAACAAATATTTTGTCCTTAAGAAAATTATTGGAAGTTCACTTAAATCAGAGTACATCTAAGAATAATTTTTGTGAATTTTTTAATTATATTTTAAGTTTTATAATTTTTAATTGATTTTAAGGAGTAAAAAATATAGATTTTTTTTATTTCAAAAATCCATTTTTATATTTTCCAAATATCTCTCTGACTCCATAGCACTCAGAGAAATTTATTTTTTTTTTTATTTTTTTTTTTTACAATTATTTTACTCATAAATTAAGAAAATACTTTAAATATTAGACATACATTTTTACTACTCCAAATATTTATAAAAAATATTTTTAGGATGTTTTCTGTGGTTAGAGAAATATTTATGATATTTTAAAATATATTTGCATTTTTATGATTTTTAATTATTTTTAATTATTTTTAAATTAAAAAATAGCTCAAAAATGAACTTTTTATTTTAACTTCAATTTTATTTTTCTTAGGTTTCTATGCTCTCAAGGAACACTCTAAACTACTTTTTATAATTTTTTTGATTTTTTTTTAATTTATATAATTATTTTAAGCCAAATTTTCTATTTACTTAAAAGATTCATTTTCTCATTAAAAATAATTTTTATGTCCTTGAAATTTTTACAGGGGTTTCCTAAGATGGTTATCTTCAATTTGGCATATATTGGTGATTTTTTTAGGTATCTTGTATTTTTCTTAATTTTGGTAATTTTTTAATCTAAAAATAGAAAAATATGCTTTAATTTTTTTAAATTTGATTTTATTTTTCCTCAGTTTCTCTGACCATAGTAACCCCACCAGACCAATTTTCATAATTTTCTGACTTATATTTTAATTTTTATAATTATTTTAAACAAAATATGGGTGATTTGCATTGAAACTTAGGGTTCACAATCTTAAGGCTGTTCTGTAACTTTGAAAAAATCAGAGAACATCCCTAAGCACAAGAGGAATATACCCTCCAAATTTTATTTTTTGTGATTAATATTTAATTATTTATTATTTAAATATATTTCAGAGTATGTAATTAATTTAAAAATAGATACAAGGAAAATATTTTTGATTTTGTGTTCACGTTTTTCTTCTCTATTTACTGAGCATAGGGATATTTTTATTTTATTTTTATATTCTACACCACGTTATGTATTTTTAAAGTTTTCATAATTAATTAAGTCAAAAATACCCTGATTTTTCTACTTATCCACGCGACATCCATGTCAACCTCGGCATCTCCGAGCTCACACGTGGCGACCTCTGATTCGTTGTACTTTCCACGCAAGCTTGCCATGTGGCCTGCAGTTAACGTCCCATAGCTTCGTCCGACGTGATATGATCTATCTGCTCGATACCCGCACGATCCAACGACTCCTGGTCATCATCCCCAGTCTCCCTAACTCGCGAGCCACGCATTGTCCAACCCTAAGAACTCGCTCGATACTAAACCAAATTGCATGGGGTTTGTTCCTACACATTCATCTTGGTGAGACGAACATATATATACAGTTACATGTGTATGAAATATAAATCTTTTTCAAATAATCTAAACTGAGAACAAAATCAAAGATTTGAGCTTATACCTTTGCCCAAGAGGTGAGACCTCGATTGAGATGGTTCTTGAGCTTCGCCTTGAGTTCATGATCATCCTCCAAGTGTTGATTCAAGCAGAAGTTGGAGCTATGTAGGAGTTTGATCAAGTGGTGACACGGGTCTGAGCTTGAGCTGGGTCAGAGGGCTCAAGAATGGGGACTTTTGATTGGGGAGATGGCTTTGAGGTCAGGAGAAGCTTATGGGATGGTCAATTTGAAATTTAGTGTAGCTTGGTAGGATGGCCGTGAAATGCCCTATATTTGGGTGGTGAAATTGAGCTCAGGCTATGGGAATGGAGGTTGAAAAATGGTGGGGTTGAGCTTTGCAGGGTTGCTAGAGGGTCTGGGAACAATTTCGTAGGGCTTCTCCAAGGTCTTTGTGTGTCTCCTCATTTGTCTATGAGGGGTGCTTAATTTATAGCCATGGCCTTAGTGGCCAACAAGGCAAGCCAGAGGGTGCAAAGTGCGGCCTAGGTGGAGGTCTGAACAACACAATTAACCAATCGGAGGCTGCCACAAGGGATGGGTGCAATTTAGGTTTGAGTCATGGTGGTGGCTTCTCGGTTTAGGTTTTCCGGCCACTAGGTCAGCCGGCCAGGCGAGGGGAGGTGACTACTTTGCTCAGGGAGGTCAAGGGAGTTTAATGGTGATAAGATTGGGGCTTGGGAAGGCTGCCTGAATGGGTTAGAGAGTTAACCATATTTAAGGGATGGGTTTGCATGATTTAGGCGACCATTGGTCCATGCCTCAAAATTGGGTTATTAAGTGATGTGATTAGCATTCAAGGGTGCTTAAGCATGGCATAAATGGTTAGGTTTTGGATCACTTTGAAAGATTTGAGGTAGATTTGAGATTAGGTTCAAAATGGGGGTTAAGCTTAGGTATAGATTTGGTCTTGGTTTGGGCTTGAATTGGGCTTGGATCTAAACCAATTGAGGTTTCAAATTGGCTTAGGAAAATGTCATGAAGGATTTATGAAACAAACTTTGGGGAATTGGATTGGTTATGTGGCCCAATTTGATGAAATTTTGAGTTGGGGTCAATTTAAGGTAGTTGACTTGGACTTAGAATTTGAGTTTGAAATTCGGTTTAATTGGTCTTGCATTTGGTTTCAATTGGGCATGAACATGATGAATTTTGATGTGGATTTGGAATTGGGGGAGATTGAAATGAATTTGGTGGGAATTGGAGGTGCTTTAAGGCTTTAAGGATTTAGGGGCAATTTAGAAATTTTGGCTAATATTGGAGTATTTAGGTGCAATTAGGGTCATTGGGTGGTTAGGATTGATTTTGCAGAGGTTTGGAATGATTTTGGATATTTTGGCAAATTTTGGGACATGGTGGGCACGTTGGTAATTTTGGGGAATTTTTTGGAATTTTGAAGAAATTAGGCTATTTTAGGCAATTTGAATGATTTGGAATGGTCCAATATGATATCTGGATGAGAATTGGCAATTTGGGCAATTTTGGGAAAATAAGAGTTTCAGGGTCATTTTGGCAATTTTGGAAAAAATTTGGGGGTAGAAAGCCAGAGATGGGTGGAATTGGAGGTTATTGGATATGCCAATCATAAAATTACCCCCTTTGAGCCATGAGACCAATGGGAAAGCCCATTTTGGATCCTTCACAAGTTGGTCCTAGAGCACCCTAGCCAAAGGCCAAGTACTTGAGACCACCCTCGCGAGTTTCCAAAAGAGCAGGGAAGAGGTTAAATGTAAATGGCTTTAGGGCGTGTGAAGGAGGGTAATAAGTTCAAGTGTGTGTAATTGCAAATAGGACCAATCCGGAGCCACTCAGGGCAGTCCTATGGGGACTTTCCTTTAGCTCCCTCAAGCTGGTTCTATCCTACTAAGTGGTAGAGGGCAAAACCCTGCGTGTGAAACTCCAGAAGAGTAAAGAGATATTTAGAATTTCTAATGCGTAGGGTTCCAACACTAGTCCTCTAGGATAGTCAACAGAAAAGTCCTATGGCTAGATCCTAGGCTTCTAAGAAGAAGACTATACCTCAACAAAAGTGAGGTCAATACGGTGTTGTGCTCGATTATTTAAACTAATAAATTTATAGGACTGATTCGGTCTCATATCTTAAAAATTAAAACACTACTTTTCAAATTATATATATACATATATTAAATTAAACATATTTTCAAAAGCAACTGACAACCCCCATTTTGTGAACGACACCACCTAGTAGCGACAAGCTTCGTGAGTAGTGTACAGAGATCGTCTTCGATCCTTGAGATGGCTCGCCACCCAACAGTGACAAGCTTCTCAAGGGATGTATGTCGATCATCTTCGACTCTATAGACTACTTACCGCTCTACAGCGACAAGCTTCGCAAGAGGTGTATGGCAATCATCTTCGGCTCTAGAGATAATTTTCCACCCAGCAGTGACAAGATCTGCAAGGTGTGTACGATGAGCATCTTCGATCCTTGAGATGACTCTGCAAGGGGTGTATGAAAGTCATCTTCGTCTCTAGAGATGACTTGCCACTTGACAGCGGCAAGCTTCACGAGGGGTGTATGGAGATCATCTTCGGCCCTAGAGGTGAATTGCCACCTGACAACGACAAGCTCTGTGAGGAGTGTACGACGATCACCTTTGAATCTTAAGATGACTTGCCAGTCCTAGGCGTGTAAACGAATCGAATATGAACGAGCAGACCTCGTGTTCGTGTTCGGTTCGTTTGAAATTAAGTGTATTTGAAATAGACTCGTGTTTGAAATTGTTCGTGAAGTTACTATTCATTTTCGGTTTGATTTGTTAGAAATTAGTTTGAAATTGTTTGAATTGTTTGAATTATTCAAATTGTTTGAGTTGTTTGAAATCTTTCAAATTTGTTTGTATTGTTTGAATTCTTAAGAAGATAATAAATTTTTAGATAAACTTCATAGGATTTAATTTTTTAAAATATAATAAAATTTTAGAGTATATAATTATTTTTAAAATATGATAAATATTTTATATATAATTATTTTAAATTATTTTATATTTCGAACAATAATGATTCGAACGCGATCGAACACATGATTGTTCGTGTTTGGTTAGTTTATAAACCAAACAAAAAAAAAAATTTTCGTGTTCGTCTCGTTTGCTTATTGAATGAATCGAACACGAACTCTCTGGCGAGCCGAACACAAACTATTCGCGAACAACGAGCTTTTTGACGGCCCTACTTGCCACCCAACAATGACAAATTCAGCGAGGGGTGGGACTTGAGTTGAACAAATATCATATCCAAAAAATCTAAAAACTTAACCAATAATCTTCTAAAAAAATATACTCATCAAAGGCCAACGAAATGGCTGTTAAGAAAATAAGTAAATCTAGGAGCTAAGGAAAGAATATCCTTTTTGTACTTATGAGTTTTTTTTATTGCAGCTTCGCCTCCAAAAATAGAAATACTTGGGGGCTTCATGCAGAGACTAAGTGTCACCATACTTGTTAGGCTAAAGGAACTGTCATCGGAATCGCACCTGTACTCTGCTCCTGTATATCAGCCACTCTTGGTCAGCCGACTTTTCCTCCAATGCAAGACTGACGAAGGACTTTTCCATCGACAGATGACTTTTCCCCTGAAGCCCAAATTTTTCTCCGACGGTCCACTATTCCCCCGACTACCTACTTTTCCCCCAAAGACCAACTTTTCCTCTAGCAGCCCACAATTCCTCCGACAACCCACTTTTCATCAGACAACCAATTTTTCCTCTGACGATCAACCTCTTCCTATGACAATCAACTTCTTCCTCCGACCAGCCATCGAAACCCGATGACTCCCCCTACAATAAAAAATCTTGATCCAATAGATGATGACAAAGATACCAGAACAAAGGCGAAATGTGCCTAACAGGGAGTATCATTAGCAAATTATATTTTCAAGATTTGTTTGATTTATAAATTTCTTGTTCTCATTGCAATTGTCACTATCAAAAAGTAAGAAAATTGAGGAACTTAATATGTACATAAAAAATGATTTGTACGGATCTCAAGGCAATTTGCAGTCTGTTCTCGTTTTATCGGCCATGCTCGACCTACTTTTCCTCCAACGGAGGACTTTTCCCCCAATAGTCAATTTTTTCTCCGACCGCCCACCAAAACCCGACAACTCCCTCTGATAGAAAATCTCCATAATGACCGATCCAGCGGTCGATGATGTATCCAGCAGTACAAAAGACTAAAATATCCTCTACTAACTGCTTTTAAATTAAGGGTAATATTATAACTTACTTTTTGTTATCCTATCATCTATGAATAGGAGAGCTCATTCATGTAAATGGGTTTTCCAATGCACCCCCCTACCCCCCCCCCCCCTGTAACTTCTATTTTAAATGGTATAAAATGAGTCCAACAACCCAAAAACACCCCGATTCGGCTCAGGGGGCAAGTCCTCCTCTTCTCTCTCTCTCTCTCTCTCTCTCTCTCTCTCTCTCTCTCTCTCTCTCTCTCTATCTATCTCTTCCTCTCTTAGTCTCGTTTCCTCAATCCCCAACGCTCTATCTATCTCTTCTGCACGATCTATGGATAGATTTGGATCCAACAATATGCAATATTTCTGCAACACAAAATTACAATTTTAATAAGCATCAATAATGTAGACATTATTATCCTCTATCCAATCAACGATAAACAAATTATTTTTTTTTGTTGGGTGTTGGTGAGTGTTAAGCACAACTTTGTTAGTGTTTGCGTGCGAGTTACCAGGGGGGCATTGCTTTTCACTAATGGGACACTGCATATCAACACTCAACAATAAATAATAGAATCACATATGAGATGTTGGTCTTGTTGGACATTTCCTGTTGTACCGAAAGATCTCATACTTTATGCTCATTGACCAAAAAAAAAAAACCTAACTAATTAAAATTGCCATTCAAAATAAATATATAGAAACACCAACAATTGCTTAAAATAATTCAATAGGGTAGCATTTTTCCCAAGTACCATTACAAATTATTAAACCTAATCAAATTCAAATTTTATTTTACCTGTTAAATTCCAAAATATTTTCCATTTCTTCTACATCTAGCAACAGCGGAAGGTTCAGATCAAACATGAATCATGTCTCTTCTCTCCCACCCATTCTCGTCTCTCTATGCTATGAAGATGAACTCTCTGATGAACTCTCTAATGAACTCACATCCCATGATAGGTGGCATACTGTCGCGTTGTCCACACATCCAATAAACAAACATCCTCCCATCTCCTCTTACTACTCTCAACTCCACCACTGTTGTCGGCCCTGTCGTCTCCTTCGCCTTTGTACTACATACTATCACTCCTCTATGACTTACTTTATGTCCTTCCTACGCCTGTCTAGTCCCAAACACACTCAAACATTCCCCGCAAGCTTTCTTTATACTAAAATTATAATGTACTATTATTCAACCCATGATTATTACCTATCATCTTCTCTTGTTTTAAATATTTTAATTGTAAAAAAATAACAACCTCCAAAATTATTCATTATTATGTTAGTTTCTAAAGTTTACTAAGAAAATAGACATTCTTCTAAATAGCCACTCTAGCATGCCACTTTGACTATAGTAAAAATAAATATTTTAATAATTCCATGAGTTACATAGGTTTTTGAGGCTTTAATTTTATCTTTGTTTACATCTCACAAACACAAATAACATCATCCATTACTATAATTCTTTTCTCTTTAATCATTAAGTAAAGTGGAACATAATATTTACGGAAACTCTAATTTTATCACTTGTTTGTTGATTATATGATTGCCTTTATACTCTTTTTATAATAAATATTTTAGAAGAGCCTTTAATAGAATAATAAGAATATTAATTCTTGACTAATACAAGTGAGTGATCCCTTTAAGCTTCATAATTGCTATTATTCATGTCGCTTAGCTTCTGCTCCCCTAATTATAACATTCATTATGTCAATTAATGTAATCCCTCTAATGCTTATAGGTTTTTTGTCCACATTAGAATTAGCAAGATATCCACTTAAGTGCTTTTTCTTAAAATACATTTTTTAAAAGAGTTTTTAGACATTTATAAACTTCTATATCATTGATGTAGTCATTATAATATGGACAAAATTTTAATTTATCTAAACTTTCTATTAACATTTTCTTATTGTTATCCAATTTAACTATTATTTATTATGGATGGTTACCATAACTATTTTTAAAGGTCAACAACAACAAAGCCTTGATCCCACTAAGTGGGGTTGGCTACATGAATCTTTTTTCTCTGTTAACATAAAAGCTGTTGGAAAGAGGTGCCTCTAATTGGTGCCACTTAAGACCAACATGTTTTAGCCTCTAAAATTTGCTCCCATAATCAAAGAATTTATTATCTTTTTCTTCTTCTTTGGTTACAAACATATATTTCTATTATTGTTGTTGTTTCTAAACTCTTATCATTATTCCTCTTATAAAGAGAATATGATAATTCTTTGAGTGAGACTCAAAGTGCTGCAAATTTTTTTTTTAGATTAATAAATTTTTAACCTCCTTAAGAAGATCGCACATTTATCAGGAGATTTTTTGACTGCTACAGACTTGATGTTTCTTGAGGGCAACCTTAAAAAGAATATGATCATGATTAAAGACTTATTATTTCCAATGAATTTATATGATGCCTTATTAAAGTTTACATTAAAATATCTTAAAATTCTATTATATTTCTATAAAACAAAGAAGAGAGGTCGAAAGATCTTTAGAGGGTTTTTTTATGTTGAAAAGTATCTGGGAATCAATAAAAACACTCAAAGACTTGGGCATATTTTATAAAGACTCCACGAGAGCAAGTGGTTGATAGGGTCTTCATTTAAAGACCTCAGAATGCTACAGGACTCAGACTAGGAGAGTAGATGTTTTAGATTCGACATATGTTAAGAAAGGCAGTTGGTAGACATAGACTTAGGCGTATTTTATAAAAAATAATCTTAATTTATTAGAATTAAATGAAAATACAACACTCAATTGGACGCAAAGGAGAAGAACGATTAATGTAGGCGACCCCACTTAGTGGGATAAAGACTTGTTGTGTTGTTGTTGATATTAATATTTTTAATTAATATTTAGTTATTAATTAAAAATTGTTAATTAAATTAAAATAAATGTAGATTAAAGTTTTTTTAATTAATATTATTTAGTTTATGAAAGTAATTAAATAATACAAATTTAAATCACAAATTATATTAAGTTGTTTGAATTAATATTTTTTTAGTTAAATAATATTAGTAATCTGAAACCTGCGCTTTAATTTATTACACAGTAGAAACTACATACCCAGATGCTTAAACGCCATCCCTTCAATCCTCCGCCACACATCCATTATAGCAATCCACTAACTACATCAATGGCTCTGCGTCAATGAGAGTCAACTGGAAACCACGGTGGAAATCACACCTTTAATTTAGAAAGATAATTTCCGCATCCTTCATAGCAAAGCCACCTACTTCCGTCATCTCGACCCTCTTCCTCTCTTCCTCTCTTCCACCGTCTCTCCTCCTCTTAACCTTGATCTGTGCCATGGCAGACTGGTTTGTTGGCCCAATCATGGATAAGATCATCAACGCTTGCTCTGATTACCTGCAAGATCAATATAGATGGCAGACGGACATGAAGGAGGAGCTCGAAAGGCTGCGAGAGAACCACCCCAAGATCCAAGCTGTCATCTCTGCTTACACCCGAGCACAAATCACAGATCGCAACCCGGCTCTCAACAAATTGATATGGCAGCTACGAGATGCCGTTGATGAGGCAGATGATGTTCTTGATGACTTTGAGTACATGAAGCTTGAAGAACAACAACAGGTGCTGAACATGGAGGAAACAAAGGTGCGTTCTTCATTCTCTAAATTTTTTTTGGGACCTGCTCGCAAGCTTCGCAGAGTCTGCGAACGATCTCTCAGAAAGGATCCCAACTTGGAGGCACTGGAGAAGGTTGTGAAGAAACTTGATAAAGTTTCAGCTCAGGTCACTATTTTCCATCATCTCGTCAAAAACGCCAAGCAGGAGCAGCAGGTGCTGGAGCTTCAGTTGTGCGAAGATCGTGTAACCGGATGCTTGCCTAAAAATGATCTCATCGGTCGAGACGAGGAGAAGGATTTTGTTATGCAGTGGTTGAGGCTGCCAACAAATGAAGATCCAGCTCATATTGGTACCCCTACTTTGTACAAAAACATTTCTCTCCTATCCATAGTGGGTCATGGTGGCATGGGCAAGACAACTCTATTAAAACACATCTATGAAGATATGAAAGAAGCATTTGAACTGAAAATGTGGGTTTGTGTTTCCAACCACTTTGATGCAAAAAAGGTCATGGCCGATATGTTGGAATGTCTTAACAAGAAGAGGCCTAGTTTGGAGTCACTCGTTGCTGTCCAAAAGAGTCTTAAGGATGTCATGCAATCCAAAAGGTTCTTGCTTGTTCTGGATGACGTTTGGGAGGAAGATATGAGCAAATGGGAGAATGTGCTCTCCACTCTGACTAATGGAAGTTTGGGGAGTAAGATTTTGATAACTACTCGAATGGATTCAGTTGCATCGGCGATTGCAAATGTTATTAAAAAGAAGAAGGAAACATTGAGAATGAAGGGCTTGGAGGAAGATGTGTGTTTGAAGCTAATCTACACCCATGCATTTGCTGGTGTAGAGCACCTTGGAGCTCATACAAAATTAATAGCCATTGCTAGTTTGATAGTTAAAAAGCTTTCAGGATCACCATTAACAGCAAAGATCATCGGTGGTGTTCTCAACTTTAACTTGAATGAGAGCTTTTGGATGAAGATTTTAAATAGTGCTTATGTTCTAAACGTAGAACCAGAACCGGGTCGTAATATCTTAAGATTGAGTTTTACGGTCCTCCCACAACCTCTACAAAAGTGTTTTGCATTTTGTGGCATATTTCCACAAGATCATTGGTTTGATAAAGATGATTTAGTCCGAATGTGGATTGCATTGGGTTTCATTCAGGAATCTTCTATTGAAGGAGAGACTTTGGAAGATATTGCAGGAAGGTATTTTGATGTTTTGGTCAAAATATCTTTCTTTGACGAGTTTCAGTATCAAAAGGAAAGATACTATAAGATGCATGATTTATTACATGATTTGGCAGAGGCTATTTCTTCAGAAGAATGTTTCAGATTCGTGGGAGACGATGTTTTATCTTTTAAAATTCCTATAACTATTCGACACTTATTTGTTCAAACTGAAAATCTAGAAGTGTTGAGAATGATCAAAGATTTTAAAAACCTACATTCACTTTTTTTAACCAGTGAAATACATGGTCAATATTTCACTGAAATACTTACTGAAATTTTTGAAGCATCGAGAAGGATTCGTTTGTTGTTCATATGCTCTGCATATCAGAAAACGATGTCTGAGGCTATTAAATATTTGAGACATCTTCGATATTTGAATCTTCGATGTTTGACTCTCACTCAGATGCCAAGATCTCTAAGCAGTCTTTATCATTTGCGGTTCATAATCTATAAAGATGAGTTTAGGGAACCTTGCTCTGATGATTTCTTGCCTGGAGATGTGAGTAATCTTTCTAATTTGCGTCACTTGGAATTGCCCCCGAATGTATTTTCTAGTGTACCTGGAATTGGGAAATTAAGGTCGCTTGAAGAACTAAATGAGTTTAATGTTAAGAATGAGAATGGTTATAGAATTGGGGAGTTGGAAAATATGAGCGAGTTGCACAAATTAAAAATACATTTTCTGGAAAATGTGAAGGATGCTAGAGAGGCTCGCACCGCAAAATTATTTGAGAAGAGAAAACTCACAGATCTATTATTGAATTGGGGCGATACTGTTCCTAAAAAATACTCAGACATGGGAGCTGGAAGCCTACGGAAATTTGTCAATTCTGACTTAGATGTGGATGTGCTCGAAAATCTTAAACCATACAAAAATCTAAAGAGTTTGACCATATTTTCATACATGGGTGTAAGCTCTGCAAAATGGATGTACAATGCAGATTTGATCTCCAATCTAGAGCACATCAGTCTGAACGGGTGCTTGGAGTGGGAAACTCTTCCACCTTTTGGGCAGCTTCCCCACCTCAAGTCTCTGTATCTTTGTAACATGCCAAAAGTAAAGCAGCTTGATAATAAATTTAGTGGGAATAACAGTATTTGTGTGTTTCCAGCGCTGGAGATTCTACATATGGAGGAATTACAAGTATTGGAGCATTGGTTCGATGGAGCAGATGACTGTTTCTTTCCTTGCTTAACAGAACTCTTCCTCGTTAACTGCCCAAATCTGCAGGAGTTGCCCTATTTGCCTCCTAAGCTCAAGGGCATGCGGATACATTACATTGGATGGAAAGCTTTGAACTTCAAGCAAGGCACCAGCAATTTTTGCGGCACTTCAAAATCTATTCCCCTTGAAACATTAGATGTCCTTTCGTGCCCAAACATCACATGTCTTCATCTGGTGCATGTAAGACTTGAAGCATTGAGAAAATTGAGAATTCTAGGTTGCCCCAATCTGATTTCTCTGGGTGGACTGCAACAGGTGGAAAGTGGCATTGAGAAATTCCAGCTTGTTCTCAGTAAAGTTGTTATAGATGACCCATCCTTGTTGCCAACGGTATGTATCGCCTCCTTGGAAAAGCTCAGAATTTGTGATAATGATGTGCTGGTTTCTTTTACAGTTGAGGCGGAGCAGTGGTTCCTGCAAGTTAACTCATCCCTTCGTGAGTTGAATTTTAAACGCCTCAAATCCCTGCAGTCTCTCCCTTCCTCCTTGGAACGCCTCTCTTCACTTAAGATTCTATGGGTCCAAAATGTTCCTCAGCTCCAGCAGCTTCTACACATCCCCATCTCCCTGGAACAATTACATCTTACCGACCTGGAATCATTGCAGTGCCTGCCTTCTTCTTTGTCAGCCATCTCATCCCTCAAGAAACTAGATTTAAATCACATTTCACTCGAATCATTGCCAGAACTCCCTCCCTTCTTGAATTCACTGTCTCTATGTAGGCTTTATTACCTACAGTGCCTGCCATCTTCTTTGTCGGCCATCTCATCCCTAATGATTCTAGTATTATATACCATTCCACTCCTCAGATCATTGCCAGACCTCCCTTCCTCCTTGGATAAGCTGCATCTACGTGATCTTGATAACCTACAGTGCCTGCCATCTTCTTTGTCGGCCATCTCATCCCTCAGGCGTCTAGAATTAGAAAGTATTCCACTCCTCAAATCATTGCCAGAACTCCCTCCCTCTTTGTCTCATCTGAAAATAAATAGTCTTGATAATCTACAGTGCCTGCCATCTTCTTTGTCGGCCATCTCATCCCTCAACTTTCTATCATTAAAAAACATTCCACTCCTCAAATCATTGCCAGACCTCCCTTCCTCCTTGTATGATCTGTCTATATTATATCTTGATAACCTAGAGTGCCTGCCATCTTCTTTGTCGGCCATCTCATCCCTCAGCTTTCTATCGTTAAAATGCATTCCACTCCTCAAATCATTGCCAGAACTCCCTCCCTCCTTGGGTTCACTGATTCTAGATAAGCTTGATAACCTAGAGTGCCTGCCATCTTCTTTGTCGGCCATCTCATCCCTCAAGAATCTAGAATTATATAGAATTCCACTCCTCAAATCATTGCCAGACCTCCCTTCCTCCTTGAATTCACTGTCTCTATGCAGCCTTGATAACCTAAAGTGCCTGCCATCTTCTTTGTCAGACCTCCCTTCCTCCTTGTATTCACTGTACATCACAAATTGTCATCCAACTTTGATGAAGCGATATAAAAAATTTTCAGGCTCTGATTGGCACAAGATCGCACACATTCCTCGTGTACGTATTGATCATATTTAATAGTTGTTGTGTGTGTAATTGGGGCCATTCCAAATCAATCTCTCCCATCAATATGTGAATATATGAGGTAAGGACTTGTTATTTACTTATATTCATGTCATGCTGTGTTGTGCTATGCACGGACTTATTTATTATTTATTATTGTAATAACTAGCACTTGACTTATTTTGACGAACAACTATTTGGTCTTTGAAATCTTAAATTTTGTAGTTCAATACCATTAAATGTGATTTGGATTTTATTTAATTTCTTCTCAGATTTTATTTTAGTTTAGTTGATCTCTCTAATTTTTATTGTGATTAGACTTTTTTTTATCTTCTCATCTTCTCAAAATTTCACTGAAGAGTTGAAACCTTTAAGAATTAACCCATGCTTCTTATAGGTTTGATTTTTTTAATTTTTAGTACTTTTATTTCGTGAAACAATTAAATTATAAAATGATTGGTTTGCCGTTAAGATTTGTGATTTTGGATTGGATAAAGGATTCTTACATAGCATTAATGTTAAGATATTAATGGTTTCCTCTGGGTTTATTGATAGGGGTGTCATGCATTCTTACATAGCATTCTTTTTTCCCCACCTTATGGCCAGTTCTCATAATAATATTTTTAATTAATGATAATAAAATGTGTTAATTTAAAAAAAAAATTATTTGCAATATCATTTCAAAAGCACAATAACATTATTATCTTTGTGTCATTCTACAGACTCAGCATCAATAATTTCATTCTTATTATTTCTCGTCGTCTTATTATTAATTGTTTTTTTTGGCACTTTATTAGTACCAACTTCAAACATTATTTTTAATTGTTTTTTTGGCAATTAATAATTTCATAGTTATTAGTAACAACTTCAAACATTGTTGATTTTATTGATAGTGATTCTTTTGTTATATTGTAATGATTTGCTTAAATTTAAAATAAAATGTATTTTTAGCAGCTATTAAATAATCATAAAAAGGCCTCATAATTTCACACTCAAGATTCTCTCGCATAAAATATTCACATCTGCACACCAATGAAAATATCAAATTAAAACTCAAGACACCCAAAACCCATTATAAACCTCTTCTCAATCCACAATATATTATTAAAATCGAATATTTACGTACATACCACTCAATTCCTATGTATTTACATATCATAACTCTTAAATTTTAAAGTATATATATATGCCACATTAACTATGCATGAAACAAAGGAATATTGCACCTTTTAAGAGTTAAAATGGCGATAATGGAATGGTATAAATGTAAAAGATAAAGTTAGAATTTAAATATGTAAATTCATAGGAATTGTGTGATATATGTGTAAATGTAATTGTTAAAATTTATGTTATTCGTATTCAAAACAAAACATTTTAATCCTATGTTTGAGATCTGAGTAAACCAATTAACATAGTAAATACTCCGAAAACATTTTTGAGTGCTCTTGTATTTCTACATGGCAAAATTGTTTGTCGGATATTCTAATTAAATATTGAGGATTATGCATTTTATAATAATTTAATTTATTTTCAATTAAATTTATATAAAATTTGATTTATTAATATTTTATTGAATTAATCTGAAAGTAATTCCATTAGCTGTACTTGTAACATAATAATCATTTTTATAAAAAATAGTCCCACCCATTCCACATTTCACAATAATAACAACGAAATATTTTGCAATACTAATGGCCTCAATTATATTACCTAATAGAACATAGAATAAAATTGCCAAAACATCTTTAATAAAAATAAGGTAATTTTACATACACACCACACAATTCTTATGTATTTACACATCTAACACATAAAGCTTGATATTTACGTTCATAAAACCATAATGTTGCAAATATATGCATGAAAAGATATATTTCACTTTTAAAAAATTAATGATAGTGATATGCTATTACTTTTGATGTAATGTTAACAATATGAGTGGTATTCATGTAAATATAAAAGTTTAGTTGTTGGATATGTAAATATGTCAAAATTGTGGGGTTGGTATGTAAAAATGTCTCATAAAAATAACCATAAATATTGGTCAATCCACCATAAAATCAATAAAACAAACTTTTGGAAATGAGACTTTACATAACACAATTTGCAAAAGTAAAACGTTATTTTACAAAAGAAACCAAAAAAATTAAATACATTTAAAACATATAATATGAATCAAGAAAAAAACTCCCTAAGTTGGTTGCATCACTTCCAAAAGCTCAATATTGAGTTCAAATGTAGCCCCATGCTGCATGATAAGAGAGACAACTGAGGTATCAGGAAATGCCAATAACTCTCAAATAAGCTCAATGTTATCAGGAAATGCCTAATAACTCTCAAATATATATATATATATATATATTTATTTATGTGTGTGTGTGTGTGTGTGTGTGTGTGTGATTACATTAAAAATTATTCGCAGTGACTAAAAAGGCAAAAGATTCACCAAACAACTGTACGGTTTATGTTGTGAAACATATTTAATGAAAAATTTGTTGTGATGATTTTTTACCGATATTTCGTTCATCCCCTTTTCACCATAACAAAATCCGGAGGAACAATTACATTTCTCTACAAAAATCAAAACGAAAACATCAGAAATAATACATGAAGCAAAAACATCAAACGAAGATGCGAAAACAAACAATAATAAATCAAAGCTATCGACATCACGGTACTATTTTTGTATGACATGATTTTGATAAAGATGTTATATTCAAAGTCATCTTGGTTAGCAGTGTAATACAATTAGTAAGTAGGGGCATATATATACATACCGCATGATTCTTATGTATTTACATATCGAACAACTAAAAATGCATATTTACACGCATACCACTCACATATCTAACACATAAAAAATAACACAATATCTATCTTTTAGAAGTTGCATATATCTTTTCATGCATAAGGTTGTGATAACAAAATGTTATAATTGTAAATATCAAACTTTGGGTAGTAGATATGTAAATGTATAAGAATTGTGATATAAATGAGTAAATATTAATAATAATTAATATTATTGTTTGTGTCATTTTTTTATTTGTTAAACACCAATTACATCCAAACAAAATGAAAAAAATAGAGGGTTGATGTTAACTTATCAAAATTGGTGAAATTATTCAAACTCAGAATTTTGTTAGCACAAGAGCATTTCTAAGAAGTCACAAATTTGATGTAAAAGGATGGTGGTGAGAAGTGCATGAGAGGATATTAGAACATTAACCTCATATGTCATACTACAATTTAATCTAGTTGCAGTGAAAATAAAGGGTTCATTAGGTCGAAATCTAAAAGTTGATAAAATGGGAGGAAAATGATCCGAAGAAGAAAAATATTTGCTTGCTTACAAAAAAATGATGGTAGTGAGCAATATATATATATATATATATATATATATATATATATATATATATATATATAACTTTTAATGATTTATATGATAGAATTGATACTAAAGAAGGAAAAGGTACAAACAACAACAACAACAATAACAAAACCTTTATCCCACTAAGTGGGGTCGGCTACATGAATCTTTTTCTCCATTGCATTCTCGTCTGTCTCTATAAGCTTGATAACCTAGAGTGCCTGCCATCTTCTTTGTCGGGCATCTCATCCCTCAACATTCTACGAATTCCACTCCTAAAATCACTGCCAGACCTCCCTTCCTCCTTGCATACAATAATATTAGAAAATTGTGATCCAGAGTTGATGAAACGTTATAAAAAATTTTCAGGCCTGATTGGGCACAAGATCGCATAATATTCCTTATGTCCGTATCCGTAATGATTTTATTTAAGAGTTGTTGTGTTTGTAATTAAATTATAAAATGATTGTTTTGCTGTTATTTTCTTTTACTTCAATTGTACTTGAACTATGATTTGTAATTTTGGATTAGATAAAGGAGTCTACATAGCATTAATGTTAAAATATTTGATGGTTTTTAAATTTGAATATATGAATATGTTTGTTTCGAATTATGGATTTAATCCACAAAGATGATTACAATGACATTAAAATCTAGAGGTTTTTACTCACAACTCATATTGGCATTACTTTTGAAAAAGAAAAAAAAAATTGAGTCGGCATATTTGATCGATATTCTTTCAATATTAATTATCCTTTATAATTGATTTAAAATAAGTTGGATTTAAATTTTAAATAATAAATCATAAGTATCACACTACCCCAAAGCAAATTAAAATATGTTGAACTCTTCCTCACCCAATTTTTTCCGTATTATTGGTTACAATACCAAAAAATACAAAAAAGTTCATTGCTCATGCGAACGCTCTCGCGTTCGATTCGCCGGTGTTTCCGCGTTCGATTCGTTCGATGTTGTACGAGACGAACACGAACAATTTTTTTTCGTTCGACAGCAAAACGAACCAAACACAAATAAATTTCGACGTATTCGTTTCGTTCTGCCGTTATCGTTCGAAATATAAAATAATTTAAAAATAATTATATATGTATAATTTATGGTATATTTTAAAAATAATTTTATATTATAAAATTTATCAAATTTAAAATAATTAAACTTTTATAAATTATAATATATGATAAATTATTAATAACAATAATAATATTATAATATTAATTATATTAATATAAATATTATAATATTATAATTAATATACTATACTATATATTAAAATAAAGCCCGAAACGTCTTATTCGGCTCGTTTCATTTCGCAAGTATTTAATTACGTTGACAAGGTATTTTAATACCCGATCAATTTGCTTCATTTTCGGCGTAAGATGATAAAATTTTAGGCTGCCAAAAAAGTTTCGTTTGCTCATAACAATTCGTGTTTGATTCGCGGGAGGAAGCCAAGGCTCATCTGCTCGATAAAGAACAAGATTTAACACAAACAATTTTTTCGTACGGTTTGTTAAACAACCAAACACGAACAGCGTATTTGTTCAATAACATTTCAAACACGAACACGAGCTCGTTCGTTCGTGTTCGGCTCGTTTACACCCTTAGATAATACTTAGTATGAGTTGATATTTTATGATTTTATGTTATAACATGTGTTAATGAATAGGAAACAAGAGAAAGTAATAGCCCAATTATATCTATATATAATTACTGTCTTGGTATTTCTGCAAAAGAGGTACAAATGATGTTGAGATGCTGGAATTAGCATCACTACACATCGTCCTCGAAAAAGAACTTGAGAAGGCTAAAGTTGTTGCCAATTCGATCGGAGCCACAAATAAAGACAATGGTGTGACCATGGCTATTTACCAATTTGCTTTACGAACGTACTTTATATGATGATGATGATTATTAATATTATTGCTCTTTCTTATTTATGTTTTTCATTTCTCGAGTTATTAGAGGTTATAAAAGATTCACAAAAGATGACGCCAAAGATCATACCTCCTCTCTAAAGCTTAGCGTGGAACATTATTCGTGCATCGTGGACATGTTTGACTAGGGTCGGATATCTCAAGGGTGGTTTTAAGATAATTCAGAGTGTGTCTAAATAACTAGTGGAGGTTGGTATTGCGGCTTGTGGGTGCTTTTACTCAGTGCTTGCAGAAGGTTTGACTATAGCGGGACGGTAAAATTTGGCATTTTGTGTTTTGGAGATGGACCTCCCGAGCTTGGCGGGATGCATTTTGCTTCCTCTGAGCTTATATGCGAAAGATGGGGTTGCAAAATGAGACGGTGAGGTTGATGGTGTTGATGAAGGAGAGGAGAGTGAGAGTTGTTGGTATTTTGTTGAGCTCGTCGATATGATGCAACTTTATCAAGAAAAAAAAATATTAGTAATAAAAATATTAATTTTGGTAGTTAAAAGAATAATTTTTCTAGCCGATACGACATTTCCCTGGCTCCCATAACGCTCAAGAAGTCAGAGAATACATTTTTGTGTTCCTCCCTTTCGCTTCCTCGAGAATGAGTTTGTCCTTGCTCCGATGAGAATAACAAGGAGAAGATGGATGTTCTAGAGAAGCCACTGCATATGAATATTCAACGAATACAAAAGAAGGGGAGACATTCTAAGGATTCAAGTTCAAAATAAAAGGATGGTGATGCAAATTAAAGTATGCTAAAGTGAAAGGACTAAACAATCTATGTGAAGTGTTGCGACTTCAAGTGTGGTTTTGCACGCTGATCTAAATAAGAGGGCTTGAGAGAAAATGTCAACGCGGCCCATTTCGACTCTATCTCAAGAGAACAAGCTGCTGTGTTGAAATGGACGATCATCAGTTTTTTATTCTTCGAATAATGGAAAGAGTTCCAACTATGAATACACGTTGATTTCCTTCTCATTTTATAATTGTAACGGTTACTTGTTTTTGATATTCAAGATTTATTTTTGCTGAAAATTTATTGATCAATTGTTTGAGCCTATGACTATTCTCAACGACACAATTACAAAAGATTTTGATGTTTTATGATGTACATTCATAGAAAGTACACACATACCACATGATTCTTATCAAAGTTATATAAATATATAATAATTATGTGGTATTGAAGTAAAAGCCCCAATTTAAATATGACAAGTAATTGAAGACTTATGATGTATTTAATCAAATTTCAATAGCAATTATAGCAAGTAAAAGAAGGAAACCTTTCAAAAGCATGCAGACCATTGGAAATCTTCTCCATTTACTTGCTTATTAGTTATTCAACACCTGATTCTACTGACCAAATTTCTAACAAATAAATATTTCCACATAAAGGTCCAATTAATAATTTATACATCTCAAAATAAATAAATAAATAAAACAAATAAATAGACTTATTAGATTGACCTTCTTTATGAATCCCATTACTATTTGAATTTTTTAAATATTTAAATATTTTAATCAAGAAAGATCCAATTAATAATTTATACATCTGAAAATAAAGGAATAAAACAAATAAAATTATGTTTCTATTCAAAATTATATGGTAGTAAATGTTTAATTGTTTGATGTTAGGAGTTCAACTTTGTAAGTGTGTTAATATATGATGGAGAAAACGTACCCTATGATCTTACAAATGGCGATAATTGGATAATCAAAGAGCTTGTCAAACCAATATGCTTAGTAGAATAGGACAAATGTGGGAAGCACATGTTCTTGATGGCATTTTGACTTTGAACATCAAATTGATGAAAAAAGATATGGTATAAGATATAAACATATTAAAACAGGTAGAGCTAAATTTATAGAGTTTAGCAGAGACATATTCGTAAATAAGGAATGAATTCAAACCATTCCATCGGATATCCTAGATCGAACAATGTCCGAAGAATATCTGAAAGTGTTGTAATGATGTCGTGCCGAGAGATCTTAAATTTGTTTTATTTTGCTTGCTGGTAGTTTTGATTCGATTATAAGCTTCTCGCATTTCTAAGTTCGTTTGACTATCCAAACAAGGCGATGCAATAGTGGCTCCGCGATGGTAGCAACATTCGCGGCTTCGATGGCAATGTGGTTCAACAATAATGGTCGTTGTCTTATGACACTTGCCGAGCAACAATAACCCGACAATGATAGTGACTAGGAGGCAGGATCCGATAATAATAACAATGGTAGTGATAATGGCTTTTGCTAAATACCGTAATAACCACAAACTTAGGGTCTAGAAATGCCGGCTGGAGCGCAGTGGTTTGATGCGGGATACGAGGCAAGAATAACAACAACGACATCGTCAAGGGATGATGGCTCAACAAATATGGTGTAATGTGAAGGTTATATGGCACAACGATTAAAGGATTCAATATAATAATAAACGACTAAATTACAGAGAAACAACCTAACAATGGTGTAAAACGAACCGAGTAACAAACAATATGTTCGTTCGTGTTTGAAATGTTCGAACACATCACCGTTTGTGTTTTATTCGTTTAACAAACCGAATGAAAAATTGTTTCGTTCGTTCGTTTCGTTTATCGAACGAATCGAACACGAACTTCTCCTACGAAGTTACCGAACATAAACTGCTCGGCGAACAACGAGCTTTTTCGATAACCCTAGCTTTGATAGCATACTTTCAAATGGAAGAATTGATCAGTATTCCGTACACATCGTGCAATCTATATTTCGTCAAAACGAAGCAAATCGACAAGTGCGTTTAGGATTTTATTAGGATTTTATTTTAATATATAGTATAGTATATTAACTATAATATAATAATATTTATATTAATATAAATAATACTGTAATATTATTATTATTAATAATTTATCATATTATAATTTATAGAAATTGAATTATTTAAAATATGATAAATTTTTATAATATATAATTATTTTTAAAATATCATAAATTTTTTATATATAATTATTTTAGATTATTTTATATTTGAACAATAAGAATCAGACACGAACGAACACATCAGCCAGTTTCTATTGCTTAACAAACCGAACGAAAAAAAAATCAAGCGTTGCCGTCACGCTTCGCTTATCGAACGAATCGAATACGAACTTTCTTAACGAACCGAACACGAACTGCTCGAACAACGAGCTTTTCGATTCTAGTGGTTAGGTGCTGGTGGCCGGACACGATGTCCGTGTCCGACATGACGGTGTCGTCTAAGCAACCGAGCGACGGATGGCTCGGTATGGCGACGCGTCCGCGATTTCGTGATCCTACACTGTGATTTTCGAACTCTAAATTTTCAAGACGTTGGAGCTCCATTAGATGTCTATTATATATTTCGGAATTGATAATTTTCATAAATACTCCGTGTAATCCGCACGGACGACGGACGTCCTGTAGCACTTTCGATCATATGTAATTTAACGATTATTTGAATGTCTTAACGATGTCTTATCTTTTGAATATTTACATATACATGAGTTTTTTTCATGAATTTTGATATTTGAAAAAATGAATGATATGTAATTGCCCTAATAATAAAATTTAGATATGATAAATATAAATAATTGGGTGGTATGTATGTAAATATCCCACAAATTAGTATCTTCATATTAAACAATGGTATAAGAAGTCCTCGAGCTTCCCTAAATTACAGATTCGCAATCAAACATGATTACTAACGTTCTTCGTACCTCGACCAAAGGTAAAGAATAAATGAATGCTCCTATTTCATACAATACAATTTAAAAATTTATTTAAATTCATCATTTCACTTAATTTTCTAAAACAAGGAGAATGATACTTTTCTTCGAATTAATTAAATCAACTTCTATTTCTTAAGATTAAGCATGTTTTTATTATACTTTACTTCCGAATTTTTGCTCACTTTATTAGTAAGTGATTCCTTTAATTTTACTTCGATAACAAATCATAAATAACTTCCATGCGGATCGATAAACTGTGGACTCCACTAAAATTTATATTACTTCGACACGATACGTATACTACAGAATCCACATTATACATAATCATATCTCTATATTTAAAACGGGATCAAGTTTTTGGTTCCATCGTTATAAACATAAATTACATACATATTAAAAGTGGGTCAATTTACCTCCAAAGGTTTCTTTTTCGAATTACGAACAAATTCAGCCTCAATAAAATCCTTAGAAACATTATAAAAAATGACCTGATTTAACTAAAGTAGGCGCATCATTGGAGGAGGGTATGAAGTAATCGCGGAGAATTGTAGATATATATATATATATATATATATATATGAAAATAATATTTCTATTTTCGATGAATATGAAATCAAATGTATCTCATATGAATGATAAGCAATGGGCCGAGCATTTAATAAGCCGAGATATGTATTTACACCGTGTATCAAGTACGCGTTCGGAGGCGAAGCTTCGATCAACAACCAGTTAATTTATGACATCCGTTTGATTCAAGGAATCCGCTAATTAACAATTTTCCTTTACATAGCGCTGGTGAATTCAGACAGTGCTTATATTAACTTGGGCCTTTAGTTTTTTATAAGCGCAACTTCGTAGCTTAATTACATCTAGATAATCCAAGTTACCTAAATAAAACTTCGACATGACAAAACATTTTTATTCATGATATCTAAAGTTAAGGTTTTCTAAGAAATGTATTAGCTTCAAAAATTCAATAAAAGAATTAAATTTGAACATTTTATTTTATCGAATCCAATGAGAATGTTAGGGAAGGACATACCAAGAAAAATTTTCGATGTCTTCCCAAACTATCCTATAGTTTGGTTTTCATTCCGTAAATGAAGCTATTTAAATTTCAATTTTCGCTAATTAATTATTTAATTACATCCGCATAATATTCGATTAGCTTTAAAATAACTTGTGCGATGAGAGGATTTATAAGCCAGACGGACGAGAACTTAATCCTAAACGAATTAGGATTATATTGCACACCGTAGCCGTGCAAAGGCCTAAAATAACAAGGAAAGACTTATGTCGCACTGTATGACTACCGTCCTACTATTATCGTTGCAAACTAAGGAATGGTTTTGGTTAATGTAAATAAGTTTTCATTACAAGATGATCGTGTCACCCACTATGTACGCTCCAAGCCTCGCTGTTGCGCTAATGAAATAATATTAATTTATATATAAGAAGCTTTTGGCGTATTTAAATATTTAAATCGAGATTTCTTAATATTTTAATAGTGAACATTAAAGTTGATTGGCGCAACACCGATTAAGATCCTGTGGTTCCATCATCCCGACACCACTATTTTCATGTGATTCACTTACCCAAACGAATTTACTAAACTTAACTTAACGAGTTCCATACTTTCATTGTGACTGAAACCCTCAAGTAAGAATATGCGGGTTACTCCTCCAAGGAATTTTCGATCATGCAACAAGACATTTTAATTTAGCTGCACTTGTTTATTTTATTCGCGATTAAATTTCAGTTGTTTTATATTTTCAATTGTATTGGATTTGACTATTGGGTGATTTCTTAATTTTAATTTTAGTCTCGCTAGGAGCCGTCCTAAAGCTACGCTTTCTGTGCAGCGACATTGTTGTTTATCGCTGTAATCAAGTAAGAAAAGGAAAGTGCGATAAAGAAAACATAGGAAAAGAATGTTCTGTAAACTTATAAAATGTACCTCGACGAGTCTTCTCGTTCCTCCACCCGAAACTTTAGTATTCTTCGTAACAAATATTTTATATTTATAGGGAAATAAAATCTTATGGATATGTTCGTCACAAGCCTACCAAGTCCTGTGTCATGACCCAATTCAACTCGTATTCATTTGTGAGTTTAATAAATATAATAAATACAATAGTCCTACAAGGTCTGTAGCATTATAGGGCCCATTCGTAAGAATCCTGGATATTTCACAATACTTTTGAATTTCCCATAGATTTCTTTGATTATTATAAATTATTAAATGATTTATCCCTTTCATACCCTTATGCTTAACAACTAATATTTTAATCACTTTAAGAGTATGTAATTCATCATTTATTATTTAATTTAAGAAGTATGTGCGAAGAGCCCAAAGGAATACCCGCATTATTGCAGATTTCAAATAAATTTTCGATTCGGGGGTTTTGTTGTCTCGTAATACTCTCTAGTTTCGATTATATTAACTTTTCTAAACTCAAATTTGATCGTTCTGGCCGACTACTAAGCTCCTAGAATTTTAGGTGAGTATATTTTATGACTTTAGAAAAGGAAATTTTATGATCATGATCTTTTATCAAAATATTTTTGTTATTACTTAAAACATCAAATGAAGCGAGACCAATTAAGTAATACTAACTTCCAAAGTCAACCCCTAAATTTAAGTCTCATTTTAATTTGATTTTTCTTCCAAATTATAATAATTAAAGAAAATTTAGATGCGACAAAATTACAGCTGAAGTTTCTACCATTTATCCCCTAATGTTTCAATCATCTCTGGATGAACTTATTAAAACTGCACGATTTTTCCTCTCGAATTTAAGCCTAAATATTAATTAAGACTAAGTGTCCAAAATTATCTTTTCGCTCTTGCCAGCCCCATCACCTCATAATTCATCAAATTTAATACAAATAACTTCGTGGTTTTTATTCTACCTTATTAACGTTAATTAAAAACATCGTGGTAAGAATAAAAATTTAATTTTCAAAATTTAATTTAATTTATATATTTATTTTCATGCAAAATAATTTTCAATGAAAATCAATCACTGAAAGCAAGACAAATCCTAATCCCTAAAATTTTAACCGGAGGTAACAAAGAGAGAATCACTTAATTAAATTTCATGATGATTGAATTTCAATTTAATTATTAAAGTTATTTTAATTTCTCGAGTTTTAATTAATTATAAAATATTTTAAAAAAGTTGAAAATTCAATTTTATATTTTTCAAAAATCTCTTCGGCGCCGTGAACTCCAAAGAAAAAAAAATTTATATTTTTTTTATTTTTTCTTTTTTGCTTATTGCACTATTTTAAATAGATAATTAAGAAATCTATTTTTAAATTTTTAAAAATCGATATAAGCCTTTAAAAATTTATATTTTAATTTTGAAACTTTCAGAAATTTTACGCATTTCGCTCCTGCTCGACAGTGAGACCAAAAGTAACAATTCCTATGATTTTTAATATTTTTTGTGATTTTAATTATTATTTAATTATTTAAATATTAAAATATAATTTAAATGGAAATTTTATAAAAATCTCAATTTTATTTTTAAAAAGAACCCTCTCATCATGTAGAACTCCCAAAACCATTCTTATAAATTTTTTACCTCTATTTTAATTTTTAAAATTCATTTTCATGCCATAAATGTTATCGAATTAGTAAAATTATTTAACCTTATTAAATTAATTCAAATAACTTCAAAAATTTCCTTGGGAAAGTTTCTCTATCCTCAAGGCGTGAGAGCACTTGCGTTATTTTTATTTTTATTTTGTCCAAATTAATTAAAATTTTATTTTGCATTAAGTCCCTCACGAGCAATGCTTGTCTAAGTATTACAACAAATAGACAGTCACTCATCTAACGAATCAACTTGCCATCAAAATGGACTAATTGACACGCATGTAAGATGCAAATGTGGGCTAGCGTGTCATGTTCGTTGGAGTGAAGTGCGAGTGAACATGTGTGGCTCACTAGGTGTTAAGGGGTTTTGCTTGACCATATTCGCAACAAATATGGTTGATCCATGCTTCAAAACGATAAAAAGATGGTGGCCCCCATATATCAACAGTAGAGCAATAGACTCGATTATCTTGTGCGATACGAGTCATCTGTTATGTTCTCACTTAGGGAACCAGCTGGAACGACGTGGTTCCCTTTGAAAGAATACCAATCACGAGAATCATGTGACTATAGTATGAGGTACCATGACTAAACTAGCAACTGATAAGTGACTTAAATAGTATGGTTAATTGAGAAGGCTCAACCAACTCGTGTGATTTGAGTCATATGTTATTCTCTCATACGAAATACTGACTAGAAATTTAAATATGGTTCTCGTCGAGTATATTGGTCAGTGACTATAATGCTCAAGGTATCTTAATTTAAACCCTAACTGACCAATGACTAGATAGTGTTGTCAATTGAGAATGCTCGATCATCTCATGCGATCCGAGTCATCTATACTTGCATGAAGACTTGAATAAAATTTCACTATTGAGTTGTGAGAATAAAACACTGCCGTTGCCGGTCCCAGGCCCGATGTGAAAAGTGGAGGGTTGCGTTAGGTAGTCGACAGCCAGCGTAAAACTTGTCAAAAAAAATCATGACATGAATCCTTTTGATCATTGTGTAAGTGCTAGGGCGTCCCCTAGAAGCGACGTGCTGTATGGCCTGAATACAGTGGAAAGCGTGCAAGGGCCGCTACACCGGCGCCCGGGTGTAGTGTCAAGTAAGCAAGGGTGCCCACATTACGGATGGATGCGGGTAAAGAAGTTAGTCCATGATACTAGTATTAGGATAGGATCTTGGAATATAGGTTCTCTCAATGGTAAACTAATGGAATTGGTTGATATTATGATCCATAGAAAGATAAATATCCTCTGTATTCAAGAAACTAAATGGGTTGAGAAAAAAGCTAAGAGAGATTGATAACTTAGGTTTTAAACTATGGTATTCTGTAAGAGTCGTACTAGAAATGGTGTAGGTGTAATTATAGATAAGAGTTTGAAAGATAATGTTGTTAAAATTAATAGACTGGAGATAGAATTATAGCACTTAAGATTATTATTGATACTGAGATTTTTAATATTATATGTTATGCTCAAGTTGGTTTAGATATAGGCTCTAAAGATAAATTCTGGAATGATTTAGAAGACTTAATACACTTGATACCCCTTGAAGAAAAAAATTTTTATTGGAGGAGATTTAAATGGACATGTCAGTAGAGTGGTAGGAGATTTCAGAAATATTCATGGTGGCTACAGATATGGAGTGATTAATGAAGAAGGTAGAGCCATTTTAGATTTTGCTTTAGCGTATGATATGATTATTACTAATAATTTATTCAAGAAAAGAGATGAGCATCTTATTACTTATAAGAATGGATCTAATAAAACACAAATTGATTATTTTCTTATGAGAAGAAGAGATCGTCGAGATTGTAAGGATTGTAAGGTCATTCTAAGTGAGCAATTAAGTACCCAACATCGATTTAGTTCTAGATTTAAGATGAAGAGTTGTAAAATAAAGAATACTAGGATTCAACATCGTAGAATAAGATGGGGGCACCTAAAAGACACAAATAAAATTATTTTTTTGAGTAAAATTCAAGATTTAAATATTTGGGATGTTCTTGAAGACGCGAATGTTATGTGGGAAAAATTAACTAATACTATTAAACAAGTAGCTAAAGATGTACTTGGAGAATCAAAAGAAAAGTTTCTATAAATAAAAATAGTTGGTGGTGGAATAATAATGTGCAAGAAAAGATAAAATATAAGAAGTTATGTTATAAGAATTAGCTAAATGTAAAAGCGTAGAGAACTGAGAAAAATATAAAACGGCCCTCAGGGAGTGTAAAAGAATAATCTGTGACGCTAAAAATTCTGCTTTTAGTGATCTTATAACATGTTAGATACTAAGGTCGATCGTACTTTCAAGATCATCATTAAAAAGTTTATCAAAATAACTCACCCACCTATGTCAATATTTTTTTCTAAGAAAAGTACTTTTCGATTTTCATCTTTAATTCACTTTGTTTCGAGTTAAATCTTTACTTTTATTTTCTCTTTGTTCGCTAGTTTATACATATATTTTTCACCTTCCTTAGTATCTAACATGTTATAAAGATCACTAAAAGCAGAATTTTTAGCGTCAATAGATTATTCTTTTACACTCCCCGAGGCCGTTTTATATTTTCAGCTTCTACGCTTTTACATTTAAACCAATTCTTATAACATAACTTATATTTTATCTTTTCGTACATTATTATTCCACCACCAACTATTTTTATTTATAAACTTTTTCTTTCGATTCTCCAAGTACATCTTTAGCTACTTCGTTTAATAAATATTGGGCGAATTTTTCCCACATAACATTCGCGTCTTCAAGAACATCCCAAATATTTAAATCTTGAATTTTACTCAAAAAAATAATTTTATTTGTGTCTTTTAGGTGCCCCCATCTTATTCTACGATGTCAATCCTATTTTTTATTTTACAACTCTTCATCTTAAAATCTGGGACCACAAACGATGTCGGTACTTAATCAAGCCACTCTAGAATGACCTTACAATCCTTACAATTCCGACGATCTCTTCTTCTCATAAGAAAATAATCAATTTGTGTTTTATTAGATCCATTCTTATAAGTAATAAGATGCTCATCTCTTTTTCGAATAAATTATTAGTAATAATCATATCATACGCTAAAGCAAAATCTAAAATGGCTCTACCTTCTTCATTAATCACTCCATATCTGTAGCCACCATGAATATTTCTGAAATCTCCTACCACTCTACTGACATGTCCATTTAAATCTCCTCCAATAAAAATTTTTTTCTTCAAGGGGTATCAAGGGGTATTAAGTCTTCTAAATCATTCCAGACTTATCTTTACCATATCTAAACCAACTTCAGGAGCATAAGCACTTATAATATTAAAAAAAATCAAATATCAATAATAATCTTAAGTGCTATAATTTATCTCCAACTCTATTAATTTTAACAACATTATCTTTCAAACTCTTATCTATAATTACACCTACACCATTTCTAGTACGACTTACCAAATGTATCACCATGCTTAAAACCTAAGTTATCAATCTCTCAAATTTTTCTCCAACCCATTTAGTTTCTTGAATACGTAGGATATTTATCTTTCTATGGATCATAATATCAACCAATTCCATTAGTTTACCATTGAGAGAACCTATATTCCAAGATCCTATCCTAATACTAGTATCACATCAACTTCTTTACCCGCATCCATCCGTAATGCGGGCACCTTGCTTACTCACACTACACCCGGCGCCGTGTAGCGGCCCTTGCACGCTTTCCAATCGCATTCGTGCCATACAAGACGTCGTTTCTGGGACGCCTCCTAGCACTTACACAATGATCAAAAGGATTCATGTCATGATTTTTTTCGACAAGTTTTACGCCTACTGCCACTCACCTAACGCAACCCTCCACTTTTCACATCCGGGCCTGGGACCGGCAACGGCGTGTTTTATTCTCACAACTCAATAGTGAAATTTTATTCAAGTCTTCATGCAAGTATAGATGACTCGATCGCATGAGATGATCGAGCATTCCCCACCGACAACACTATCTAGTCATTGGTCATTAGGGTTTAAATTAAGATACCTTCGAGCATTATAACATCGACTCAATATACTCGACGAGAACCATATTTAAATTTTCTAGTCGCATTTCGTATGAGAGAATAACATATGACTCAAATCACACGAGTTGGTTGAGCTTCTCACTAACCATATCATTAAGTCACTTATTTGGCTAGTTTAGTCATGGTGACTCATACTATAGTCACATGATTCTCGTGATCGTACTCTTTCAAAGGGAAACCACGTCGTTCCAGCTGGTTCCACAAGTGAGAACATAACAGATGACTCGTATCGCACAAGATAATCGAGTCTATTGCTCTACCGTTTTCGATATATGAAGCCACCATCTTTTTATCGTCAAGCAATGCCGATCAACCATATTTGTCGCGAATATGGTCAAGCAAAACCCCTTAACACCTACAGCCACATGTTCACTCGCACTTCACTCCAACGAACATGACACGCTAGCCCACATTTGCATCTTACATGCGTGTCAATTAGTCCATTTTGATGGCAAGTTGATTCGTTAGATGAGTGACTGTCTATTTGTTGTAATACTTAGACAAGCATTGTATCAGGGACTTAATCTAAAATAAAATTTTAATTAATTGGACAAAATAAAAATAAAAATAACACAAAAATTGCTCTCCACCTTGCTTCGTGATGTAGAAACTTTCCCAAAATTTTTGAAGTTATTTGGAATTAATTTAATAAAGTTAAATAATTTTACTAATTCCAATAACATTTATGGCACTTAAATGAATTTTAAAAATTAAAATAACAGGTAAAAATTTATAAGAATGGTTTTGGGAGTTCTCTATGATGAGAGGGTTCTTTTAAAATAAAATTGAGATTTTTGCAAACATTTTAAATTATATTTTAATATTTAAATAATTAAATAATAATTAAAATCACAAAAAATATTAAAAATCACCAAATCATACTTTCGTGCCTCCTAATCACTTTCTGTGAACCATCCCCATAAATTTCCTAAGTTTCAAAATTAAAATATAAATTTTTAAAGGCTTATATCAATTTTTAAAAGGCTAAAAATAGATTTTCTAATTATCTACTAAAATAATTTAATAATTAAAAGAAAATAAAAAAAATATAAATTTTTTCTTTGGGTTCCCGACCTCAAAGAGATTTTTGAAAAAATATAAAATTGAATTTTCAACTTTTAAAATATTTTATAATTAATTAAAACTCCTAAATTAAAATAACTTTAATAATTAAATTGAAATTCAATAAATCATGAAATTTGGTCAAAGTGATTTCCTACTCAAGGGCTACCTTAAAATTTTAAGGGATTAGGATTTATTTGTTTCAGTGATTGATTTTTCAATAAAATTTATTTTTGCATGAAAATAAATATATAAATTAAATTAAATTTTGAAAATTCACATTTTCTTCTTCGATGTTTTAATTAACCCATTAATAAGGTAGAATAAAACCCCAAAGTTATTTGTATTAAATTTGATGAATTATGAGGTGATGGGACCTTAAGAGCAAAAAGATAATTTTGGACACTTAGTCTTAATTAATATTTAGGCTTAAATTCAAGAGGAAAAATGGGTAAAATTTTGATTTTAATAAGTTCATCCGAATGATCAACATTAAAGGATAAATGGTAGAAACTCACCGTAATTTTGTCACATCTAAATTTTCTTTAATTATTATAATTTAAAGAAAAAATCAAATTAAAATGAGACTTAAATTTAGTCAATTTTTGAAGTTAGTATTCCACTAATTCAATTCTCCTTCACTACGTTTAAGTAATAACAAAATATTTTGATAAAGATCATGGATTCATAAAATTTCCTTTTCTAAAGTCATAAAATATACTCACCTAAAATTTAAGGAGCTTAGTATGGAACTGTGCTTGATCAAATTTAATTAAAAGAGGTTTAGAAAAGTTAATATAATCAAAACTGTAGTATTCCCCGAGACACTACAAGCCCCGAATCAAAATTGACCGAGTACCCTAATAATCTTAATTATTCCTTGGGCTCTTCACCCACATACTTCTTAAATTAAATAATAAATGATGAATTACCCTACTCTTAGAAATGATTAAAAATATTGGTTCACTAAGCATATGGGTATGAAAGGGATAAATCATTTAATAACTATAATAAATCCAAAAAGTACTGTGAAATTAAAAGTATTGTGAAATATCCGAGTTTTTCCCGGACCATTTCACAAGTCTTCCGGACACCTCGTAGGACTATTGTATTTATTATATTTATTAAATAAAAATATCTCACAAATGAATACGAGTTAATCGGGTCATGACCTAGACTTGCGTGCTTGTGACGAACATATCCATAAGATTTTATTTCCACAAATATAAAATATTTATTGCAAAGAATACTAAAGTTTCGTGTGCAGGAACGGAAGACTCGAAGCCAGTACATTTTTATAAGTTTACAGAACATTCTTTTTCCTATGTTTTCTTTTTATCGCACTTTCCTTTTCTTGCAATTTCGTATGATAAACAACAATGTCACCCCGCATGAAAACCGAAAGCTTTAGGACAACCACAAACCGAGACTAAAATTAAAATTAAGAAATCACAACAAGATAAAATCCACCACAACATTCAAAATATAAAACAACTCAAAATTTAATCACGAATAAAATAGAGAAACACAATTGCAACTAAATTAAAACGTCTTGTTGCATGATCGTGAATTCCTTGGAGGAGGTAACCCACATGTTGCTACTGTGGTTTTCCTACGCTCTAAATGAAAGTATGAACTCATTAAGTTAAGTTTAGTAAATTCATTCGACTAAGTGAATCCTATGAAAATAGTGGTGTCGGGATGATGGAACCCCGGGATCTTAATCGGTGTCGTCGTAATCAACTTTAATGTTCCCCTAATAAAATATTAAGAAATCTCAATTTAAATATTTCTAATACATAAAACTTCTCTTCTCTCCTCAATCGACACTTCTTTAAACTAAACCTCGCTAAGACGAGGGATATTTAAGCGTGTATAGTGGACAGCGCACGATCATCTTCAACAACAAAACTTATTTACATTAGCAAAACCATTCCTTAGTTTACAACAACAAACCATAAGATATCGAGGTAGTCCGCCTAGTGCGACATAAGTCCTCACTTCGTTATTTTAGGCCTTTGCATTTACTTATTGTGCAATATAATCCTTTAATTCGTTTTAGGATTCCGAGGTTCTCGTCCGATACAACATAAATCCTCTCATCTTCCGTGTTATTTTCATAATCAAATATTATGCGTACGTAATTCCAATAATTAATTTGGCAAGATTGAAATTTAAATAACTTCTTACTTCCTCGAATCAAAACCAAATCCATGTGGATAGTTCGGGAAGACATCAAAATTTTTCGAGTCTATGTCCTTCCCCTCAACATTTTCGATTCGATAAAATAAAATGTTTCAAAAATTTCGAGTCATTCACTTATTGAATTTCGAACTATTACATTTTCTTAAAACCTTAACTTTATATCATGAATAAAAATGTTTTCTAATCTATACCGCAGTTTTCTCTTAAAGGACTTCGCTATTCAAGATGTAATTAACTATTGTGATTGCCCTTATAAGAAACTTAAAGACCCTGCATTAATATAAACCCTATCTAATTCCTTCGTATTATGTGGAAAATTGTTGGTCAAACTGTTCGCATCAAACGGATGTCATAAATTCTTTAGTTTATTCGATCAAGCTTCACCTCAAGCCACGTACTTATTCTACTTGTAAATACATATCTCGCTATTAAATGCTCGACTATTTAAACTATCATTCATATGAGATCCGTTTGATTTCATATTCATCAAAATAGAAATATTATTTTCATATATATATATATATATATATATATATATCATACAATTCTCCCACCAATTACTTCATACCCTCCTCCCATAAGCCGCCCGCACCTAGTTCTGATCCTGGGCCATTTTTTATAATGTTTCGAAGGATTTTATTGAGGGCCGGACCGTTCATAATTCCAAAAAGAAAAGAAACTCTTGAGCCGAGAAATCGACCCACTTTTTAATATGTATGTAATTTATGCGTTATAAAGAATGGAACCAAAAACTCGATCCCGTTTTAAACATGTAGATATGATTTAATGTATAATGATTCTACAATAAAGATACGTATCGTATCGCAATATGTGTTTCAGCGGAGTCCCGAAGCTATCGATCCCATGGAAGTTATTTACCGTATTTGTTATCAACTAAAATTAAAGGAATTACTTACTAATAAAGTGAACAAAACGAGTAAGTATAATAAACTTAGTAAACTAATGCTCAAAATAAGTCAAATTTAATTAATTCGGTAAAAGTATCATTCTCCTTGTTTTTAGAAAATTAAGTGAAATGATGAATTTAAATAGAATTTTTTAAATTGTATTGTGACAACAGAGCATTCCTATTCTTTACCCTTTGGTCGAGGTGCAAAGAACATCAATTAATCCTATGTTTTGACATCGAATCCGCGGCTAAAGATTGAGAGACTTCTTATACCATTGTTTAATATGAAGATACTATCTATTGGGATATTTACATACATACCACCCAATTATTTATATTTATCATATCTAAATTTTATTATTAGGGCAATTACATATCATTCATTTTTCAAATATCAAAATTCATGAAAACCTATGTATATGTAAATATTCAAAAATTAAGACATCATTAAGATCAAATAATCATTAAATACATATGATCGGGCAGAATACTTGCGACGTCCGATGCAGCCGTTCCTGATACACGGGAGATGGCGTAAAAATTATCAATTCCGAAATATATACGTACATCTAATGGAGCTCCAACATCTTGAAAATTTAGAGTTCCATCACAAGGTAGGATCACCATCAGCGTACCGTCGCCACCACCAAACCATCATCACTCCTGCTGCTTAGGCCAACACCATCATGTCGACCACGTACATCGTGTCCAACCACCAACACCTAACCACTAAAGCACAAGTTCAAGCAGTTCTCGGTCAGCTTCGTGCTCGGCTGCTAGTTAGGCTCACGCTGATTTCACTGATAGTTGAAACGTGACGAACACGAACAATTTTTTTCATTCCGGGTTTGCTAAACAAACCAAACACGAACAAATAGATGTGTCTCGTTCGTGCACGGATGTTTCGAAATATAAAATAATCTAAAATAATTATATATAAAAAATTTATGATATTTTAAAAATAATTATATATTATAAAAATTTATCATATTTTAAATAATTCAATTTCTATAATATAATATGATAAATTATTAATAACAATAATAATATTACAGTATTATTTATATTAATATAAATATTATTATATTATAGTTAATATACTATACTATATATTAAAATAAATCCTAAACAAAATCCTAAACGCCTTATTCGATCATTACTTGACGAAACATGACACTACGTGTACGAATACCTCCGATCAATTTGCTTTATTTTGAGAAAGATGCTATCAAAGTCAGGTTGTCAAAAAAGCTCTCCGTTGCTCGCGACCGCTTTGGCGTTCGCCTGCCAGAAGCCGCGTTCGATTCGGCTCGACAAGCAAACGACGAACACGAACAATTTTTCATTCTATTAAGTTAAACTAACCAAACACAAACAAGGATGTTGCTCGAACATTTCAAACACGAACACTAAGATCGTTTCGTTCGTTTTCAGCTCGTTTACACCATTGTTAGTTGCTTTTACTATCAATTTTTTAAATATTTATTATTATCATCGTATCATCACATTTTACTGCCGCTCACCTTCACATTACACCATATTTATTGTGCCATTATCCTTTAATTGCTGTCGTTGTTGTTGTCATTGTCGCCTATCATTGTGCATCAAACCACTACGCTCAACCGACATTTCTAGATTCTGTCTTGGTTGTTGTACAACTATCGCTAGCAAAAGCCATTATCACTACCATTGTTATTATTATCGATCACCATCTCTAATGTCAACACATGTTAGTTGTTGTTTAGTTAGTATTACAAGATAACAATTATTATTTTTAAATGTATTGTTCTACGGGGGTTTTTAATGTTGTTGCACAATGCGAAACCACTATTGCCTTCGCCTTTATTTGGATAGTCAAACGAACTTAGAAATCTGAGAAGCTTATAATCGAATCAAGCTTCTCAACGAAACAAATCCAACAAATTTAGCATCTCTCAACTATGACATCATTACAACACTCAAATATTCTTCGGACATTGTTCGATCTAGGATAATCCATGGAATGGTTTGAATCTATCTCTTATTTACAGATATGTCTCTCTTAAACTCTATAAATTTAGCTCTACCTGTTTTAATATGTTTATATCTTGTCTTCATATCTTTTTTCATCAATTTGATGTTCAAAGTCAAATGCACCATCAAGAACATGTGCTTCCCACATTGTCCTATTCTACTAAGCATATTGGTTTGACAAGCTCTTGATTATCCAATTATCGCCATTTGTAAGATCATAGGGTACGTTTTCTCCATCATATATTAACACACTTACAAAGTTGAACTCCTAACATCAAACAATTAAACATTTACTACCATAATTTTGAATAGAAACATAATTTTATTTGTTTTATTCCTTTATTTTCAGATGTATAAATTATTAATTGGATCTTTCTTTGATTGAAATATTTTAAATATTTAAAAATTCAAATAATTAATGGGATTCATAAGAAAGGTCATCTAATAAGTCTATTTATTTGTTTTATTTATTTATTTATTTTGAGATGTATAAATTATTAATTGGACTCTTATGTGGAAATATTTATTTGTTAGAAATTTGGTCAAGTAGAATCAGGTGTTGAATAACTAATAAGCAAGTAAATGGAGAAGATTTCCAATGGTCTGCATGCTTTACAGTTTCCTCTTTTACTTGCTATAATTGCTATTGAAATTTGATTAAATACATCATAAGTCTTCAATTACTTGTCATATTTAAATTGGGGCTTTTACTTCAATACCACATAATTATTATATATTTATATATGTAACACCTTAACTTGATAAGAATCATATAATGTGTGTACTTTCTATGAATGTACATCATAAAACATCAAAATCTTTTGTAATTGTGTCGTTGAGAATAGTCATAGGCTCAAACAATTGATCAATAAATTTTCAGCAAAAGTAAATCTTGAATATCAAAAACAAGTAACCGTTACAATTATAAAATGAGTAAGGAAATCAACGGTATTCATATTGAACTCTTTCAATTATTCGAAGAATAAAAAACTGACGATCTGTGTCCAGCTTTCAAAACACAGCAGCTTGTTCTCTTGAGATGCAGTCCGAAATTAAATGCGTCGACATTTTCTCTCAAGCCTCTTATTTAGATCAGCGTGCAAAACCACACTTGAAGTCGCAACACTTCACACTAGATTGTTTGGTGGCCCTTTCACTTTAGCATGCTTTGAACTCTTTGCATCACCATCCTTTTATTTTGAACTTGAATCCTTAGAATGCCCCTTCTTTTGTATTCGTTGAATATTCATATGCAGTGGCTTCTCTAGAACATCCATCTTCTCCTTGTTGACTATTCTCATCGGAGCAAGGACAAACTCACGATGAATTCTCGAGAGCAAAGGGAGGAACACAAGAATGTATTCTCTGACTCGCAGCGTTCCATAAAGGACAAATATCATGTCACTCCGAAAAATTATTCTTTAACTACCAAAATTAATATTTTTATTACTAATATTTTTTTTTCTTATGATAAAGTTGCATCACATCACCTAGCTCAACAAAATACCAACAACTCTCACTCTCCTCTCCTTCATCAACACCATCAACCTCACCGTCTCATTTTGTAACCCCATCTTCGGCATAGCCTCAGAGAAGACAAAATGCATCCCGCCAAGCTCGGAGGGTCCATCTCCAAAACACAAAATGCCAAATTTTACCCGATCCCGCTATAGTCAAACCTTCTGCAAGCACTGAGCAAAGCACCCACAAGCCGCAATACCAACCTCCACTAGTTATTTAGACACACTCTGAATTATCTTAAAAACCACCCTTGAGATATCCGACCCTAGTCAAACATGTCCACAATGCACGAATAATGTTCCACGCTAAACTTTAGAGAGGAGGTATGATCTTTAGGCGTCATCTTTTGTGAGATACTATAACCTCTAATAACTCGAGAAATGAAAAACATAAATAAAGAAGAATAAATAATAATAATAATCATCATCATCATATAAAGTACGTTCGTAAAGCAATTGGTAAATAGCCATGGTCACACCATTGTCTTTATTTGTGGCCTTAATCGAATTGGCAACAACTTTAGCCTTCTCCAGTTCTTTTTCGAGGACGATGTGTAGTGATGCTAATTCCAGCATCTCAACATCATTTGTACCTCTTTTGCAGAAATACCAAGACAGTAATTATATATAGATATAATTGGGCTATTACTTTCTCTTGTTTCCTATTCATTAACACATGTTATAACATAAAATCATAAAATATCAACTCATACTAAGTATTTACCCAAGGGTGTAAAACGAACCGAACACGAACGAACAGAGCTCGTGTTCGTGTTTGAAATGTTCGAACACATCATCGTTCGTACTGTCTGCTTAACAAACCGTACAAAAAAAAATTGCTCAGGTTCGTCTTGTTTATCGAACGAATCGAACACGAACTCCCCGCGAATCAAACACCTGACCGTTCGCGAACAACGAGCTTTTTCGACAGCCCTACTTTAATAAGATACTTCCTCAAACGAAGAAATCGATCATAGATTCCGTACACATCACGTAATTCATACTTCCTCAAAACGAAGCTAGAACCGAATAAGACAAGCAGGCTTTATTTTAATATATAAAAGATAAGATATTAATTATAATATTATAATATTTATATTAATATAATTAATATTATAATATTATTATTGTTATTAATAATTTATCATATATTATAATTTATAGAAGTTTAATTATTTTAAATTTGATAAATTTTTATAATATAAAATTATTTTTAAAATATCATAAATTATACATATATAATTATTTTAAATTATTTTATATTTCGAACAATAACGAACCGAACACAAACGAATACATCACTATTCGCGTCGGCTCGTTTAACAAACCGAACGAAAAAATCGTTCGTGTTCGTCTCATCTCGCTATCGAACAAATCGAACACGAACTTTCACTAATCGAACACGAACTCGTTCGGCAAACAACGAACTTTTTTTTGACGGCCCCGAGGATATCAACCAATAATACGGAAAAATTGGGTGAGGAAGAGTTCAACATATTTTTAATTTGTTTAGATTAGGTGTGATATATGATTTATTATTTAAAATTTAAATCCAACTTATTTTAAATCAATTATAAAGGATAATTAATATTGAAAGAATATCGACTAAATATGCTGACTAATTTTTTTTTTCTTTTTTCAAAAGTAATGCCAATATGAGTTGTAGGTAAAAACCTCTAGATTTTAATGTCATTGTAATCATCTTTGTGGATTAAATCCATAATTCGAAACAAACATATTCATATATTCAAATTTAAGAAGAAACCATCAAATATTTTAACATTAATGCTATGTAAGACTCCTTTATCTAATCCAAAATTACAAATCATAGTTCAAGTACAATTGAAGTAAAAGAAAATAACGGTAAAACAATCATTTTATAATTTAATTACAAACACAACAACTCTTAAATAAAATCATTACGATACGGACATAAGGAATGTGTGCGATCTTGTGCCAATCAGAGCCTGAAAATTTTTTATAACGTTTCATCAACTCTGGATCACAATTTTCTAATATTATTGTATGCAAGGAGGAAGGGAGGTCTGGCAGTGATTTTAGGAGTGGAATTCCTTTTAAAGATAGAATGTTGAGGGATGAGATGCCCGACAAAGAAGATGGCAGGCACTCTAGGTTATCAAGACTACTTATATCCAGACGAGACAGAGAGGGAGGGAGTTCTGGCAATGATTTGAGGAGGAATTCTGCCTAAAAAATAGTAAGTTGAGGGATGATGGCCGACAAAGACTGTAGGCACTGCAATGGATCTTCTAGTTCGTCAAGATATAATTCTTTCAGCGAAAGGATGTGTGTGTTCTGGAGCTGGATAATATTTTCGACACGTAGAATCTTAAGAAGAGAGGCGTTCTAAAAAATAAGGAGTGACTGCAGGGATTTGAGGCAGTTAAAGCTCAACTCACGAAGGGATGAGCTAACGTGCAGAATCCACTGCTCCGCCTCAATTGGAAAAGAAACCAGCACATCATTATTAGAAATTTTGAGCTTTTCCAAGGATGATACTTACCATTGGCAACAAGGATGGGCTATCTATAACAAACTTGTCTGAGAATAAGCTGGAATTTCTCAATGCCACTCTCCACTTGTTGCAGTCCACCCAGAGAAGTCAGATTGGGCAAGCTTCAATTTTCAATTCTCTCAGTGCTTCAAGTCTTACATCCGCCTGAAGAAGACAGCCTTCGTTCAGTTACGTATTTAGCTCAAACCACACACCATGACCACTAAAAACCCCAAAACCACTGGACAAACCCCAAACCTAGGCCCTAAACCACAAACCACAAACCACATAAACCACATTCAAACCACTAAACCACTAGACCACAAACCACTAAACCACAAACCACAACACTGAACCACCTAGAGAACCACTACAAGCCCCAATACCTAAACCACTAAACCACAAACCACAAACCGGACAAACCACACAAACCCTAAAACCACAAACCACTGAAACCACAAACCACAAACCACAAACCACAAACCACACAAACCCCTAGACCACCAAACCACTAAACCACAAACCACCTAAACCACAAACCACAAACCACTAAATACCAAATACAAACCACCAAGCCACAAACCACACAAACCACAAACCCTAAATACCACAAACCACTAAACCACTAAACCACAAACCCTAAACCCTAAACCACAAACCACTAAACCACAAACCACTAAACCTAAACCTAAACCTAAACCACTAAACCACAAACCACAAACCACAAACCCAAACCACTAAACCACAAACCATAAACCCTAAACCCAAACCTAAACCACAAACCCTAAACCCTAAACCCTAAACCACAAACCACAAACCACAAACCACTAAACCACAAACCACAAACCCTAAACCCACAAACCACAAACCCTAAACCACAAACCCTAAACCACTAAACCACAAACCACAAACCTAAACCCTAAACCACAAACCCTAAACCACTAAACCCTAAACCCTAAACCACAAACCCAAACCCTAAACCACAAACCACAAACCCTAAACCACTAAACCACAAACCACAAACCCTAAACCACACTAAACCACAAACCCAAACCACTAAACCACAAACCACAAACCCTAAACCACAAACCACAAACCCTAAACCACTAAACACAAACCACTAAACCCTAAACCACAAACCACTAAACCCTAAACCCAAACCACTAAACCACTAAACCACTAAACCACTAAACCCCAAACCACAAACCCTAAACCTACAAACCACTAAACCACAAACCCTAAACCCTAAACCACAAACCACAAACCTAAAACCACAAACCACAAACCCTAAACCACTAAAACCACTAAACCACAAACCACAAACCCTAAACCACTAAACCATAAACCACAAACCCTAAACCACTAAACCACAAACCACAAACCCTAAACCCTAAACCCTAAACCTACAAACCACAAACCCAAACCCTAAACCACTAAACCTAAACCACAAACCACTAAACCTAAACCACAAACCACTAAACCACAAACCTAAACCCTAAAACCACTAAACCACAAACCCTAAACCACAAACCCTAAACCACAAACCCACAAACCCACAAACCACTAAACCCTAAACCACTAAACCACAAACCACTAAACCACTAAACCACCAAACCCTAAACCACAAACCCTAAACCACAAACCCTAAACCAAACCACAAACCACAAACCACAAACCTAAACCACACAAACCCTAAACCACTAAACCTAAACCACAAACCACAAACCACTAAACCACAAACCACTAAACCACAAACCACAAACCTAAACCACTAAAACCACAAACCTAAAACCACTAAACCCTAAACCACTAAACCACAAACCACAAACCCCAAACCACACAAACCACTAAACCACTAAACCCTAAACCACTAAACCCTAAACCACAAACCCTAAACCACAAACCCTAAACCCTAAACCACAAACCACTAAACCACAAACCCTAAACCACTAAACCCACAAACCCTGAAACCAAACCACAAACCCTAAACCTAAACCACAAACCACTAAACCACAAACCACTAAACCCTAAACCACCAAACCACTAAACCACTAAACCACTAAACCACAAACCACTAAACCACTAAACCACTAAACCCTAAACCACTAAACCCACAAACCACACAAACCACAAACCCTAAACCACTAAACCACAAACCACAAACCACAAACCACAAACCACTAAACCCTAAACCACTAAACCCAAACCACAAACCACAAACCCTGAAACCTAAACCACAAACCACTAAACCCTAAACCACTAAACCACTAAACCACAAACCACAAACCCTAAACCCACAAACCACTAAACCCTAGACCACTAAACCACCAAACCACTAAACCACTAAACCACAAACCACAAACCACTAAACCACCAAACCACTAAACCCTAAACCACTAAACCCTAAACCACTAAACCTAAACCCTAAACCCTAAACCTAAACCACTAAACCACTAAACCACAAACCTAAACCCTAAACCACAAACCCTAAACCCTAAACCCTAAACCTACAAACCACCAAACCCTAAACCACAAACCACTAAACCCTAAACCCTAAACCCTAAACCCTACAAACCACAAACCCTAAACCACTAAACCCTAAACCACAAACCCTAAACCCTAAACACAAACCACAAACCCTAAACCACAAACCACAAACCACAAACCACAAACCACAAACCACAAACCCTAAACCCTAAACCACAAACCCTAAACCACTAAACCCTAAACCACCAAACCACTAAACCCTAAACCTAAACCACAAACCACTAAACCACTAAACCACTAAACCCTAAACCACAAACCCTAAACCACAAACCCTAAACCACTAAACCCTAAACCACTAAACCCTAAACCACTAAACCCTAAACCCTAAACCCTAAACCACAAACCACTAAACCCTAAACCACTAAACCCCAAACCCTAAACCCTAAACCACTAAACCACTAAACCACAAACCCTAAACCACTAAACCCTAAACCCTAAACCACAAACCACAAACCACTAAACCCACAAACCCCAAACCTACAAACCACTAAACCACTAAACCACAAACCACAAACCACTAAACCACAAACCTAAACCACCAAACCCTAAACCACTAAACCACTAAACCACTAAACCACAAACCACAAACCTCAAACCACTAAACCACTAAACCACAAACCACTAAACCACTAAACCACAAACCACACAAACCACTAAACCACTAAACCACTAAACCACAAACCACTAAAACCCACAAACCCTACAAACCACTAAACCCTAAACCCTAAACCCTAAACCACAAACCACAAACCACAAACCACTAAACCACAAACCCTAAACCCTAAACCACTAAACCACAAACCACAAACCACAAACCACTAAACCTACAAACCACTAAACCACTAAACCCTACAAACCACTAAACCACAAACCACTAAACCACTAAACCACAAACCCTAAACCACAAACCTAAACCACAAACCACAAACCACAAACCACAAACCCTAAACCACTAAACCACAAACCACAAACCACAAACCACCAAACCACAAACCACTAAACCCACAAACCCTGAAACCACTAAACCACACAAACCCTAAACCCTAAACCACTAAACCACAAACCACTAAACCACAAACCACAAACCACTAAACCACAAACCCCAAACCACTAAACCCTAAACCACAAACCACTAAACCCTAAACCCTAAACCACTAAAACCACTAAACCACTAAACCACTAAACCACTAAACCACCAAACCCTGAAACCCTAAACCACTAAACCACAAACCACTAAACCACTAAACCCTAAACCACCAAACCCTAAACCACTAAACCCTAAACCACTAAACCCTAAACCACTAAACCACTAAACCCTAAACCCACAAACCACTAAACCACAAACCACAAACCACTAAACCCCAAACCACAAACCACTAAACCACTAAACCCTAAACCACAAACCACAAACCCTAAACCCTAAACCACTAAACCACCAAACCCTAAACCCTAAACCACAAACCACCAAACCACAAACCACTAAACCACTAAACCCTAAACCACTAAACCACAAACCACAAACCACAAACCACTAAAACCACAAACCCTAAACCACTAAACCCTAAACCACAAACCCACAAACCCTAAACCCTAAACCCTAAACCCTAAACCACAAACTAACCTAAACCCTAAACCACTAAACCCCAAAACCACAAACCCTAAACCACCAAACCCTAAACCACAAACCACTAAACCACAAACCACAAACCACTAAACCACTAAACCCTAAACCACTAAACCCTAAACCACAAACCCACAAACCACAAACCACTAAAACCACAAACCCTAAACCCTAAACCACTAAACCACTAAACCTACAAACCACTAAACCACAAACCCCAAACCCTAAACCACTAAACCCTAAACCACTAAACCACTAAACCACTAAACCCTAAACCCTAAACCCTAAACCACAAACCACTAAACCCTAAACCCCAAACCCTAAACCCAAACCCTAAACCACTAAACCACAAACCCTAAACCACAAACCACAAACCCTAAACCACAAACCACTAAACCCTAAACCACAAACCCTAAACCCCAAACCACTAAACCCTAAAACCCTAAACCACAAACCTAAACCAAACCCTAAAACAAAACCACTAAACCCTAAACCCTAAACCCTAAACCACAAACCACAAACCCTAAACCCACAAACCCTAAACCACAAACCCACAAACCCTAAACCCTAAACCACAAACCACTAAACCCTAAACCCTAAACCACAAACCACTAAACCACAAACCACTAAACCACTAAACCACAAACCACACAAACCACTAAACCACAAACCACAAACCCTAAACCCTAAACCCTAAACCACAAACCACTAAACCACTAAACCACTAAACCACAAACCCTAAACCCTAAACCACTAAACCCTAAACCACAAACCACTAAACCCTAAACCCTAAACCACTAAACCCTAAACCACAAACCTAGACCACAAACCACTAAACCCTAAACCACTAAACCACAAACCACTAAACCACAAACCACTAAACCACTAAACCCACAAACCACAAACCCTAAACCCTAAACCACTAAACCACAAACCTAAACCCTAAACCACAAACCCTAAACCCTAAACCACTAAACCCTAAACCACAAACCCTAAACCCTAAACCCAAACCACTAAACCACAAACCTACAAACCCTAAACCCTAAACCACTAAACCCTAAACCACAAACCCTAAACCCTAAACCACAAACCCTAAACCACAAACCACCAAACCCCAAACCCTAAACCACTAAACCACAAACCACAAACCCTAAACACAAACCACACAAACCACTAAACCCTAAACCACTAAACCACAAACCACTAAACCCTAAACCACAAACCCTAAACCCTAAACCCTAAACAAA